>JANBXA010000731.1:29763750-30431875 GCA_030556225.1 Cricetiscus sungorus
CATGTTACTTCACAACCAAAAAAAAATGCATAAACCAGATAAACATGTGACTAGTTTTCTGCATTTGTTTTTGATTCATTTAATCTGAAGATTGTTGCTATAGTTTCCAGCTTGAATCACTTGTTTAGTAATGATACACATTTCAACTAAACAGGTTAAGAAGCCATTTACAAAATAAAATAAATCTTGGATTTATTCCAGGGAGACAGTTAAACAGAAGGCAGCTAATCTCCTTCTGTTAATAAGATTACAATCATAGTGTATGATATTTTAGCTAAGCTAACGGTGTTTGATCATGTAATTTCAAGTAGACAAACCTGCTGTCACTAAAATTCAAGTGCCACATGCCCACCTTGCTCTTCTTTGGAATTCACTTTCTTTACACTCTTCTCCTCATTATATTCTCAAACTTGATTCTCTCTGTATTGTACTCTCTCTGATTCTTAACATCTTTTGAGGGTAGCCCTGAGTCCATGGAAGTCACAGGACAGCCCTGACTATGGTGACTGGTTTCATTGTTGTTTTGTTTTGTCACAAGATTTGGAAATGACTTAGATATATTCTAGTTCAAATGTTTCTTAACTCAGCCATCATCTCCAAAACTGTTAAGGCTTGTTTTTATGGCCTGAAGGTTTCAGTTGTTATAATAAGATAGAATGCCATAATTGTCCAAAGGCTTTTCAAATTCATTATTTTGATATTTACTCAAGACAGTAAATCTTTGCTTTTCTCTCTTCCCTCTTGGAGTCATTTTTCTTAGCCTAGTCTATGAAGTCAATATGAAATTTCCTTACAATAATCATCTTTCAAATATTGGGAAATTGATTTGCTTTCACCAAACCTACTTTCTCAAACAAAACGCCTCAACTTTCTTCTTTATTCCGTTAATGTATTTAATATTCAAGTCCCTGTTGCTGTAACTCCAGGATGTTTCCTATTTATTAGTTCTTGTGTTGGAAGTTGTTCACCAAACTAAAAAAAAATAAAATGGATTGAGGGTTTGTTTTGAATTCTTAGTGCCAAGTGCGCTTAGCATAAAGAGGCAAACAAGTAGTTGAAATGGTTATTGGATTTGTAGAAATGAAAGTTCTGCCACCTACTCTTTTGGTTTTATTGAACATACTGGCCAGTCTTATCAAAACTATTTATGTCTCTAATTAGAAATTTTTCTGACTTCAATACTGCAGTCACACAATTAGCAAAATGCTAGTGATTGATCACAGTGGCTATGTTTGTATTAAGTAGGCTGTGGTGAAGAACACAATGATACAAGCATTCTTACAATTTGCTTTGCATCTACTATTTTAATAATTCTCAAATTTTAAACTGAGGACACTTATGTTTCTTTGTCTTTGGGGAATATTTTATGTATAGCCATATGAAACAGCACCTGGCACTTAGTGTCTCAATTCTTCTAGTTTAAATGCTGACATAAGACAAGCAAAAACGTATATATAATATATGGTTACATATACGGTTACATATATATATATATGTATATATATATATATACAAATATATCAGATCATTTACTAAATAATAGGTTTAAACAACTTGAGAAACATTAATTTGTCCTAAAAACCATAATGCATATAAATTGAAGGGATATAAAGTTTATTTTATTTTTATATAACTACAGCTACCTCCAAGATGAATACAAAGATTGAACATTTAGTAACGTTTTAAAATTAGGGTCTCACTATAACTTACTTGCTTGTAATTCTTGTTTTATATAAAAATTCAACATTCTTAAAGTTACACCAGCATGAAAATGCTTGTTAAATGGAAAGTGTTTTATAGGTAGATTCCCTATCTATGTTTCAATGCAAAAGTGAAAATTTCACAGGAAATGACTGATAATTTTGTATGTTGTTTTAGGGCTATAGGCCTAGGGTTCACTAACATATCAAGGGTATTTGTTTATGTTTAATATGTTTACCTAGATTGTTATTAAATGCACTTTATAGTTTTGGTTCATCTATGTATGGATTTTAAAAGTTACACAATAGTAAATAAAATTCTGTCATACAAACAGTAAATACTTCTGCTTGTTCATGTGGATATAGGCCAAATTTCCCATGGCTGGTAGTAGGTTGGCTTTCACTTTCATGTTTTTTCATAGATTAAATTACTTAATATTTAAAGTGTTCTTAAACCCTGTCTCCTGGTTTATCATATTCTATTTAATTATGAACACCAAGAATTAGACATTACGATGGTGGCATGTTATTCTTCATAAAATGTGAGTCTTCACACAGTATTTCTCATTAACAATCTGATCAAAGACAACATATTTTGAATGGTTAAATGCTAACACATCATTTTCCTCAAATAGTTTTAGGACATAGGATGTATAAGTAGCTGCAGCTTTATTTCTGTTGTGTTTGTTTCTATGATAATAGAAGCTACAATATGGAAGTGAGTTCCTAGTGACTGTTTGCATCACTGTTAGGAGACAGGACTGCAGGCTGGGATTATCTCATGATTGTCAGGAGTGAAGCGTGTGTACAATATACTTCTGAGACATGGGGAAGGCTCCCTTGGGCCACTAATGTTTTGGGGATAGTTCACAAATAAATACTATTCTAGTCTCAGAGAAGTATCTTTGGCCCAGGTCAGCCATCTGCTAGGACAATTCTTTAGCAGCATATATTTGAGGACTGGGTAGCCTTGTTCTGCCAGTTTTGCATCCACTGTAAATATCTTCCATGTGACCACTTCACTAACCCCATAGGAAAAATTTCAAGAGAGTCCTTGAATACTCAAAGTTATCATTGGGATTTATGATGAGGAATGTTCATATATATATATATATATATATATATATATATATATATGTATATATATATATATATATGTGTGTATGTATATATATATATATATATATATGTATATATATATATATATATATGATTGGCCAGGCAGGATGATAGGTAGGACTAAGAGACAAGGAGAATTTTGAGAAGTATAGGCAGAGAGGTATTGTCATGTGATCCCAGGAAGTAACATAGCTGGGTAGAAACATGCGACTACCTAACCATAGAGGCCTGGAGGTCTGTACAGACAGGCAGAAAGTGACACAACTGGAAAGAATCAGAATATAAGCAGGGACAAACAGGAAATCATGCTCTTTTCTGTGGCAAAGGCAAAGGAGTTTCAGCTCTGGCATTCCTGGTAAGCAAAGACCACATGGAAATACTTAGTTTTATACAAATGGGTAAGTAATTAAGACAGAGCTATCCAATAAGAAGCCCTAGTCAACAGCCAACAGATTTATGATTAATATGGCATCTGTGAATTTATTTGGGGGCTTAAGTGTCTAAGGACTTGCTGAGCCAAAAACCTCATGTTACAGCTTTTTTTTTTATTTTCATTATTAAACGTATCTTAATTACATATATCATTTCCCTTGTGATAGTTTTCCAGGGTTCCTGCACACTCTCTGTTAGCCTCTTTGTTTATTTACTTTCGTTTTGAGACAGTCTTATATTGTAGTTCAGGCAATACTGGAAATGTTTTTGTGAACGATCCTTAGCTTGATTTCATGGGGATCCTCTTTGCTCAACATCCTGTGTGCTGGGTTTGCAGGTATCAGAGGCCATATCTGACTTAAAACTAGCTATTTAAAACAAAACCAAAGAGAATAAATCAAACAAACATTAGAACAGCAGGTAATTACTCCTAGGAGACAAAGCAGAGCTATGGAAAACTAAGAATAACACAACATTTACAAGTTGTGTAAATATTTTTTCTAAATGATACAAAATCCCATTTGAATGTGATCAGAGTGAATCATACTTCTATTTTCTTTTTTCATAAACTTCATAAATATTGCAAAACTTCCTTAGGGCTAGAGATGTAGTTGAGTGATGATGTGCCTGCCTAGCATGAACAAAGCCCTGGGTTCACCTTGTGCCACCATAACCAAAAACCCAAGCAAACCAAAAGGCCCAAATCTCTTCCTAAATAAATCATAAGACTTTTAATTTATTTTAATATTCATTCATTATCCTGTAACTTAGCACATTTTTAATATTTTTATGTATAACTCATGATCCTAACAATTATTAAAGTTTTGTAATGGACATTAATATCTTTATTATATGGATATATTAGCTGATTAATGAGGGAGTGTGTGTGTGTGTGTATATATATATATATACATATATATATACATTCATATATATGTATATATGAGTGTGTGTGTGTCTGTGTGTGTGTCTGTGTGTGTGTGTGTGTGTGGGTGTGTGTGTGTGTGTGTGTGAGTGTGTGTGTGTGTGTGTGTTGCATACATATCCATGTATGGGTAGGCATGCTTGTATATACAGATAATATAGCAGGGCATGCTGTGTGTTCATCTAGCAAGTTCTACCTTTTTTTCTTGCCTCACATTATCTGGAGGAGGAGCTAGCAGGTGATCTGTCAGGATCCTTTGTCATCCTGTGTCTGCCTACATATATGCTGAGGTTACATATATGTATGTATTCCTGTCATTTTATGTGGTTGTTGGAGTTTTGAACTCAGATTAATGTGTTTTTGGAATAAATGATTGTATTTACTAGTTGAGTCACTTCACCAGGAACAGAGGTCACATTCTACATGTCCCACCTGATTCTATCTCTAAATATAACAAAGGGGATTAAATTTCAGCATTCCCTTAGAACAATTCATATTCAATCATAGATCATTACATGTATTATAGCTTGATAATTTGCTAATATATTAAATGGGAGGAAGTTAATTCATGTTGATCCAGGGGATTGATAATACAAGATGGAAATGGTAAGGGAGAGCCAGTTTTCTGAAGAGCTTAATACCAAGAGAAGCATGATTGAGTTTGGGGTTTAACTGGTTGTGATGACAGCCATGTGTAACATAATGGTACTCAGATAAAACCTGTCTAAATCCAAAGCTGACTAGAGGGGCAATAGAAAAAAATTGTGAAAGTCAAGCCAACCCAGCTGCATATATTCTTGACTAGATTGCACCAAGACTAGATTGACATCAGCATGATGTGGAAGAGATTGTTCATTCCTTCTGAGCTTTAAAATGGAAAGTGTAGGAACACCTGATATGCATTTTTAAATAACATAGTGTGTCCGAATGGACTGCTTAATGAACCTCAGGAAATAATCCTGGAAGAACAATCATATGTAAACACATGTAAAGGCAAATACTGGGACTGATTATATTTAATGACTGGATGATGAAAGATATCTTAGAGGAGAAGTCAGGCAACTACACATGGTAGGTCAAATCTAGTTTTCTAAACTTTTTATAAATAGAGTTATTTGAAAACACAGCTTTTGACATTTATTTACAAACTGTTTGCATCTCATGGTTCTTACAAACAAAAAAAAAATATTCACTCTGACAATGATAGACTACATTTTCCATGCTGGCTTAGAACTTCCATTTGCCAGATTACTAAACATTTTTCAACTAGAAACATAGCATTGCCATTATTAGTCTCTAGAATCAGCATACTTATGTCTCCCATGACACCACTGTAATCTTTATGAACTCAAAAATCTCTGAAATGTTTAATGTTTCCAAAATATCTCTCTTTTTCTCCAATCTAATTTTTTAGTGAGATAAAATCACACTGTCAGTGTCTTTAAGTGAAAAACCATGGAGGAGCCAACACCTCCACTGATTAGTTTAGGTGTTAATCTAAACTACCTGTCCCCAAGGTAGGATAAAGATATTACATCTTCCAATATCTCTTACATCTTCCATAAAGGAAACAAATGTGGATGAAACAAGCATAAGTAGGTGATGGGAGATTTCATTCTGTAAATATGTTTCTTGTATTGGTTAATGAATAAAGCACTGTTGGCCATAGGAAAGGAAGATAGGAGGGACTAGGAGACAAAAAGGAAAGAGAAAGTAGTAAGGAGGGGTCAGCATATAGAGACTGGAGAGAGCAGAGGTCCTGGCCTGCTCCCTGGTAAGATGAGACCACATGGAAATACTTAGATTAATAGAAATGGGTTAATCATTAAGACAGAGCTAGCCAATAATAAACTAGTAACTGGCCAACGGAATTATAGCAAATACAGAGTCCCAGTGTATTCATTGAGGGATGGCATGGTGGTGGGACAAGACCGGCAGGGAAAAATCTCCTTGTAACAAGTATGTACACTGTACAGTTTGTTGCATTGAAAGGAATGTGTAAGACTTAACATTGGAAGACAGAAGGATAAAGAAGTAAGGAGGCAGAATTGTGGGGTGCGACAAATAAGAAAGGGCATATTTGTAGAACTAACTAATTTGTAGAGTGTTTGAAGAAAAGCAGAGCAATGGGAGAATGTTCTTCAGTAATAGGAATGGAGATGGGAAGCTTCAATTCTGAGTGCCTTCTCCCAATCAGGATATGTGGACTCCTATTTAATGAAATACTCTCTTGTGGTGTCCAGGCATTAACTACATTCTTTGAGGAATGTGAGCTGATATTTCTTCTCATTCACCTGTGCATAAATAACATTTGTCTTTTTGAAGAGGCTTCTAATGATATAATTAATGTAAAGTTGAATTATGAAATGTTAGGCTCACTGTCTGAAAATTGGAACTATTCTGTCTCAGCCTGTCATCTATATCTATACATATAAGTATTACCAGTGCACACCAGCTACAGATTGCAACCTAAGACAGTAATGAGAAAGCAATGGTGATATCAGGATCGTTGGATTCTAAGGAATTTTCTACAAATTAATCATTACCTGAGATACTTTAAGGAATATATCCCATTGTGTCTAAAATTTATTCAGCATTTTTATATATAAAATGAGTCAGAAAATTTCAAATTATGTTTATGAGGATAAAAATTAACTTTATGTTAAAAATTAATTTTGATGTCAGATATGCAGCATTTGTTGAGTGAATTGTAAATATTTCTATCAAGTGCTTAATTGGCTTATTTTTGAGAACTTCAGCCATGTATACAATGATATAGGATTATAACTACTCCCTTTTACCTCATCAACTTTCACCATATCCTCCCTGACATGGCCCCTTCCAAGCATCATATATCTTTTGATTTTTGATAAACCATATCTATCCGGTGCTTCAGGTGTGTCCATAAGTTTGGTGCTATCACTGGAGCATAGAAAACTGACTAGTAGTTAAATTTTCAGTTTAAATAAGTGATATTTTTCCCTACCCAGATACTATCTATTGCTAGAAGCTCCTAGTATGGAGTATAAATTGTATATCATCCACTCATCTCTGCTGACATTTTTCTTTGCTTGACATTCTACAAACATTGTACAAGTAATCCCAGTTGTTAGGAATTAATAAGTGCAATAGCCATGTAGTGTTCAGAAGACACTATTTCATGGCGATCTTCACCTTCCTATGAATCTTAGATTATTCCTCTTTTCTCTCCTGCCTTATTACCTGTGTTTCATTGGTTTGATGACAAGATTAACATAGACATCCTTTTAAGGGCTAAGCACTAAGACTTTAATTTGAGCAATTTCATTAGTTAATTATGTCTGCAGTGAATTTTTCCATGAAGCTCCTTTGAACAAAGTTGAGGGCAACAGAGTCCCATGGCTACAAATGTAAGTAGCAAGCAGTTTGATAGTATCACTTTTATGTTAAAGCTTGAAAGGAGCCCCACTGCAGGTGGGGGACAAAAGCACCATGCAGACAGCTCTTACTTAAGAAGTTTCATTGGGAAAAGGAAAGGAAATCACTGAAGGAATGGGCTGGCTGAAGGAAGGCAAGGAAGAGAGAGAGAAAGAGAAGAGAGCAAGGAAAAGGTATAGATGGGGAAGTGGAAGAAGAGGAAGGACTAGGCAGAGTTCTGCCTTTGGAAGGAAACACACAGCAGGCCAGGGTACTGTGTGCTATGTTGTATGCAGGAGTGACACAATTTTCCAAGTCTCCAAGAGGTGGGCCCAGGTGTGCCTAGATACTAACAATTATTATTTTGCTTGTTTATGATACCAGGTGTTATCCTATTACCCATAACTTCCCCAACATCCTCTTTTGATTAAGGTCACAATACTAGGAAGGAAATTCCCTCATGTGATACAAACTTCAAATCCAATCAGAAAGTAGTTAGTGTTACCCTTTAACAGTGATGCCAGTATCACTCTTGTAGTCATAACCTATCTGGTAGGTCTGCATTGTATCCCACAGGATTCATCCATGGGTAAGATCACTGTTGCATTTTCTTCCTTGGTAGCCTGCATATCATTTTCTGTGATTAAGAAATCTATCCATCAAAAAGAAAGTCTGGTTATCAGCTTGTTTGTGTTTTATATCTCTATGCCCTACAGCTGAAGGTTTTGCTTCTTTGACTATAATTTCTGACCATGTAGTAAGGAGGGCAATCAAAGGCAATGGCAATAGCTTGTGAAGTTCTGGAGACCTCTGCAGAAGCCCTGATCAATAATAAGTCATAGGAATGTACCCAATGATTTGCACAGCAATTTTCACTTAATAGCACCCGCCTTCCAGGGAAAATTGTCTACCAATGCAAGTTTATTACATTCAAGCTTTCCAAAATTGCATTTTCCAACTAGCTACTAATTAGTGAGTTTCTCTTAAATTTTTACAAGTATCCTTGGTTTTGGTTAAACCACCTACTGTCCTCTTCCACATTCTCAAATCCCGTCTCAGCTTATCATTATTGTGATTATTGCCAAAAGTAATAATGCAAGAATATCAGGAAAAAAAAGTAGCAGTAATTCAACCTTAGGATACTTGCTTAGGTTTAGAATTCATAAACCTTCAGTGTACAGCCTTCAGAAACTAAAGAGCATATATATCAGTGTCCTGCTGGTTGTCTACATCACTCTTTCAGCTTCATTTGCCTACTTCTCCAGAAACTTGCACTTTTACATCACATCAAAGTAGCATATTTTTGAAGCTGTAAACGTATCTACAACTTGTCAAAATATACAGAGGATAAACAATCATGTTATGCCTACCCTACAATTGGATATCTATATCACAAAATTGCACAGGCTAAGGGACATTGTCGAAGAGGACTAGACAACTATCATTTTGGAGTGTCTTCTGTACAGAACATGGGTATTTGCTCCTATGAATTCAATCGATACTGCTGCCTACACAAGACTTGCAAAGACCAAAAGTGCATAAATGTCAACAGATATGAAGAAAAACATTCACTAGTTTTCAACCCCTAGGGGAAAAGCTATTCCTGTTGAAGATGGGAGAGTCACATTTCTTTTCATGTATATTTATGTATTCAGAGATAAGAATTCAGTCCTAAAGGGTCATCCCTAAACATGTGCAAACAAACAAGCACAACACTAATTGGACTCTCTCAGACTCTCTCTCTCTTTGTGTGTGTGTGTGTGTGTGTGTGTGTGTGTGTGTGTGTGTGAAATAAGAAATCATGAATTTACTATCAATGGCTGGGAAGACAAAGTAGAAACTGGAGAGATGGAGAACATAGTGGAAAGGAAATGATGATATAGAGTGTACTCATGTATAAAATCTTCATATTTATCACATTTACAAATATTACTTATAACTAAATGATAGAATTACAGTCAGTTTGAATCTATAGGGAGTACCCTAGTGAGATAGCAAATCCTTACACGTAAAATCCACTGTTAAGAGAAGTCTTGGTGCATCACTAGGAAAACTGAATTTTCTACACTCTGCAGGGCATCCCTTTTAAGCAGCTTGTGAGACTTCCTAGAAATTTACACCTCAAATGGAAACACAAATTTACAACACAAAGGGAAAGTATTGGTTTCCAAATCTGTTTCCCCTCTGAGAAACTCTCATGCTGGGTATAAACTGATTGTTCATTTTAGGCCTCACTTACTATTTAGACTTCATAGGTATTTTCAGTACAAACAATGGAAATTTTGCTTTAGTTTTTCTTCCTCTTAACTTATCTATGAATAAATATATTTTTTAAGTCATCAAGATCCAGAAAGAGCATACATGTACTTATAAAGACTGGGTGCTTCCTCCCTGTGGAATGTGTGTGTGCGTGTGTGTGTGTGTGTGTGTGTGTGTGTATGTGTGTGTGTGTGTGTGTGTGTGTAGGGGATGGAAGGGTTGTCCGGAGAGGCATGGGATGGAGGGAGAGAAGGAGAGTGAACTGGGATTTATATTTAAAATAAGAAAAAAATAATTAATTAATTAAAAAAGATTGGGTATGAAAGACAAAAAGTAAAGTTAAGGAAATCCCCCATTTGAAATTGAAGGGCAGTCTAACCTGGAAAGTTAACCCAGGCCACTATCAGTTCCCTGGAATTTGCTAACCACCTGCAACTTTCCCTCACAAGGCCCTAAGATAGCTGGATACCAAGAATTCACACTGCCCCTCCTGTCACTGTGTCAGCAGGTGGTAAATAGGGTCCTTAAGAAACAAAAAGACAGCTGCAACTTCAGTTTGCTTAGACAAGATTAATTAGCACACCCTGAGACCCAGAGGTGTGCTGACCTGAGACCATCCAGCCTCAAAAAGAGAACCCATGACTCTGGTCTTGTATGGACAGAGGGTCACAGCCCCACCCTAAGCTTGTGAGTTTTTTTCCTTTAAAAGTGCCTGCACTCAGGAAATGTTGCATTTTATATCCTGCATGCTGAGGGAGCCCATTTGTGTAAACATTTCCTGTTCATTAAAGCCTCTTGCATTTTGTGTCAACTGGACTGGACATTGAGTTCTTGGGGATACCAACTGAAATGGGAAGACTCCTCATTCTGAGGGTCTTACAAGTGCTCATAATCAATGTCTTTTGAATTCTAAATTTAACTATTATTAACTCATAAATATTAGCATGAAAAATAGGGCTAGGGACACTAGGACACTGGGAGATCATGGCCCAGTGAATCTACTAAGCAGGGATCATATGGGCTCAGAGATTAAAGCAACAGGAATGGGATCTGCAAGGGTGAACACCAAGTCTTCTGTAAATATGTTTTAACTTTTGTTTATTTACCTTTTTTTTTTTTTTTTTTTTTTGGTGGGACTCCGAACAGTGGAGTGGGTATGCCTCTGACTCTTTTTCCTGCTCTTGGGTCTCTTTCTTCCTATTTTTTGTATTGTCCTGCATTCATGTGAAGTCTTTTGTCTTACCTTGTTTTGTTGTGTTTTGTTGTTGCCTCTGAAGACCTGCTCTTTTCTGAAGGAAGATAGAGGGTGTGGATCTGGGGTAGAGGAGAGATGCAAGGAAGCTGGGAGGACTAGAGGGATGGTAAAACTAGGGTCAGGGTATATTGTATGAGAAAAGAATCTATTTTTAATAATAATAAATGTTATTAATAAAATAATAAATCAAAGAAAGAAAACGGGTTACTGATCAGACACTACATGAGGTTGTGATCCATATTGTATTCTTTTTTATTTTCAAAAAATGTTTTTATATATATATATATATATATATATATATATATATATATATATATATTCTTATATTAGGTATCTATCCCAGCTCCCTGTCACTCCCTCCTTTGCCTCCCAACCCTCCTCCCACTCCTATCATCCCCCACTCCACAGGGAGGGTGATGCCTTCCAGGAGGGATCATCAAAATCTGTCAAGTTATTTGCAGTAGGCCCTCCTTCCTTCCTCTAGGGAATGTGCTCCCAAAGGCTTTTCTTGCACCAGGGATGCATCCTGGTTCTACTGTCAGAGGTCCCTTAGACTGTTCAGGCCTTTGCATACATTTCTTCAAAAATATTTATTTTTTTATGCCAAAGCATTAGGAATTATTTTATTTTGTAGTCAAAATTGATGGTACATTATCATTATCTATACTCACACTGAAAGACAAAAAGTAAAGTCCAGTTAAGGAAAACCCCCCACTTGAAATGAAGCTAACCCAGTCCATATAATCCAGTTCACTGGAATTTGCCCTCAGGTCAGTGTGTCAGCAGGTGGTAAATAAGGTCCTAAAGAAACAAAGAGTCAGCTGCAACTCCAGTTTGTTTAGACAAGATTAATTAGCACACCCTGAGGCCCTGAGATCTGCTGACCTGAGACCATCCAGCTTCATAAAGAGAACCCATGACTCTGGTCTTGTGACAGAGGGTCACAGCCCCACCCTAAACTTGTGGTTTTTTTCCTTTAAAAGTACCCACACCCAGAAAATGTTGCTTTTCTAGCCTTTGTTCTGAGGGGGCCCGTTTGGGCAAATGTTTCCCGTTCATTAAAGTATTGCATCAACTGGAATGGACATTGAGTTCGTGGGGGTATGGGCTGAAATGGGGAGACTCCTCATTCTGAGGGTCTTACAACAGTACTATAAAATAACATACCAGGTCTGATAAATAATGTACATGTCTAACAATTTGAGCCATCACAATGATAGATATGCTTCAAAATATTATCACATGGTATTTTACCATTTAAAAGTAATAATATTAACATTTATCAATCATCTTTACTGAACCTTTATTAAAGTATTGACTCTGTTTTATGTTAAGAATATCTGATAAACCTAAAATGAAAGACTATCCTCAAATCTTGGAAGTTATTCAAGGAAAGAATCTTAAAGTCTTTGATTTCCAGATGGTAGATTAGCTCCTAAAGCAAGATTATCTGTGATAGAACCATATTCTAACATGGAAACTTACTATTTAAAAAGCACAGAAAAACATACAAATAAAATTAACAAGGTGGGACTGAATAGAGTTTTGGAAAATAAAGCACCTTTAAGCTCCAGGTTCACAGAGATGAAGCAGAGCTAAGTTAGACTTATTTCATGAAACAATGCAATGTGGAATAATCTAAAAATGCAGTCTACACAATTCTTCTAACTGGTTTGTAATGATATAATATATATATATTGAAAGTTTAAAGGACATAAAGACATATTGAATAGATATATGCTACCAGGCAGAGAAGAACAGATCCATTTGCCTCTTCACAATAGTGACCAACAAAGCACACCTTGTCTTGCTTTCTGACAGCAATCACCATGAGCAAAAAGAGAATAGAATAGAATGAGTAACTGTCAATTTGTAGAAAAGGAGTGATGTAATAAGAGGCACATACCTGTGACATCAATATAGAAGTCTTCTAGCCAATCACCCGGAATAAACTGGCTTGCCTTCATAGTTTGACATAGGCAATTTCCAAACACTGCTTAGGCATTGAAAAAAAAAAGAAGCATCCTCTGTATCACACACTTTTATTAATAAAGTATTAATGAAAGGTTAATGAAAATAATGATGAAACCAAGTGGTGGTGGTACATGCCTTTATTCCCAGCACTTGGGAGGCAGAGGCAGGCAGATTTTTGTTGAGTTCAAGGCCAACCTGGTCTAAAAGCTAAGCTATACAGTTATACAGTGAAGCCTGAATCCCGGTTTCAAAAATAAAAAATAAAAATAAGAGAAAGAAAGAAAGGAAGAAAGGAAGAAAGAAAGAAAGAAAGAAAGAAAGAAAGAAAGAAAGAAAGAAAGAAAAAATAATGGGACCCTTTCTTTATAGCTTTACCAAATTGGCAAGTTGATTATTTCTTTTAGTGAGCATTAGGGCTTTTCAGCAGACTTTCTCAGTGTGTGTGTGTGTGTGTGTGTGTGTGTGTGTGTGTGTGTGTGTGTGTTCATGTGTGGAAAAAATCATTATAAACAATTGAAAAACAAACTGAATATGTTTAATATCACTTTCTTGATAAGGTGTCTCCAATATAAAATAGTATTAAAAGACAAGCAAGCAAATTAGCAACACAGAGACCCTAGCTATTTGGAGCCATCCTAAGTATTGCTGCCATACAAATATAGGAGTGTAAAAGCAATGAGACACATAATATGCAATTTCTGATCTCCTCACACGAATTTTATTCTAAAGAAAATTAAGTGAAGCATCAACACTCTACTTGGAGTGGAAAATAATGAGGTTCTGTCATGCATGGAGATACTTGCTTCCTAATTCACTCTGTTTATACCTTGTTTAGCCAAGATCATTGTTACAGATTTTAAAGCCCAATTGTGTGACAGGCTGTAATGATTAATGCAACTTGTGGTATAATGTCATATTGAGTACAAAAGTATGTTGGGATCATTTTAAAGAGTGCTACAGGACAGAATAAGCATGAAGACTTATGTGAACTGCTAATAGTAGTAGTGTATCTGGAGCCATAGCACAACAATTTAGGAACAAGAATATCCCTGAGACTTCAACAGAAATGATCTTCTTTGAACTATGTTTAGATTCTTAAAACAAGTTTTATATATAATTCAATTGTATATTCCTATACAGTTTAAGGATATAAAATAGAGAAATCAAGAACCCTTTGATCATTTTCCTCAATTACTAAGATTGATAATTGATATTTTCATGAACACTCACTGTATGATTAGCACACAGAGATAAGTAAATAAACTAAAATAGGTAATATTAGTTTGCTAAGGCATTAAAAAAAAAACTGCCAGAAACTGATTGGCCTTAAGAACAGTGATAAATTGATTCAGTAGTAGTGGATAGGCTTTTAATGTCAAGATGTGAGGATTGATTTTATCCTTGTGAATATGTAGAAAAAGCTCCTTATTTTTGTCCTGGTGACTTCTTGAAATTTAGCATTCCTTGCTATGTACCAGTATCAAAATCTCTCTTTCCATCATCAATTGGCATTGCTTTTGAGTTCATGTTTGTAATCAGATGCACCTTTAAATTCAATATACTTCATATTCACTGAGGCATATAGCTTTTGTCCTATGACCTTATTCTTAACTCTCTAAGTCTACAGTGTCCCTTGGTCCAAGGAGAATCACATATTTAGTCACTGGAGTTAGGAAAAAGTGAATGGCTTTTACAGGTTTAATATCTAAGAGCAATATATATACGCCTGGTATACAACTGAATTATAACTCAAGAATAATAGTTTCCTTATTATCATTTGTTATTCATTTCTCATAAACAGGCAAATATTTCCTCATTAGCCTAAAAATAAGCAAAGCAGCATAGTATCAATACCATTAGAACTTAGAACCATTCTGTTTCTTGATTAAGCTTATCGTAGGGATTATCACTTTGTAAAATTAGCATTATGAATTTATAGTGATTTTCTAACATTGTGGAATAATGGCTAATTTGTGATGTCTATATTAATACTTTAGTTAAGCTTAAAAAGTATAGTCTGTAAACACTTGAGGATTTGAGTAAATATGAGCATGTATATTCTTTGAGTGATAACCCTGTCTGCATTTCATACATGTTTTCATTTAAACCTTTCTAATGTTGTCAGATCGTTTTTCCCCATCACTAAGCATCTGATAGAGGTGAGTGTGGGACCAGTTTGGGTCGAATCTTTTCCACACTTATCCCTGGGAATTACCTGGATTGGATGCAAATCTCCCTCCCCCTTTTGCCCTGTCCCCAACAAGAACACTCCTGATGCCCTGATACACACCCATCCACCCGCCATAAAGAGCCTGTCCTCCCTGCACACTGTGCCATACCTTGCCCACTGTTCCAACTCTCTGACTGAGCACAAGGACACAGGGTAAATCAAACAATCCTGCCTCCTTTGGGGAATTTCCTGCAGCTGCTCTGAGCACACTAGACCTGACTATCTACGCTGGACCACCCCGAATCTTCCCCTGCCTGATCTCTGATCCCCCACCACTAGATCTCTGCTGGAGTTATGCCTCTCCCAGTGATCCACCTATTCCCCCCATGGAACCATCCTGAGTCCCTGCCTGCAGGAACTTTGACACTCTTCGCCTGGCCTCTGCTGGAGCCTGATCTTTAACCACCATTGCTGGGCCCATGCATAAGGAAAAAACTCCTAGAGAGCTTGGTCCAACTGGAGTTACACACATCCAAATTCCAGCAAAACTCTCAATCAAGATAGATGGAGAAACAAGATATTTAATGCAAAGCCAGATTTTCACAATACATAACTACAAATCCAGCCCTACAGAAAGTACTACAAGGAAAACTCCAACTCAAAGAACTATGATCACAAAGACATAGGCAATAGATAATTCCACTATACCAAAACCAAAGGGTAAAGCAGGGCAAATATATACAAATCTACCACCACCGACAAATCTAAAATAAACAAGCATTAACATCAATGGTCTTAACTTTCCCTCACCATTAATGGTCTTAACTCACCTACAAAAAGACACAGGCTACAGAATGGATATGAAGACAGAATTCATCCTTCTATTGAATACAAGAAACACATCTAAGCTTCAAAGACAGACATTACCTCAAGGGAAAGGGTTGGGAAAATATCTTCCAATCAAATGGACCTGAGAAGCAAGCAGGTGTGACTATCCTAATATCAAACAACTTAGACTTCAAACTAAATTAAATATAAAAGAAATGAAGGCAGTCATTTTGTATTCATCACAGGAGAAATCCATCAACACAAAGTCTCCATTCTGAACATCTATGCCCCAAATACAAAGGCACCCACATTTGTAAAACAAACGCTACTAAAAGTCAAAGTTCACATAAAACCACACATACTTATAGTGGGAACCTTTATCACCACCAGTAGACAGGACCACCAGTCAAGAACTCAACAATTAAACAAAAGAACTAACAGAAATTATGTCTGAATTCGGTTTAACAGACATCTGTAGAACATTCCACTCAAACACAAAAGAATATACATACATCTCTGCTCCACATGGAACCTTCTCTAAAATCGAACACAGACTAGGTGACATAGCAATCCTCAACAGATAAAAATAAATTGGAATCGTCCACTGATTCTGATCAGACCACCATGCTTTAAAGTTGGAATTCAACAACACAAATCGCAGAAACCTACAAACACATAGAAACTGAAAAATGCCCAATTGCACCATATCTGGGTTAAAGAAGAAATAAAGAAAGCAATTAAGGACTTCCTAAAATCCAAGGAAAATGAGGACACAACACAGAAGTAATTATGAGATACCTTGAAAGCGGTGCTGAGAGGGAAGTTCATTGCACTAAGTGCCCATAGGAAGAAAATTCAGGATGGTAACAATAGAGAATTAACAGCACAACTGAAAGTCTTAGAATAAGAAGAAGCAAACTCACCCTGGACCAGTAGATGCTAGGAAATAATCAATTTGATGGTTTAAATAAAAAATGTAGAAACCAGGAAAACAACACACAAAAAAAAAAAAAAAAAAAATCAATGCAAAAAAGAGTTGGTTCTTGGAGAAAATCAACAAGATTGACAAAACCTTTATCCAAACTAACCAAAAAACAGTGAGAGAACATGCAAATTAACAAAATCAGAAATAAAAAGGGGGATATAACAATGGACACAGAGGAAATCCAGACAATTTTCAGATCATACTTTGAAAACCTGTACTCTAAAAAAATTGAAAATTCTAAGGAAATGAACAAATTTCTGGTTAACTATCACCGAAAAAATTAAATCAAGAAAAGACAAAGAACTAAAATAGAACTATAACCCCCAATGAAATAGAAGCAATAATCAAAAGCCTTCCAAACAAAAAAAGCCTAGGGCCAGTTGACTCCAGTGCAGAATTCTACAGAAATTAAAGGAAGAAATAGTGTCAATACTCCTCAAATTGTTTCACACAATAGAAACAGAAGATTCATTACCAGATCCTTTTATGAGGCCACAATAACCTTGGTACACAATCCACACAAAGATACAACTAAGAATGAAAATTACAGACCAATATCCCTCATGAACATTGATGCAAAAATACTGAATAAAATACTGGCAAACCAAATCCAAGAATACATCAGAGAAATCACCCACCATGACCAAGTAGGCTTCATCCCTGGGTTGCAGGGATGGTTTAACATATGAAAGTCTATCAACGTGATCCATCATATAAACAAATTGAAAAAAAAAAAAAAAGCACACACATGGTCATCTCCCTGGATGCTGAAAAAGCCTTTGACAAAATTCAATACCATTTCAGGATAAAGTTCTTGGAGAGATCAAGTATAACAGGAACATACCTAAACATAATAAGAACAATATATAGTAAACCAACAGCCAAAATCAAACTGAATGGAGAGAAGCTTAATGTAATTCCTCTAAAATTAGGAACCAGACAAGGCTGCCCTCTTCATATCTCTTCAATATTGTACTTAAAGTTCTAGCTAATTCAATAAGACAGCAAAAGGAAATCAAGGAGATACAATTTAGAAAGGAAGAAGTCAAACTTTCTCTATTTTCAGATGATATGATAGTTTACATAAGCGACCAAAAAAACTCTACCAGGGAACTCCTACAGCTAATAAATGCCTTCATCAACCTAGCAGGAGATAAACTCAAAAAATCAGTAGCCCTACTTTACTCAGACGACAAAGGAGCTGAGAAAAATATCAGAGAAACATCAGCCTTTAAAATGGTCACAAGCAACTTAAAGTATCTTGGGGTAATGCTTATCAAACAAGTCAAAGACCTATATAATAAAAACTTTGCATTGCTAAAGAAAGAAATTAAAGAAGATACCAGAAAATGGAAAGATCTCCAGTGCACTTGGGTAGGTAGAATACACATAGTAAAAATGGCATTCTTGGCAAAAACAATCTAAGATTCCATGTAATCCCCATTAAAATCCCAGCACAATTCTTCACTGACCTAGAAAGAGCAATAATCAACTTTCTAAGGAAAAATAAAAGACCCAGGATATCCAAAACAACCCTGTACAATAAAGGAACTTCAGGAGGCATCACCATCCCTGACTTTAAGCTCTACTACAGAGCTATAGTCCTGAAAACACCCTGGTATTGGCACAAAAATAGACAAGTAGACCAATGAAATGTATTAGAAAATCCTGATATTAACCCACATACCTATGAACACCTAATTTTTTTGACAAAACTGCTGAAAGTATACATTGGTAGGAGGAAAGCATTGTCAACAAATCGTTCTGGCACAACTGGATGATGGTGTGGAGAAGACTACAGATAGACCCATGTGTATCGCCATGAACAATCCAAGTCCAAAGGGATCAAAGACCTCAACATAAAACCAGCCACACTGAACCTCTTAAAAGAGAAAGTGAGAGGTACCCTTGAAAAAATTGGTACAGGAGAACATTTCCTGAACATAACTCCAGTAGCATAGACACTGACATTGACAATTAATAAATGGGATCTCCTGAAACTGAGTAGCTTCTCTAAAGCAAAGGACACACTTAATACGACCAAACAAACAGGGGAAAGATCTTTACCAACCCTACATCTGACAGAGAGCTTATCTCCAAATTTTACAAAGAACTAAAGAAATTACTCAATAAAACACAAAATAACCCTATTAAAAATGGTGTACAGAACTGAATAGAGAACTCTCAACAGAGGAAATCAAAAAGGCTCAAAGACACTTAAGAAAGTACTCAACATCCTGACTATTAGGGAAATGCAAATCAAAAGAACTTTGAGATACCATCTTACTCCTGCCATAATGGCTAAAATCAGAAACACCAATGACCTTTTATGCTGGTGAGGATATGAAAAAAGGGGAGAACTCCTTCACTCCTGGTGACAGTGCAAATTTGTACAGTGATTTTGGAGATCAGTATGGCAGTTCCTCAGGAAAATGGGAATCAGTCTACCACAGGACCTGGCAATCTCCCTCAAATGATCCATATCCATGCAACAAAGACATGTGTTCAGCTATGTTCATAGCAGTATTATTTGTAATAGCAAGAACCTGGAAGCAACCTAGATGGTTGTCAACTGAAAAATTATTAAGAAAAATTATTAAGAAGATGTGGCACATTTGCACAATGGAATACTACTCTGGGGGGGGGGGGATTCGCAGGCAAGTGGATGGAACTTGAAGAAACCATCCTGAATGAGGTAATCCATTCACAAAAGGAGGGAGATGGTATGTACTCACTCATATGTAGAGTTTAGACATAGAGCAAAGGAATACCAGCCTATAATTCACACCACCAGAGAAATGAGGATATAAGGAGGATTCTATAGAAGGGGAATGGGAGAAGATCTCCAGAGCATATGCATAGTGGGGATAGAAATATGTTGGGAGGGAACTAGGAGAAAGTGAAGGGGAGGAGAGGAAATTATGTGGGCCTAGGAAGATTGAGTCAGGGGAGCCATAGAGGAGAGAGGAGAGGAGAGGAGAGGAGAGAGAGAGAGAGAGAGAGAGAGAGAGAGAGAGAGAGAGAGAGAGAATAAAAGAATTAGGTTTGAAGATAAATCTGAACCTAGAGACATGTCCAGAGACCTACAAGACTGACCCCTATTAAAAATCTGAGCAACAGTGGAAAGGCTCCCATAAATAGCCTTCCCTGATAATGAGATTAACAACTAACTTATCCAGCATCATGGAGCCCTCATCTAGTAGCTGATGGAAACAGAAGCAGACACCCACAACTAAACACTGAGTTGAACTGGAATCCAGATGCAGAGAGGGAAACAAAACCAGCCTGCAGAACCACAGAAAGACAGCTGACTTCAACAAGGAAGAGCTAATGGGTCCACAGAGTGATAGCTGCGAATCCATCATGGTACTGCCTCAGACCCCCAGAACATGGGTCTCAGCTAGAAGGCCTAAGCAATCTAAGGGACCTTGGACAGTGGAACCAGGATGTATTCCTTTTGCACAAAAGGACCTTGGAGGCACATCTCCCATGGAGAGATACTCCCCTGACCTATGAATAGGAGAGAAAGCCTATTCCCTACTCTAAATGTCTTGACTGATTTATATTACCTCTCCTGGAGCACATCACCCTACATGTGCAGTGGGGAGGGACAGTGGAGGGGAGGCTATTCGGGGAGCATGAGATGTTGGGAGAGAGGGAAAGAGGAAGGTAGGAAGATGGAACTCTGATCGATATGTAAAATAAAAGTAAAAGAAATTAAATATAAAAAAAATAAACTGTATTGCTACAAGGAAAGAATAACCTGATGTGGTTCAAAAGATTTAGTTAGACTGAGAAAGAAATTTAAAATATGATGATGTAATTAAGATAGTATAATATTTAATATACTATTATTTTCAGTTCCCTTCTGTTCTATCCAAGGCAGATTTTCTGAAATTGTGATCTGGCCTACATCAATTGTATAACAGAAATCAAAGGATCAAAGGAAGTAGAATGTCGGTTGATTGGAAGTAACATTTATTTATTTTTTGTCCTATTTTCTATATATTTGAATACTTCAAATTTCAAAATTCAAGTTTCTAAGGACACCATAGAGGAAGAATCAAAGATCCTGACTTCACATTTGTTGCATTTTATTAAAGAGACTAGAGGGAGTAGACCAAGGACCAAGGGACTGACTCCATAATTATGACCAGTGCTTTATTAAGACACGAGTTTTCCCTTTAATTGGTAGTGAGGGTATGAGTCAATGAAGATGTTTCAATAACTATATGGATTTGACAGACACTAAGAGATACTCATTATTGCATCAGAAGATATTTTCATATCTTTTCCTCAAACCTGTATTATTCAATATTATTGGGTTTAGAAGTGAAGAAATTGGGTCTAGTGGACTTAACTGATGCTATTTACATCAAGAGCAATTTTCAAATATGTTGAAAGATGTATAAAACTGTGCCAAACCTGCTAAAACAAGATGTCAATCAAGCACTCATAATGAATGATTAATTAAGAGAATCTTCCTTAATATCTTCCTTGTAAAAAAAACTATGGAAATGTGGCAATGCCTTGACACTCTGCTTTTTGTTATTTGACAACTTACTTCAGGTTGGTACGCTGGCTCCTGATAACTTTTGAATATAGAACCAGGGCCACATAACATTTCAGTCTGCCCTCTGAGCCCTTTCTTCAACCTTGCCTTTCCCTCCCCATGCAAGGCTGGTATTAAATACTTTGCTTCAGAATGGTGAAAGTTGATAGATTTTGAAGTTCATGATAAACAAAGAAAGTCAAACATTCATTATTCCATGGCACTGTTGTAACCTCCCTAGAATAGATTTCAAGATCATTAAATAGAGTGCCAGCACAATTTGTCCAGAATTTTGGATTGAGCCCAGTAACATAATAAAATCATTTTATTAATTTTTCCCCTTTGAGTGAACTCTCTGGAGCCTTGGTTAATGAATGTTTTTATTTGGGGCAGGGTACAGGTAGTAATAACTTTATCGTACTGATGTTAGCAATCACTAACATACTTATGCCAACTTAACTATTAGATTAATATTAGTCTTTAAGTGTTTTAAAACTAATATTTTTAATTTGATAAGAATTGGGAATTATATTTCTGTTAGATATAGAAGACAGTATCAATAGGAAGACTTTTGATAAATTAGTTTAATTGCTATGCTCTCATATTCCGTTTAGTGAAATGAATTTCCTTTAAATATAAGGTCAAACCACATGAGGAGGTGGGCTTTTGTATTTATTTCTCCTATATTACATTTCTCAGAATCTTACATATTCTTATAATAAAATAATTACAGTTTCAAGGTAAAATTTGATATTTATGCTTTGTTCTTGAGCAAGCTTCTTTTAAATTTTATTTATTTATTTCTCCTTTTGTTTATAGTTTCTACCAAGGTTACTCAGGGTGAAGCTATCAATCTCTACACACAGAAAAGTTGGAGCCTAACCTTTATCTAGATGTTGAAGGCAGTTTCTGTAGAGCAGAATGGATATAGAAGGAAACAGAAGTAGCATGGTCTAGGAAACCTAAAATGACAAAGGATGGGGCATGTGCTTTCTTTTCTTTCCCTACCTCCCTTCCTTTTCCTTCCTTCCTTAAAATTTTAAACACAGAATGATTCATTAATATTGTTGGCTAAGATTGGAATTAGAGTTTTGAGTGCATAAAATATTATGTTACCGTAGTCTTTCTTATTTTTATTTTTAAAATTTGTTAATGGATGGGGCATGTAGTTCAGAGTGACAGAGCACTTAATTAGCATAGAAAAATATGTGGGTTTTCTCCTCAGCATGCAAGTTGTGCTGACACATGCCTGTTAATCTAGAGCTCAGAAGATTGGAAAGTAAAGCTCCTAGTTTAAAGATCACCCTTAGTATATAATACGCAATGAGAACCTGAAAGAGAAAACAAACAAAAATCCACCACCAACAAAAACAGCAAAAACTATTTTTAAGAAACTATATTACACCTGATGCATATATTAATCAACAGTGACTTTATATGCAAACCCATATGTAGTGAATTATTAGATACCACCAATTTTGAACTTTGTAAACCATTGTAATTCAAAAGGCACAATAAATAGTAATCCATGATCCCAAGAGAAGGACTGCATACAATTGGTGGTGGGAGGGGTTCTTGGAGGCGGCATGTTCTAACTTCTAGAATAGTGGTTTGCTCTTATTGTTGAACTGTGATAGGAGGCTCAAGGTAGGTTTTTTCAGCAGTAATTCAGAGAATTCACCTAAAGAAAACAAAGAGAAAAGTGGCCAACTTATCTCTATAATCATTATTTACTGGTTTCATTTAATAATATATAATGATTTACTGGTGTCATTGCCAATGCCTACAGATTTTTTTTTTATATTTCTGAATAAAGACATTTGTATATCCCTAATACTGATTGCAAAATCAATATACTATTTTCCTACTTTCAACTTAGAACACTTTCTCTTGTTCTGTTACATTTGGATTATACCACTTGCATCACCAGATGAGAAGTTCAGAAGCAGCCTTTCTGGAGAGTAGGTGTAATTATATTCAAAGTACAGAAGCATCTGATTATGTGACAACCATTGTATAATAAAATTGTGCCTAAAGTTTTAGAAAAAATTCAAGTATCACATAAAACTTCAAATAAAATTTAATGTATCTTTAAATTTTTAAATGCAATATTCTTTAGCATGAAAGCAAATTTATTTTTTCCAAAGAAAAATGTGTATCTCTTCTTGATTTTCAGTGTTTGGATAGCAGTGTCCATGAAGGCAAGGTTACATGCTCTGGGTCTATGGCTGCTTTACTGGTGAGTGATGGCATAATCACTTTTCTGTCTACAGACAGGCATGCTAATATCAGTTGGTCATTCCTGCCTTCTCCTTAGTCCCCATCCTCCAATAGAGGACATGAGATAAGCTTCCACCATTGATTAAAATGACTTTCAAACTTTGTATGACTGTCATAATCAAAACATAGATCTTTTATCATGCAATTCTTCTTTCCAGTCTACCAGTCATGCTCCCACCGAGCCTAAATTTGTCAAATATTGTGCCACTGTTTTATGATATTTTGTTTGTTTTCTGACCAACAGAATATTGCTTGGAGCTTACAGGGTGGAGCTAGCCCCTAGTTAACCATAGATGCCTGGAGGTCTGTTTAGACAGGAGATAGTCATAAAATAGGATGAAGACATCACTATATAATGCAACTGTGTGTATGCTTGCTGTGAGAACTTCATCTTTAGGGGAAAAGATAAACACATGCACTACCAGAATTTGAGACTCTCCTTAGTGTAATACTGCACAAATACAACTTTCACTTTGGCCCAGGTCACAACCTGATAACTATAATGAATACATCAGGTTGGAAAATTTACCTCTTCCATAAGTTTATTTAAAAATGGTACCAATGGAAATGTTGATATAATGGTGTAGATAATGCCAGGACTCTCTTTTCCGCTTAGACTGATCTGTTGCATATGAGCATTATCCAAGGAATAACAGTACTTAGAAATTTGATTATTAGTTATGAATAGCTTAATGTCATCAATAGAGTAAACAAGAGACATTGTAGAGTAACTACATTGCCTAGATCCTATTAGAGTAAAGTGGCAAATCTTTGGGCCAAAGTCAACCAAAATGAGTGTGATATCTTTGTGACTTCTTTCAGTGTAGCACTTGAAATTTAAATAATCCCTACCAGAATTGTATGATGTATACCACAATTTGCTGATAGCTATCCTGGAAAAGGTAGTATAAACTGTGTCTCATAGTTTAATTTAGATTTACATTTAACTCGGTTTGTAAACGTCTATTTTTGTAGACCTAAAGTGAGCAATTATGATGAATACTTATTCAGAGATTTCTATAAATATACACCCTCTGAAGATACAAGAAAATTTTATGATGAGATATCTAAAGATAATATACAGAAATCTATGTAATTGTGTACATACATGCATACATACACACTTGTACCCATTCATGGCAAACACACAAATACTTTGGGAACTGCTAATGGACCAATAAAACAGACTTGAGAAAAATCGGAGCCTATCAGAATTTGATATATGATGCTTAGCTAAAATGACTCTAATGGAATCAATATGAGTATATTTACATTTTTGAATCATCATAAACAATATCCAGGGACTATATCCATTAAAAGATTCTTATCTTTCCACATATAAAATTCACCATTCACCTTGCTCTTATTTTGTTCTAGGAATATTGTAGAAATTGACACAGTATACGCTTATTTTAGAGTTGCATGAGGGACTTACAATTGCTTGTAAATTTAGAGAAAAAAAATCCATAAGAATCATATTTATTCCTCTAAGTTCATGAACTTTAAGCTTACAATTTTTAGATGGTCTATGGTTTTAATTCCTGTTTTAATCATATAAATCTATTCTTAAACCATTCAACCTTACTTTACAATATAATATAAATAAAAATATTTTCAATTTCAACACTTTAAAAGATCTATAATGTCAAATTTTCCTTGTGAAGAAGGCAGGCACATTACTTTTTTATTATGCAATTTCTAAAGTGTTACAGTATTACACTATTCAGTACCAAAAATGTTCTTACACAGAGCTGAATGTAGCTTCCTAAAATTTTACTGGCTTGTTACAATTTTTGTACTCTGGAGATTAACAAAACTTGAATGCTCTTTCATATATTACAATGTTTCAAGTATTTGCAAACAGATATTATTAGTTGTTAAGCATTTTATGTGATGCTAAATATCCCCCATTTCATTAGTAGATGGGGAAACAGTTAAAAATATGCTTTACAAAAATTTCTCCTTCTCAATCACTGAACCTCTTTACTATACAGTACAACAGACATGGTAGGCTTGGTGCAAGAGGGACTAGAATGCTCTTCTTTCTGATAATATGACTTAATACATGAAATTATAAAATAACCATTATTACCATATTTTTCTTTTTCCTCAAATATTTTAAGTCACCATATAATTTACTGCTATAATGACAATGATTTGGATAACAAAAAGAAACCTCTAATTACATCTGAAGTAAAATACAAGACTACACATAAAGAAATAATCCCTACATATTAGAAATTGTTTAAAATAAAACACATGGTATAACACTGCTAAACTCATCATTTGGTGTATTATGTTAATTGCCTATTCTTTTTTTATGCATGGATATATGTATATGTATTAATACTCATATTCCTAAATATAACCAGCTCAGTCTGTATAATGGTACTTTTATTTATGTTTTCAGGACTGATCATTTGGTATTGAATAACCAGTTGGTGTGCTCTTTCCTGGGGAAGATTATTTCTCCCACTCTCAGTACTCTTGAATTTGAGATTCATGGAACATTGCCAGAAAGGAGGCAGAGCGATTGTAAGAACCAAAAAGTTTTCTACTATATTATATCTTATGGTAATGTCATAAATTACATTCAAAAAGTCTCAACAGCATGAACTTTCAAAAATGAGCTGAATAAGGAAGACACCATTAGACATGCCAATGTGGATAGTAAAAAGCCTGTCAGGTCTCAACTCTGCACAAAGGACTGTCTTAAAAAATAGTATCTGAAGGAGCAATGCTAGCTGTGAATCAAACAATAGTCGAACCAGATACAAAATTTGGGAAGCATATACATGAATGGAATGACATGATATCCAAATGAGTACAGTATTAACACATATATCATAGAGATAAACAATAGCTATCTAGATCAATAGGAGGAAATTTATATTTGGTCCTGAAAACCTAGCCTACTACCTCTATTTAATGTAATGGACCCTCAAGGAGAGCACAATACTACCACATTTGAAGCAAGCATAATTTCTACTTTCATTTCAAATATGTATTCTTATGCTCACAGGTGAGGATAGCTCTCAGTTCTCACCAAGAAATTTTGCAGCAGTTCTACATCATTACAGAAATCCATAACTGGTCAAAATGCAAAAACCAACTGACTATGGAGATTATAGAGTTATGGAGTATCCAACCACGAAAAAAAAAAAAAACAAAAACAAAAACCCACACACAAAACTGTAGCACAACTTCTACACTGGAGTGTAGGAAACTCATGGAAAAGGAAGAGGAAAGATTTTAAGGACCAGAGAACCAGGAAGATAATTCTGATCTGAGAAAATGTCTTCTGTACATGATAGGTAAACTACACTTAGGGTCTTAAATATGGTTGACTAAGCATGAACTTTACAACAATAGATGACATGCCAATATTAGTAGAAGAAATGTCACAAGGCCCTATACTTAAGTAGGGAAATAGACAGTCAATCTCTGCTGGGGGAAGAAGAGTTAAACATGAGCTTCATGATATGTTATTAAATGTCCAAGCGAACAATCCTAAACACCTAAACCTTAAACGAATCCTTAGTGTGTGTGTTTGTCTGTGTGTGTTCATGTGTGTGTTGGTGGGTGTTTGTGTTTAATGATAATAATTAAAGGAGAAAAGGTAATAAATCATTAGTGTGAGAGACAGCTGGAATCTCATGGTAAGAGTTGGATATAGGACAGGGAAGGCTGCAAGTGACGCACGCAGAGTACTCACTTATAAAAGTCTCATAAACTATTCAGAAAGCCAGATAATAGTGGTATTTGCACAACCTTTATGATGTGCTTAATAGCATAAGATTTTACATATAAAATGATTAAGAATTTACATATTTAATGTGTACTTAAGTGTACTATAATTACAGACAATGTGTTAAGAGCTAAAAGGAAGGTTTCTTCCTGTTTTACACTTACTTAGATATTTTCTGTGAATTATACTAGCATTTTTTTTAAAAAAGATGTGTCTGTTAACTAAAATGAATCAGATATAGTTCCTGTTACACATATCATTTTTGTTTAATTAAAATGACATCACAATCAGACTCTATCTCATAACAGAACACGATCCCAAGTAGAAAATTTCAACAAAGGAAACAAGTGCAAACAAATCAATTTAATAAGCAGGCATACATGACTCATGTTTATGAGAACACAAAATTTATTTTTTGATTTAATAAATAATCATTCCTCATTAAATAACATTTGAATGATTCCTAGTCATATACCTAATTTGTGATCTTGTATACATTAGAAATATTTCTGCTTTGGTGAACAGTAGAACACATAATAGAAGACAAAATTAGATTACCTGTATGCACAAGATAATCTGTTGCAGAAGAAGTTTAGGATTTATTTTAAAGGCATAATATTGGATTTTAAGTAAAACAAGCTTTTAATATGCCAGTGCAGCCTTAAGAAAAGTTTTTTCAAATTAGTGAAAATGCTATATGAAATTTTGTTTTATTAACCTATAAAACTTGAGCAATGTAGAAGAATTAAGATCCAAATTTAACAGATCTGTATTCTCACAGACAGTTTCTACATATTTGGCAATATTCTGCAGGATATGTCTGACATTGAGCTGGAAGTCATTTCTCCATGAGCTGTAATTTTATGTCTAGCTGCTTGAGTTCTATAGGTAATATTGTGTACCACGAAAGGATTCACCTACCTTTTGTTCTTCACTGGAGTTCCTTAAATAAAATGATATTCTTCTTGTTTCTCGATTTAAATTTCATCATCCAGCCAAAGCCAAATTTTCAGTGCTATGTTTTTAATACATTATTTATTAGATTATAATTGTATCTATTTCTCCTTCCCTTTCCTCCCTGCAGCCCTCCTAATATACTATTTGCATTCTTTCAATTTTATGGCCCCTTCATTCACTAATGTTACATTTACATGTATATGTGTATTTACATATATTCCTAATACATGCATGGAACTTAATGTTACTTGTACATTTATTTCAGGACTGACTATTCACTATTGGGTAACCAATTAGTATGATTTTTTCTTGGGAAGTTTTTCTTTTGCCCTCAGATTTCCTTAGGTACCTATAGTCCTTTGTGCATGGTGGAGGGCTCCTAGTTGTCATTTCCAGTCCACTATAGAATGACTATAATAGTTGTCCTTGTTAAGATCAACAATATGGAAACTTAACCAAAAATCCAGGGCAAGTGAAGAGTGAAGCCATGCAATTGCAGAACATACAGTCTCCAGTTTAATAACCCAACAGTGCTATTTCCTGAACCCAAAATGATAATTAAAAGTTTGAAGTAGAATCCATTCTAAATTTGTATCACATTCATACCTTCATAAACCTGAAGTAATATAAAACATGTCAACACACTTATAGATCAATCATACATTTTTGGAGAACCTGTCATACTCTGAGGTATGGACTTTAATTTAAAACATTGGCAAGAATATATCAGAAAGTACATTTACATAACAAATTTTGCCAGTCATTTATCTGTCAAGTTTCTGATCCTAGTATTTTATACCAACATCCTGCTACATATGAATGGTTATCCCAGAGTATCCAAATTAAGTTTATTTTGGAGAAGTATTTTAGCCTTTTTTGTTACAGTGATAAAATACTCTCACCAAGAATCAACTTAGGGAAAGAAAGGATTTATTTATCACTCACTTCCAAGTTACAGTTCAACACAGTAGAAAGATAGGGTGAGCGACACTGCTATTTGACTATTGGAACATTAGGTTCCCCTTGTAGCCTAGAAGCACTTGACTATGGAATGTGTAGTTCACAGTGCATTGGGCTCTATACCTCACTTAATAATAAAGACAATCCCGTCCAAAAATTAGGTCAGGCTAATATTGGAATTTACACTACCAATATTTTCTTTAAAACTTACTAGTACAAACAATATGTTTTGCTTATCATTTAAATAAGTGCAATGAATAATTTCAAATGCAGGTTAGGGTAAGTATGTAATCATATCAATTCATGTAAACTTATCTGATAAATGTCAGCAAACATGTGCAAAAATAAAACACAATAGTAAACTAGAGTTAAAAGTATAGGCATAGTAGTCATAAACACTGATTATCCAATAGTCTAAGACAGAGTCACAAATAATAAAATTATATAGAGTAAGTAATGGTGCTGTACAGTACTTACTTAATCTCAAATGGAATATCTTTATTACACCCCCATCCCCCACTTATGAAATCCCACTCTACTAGCTAAGGAGTTATTGTCAGTTGAAAGATGATTAGAAAGCAAGAGTTTGATTATTTAGAGATATTTGGATCTTTGTAGATTATTCATACATCAGGATCTGATACTATATTCATTCACATATGGACAACACCAATAAACACTGAAAATCATTGAATATATTTCATTTCATATGGGGTCTGTCAGTTTGTGCCCTTTGTAACTCAGTATCTATGTTATAAAAATATACCATTGTGAGATAATGCAATGGCTTCCTAGCCAATAATTAGTCTAGATTCTGTGAGCTAATTTATATAAGATTTAATATAAAACTTATGATAATGATTCCCAATTTATTTCACTGTGTGAAATATATTCTCTACTTATGAGCAAAGGCTCATAATGACAACAACTTATGGATATCACATGTGTGCAAAGTTTCTCACACAACCACCATGCTTAGATGTAAAGGAATCACTAAATTGCCATTGTGTAGGCTTGGATGTCATTGAATGATCTCCTGGCATAAAGTGCTGCTATTCAAAAAGCCTGATGACAGTTTCTTGTCCCTGCCCTTGTCAGTGAGCATGATTACCTTTCTTTGTAAAATTTTACTTTAATATATAAGACTAATTATGAGAAATAATATTAATTTAGACTCTTTGAGGGATATCTTCCCCTAATGCATATGGCATGGTCTTAAATACAGGTATATAAGTTCTAATTATGTTTTATTTCTGACTGTACAAATTAATTGTAAATTTTTGTTTATATGTTGTTTGTGTAATTTTTATATGTTTTCTTTATTCAATATGTTGGGGCTTTGTTGTCTACCAGCTTTAACTACTGCCCTTTACTATGGCCTCCTTTCCATTTTCTAATAATGTAAAACTTTTACATTTCTTTCATCTTGTTTCTTTGTAATATAATATTCCAGGTCAAAATTAAACTCCTTATTACCAGAATTCTATCTGAATTGTTGATTTTTCCTTTGTAAAATATGACGAATCTAATTTCTAATTTATTTTTTTAAACTCAACAGTTTCATTGAGATTTGAATGCATTTCAAATAGTTCTTTCTTCCCTTTCCTCTAGCTGACTCCCCTCCCCACACTCTCCTTCAAGGCCATGACTTTTTTTTATTAACTGTTACCTCTGCATATGTGTATGTGTATATTCATATACATTCCAAAATATAATCATCTCAATCTGTGTAATGCTATATAAAGTATGTTTTTGAGGAAAAATAGTATCAGATAACCAACTAGTATGCCATTTCCTAGAGAGAATATCCTTTACCAATCGCAGCTTTCCTCAGTTTTCTATAGTTCTTTTTGCATGGTTGAAGCCCCTGGGTATTTCTGTGTTCAGTTTCGATCCTTAAATTATACTGTTTAAACAAATAGTACTTACAATCTCATATGATATCTGGATATTTTTCTCAGATTTTAGTAGTCTCTTAGTGTCATAGTTATTTTATATCTTGTTACAAATATCTCTTTTCTTTCCTTTGATCACTATTCATGCACATTTCAAAATATTTCTATACTAAATCCTATATCATGTCTTCGAAGTGCTGATTTTAATGGTAGAAATAAGCTAGTAACAAATTTTAGATAAATTTAAGGCTTATTTGCTTTAGATTAACACAACTTTTTATTTTTTTTCTCAAATTCTTCTCTTAGTTGGCCATATACAAAATTTAGAAAAACCCCATCATAGTCTCTGTTCCCTGGATGTTCACCTGAGAAAACTCTCTTTATCTGTAGTAGCTGATTAAGAATTATTATTCTAGAGTTGATTGATATCAGAATTGTAGTAATGCTCTTTGCCATTTTCTGATTATCTCTCAAATATATATATTGCAATCTTGCAGGTTTTCTTGCTTTCAACAGATAAATTTTCACTCAGTCTTAGAATTTAATATTTGTTGATATGATATCTCATTTTGTTATCTAAGCTGATCACTCTATGTAGGATGAAATTATTACTATGGATTCAATTGTTCTTTCCCTAGTATCAACGATATTTTATCCACCATATCCATAAGACTAATAGCAAATTAGAATGTAGATGGTTAAGCATTTTCAACAAAGCTTTCAACAAATTTTCTAAGGAAAGTAAAGAATTGCACCTCATGTTCAGAATTACCTACTTGAATTCATCTAGAAAATAAATTTCCTACAATGATTACAATTTAAATAAAGTTTAATGTATTTTCATGACTGGGTCAGAGGACATGAATAATAGTATAATAAATCTCTCATGTTACACAGTTTATTATTTTATTTTTCTATCATATTTATTTAGTTATTGTCATAAATCTCCCCTGCTGGATTTTTCTTTCTTTCTTTTTTCTTTCCTATTTTTTTTTTTGCACTGAATTGTGACAGATGTTTAATGAAAATTGAAAGTGTTTTTAATTCAACGCCATAAGCTTTACTAAAGACAGTATGCAAATGTAAATCATAAATAACTGAAGCGCAAATCAGGATGCTTTCTCCAAGGAATGCATAAGTATTATCTTAAAAAAAGATAAAAATACAATGGTCTAAGATTTAAAGGATTATGAAATTGAAGAGTGCATAATTCCAAATAGCTTCAGTATTTCTGGAATCATGTTTAATTTCATCTTACTAGACTATCAACCTAGAAGAGAGTGACTGGAAGGCACATTAGATAAATGATGATGCCAAGAATTACTTTATATCCAGAAAGTATCTGTCAGGGGAGAGATGTAAATATAGCTGAAGAAACTTCTCTTCTATAATCTCCAACAATATAAGAGACTTGAATTGAATTTTAAATTTTATTCTTTTCATATTATATTGTTTTTAGAAGATGGTATCAAAAGCCTGTATCAGTATTCACAATAAATAATTTCTATATAATAAAGCATTTTGCTAAGGTGACATGTTATTCTATACTTTTTATATTCCAAACTAACATTGATATGTTATACTTAAACTCTGATACCAATTTAATCTTTTTTTCCATGATAAACATAGAAATTCAATATCATTGATTTATTTCAAGAAAAACAAACTTTATATTCAGCTCAAATCTATTATTTTTATAATTATGACAAAAAATCTTGCCACAATGCAGATATTTTCTTCCTTATTACTTCAGTGTCTTATAGTAATACTATAAGCTGCAGAATTTCTAGTTTAATGTTTACACTAAGTATATGAGAACTTTGCCAAATTCAATAATTTATTTAATGAGTAAATTTAGCTTTTCTTCCATGTGAACTGGTTCATACTTCTATTACAAGATCTCTGCTTTATTTTTCATCTTTATCACAAAGTATACTTAAATAGAAGTTATAGATTAATGGTCATTACCAAATAACTTCACCAATTTATCCAAAGATGCACAACATCTCAATGGCAAGTATTTTGGAAGGCAAACATCTGACTTAAAACTAGAATAATTTATATATCATAATTTAAGATAATGAGACACTTGTATCATTTATCCTACTCAGAACAATGATTTATTGACCTGTGACAAAAATATTTCTTCACCATAATGTGAAAAGATGATGAAAAGCCTAGATGCCTGTCTATGGTTCTGAAGATAAATTCAAAATATTTTTTGAATTTTTTTTCAAACCTAATTTCAGGCAGAAAACTGAAGATATTAAAGAAGTTATTATATAATGATTAAAACTAGATGTGAACTTAACTGATAAAGAAAACAAGCCTATATGAGTGAACAATGCACACATGTAGTATGTGTACACTATCAGATAGTGCAGGCAGCAAACAGATATAAGAAAGGACATTTCATCTATTCATTGAAATGCATGGACTAGTTAAATTATCCCTTGATTTAACTATAGACTAATGAAGTTTAAGATTACTGAATCTTACTTAATATCATGATATATCAAGATTTCAGATTACATTTTTCATTTAAACATTCTGAATTTTCATCAAATAGCTATGTGATCACATTTGTAAAGGCTTAAAGGAAATATGGCAGTAGTTTAATAATTAATTATATTACATTTATATTTTCTTTGTATTCAAAAATATTTACATAGCTGTAAGCATAGTAACTGACTTTAAAATGTATTGTCTCAACTTAATGCACAGCTGGCTGGGTTTTAAAATTTTGAATGTGTTGTTTTGACATTGGGTAGACACAAACTCGGAAATAACTACTCATTGAAATCCTCCCTCACTATAAAGAACAACAATTTGGATACAAGTCCTGAAAGAAAATAAAGGTAACTGATTTCCATATTAGGACAATACAATTGCCAGCCAGATGCACTGGCTTATTTTTTTGCCAAAATGATGCATTTTATCTATGTCTTCCTCTATGATCCATGTGAAAAATGAAAATGTCTACTGACAATTTTTTATCTCATCAACCACTCCAATGTAATCAGCCAACTCATAGACATAGAGTTAATTCACTTTGTTGTGATAATTTTGCTTTTATGAGAAAACCCTCTTGTGCTATTAAGTTATAGGTAAAAAAATATCAGCATAAGAATTACCAATGATGTGTACTGTAATGCTTGAATAAGTACTTCTCTCGTTTCATTTTCATTTCCTGTACTTAGCATGATTGTTATCTGAAAAGGACAATAAGGAACTTACCATCCTAATTTTATTATTACTTTTCATATTAGTACTTTTAATGATGTTCCTAATTCTGGGATATCTATTAGAATCTCTAGTAATAATATCAAGTAACACTTTTTTTATTAATGAAAGAACCATTTGAGTGGTGTGCATGTCTGTGGTAGTCCCTTTATGAACTGATCAAGAAATAATATAATTAGAAATTGTACCAATTCAAATATGATTAGGATATTTTACTTTTTTAACCTATGAATTTTAGGGCATGATGTTTCAATGATTCTATATATAATGATAATGAAAGTTTAGGAAATTCTACCAATTACAGCTCAGTGTGGGTAAAACACTTGTGATGGGTAGACAAAATATAAGTAATGTTTTAGTTTGTTCATGAAAGATTAATGAAATATTAATTTGTAGCTAGACTAGATAGGGCAGAAGACACAAATGGATAGAAGTAAAAATCATATAATATGGTAGCATTGAGAAATAATTTCTTCTGAATTGAACAATCTCCCTTGAGTAAGGAGGCTCATGAGACTAAGAAAGTAGACAACTCATAAGTCTAAAGAAGTTCCTTAAAGGTACAAGATTCTTAAGGTACTTGCCTGAGGCTCTGTAAGATGTAAACAATTATTGGGAAGAAGAGACTCTCTGATTCCCTGACCTAACAATAGGAGATAATTACCTGACCTATTAATCTATCATCAGGTCTTGCAGAAAGCCCTTGGGATACAGTTTTGATGAATCATCACAAGGCTTAACTTTTTGTTTATATAGCTATTATCTATACTCATGTAAGTAATTCAATCTCCATAATCCTTTTTGCAGCACAAGTAAACTCATTTCTTCGCTAAGTTGGATTTTGATATACACATTTTGATATACACATTTATTTGGTTTTTAGTTGATGTCATATCTGGAGTAAACAGACATTTGTTCAAGTCTTTTTAGGAAACTGGTTCTCACCCTTCCTAATCATATGACCTAATCATATGACCATTCAAAACAATTGCTCACATTGTAGTGACCCCCAACCATAAAATTACTTTAATTACCAGTTTATTACTGTAATTTTGGTACTGTTATGAATGGCAATGTAAATTCTTTTTCAGATGGGCTTAGGCAAGACATAGTAAAAGGTCATTTGATTACTACAGGGGTTGACAACCACAAGTTGAGAAATGTCTGAGGAAGAGTCACACAACAGAAAGTAAGTGCCAGTTCAATGAAAGTAAGGTATCTTAAGAAGTTTAATGAAGTCAGTGGGAACCACAAATGTCTGTCTTTTATTCACATATTTTGTTTTGGTATTTTTTCTAGATAACTTTTTAAGACTTTTTAAAACATAATACTCTCTTTCTGTAAAGCATTTTTAAGACTGCAGAAGTATAAGCAGGGCTATCATATGTTCCATAGATAACATAACAAATGCAGTGTATTTATAGATTAGCACAACATACAACTTTATGAGGAAGACAAAACAAAAATTAAAGTAAGCTACACCTTGTTTAAATTGCTCTTTAAATGTAACAGAGGAGGACTATGCCTTATTTAACATTATGTTCTGCACAACTCAACACTGAAATTCATCAGACTGCAAGACTGATTGATTCACTACATTTTGCAGTCAAAATTTTGAGTCTGAATAAAAATTTCTGTGTAATACAGAAAGAGGGACCAAAGAGGCTGATATAATTGTGTTTTACTTCAATATTTCAGTTGTTTTCTGTATCAGTTTAGGTGGTGTTCAGGATACAAAGGTTAAAAATTATTTCTATGTGTGTCTAGAAAAGCTCTTACAGGTGGGATTAGGATTTGATAATACATTTACTAAATCATTAAAATCATTAGTAAGTAAGTTTTCCCCATGTCACAGTGAATGACCAGTCTGGTTATTGGTGTATTCTTAGGAAATAAAATATGTAGGGAATGAGATTTGCATTTTTGCTTTTGGCTTGCTGAGCTAGATCTAACTTTGTGACCACTTGACCTGGATTTACCTGTCTAACTCATAATTCTCAGACTTCCAACTTGCTTTGAATGTGTTCATGGCATTCCTGAGGTCCTGATGTGAGAAATAAGACTGTGGAGTTTCATAGCCTCCATATTGTGCAAGATAATTGTTAGAATAAACAATTCTAGGAATATCTCTTCATATACATTGCTCTTTATAAACATAATGATCTGTGGAATAATTCACATACTCTCAGTTTTTTTAAATCCATGAATAATTCTTGGCATCTTTCACATCAAATCAAACAAAGCAGAGCTTTGTAAAGAAAGATAGATGGCTTTTTTTGGATAGCGGGTCTCAATTAATATACATTTAATGCTTTTTTTCTCTAACATTTACCATCACTTAATCACCCAGATTAGGTTTTATTGGATGTGTGAACATTGCCTAATTATTACGAATCATACCAGTTTATTTTTCAATTTTAGGTTTTCTTTTAATCCAAGACAATTATTTTAATGGCTACCATATGTTAACATTGCAGGTAGTGATTATGGAGATAAATGAAATGTCCCACTTTCAAGGTCCTCACAGTTTACAAGCAAAGACAGTCATATAAATGAGTGACTGTAATAACGTATGATAAATGATACCTGTAAAATTTTGTATTAAGTTTTGACGGAGCATGGTGAATGAATAAATAAATCTACTTTGGTGTGTTAATCATATTTAAATGTAAAATTTAAGGAAATAAATATACTAACTAAAATTATACCTCAAGGTCAGGAAAGTTTAAAAACACAACTAACAACCATGTATATTTAGAGAAAAGGTAATGATAATAGAAAACTGGTTTTGTTATTTTTTTTTCTTAAAACAGCCATATAAGGCACCAGGTTTCCTATTTGATGACCTGCTCTACAATTGTAAGAATCAGTTTTCATTCTCTGATGAATCAGTTTTGATTTTTGATGTTGCATCAAAGAAACAATTCACAATCCAAAACTGATATGTGTTACAGCAGGTTTTTCCCACCGGCTACCGTCTATCCTGCCACCATGGTCCCGCTGCCATGTGAGCCCCAAATAATACACTGAGACTCTGTATTTTATACAGTCCTGTTGGCCATTTACCATTATTGTTTATGGGCTAGCTTTGTCTTAATGATTAACTCATTTCTACTTATCTAAGTATTTCCACTTGGTCATCATATTTGGGAGCCGCGCCTGAGTCTTCCTTACTCCCTGGTCTACATCTTGACTCCTTCCAACTACTTTCTCCTTCCTCCTAGTTTCTTAGTCCCTCCTATTTTCCTTTTCTATTGGCCACAGTGCTTTATTAATTAACCAGTATGAGAAACATATTTACAGAATAACATCTCCTATCATCTATGTCATCTTATAGTTTCAGAAAATCTGTGGCTCTTTGGACAATTAAATATAATTCAGGAGCTTTCATATATTCATAAATTGTATTTATTAGGAAGGCTTATTGCTTCCTAATGTTTGAGTAAACTTACAAAAGTAATAAGACACTCTCTGACACTGTACCTGCAATTTAACTGTTGGCATAAAACAGAATGTACTCAGCCACATGCAATACAAACAAAATATAGGAACAAATAAGATTTGTTCCAAATATCAGACATAATGACATAAACTGATATTTTTAAAACTTACTCTTTCAAGGTTAAAACATATAGTTTCTATATCCTTCCTACTTCTTCCTTTGCTATTACTTCATTCTATATATTCCCATTTGTATGATATATATAAAGTTAAGATCATTCATACATGATGGTTTGAGCCAGATGGAGGGAGGAAAAAGAAAAGAGAGAGAAAAATATAACTCCAAAATATAAAATACAAGTTCAGATTTTAAAGTGAGGCTACCAAAGCATATGGGAACAATAATAATTATGTTTTGAGGTCAGCACATATTTGAGGTATACCATAAGCTTGTATTGTAAAAGAAATTATTACAGTACTCAACATGAGGTTATCAGATTTCATTTGCTAAGAGGATCTATATTATACACTGACAGATATTAAGCAGAGAGTAATATAAGATGCTTGCTTATGTCTATGTGTGCTGTCTTCCATGTAGGTAGATTGCATCCTTCAAAATAAAATGTGTTGATGTCTTAGACCAAGAACTTTGGATTTCACTCATCTGTAATGGACTTTGAAGATGTTACTGGGTAAAACGAGCCATGCCAGAGTAAGGATACTCCAGTGACTGGGGTAAAATCCGCATTTCTTTGTAACAAAAACAAAATGTGGAGTCATTCAAAGATAAACACAAGAAGACATTCTTGGATCTGAGAGATTAATCTGTGGCCAAAGAATCCAAATGATTCCTGACATCCACTGAAGTCCAAAAGGAGAATTGGTTCCTCACATCATCAGAGTAATAGTGGTCATTAGTTTTGTAGACAATTTGTTCTCTGTTGGATTTTGTTATGCTACTATGTCACTTATAAATATACGTATGTATGTATGTATGTATGTATGTATGTATGTATGTGTGTGTGTAAGTCATATATATGTTTCTCTTTCTATATATATGTGTGTGTATCTATATAAATATATATATACATAGATGTGCACATATATGTTATATGTAAATACATATATAGCCATATTGTATTCAAAGCATGTACACACATAAATATGTCAGATAATTTTGTAGATAAGAAGATAACAAACTTTCATCAATTATTGAGAGTGTATACTTCTGGTTTGGTGGTCTGAAGGGAATGTTAAGAGGTTTCTAAGCTAATATTCAAACACAATTTTCTCAGAAGTATTGCCAGATTAAAAGGAAATATTTAGAGTATTTCTTAAAAGAAAGATCAAAAATCTCTGAAAATTGAGTTCCTAATTGTCTTCCAGGATTTGTTGTTGTTGTTGTTGATTTATTTTGTTTTGTTTTGAAACTTCTCAGCACTAAAGTCAGAGAATATACTAAATAATATTCCAGCTCTCTGAAAAAGTACAGACAATAGAGCAGAGAAGCCAGTGTCAGTTCATATGCTCCTGGCCCAGTTTGCTGTTGAATTCAGCTAATGATTATTTCTCCTTGCAAATTACAGGTTTCCCAAACTCCTTCAAACCAACTACCATTATCTTTACTTTTCATTGTAGCAATTCTTCACAGGGGACTAAATGCCTACTACACTCTTGGGGAAGGCAGCATCCTTTTCATTTACTTCTCTGTCTTCTTCAGCTCTGAGCATCTTCAGCTACTTCAGATTGCATCATTTCACACTCTGATTCCACAGTATGTGTGTGTGTGGGGGGGGGCTTACAGCAATTTTTGCATCTGTTTTGCCAGACAGAGCTATGTGGAACAGGAGAGGAAAAAAAATAATTATACACTTTAAATCTTTAAGTAGATTAACTGGATAAATGGAAAAATATTAAATTACAGTAATAATATTTTCCAAGTAAAATATATTTGTAGTAACTTTCAGTGGATGTTGGTGACCAGTGGAACCATTGGAATATGATAATATAAATGTAAATAACCTGATGTAAATCATTAAGAATATTTGGTTTGGATTATGACACATTTGTGCATTTTATTTTAACGACATTAGAGACTGGGTCTCTGGCAAAGCACCAGTTGATTAAAAGCAAAAAAATAAAATGAAAAACTATGCAGAAAAACATTATTTTGCCTATGTTCTAGGTTTCTTACAGGCTTTAGTAACGTGATCAGGCTTTAGTAACATGATCAGAATGATGTTTTATGTAATAGGAACAAGTTTTCTGTAATAAAAAAATCCATCGTTTAATTATCTCACAATGCTCATTTCCACACTGAAGTAAATTTATTTATATTAAGCAAAAGGTAAATTAAAGGATCGATGAATAAATTGTTGTACTTTATGTCAGTATACATCCCAAATGTACATAATTACTCTTTATTCAAGTTTTCAATAATTGACTCCAGTTAGAGTTTTTCCCATAAGTTGCTTATATAAAAAGTTTTCTCTTAAATTAACTTCAAACTTTCCTTAAAATATCACACACATACACAAAACAGATGAGTAGTATAACAAATGATTAAAAAGTAACACCCATTAATGGGGAATCATTGTGAATAAATAGACATTGCATGAAATATTGGCTCTTCTTCCAGAAATCTTCCTAATAGCACCAGATTCTCCACCTAGAGACAGTCATCATACCTCTTCATTACAATATCTCATTATCTGCTTTTTGGTCTTATAGGGACCTATACCTAACTGCATGTTTTGTATCTACCTTTTTGCTGATAACATTATTTTGAGTTTAAAACTCAATGTTTGTTAACAGTGGTTTATCAACTTTATGTAGTGTTTAGTCTTACTAGAATACCACTACATGGACTTCTTAAAAAAATAAGGTGTTTTATAATGCATTTATTTTTTTTAATAATTTTTAATTTAAATTTGAAACAAGCTTGTTTTATATGTCAGTCTCAGTTCCTGCACCCTCCCATCCTCCCCGGTTCCTCCCACTAATCCCCATCCCATTACATTTCTGCTCACCAGGGAGGATAGGACCTTCCATGGGGAGTCTGCAAAGTCTGTCATATCATTTGGAGCAGGGTTCAGGCCCTCCCCCATGTGTCTTAAATGGACTTTTCTTAGGTAAGTTTCTAATAGATACTAAAATGTCTCCATGACACACTGTTATTCACAGACATGAGAAAGAGTCCCTAAGTCACCCACCTGAGACTTAAGTCCTCCAAACAGCTAAACCAAAACTATTTCCAACATGAAAGTGTGTCACTTTACCAATGCCACATGTAAAATTATTTTTTTTTCTTTACTGATAGGATTTATGACGAAAGAATCATTGTTGAAATGTTTATAACATCCATGAATAATTTTTGATATATTTCTTTATGTAAATTATTTTATTATATATATTATTTACAAAGTAGTCTTATCAGATATAGAAAATTTCTCCTTATAAGTTTAGTCACACTATTGTAAAACAAGAAAGTTTGTATATAATGTCAATAGGAATAAGTTCCCTAGTTCTATAAAAATTTTCAAGATTCCAAGAGCTGTCTGGAGGTTTGACATGAAATATGGACACCAGAGAATGTACACAATGTAAAGCTTTTTGTTTTTATTTTTTTTTTTTATGATTTTGTAATTCTTTCACTAGTTCAGTAGTTCAAGACCAAGAAGATGAACTATGGAAAATAAGCTACTGCTGATTAGTGGAACTTTTCTGCTAGTTATTGTTTACACATTACATACAGTTTTATACTAAAACACTGTTTCCATGGAAACAGGACACTCAGATTTCTCAAATAGAAACATGTTTAATTTTTACATTTTTTGTAAATATTTATGCGGCTTAACACTGTAATTAAAGAAACTGAGGTTAGTTATTTCCTGAAAGCAAGAAAGAGGTGACTTGGAAGCCCATGTGTTAATATATTTATATTGCCATTAGTAGCAAAATATGTCCTAAACACTATTATTTTCTTGCATGATTTTGCTTAATATTTGTCTACAGTTATATCACATACTCCAAGGAACATATATTTGGTAATAAAACTTTGTTGGGTTAAATCTTAAATTAAAACTAAAACATATCTATCTCACAGGTTACACATCAATAAACCTATAAGGAAGTGAATATGAATTATTTTCTTTGAATATTAGTAATTTACAATCATACTGTAAAGTGGGTGGTTAATCATGTATGCTCCTCTATGGCTCTTATTTATATGGAGTACCATACAAGCAATTTCTTTGCTTAAATACTTAAAAAATATCTATATTGTAGTATTCTGATATCTTTAACTAAAGGAAATATCTTGTCAGCATTTATTATCATAATTTATTTTCCTGAAAAATAAGTACTTCAAAATGTATATAATTTAAAGTGAGAAAATATATTGTAATATTATATCATTTGGCATTTGTGTATTAACAAGGTACACTGCCAGAATGTTTATAATGCCAATCCTCAGGATGTAGAAGTAGGAACAAAGCAGAAATTCAAGGCAATCCTCAGCTACATTGTTAGTATGAGTCTACTCTATGATACATGAGACCTTGTTTAATAATAATAAATAAAACTAAACTTCAATTTTTATTTCGTACATTTATTATCACACATAAACCTTATAGCTAGAGTCCCACATAATTTAATGATGTTCATGTTTTAGTGATTATTTAGTGATTATTTTAATAAATTACACAATGTTGATTATAGGGAATATTTATCAAAACAATCCAGCCTGAGAATGTTAGGCCTTTATTATGATCTTTTTCTATGGACTCAGTATCTTTGCTAGTGCTATCTAAATCATTCAGATACTCCGAATACTGTATCTTGCCTAATCTTTACATTGAAGATTTGCTTAATTCACCTGCATACAATACTTTTAAATTGATTTTTCTAGGATGTAAAATTATGTCTAGGTCTGATTGTGAGGAGCTAATTCAAGATATAGGGGATAATGACAGAAGAGTGTCCAAGTTAAAGGTCAGATAAAGCAAAGATGGGTAAAGGCTAGCTTGAGATCCTTAGAGAGACATTGTCTCATAAAAAGAAAGGAAGGAATGAAAAGAGAAAGGAAGAAAGGAAGGAATGAAGGAAATAAGGAAGGAAGAAAAGAATGAGGAAAGAGAAAAGGGGGGAGGAGGGAAGGAAGAAAAGAAGGGAGGGAGGGGAAATGAACAAAATAAAATGGAGGTTAGAGCTGATTCTCAGTGCTATAATATCAACCTGGCATGCACAACAATCCTTAGTACTGTAGAGAAAACAAACAAACAAACAAAAACGAACAATAATATATAAATTGTAAAAATGTTCAACTCAGTTTCAATTACTGATCAGGATTTTAGTAATGTAAAAATGAATCCAAAATAGACATTCTACAAAAATATCAAAGGTAAGATAGTAGAAAACATGGTGGAAATTGTACTTGCTCGTATATTTTCAACAATTAAAAATTACATAGTTAATTTTAATTCAGCTTGAGGACTAGATTTTGTACATGAAAAGGCAGAAAACTGAAGATAAAGTAATAAGCAAGATACCTGACAGGGTGGAAGATACTCCTGTGAAAACAACTTCAGCATACATGTCTGAGAAAAATATTCATTTTTGAAGACTTGTGTTTCTTTCAAATAAGTCAGAAATCACACACACACACACACACACACACACACACACACACACACACACACACACACAATTCTACTATAGTACAATAAACTACCAAAAGAAACCCCAAACATCTGAAATAATTCAGCAAGTTACAGTACTGACTGTATTATATTCCCTTTGCGCTGTGCTGAAAGTTCACAAATTTTCCTGTTTTGTACTTCCTAAAAATCATTAACAAATTTTCATTTTAGAAACCATGCTAACTCAGTACTGGAGCCAATCATTTTAGGAAATGAAAGTGAGGATAAGATTCTTTTTAATAGTTGAGGAGTTCAACTGGGAAAATGATCTTTCAGTATATTTTCTTGAACAAAAGTCTATGTAATTAAGAAGGTCCAATGAAGGGATATAGAAAGGAAAACATACAGATGTTCCTTCAGGAGTAATTACCCTTAAGAACACAGGGGAAGCTATGTAAGCATAAAAATGTTGCACAATCAAATCTTGAGGAAAAAGAACAGAGAACACAGATTAAGAACAAATAAAACGGACATTTCTACATATAGGAGGAAAAAGGATATACCATAGAAGTCACTAAATACTTTTATCTATAATTGAAACTTTAACCATTTTATTTGTATTCTTTTACCAGCATGTATTTACATGACACTAAGATTCTATATAATTATAAAAGAATCAAGTACTCAAATCACACCCTTCTTTAAATGATAAAGCCCTTGTTGGACAAGTTTGTATTTTTTTAACTTTGTATAATTTTATTTATGACAATTTAATATATGAACATTTAACATGGTAACTTAAGGGATATTTAAAAAGAAACTTATTAGATCACCCACTGATTTATTTTTTTGTGAATTTCTCTCTTTTTTGTCAAATTCATTAATAAAAATTACTCACTGCCTGAAGATAGATATATTTAATTCCTGTTTCTAAATTATGTATACTATGGGAAACTATAAGCTTATGTTAGTATTTGGGAATTTTGTCCCAGGAAATCTACAACTAAAATATGTTTTTTCTTTTATACTTACTTATTTTGATGTACATTATTGTTTTGACTACACATATTTAAATGTGCATGTTACGTGTGTGCTTGTGGATGTCAAAAGTTGGCATTAAATCCATTGGAAGTGGAATTATTAATGGTTGTGAGCTACCATGTGGGTGCTGTGCACCATACCCAGGTCTTTTGTAAGACAAATAAGTACTCTAAACTGCTGCACTGGCCCTCTAGCTCCTAAAATATTATTTTCTAAGTATTAGATTCTGGCTTTAAAAATGTCTGAATCAGGTAGGTGTTACCATATTCTAACATTAATGTGAATATTTCCCTCTGCATATGTTGACTAAATCAAGTAATAGGATATCCGATGTCAACTTTCAGTGTTTTGGAACATTTGAGTACTCACAGTGTTTTGTCAACAACCATTTGAGATATCAGACCTATAGATAGAATCACAGTGTTGCTTCTAGAATGACTACACAAGGAGAATCTAGTTCACTTTTGTCAGTGAAATCATTGAATATACTAAATGTGGTGCTTACCCTTTCTAAAATTAAAAGTTATATAATAAATAAATGATTTCTCCAGACTAGTTATTGAAAGTGCAGCAAGGAGAGACTGTAGCCAAGGATAAAACATGTCTCTCTTCATCCCAGTGTGGGCACCAAACAAAGATCTTACCTCAAAGTACATGGGAAATAGCTTATGCTTGAACCAAGTGTGAGTGACTTACAACATTGAAGCCTGAACTAAGGTTGTTCTGGTAATGTGTTTGTGTTCCACTCCTCCTCCTCCTCCTCCACCTCCTCCTCCTCCTCCTCCTCCTCCTCCTCCTCCTCCTCCTCCTCCTCCTCCTCCTCCTCCTCCTCCTCCTCCTCCTCCTCCTCCTCCTTCTTCTTTTTCGTCTTCTTCTTCTTCTTCTTCTTCTTCTTCTTCTTCTTCTTCTTCTTCTTCTTCTTCTTCTTCTTCTTCTCCTCCTCCTCCTCCTCCTCCTCCTCCTCCTCCTCCTCCTCCTTTTTCTCTTTTTTAATAAATACCAATCCCAGTTCCCCCTCCCATCCTCCAATGACCCCAGAGATTGCCCCCATCCCGTCCCCCAGCCACTCCCCAGAAAGGGTGAGGCCTTCTATGGGGGATCATCAAAGTCAGTTACAGACATTTTAAAGAGAAGAAGGAATAAGAGGGAAAGACAAGACAATTGCTCTGTAAATGAAACTTTTTCTTCCCTGCATTCTATCTGAGCATCAGTGAGATGTCATTAGAAATAAAATGAACAAGGTGACAAGCGGAGCCACAATGGGGACTATTTTAAAACAGTGTTTGATGGTCCCAGGAATTCAGCGAAATGCACTCTTAGGAAACTCAAAGCAAGTTCCACGACTATACACTGAAAACGAACCAGAATCTTTCAGTTATGGGGAAGACACTTCAAACCAAAAGTGTGCAGTATTCAGTAAGAGGAACGTGGATGGAGCCAGCATCATCAGGGGGCATAGACACAGGTTCCTGGTTAGCATATCTTACACCAGTAAGGATTGCTAAGAGGGAAGTTCATTGCACTTACTTCCCATATGAAGAAAACGGAGAATAGTAACATCAGAGAGATGATAATAACATCAGAGAAGTAGCAACACAACTGACCAGGCTAGAGAACCCTACAAAATTGCTGACCTGAACAAGGTGGAGCTCATGGACTCTAGTCTGATAGCTGAGAAACCAGCTTAGGACCGACCCAGATTCCCAATGTGGTATTAGTTGGGAGGACTGGGCATTCTATGGGGATTCTGGTAGTGGATCAGTATTTATCCCTAGTATATGAATGGACTTTAGGTGCCCATTTCCCATAGAAGGTTACTCCCACAAGGGGGAGGGATTGGACCCTTACCGAAATGATAAAACAGACTTTTAAAACTCCTCATGGAAGGCCTCAAACTTCCTGGGGAGCAGAGAGGGGATGGGGTTTGGTGTGGGGAACAGAAGAGGAAGGGAGTGTGTAGGACTTGAGATTGACATGTAAAACAAGCTTGTTTTAAATTTAAATTTTAAGAAACCCTTAATTTTATTTTTCATGTGTATATGTGTATGGTATGTATGCATGTCCATTTTCCTGTGGAAGCCAAGATTAATGTCAAGTGTCTTCCTAGATTTCTTGTAACCATACTCATTAAGTCTTGATCTATCAGTAGAACTCAGAGCTCACTGATGCAATTGGTCTACTGCTGTTTTTTCTTAATGATCCTCTGCTTTTGTCTTCTGTTACTGGAATTAAAGGAGGGCTGCACACCCACCTAACCGGTATCTGGCTTATGAGAAAATGAAACCTAGTCTTTCTTCTTGTAAGGGATGCTTTAGTCATTAAGTATTCTTTCTAGAATCATTTCCTTTTAAAAATACTTACAAAATTAGAAATCACAGTATCTTAACTGAAATAAAATAGAAAAAAACCTAAAGATTCTTCCTGGCTAGAGCTACTATTGCTGTGATGATACACCATGGCTGGAAGCAAGGTAAGAATAAAAAGGTTTATTTGAACGTTTCCACATCTTTGAAGGAAAGTCAGGAGAGGAACTCAAGCTGGGAGGGAACCTGGGGCCAGTATTGGATGCAGTGGCCATGAAAGGGAGCTGCTTACCTGCTTTCTCCCCATTGCTTGGTCAACCTGTTTTCTTACAGACCCCAGAACCAATAACTCAGAAGTGTCACCACATGCAATGTGCTTGGCCTGTCCAAATAAATCACTAATTGAGAAAATGCCTTACAGGCTAACCTAAAGCCCCAACTTATGAAGGTAATTTCTCAGTTGTGACTCTTTCACTCTAGTAACTCTAGCTTGTGCCAACCTAACGTAAATTAGCCAGTACACAAAAAATATCTGCAGTTACTATCATGCTCAGGTAATCCTACCAGCACAGAGGAAAGTGATTCCCAAACATCCACCAACGTTATTTTAAAATTTGATAATTTGATATGCTTGTCATTGATTCCCAAATGCACCTCTCATTCTAAAGCTTCCATGACACAGTTTGGATGTATTGGTGTAGTGGCATATAAAAGCATTTTGTTCAAGTGAATGATTATTTAGATTTACCCATCTATTGTTCTTTTTTACTTATTTGTATATATTAACACTTTTACTTTGGCTAAAGAATGTCTTCTTATATTTTACTTTGTATGCTGGCTGTTGACAATCATTACTTGGATGAAATATCTTCATTTAACTTCAACATTGAAGCCTACTGTCACTATAGAAAGTAGATTGATAGCTGCATTATTGCATCAATTTGAACATATGGTAGTGTCATCTTCTGGGTACTGCTTAATCCAGATTTCTATGTATTTATCTTTCTTTAAGTTGGCAATACTTCCAGAATCTCTGGTTGATATATTCACTCAATTTTAGAATTTTCTTAGACATTATCCTTCAAGGTGGCAAGCTTATGTGCCTATATTTATTTTCTGTTTTATCATTTGCAGTGTGGCATCTGTAGGCTATGTTGTATTTATATATGACACAGGCTACATTACTACCTTCCTTCCACTGTTAAAACTATTTGCTTAATGTGTTTCTTCTAATGGACAATTTTCACAATTTTGAAGAGATATATGACACAGGAACCTGGAAAGGCATGTCTAACTCCTGAGCAAAGAGGAATTATCCCCAAGTTTTTCAATTTCCATGATGTTCCACCTAGAATTTTCTATTATAAAAATGTCAGCTTCAGAAAATGATCATGCACATGTGATCTGAAAGAATTAAATGAACATAGATGGGCAAAAAGCGTCTTGTAATGAATTTGTCAGTACTTATGGAAATATATCAAGCAAATTTTGTTATGTGTTTTTGTTCCTCGACTATTAACCATACTCTGTTCTGGGATTTAATTCTATAAAAAGCAATTTTAGACAGCCAATCCTTTTCCCTGAACATATCTAAATACATAATTCAAACGATGTGTGCATTCTTCACCTAGAGATTTTATAATCTTATTAATGAGTACTATATAATATTGAATTTATGTTTTATTCCTTTCCTTCCTCTAGTTTGTTTTCAGCATGTAATTATATACTCATCACACTTGAAAAAGAGTGCATGCCTCATGCTATCCATATTTGTTACTAAGTGTAAATTTAAATCACCTGTTAATCATGATAGTACAAATATTTAAACAATCTGAGTATATGTATGAAGATCACATTTTAGCAATTTTATTGATCTATTATTTATATACAGTCACCTGTTTCAACTTCAAAATTTTATAAATAAAATATGGTGATACATTCATCTTAATGCCATTCTGTGATGGTACTCGAATTTTGCTAAGTATTGACGATCTTAGGTGCACACATCAGATCTTTTATTTATTTACTTATCTATAGCTTTTAAGTTACATTTTATATGTTTGACTTCTTTGAAAGAAAATACTAAAAATAATAAGGATATAATAAAGGCTTTGTGCAATGTATTGATCATTTATAGTTTTTTATTATTTTTTATTAATAATATAATTTAAAACTTTACATGCCGATCCCAGTTTTTTTTTCCTCCCTCCCTCCCTCCTCCCCTCCCTTCCTCTCTTCTTTCCACTCTCCCTCCCTCTTATACTCTTTCCCCTGTGACATGCACCCTGGCCACGCTCCCCTCCCACGCCCCCACCCTCATTCCACTTGTAGGGCTATGATATCCAGGTTGGATCATGTAAATCTGTCAAGTCATTTAAAGTACGGACTAGGACTTCTCTCCTGTCTCTAGGTTAAGGGGATATCCCTCCATGGGGGGTGTATCCACAACGTCCTTTTGTGCACCAGGAATAGATCCTGTTTCTATTGTCTAAGGTCCCCCAGACTGCTCACTCCTTCTAGCTGAGACCCATATTGAGGGGGTCTGAGTCAGTCCCGTGTTGGATTCCCAGCTATCAGTCTCGGGGGGGGGGGAGATTAGCGGTTCCTTGTTCAGGTCAACTGTCTGTGTGTTTCTGCAATCTGGTCTTATCCTCACTCTCTGCATTTGGATTCTATTTCGACTCAGTGTTTAGTTATGGGTGTTTGCTTCTGTTTCCAACAGGTACTAGATGAGAGCTCCAACAGGTACTAGATGAGAGCTCCATGATGGTGGATAATTTAGTTGATGATCTCACTATAAAGGAAGGGCATTTATGGTAGCCTCTCCACGATTGTTCAAATTGTTAGTTGGAGTCAGTCTTGTAGGTCTCTAGACCTTTCTTTAGGTTCAGTTTTCTCTTCAAACCAATAATGGCTCTCTCTTTTATGTTCTCTCTCTCTCTCTCTCTCTCTCTCTTTCTCTCTCTCTCTCTCTCTCTCTCTCTCTCTCTCTCTCTCTCTCTCTCTCTCTCTCTCTCCTCCCTATCTCCTGTCTTCTATTCCTACCCTGACTCAATCTACCTAGTCGCATGTGCTTTCCTCTCCTTCCCTTCTCTTTCTCCTAGTTCTCTCCATTCACTGCTCCCCCCATTTCCCATGCACTCTGGGGGAGTTGTCCCTTCCCCCTTTTGTGAGGGACCATATATGAATCTCTTAGAATCCACCTTGTATCCCAATTCCTCTGGTGGTATGAATTATAGTCTGGTGATCCTTTGCTCTAGGTCTAAAATCAATATATCAGCGAGTACATATCATGTTCTTCTTTCTGTGACTGGGTTACCTCATTCAAGATGGTTTCTTCAAGTTCCCTTTACTTGCCTGAGGATTTCAAGATTTCATTATTTTTTTTCTGCAGAGTGGTATTCCATTGTGTAGATGTGACACAGTCTTTACCCATTCTTCAGTTGAGGGGCATCTAGGTTGCTTCCAGGGTCTTGCTATTACAAATAATGCTGCTAAACATAGTTGAGCACATGTCTTTGTTGCATGGATGTGGGTCATTTGGCTAATTACCTAAGAGCAGAATTGCTGGATCCTGTGGTAAATTAATTCCCATTTTCCTGAGGAACCGCCATAGTGATCTCCAAAATGGCTGTAGTAGTTTGCACTCCTACTAGCAGTGGAGGAGTGTTCCCCTTTCTCCACATCCTCTCAAGCATAAGTTGTCATTGGTGTTTCCAATTTTAGCCATTCTGACAGGAGTAAGTTGGTATCTCAAAGTTGTTTTGATTTGCATTTCCCTGATAGCTAAGGATGTCACTCAGCCCCTTTGATTTACTCTATTGAGAATTATTTCTTCACTTCTGTACCTCATTTTAAATAGGGTTATTTGGTGTTTTGTTGACTAGTTTCTTGAGTTCTTTGTGAATTTTGGAGATCAGCCCTTTGTCAGATGTAGGATTGGTAAAAATTTTTTCCCAGTCTGTGGGCTGCCGTTTGGTCTTGTCCACTGAAGCCTTACTGAATCTTCTAAGTTTGAGGAGGTCCCACTTATTAATTGTTGATCTCAGTGTCTTCCTACTGGAGTTATGTTCAGGAAGCGGTCTCCTATACCAATTTATAGTTTTGATATATTTGGTTCTAAAATATACTTGAGCAGGTTTACAGCTTATTTCACATAGAATAAGCCAATTGTTACAGGCTTTTGGGAACAAAGACTACACTTTCTCTGTTAATCTTATTTGGCAAGTGTGAATATAATTGGATACATTTACTCTACCTTGTGTATACTAATCCTAAATATTTTCTATCATCATGTCAATGAGATCTCTATTGATTAAAGGAGGTATCTAGTAAACCTAATATAAAATATAGCCTATGGTCTAAATATTATTATACTTGAATTAATTTGTACTTCTTTTGTTTAATGAACGTTTGTACATATTTTAAGAAAAGCATGACATGATACCCATTAAAATACTATTGGTATTTTTACTTAAATAATTTTTGATCTATGATTTTTGGAAAAATCTGCATCTTAACAATATTAAGGCTGGCATCAACACATAAATTTCTGCCCTATTTAGTCATCTTTACTTCTCTCAGTAGTGCTTTAATTTCATTGCAAAGGATTAAGGTGCTGCTTGTTAAGCATATCACTATTTTATATACAATTCTACATATTATTAATAGTATGGCTTAAGGATGAATACAGTGCTAATCCCTTACTTATGATTTCAATATTTATGATTCCATTTAGCTCTGGTTAATTGTGGTCTGAAATTTCTAATAGAAATAATCTCATAAATAAGCAATTAAATTTTAAACTACACAATATTTCAGTGACACAATTCAAAATATTATAGTCCTAGTGAACACACCCAATATATTTTCAGGACATTCACACTCTATATATCAGTGACTAGATTGTAGCTGTCTCATTACTCTTGCTGTAGGTTCAGCACACATTAAAATGTATGTGAAATCTCAGTACTAATGAATAGAATTAGGTATTATATATAACTTTAAGAAGCAATGGTCAACCATAGGTTATTATCATCCTGCCACTAATTGAACGTTATTTTAATTCCTTTTTTTCCCCAAATTTGATTATTCCTTGTTAGTACATAGAAGTGGAAGTAATTTCTGATTAGTGGAGCAATTCTTTAAATGTATTGTTATGTGAACAAAACTTTTAAGCTTTCTCTAAAGCAAAACAGATTTTTCTAGAGAGTACTATGTATAGTCTCTCCCTTCGTGATTCTGCCTTGTAAAAATAATAGTGATACTAAGATATTATGTGGAAATTCCAGATTGCCTCTCCATCCCAAAATCTTTCTTTTGAATATATTTATTTTCTGTAGGATAAATTGCTCTTCACATGCCTAGGTTTCAAAGTTTGGTAGCATTTAAAAAATCATTTTAAATATAGCAAAGACAGACTTGAGAAAACTTAAGCCAAAAGAAAAAAACAGAAGGAAGGAAGGAAGGGAGGAAGGAAGGAAGAAAGGAAGGAAGGAAGGACAAGAAGAGAAAAGAGAGAAGAAAAAAGCAACAAATAATAGGTGGAAAACTTAATTTAAAATAAAAAGATGGAAAGTGGTATTTTTATTTTGTAGAAAGACATATCTGAACCACTGGCAAAGACCCAAACATCTATCTTCTGAATGATTTAGTTCTACTGATGTGCATCAAAATCCCAGGAGCATCTTCAATATTATAATTGGCTCTAAAGATATTCATGAATGTGAGAGTAAGATTGCTAGAAAAACCACAAAATGTTTTAATGAATATGTTCATGACACCAATTATGAGCATAGCTTTTACTTGCCATGTCCCTTGTAGGTTATAAATATTTAAGTATTTAAATTATTATTAGATGGGTCTAAGCAATTAGATCAGGTACCCTAAAAAATAAAAATATTTTGTCAAACATAAAATTAAAAAAACAAAATTTAATAAAGATTGTGGCTACAAAGCCCTCTTAGCTGAGCAGTCTAAGTGTCAGTTAGTTGACAATAATCAGAGGTACAAAGATTGACATAAACAGTTGTGTGGCAAAAAGAAATAAGAAAATTTATCGGGGAAAAGAATAGCAAAATGTTGTTAGAATTAGGCATGACTGTCTTATGTCACTTAAATTTGATAAACTACTCCTCCCCAACTGGATGCAAATTAACATGCTTTTGGCTTTTCTAAAAACTGTGATTCCAAATACTATTAACCAAATAAATTACAATATAACTTATGAGGGAGTTTCAAACAGAAGCAAATATAGTAGTCTGTTATGCACTATTATTTCTTTCTTCTAAAAGAGCAAAGCAAAACAGGATTCAATGTAGAATTAATTAGTAACAATATTGCAAGAAAAAGTCAATTTATTCCTTCAACCATGGCATACTTCTGTCAAGCCTCTATTCATTCTCATAAAAGATTATAGGGAAGATGAAACAATGATGATATGCTTATTCATTACCCTGAAAAGCCCATTTCAGTAAAACAGATATCCAATCAAGTAATACACAATGTTATTGTAATACCTCCATGATTTGTGAGGGGAATTTACTGGGTTTTATGTGAACTGTAGACTTATTTTACTCAATATTTTAATGAAAACTTTTGTTTTTATTGAACTTAAGATAAACGCACACACATACACACACACACACACACACACACACACACGGTTTTTAGCTCAGTTTAAATGTGTTTGTGGCAGAGAGCCAGATAGAATTTCTCTTAAATTCTCACCAAATTCTCCCTAAAAGTAAAAAGTGAGCCAAGATCTTCTGGTTTTATCCCAAACAAAAGATGCCCAAGCCCCCACCTGCATGGAATAAGATATTTCAAGTAAGTTTAAATTAAATGAGAATACATTTTGTGATATAAATTCATGTGACATGAGCAGATTTTTCTTTGTTGAGGAAACAAAAGCCATTAGCTGCACTTCCCCTTTCTTTGTCTTTGGTGAATAGAACCTGGGCACAGAGTGAAAATATCTGTCCATGCTCATACCCCATCTAGTGAAAGACGCCTCTATAAATAAGTGGATGCAACAAAACACTAAGATATCTTACTTTGATCCAGGATTCTCCTTTATTTAGAAAGATAAGTACCTAGAAACAAACCAGAACACTAAACATACTCATATAATTCAAATATTTGCTGAAAATAAAGCCAGATTTCACCTTTAAACTTATGAGGCTTTAGGTGGTCAAAGACTGTGTTAATTAGGATTTCTTTTACTATGAAAAGATACCATGACCAATGCAACTCTTATAATAAAAACATATAATTTTAGCTGGCTTGCAGTGTCAGAGATTTAGTTTATTGTATTCATGCAGACATGGTGCCAGAGAGGAGCTTGGAGTTCTACATCTTGATCCTCAGTTATCATGAGTATGTGGCACACTGGTCAGACTTGATACTGTAAGACATCACAGTCTGCCTACACAATGACAAACTTCCTCCAACAAGGTTACACTTCCTAATAGTATCACTCCCTATGGCCTAGCACTCAAATAATGAGTCTATGGGATTCAATTATTCCTATTTAAATCACCATAGTGATGATGACCAAGTATCAAAATGTATACATCTAAGTGAGGTCAGTCAGTGTTTGAAAAATTCAAAATTTAAGTCTGTTTTTCTGACAAGAGGAGTTGTTAATAAAAATATAAAGTAAAATAAAATAAAAAGCACAATGGGTTAGCTAGCAATCTATTTAGAAGTTAGCATAGTCTCATAAACAAAAGAAATGTGAACACCCCCCCAAAAAAGGAAAAGAGAATGTTAGCAAAGTGAGGTTAATGAGAAAAGTAAGCAGGGCAGTAAAATACAGAGGTAAAATCAGCCTGACAGGCTGAGTTAGAAATGCCAGAGTGGTGTATCAGAGTGCTAGAAAATTAATCCAGAAGCCTTTAAAATATAGAGCAATGGGTATGAGGGTAAAGGTACTGAAAAAGGCTAAACACAACAGCCATTGAAAAGGAGAACAATTATTCCAAGAAAATATTAAACTTTTGCCAAGAAAGAAAAATAAAACTTTTGTGTACATGGAAGACAAAGTGCCATGAAATAAAATAGCTTAAGCTTTGCAAGATAATTCCCTAATTAGTTCTTACCAAGTTCTATAGTGAAAGAAATATGAAGGAAAGACAAAGAAGAAGACAGTATTTACCGAAAATGTAATTAGGTATTCTAATGTCAAACACTCAAGAAATTGCAGATAGTTACTAAAAAAGAATGAAAATAGTCTGATCCTACACATGTCATCTCTAACAGCAGCATAGAGCTGAATGTTAAGAACTGAAGAGCATTGAAGAGCATTGAAGAGGTAATTGTGACTCTAGAAATGGGTATTTGACCACATGTCTTTTGTAGAACTCTTTTGTAGACAGAGTCTCATCTTCTCACCTTTAAATACATTAACAATAAATAAAACACATTTGAAGAAGCCCATCTAACAAAATCAAAATTATTATTCAAAATTAATGAACTATATATGAATATTAGTATATTACCTTTCAGATTTAATTAAAATCTACAAATTATAGATTATAAATATATGAATGAATACACCAAATTAGTTCCAGACATAAACACTTACAATTCAATGATGGTAAAGTTCTAACAATGTTATTTATAGAATTTTACTTACATGTCTAAGATAAAAGATATATTGAATGTCAAAGAATATGTAATTTGAAATATAAATAACTTTTTGGGTAGACTGTAATTTCAGACCACAAAGCAATTAAAGATAGGACTTAACAATAGAACATTAAACTTAATCCTCTAACATCTTTTACATCTAAATGTGGGTCTATGTATATATCCAATCAGAATAAATTGACTGTGTAATCTTAAAGTAATTTAACAAACATTAAGGAAAGCTAAAAGAAATTATACTTTTGACCACATATTTTTTTCATAAATATATTGACTTCCTAAACAAATTTCAATATGTACTCTGTAAGACAACATTCTATATTTTCCTATACCATGCCATGGTACACTATCCAGAGTAACTTTTACCTGACCCAGGAGAGGAACAAAAATAAGAGACAGGATACTGAGGGTGGTGGTTTGGATAAAAATGGCCACCATATACTCATATATTTGAGTGATTGAGCATCAGTGAGTGGTACCATTTGAGCAGGATTAGGAAATGTGGCTTTGGTGGAGAATATGTAGCATTGTTAGAGGAAGTTTGTCATTAAAGTTTAAAGAGGGCAAACCAGTTCCAGTGTCAATGTCTTTCTTCTGCCTGCAGATCTAGTTGTATAACTCTCAGCTACTTTTCTGGTATCATATTTACTCAAATGCTTCTACTATGCTGATAATAAACTTGATGTCTGAAACTCTAAGCAATCCCCAATGAATTGTTTCCTTTGTAAAAGAGGGCATGATCATAGTATCCCTTTACAGCAGTAGAAACTGACTAAGACACTGAGACTTACTTCAAAATTGAAACTCAAAAAATGCCACATATATATAAGAAACTCAGAGCCAATATAAACAGGTATTTTGGAATGCTAATTTTATCTTTTAAAAGTTTTCACAGATATAAAGAGGTAAAAGAAATTTAGGCAATGACATAATATTACATAAAATATGTGTCCTTTTCATTGCAGGAAGAAAACAAGATAAGTTTTACAGTTTAAGCATATATATACATATATATATATATATAATAACAATTATTAAATTCTGCATTATTGCAATCTATCTTTATATTCAATAATAAGTCATTAATAATTATAATGTTAAGTTAGAATTATAATGTCATTACACTTTTCAAATCAAATACTTTTCACCCATAAATCTGGCTAGTTCATAATCAACTTTTCTGTTGGTTTGTGATTAAAAATCTTTTTTTCTTTTTAAGGTGGTGTCAATGACATGGTATAAGTAAATGGGCTGTAGGTATCAAAATAATGTAAATGTTTAGATTTATTACAAGTTTGATGATTGTTAAAAAAAAATTGTGTTGCCAGGACTCAGTAATCCACTTCTTAGGCATATACCCAAATGATCCACATCCATCTAACAAAGATACTTGCTCAAATATATCCATAGTAGCATTATTTGTAATAGCAAAAACCTGGAAGCAAACTAGATGTTCCTCAACTGAAGAGTGGATAAAGAAGATGTGTCACATTTACACAATGGGATACTACTCTGCGGAAAATAAAACAAAAACAAAAACAAAATAAAAACAAATGTAATCTTGAAATTCTCAGGCAAGTGGATGTAACATGAAGAAACCACCCTGAATGAGGTAACCCAGTCACAAAAAAAGGAACATGGTATGTACTCGCTCATATATGGATTTCAGACATTGAGCAAAGGATCACCAGCCTATAATTCACACAGCCAGAGAAACTAGGCTGCAAGGAGGATACTACGAGATTCATATAAGGTCCTTCACAAGAGGGAAAGGGACAAGATCTCCAGAGAACATGAGGAGTGTGGGTGCAGTGAGTGAAGAGGGAACTAAGAGAAAGAGAAGGGGAAGAGAGAAAATCACATGGGACTGTGAAGATTAAGTAAGGGAAGGAATAGATGAGAGGATGAGAGGAGAGATAGAGATAGAGATAGATAGAGAGAGAGAGAGAGAGAGAGAGAGAGACCATAAAAGAGACCATACATTCCAAAACAAAGTACTCATATCTATACCATAATCCCCTTTTACCATTATAAAGATCGGTTGTGGTCATTAACCATTTATAGCCAACCCTATTTAAATAAAAACAAATATTTATAAACAATATTTGGGAATTTGGGTGTCGTTCTTTCTGCTGGTAAGGGGCGCTGTCATGGGGATCCTAAGGAGACACAGAAATCCTGACTGTAGTGGTCTGTCTGCAAGGCTGCATTGTCCCATTGACGTTGCTTTAGGGGACCAAACCACATTAGTCTGGAAGTAATCCACAGCTTTTTATTTTCTGTGGAAGCAAAATTTGAAATCCTTAACTTGTCCTTAGGCTTAAATCAGTGGGTGTATTTTCAAGGATGTATTGACCTCAGTATGGAAACCAGGATATGTGTTACGTTGGGGTAGGGGTTCCACATTTGTATCTACAGGGGAAGAAAAGCTATGGATACCATCTAAGTTGACCAAGATCTGAGTTAAACAAGAGAAACATCTTAATGAAGAGAAATTACAAGTCATCCAACAAATTGGGTCCTGTGAGATGTGTGGAGACCTCTCAAAGGTAGGCGAAGTGTTCTTTTATTGTCTTTAAAGGAAAACACAAAATACCCATATTCAAATAGGGACACTAAACATGTAGGTACCTACAGAAGAGAAGATAACTCTCCAGAAAGAATCACTTAATAAAGAAGAATCTGATTTATGGTAAAAAAATTAATTCTAGTAAACTATTTCTATACAGAAATCTATTTCCCTCTTATTCTGATGTCAGAAGTTGACTATCTAGTATTCCTCTAGTCCCAAGTCATTTAAACCAATGCTGGCTTTGGAGTTGGATTTGGTTTTCCTTCTCTTTATCCAAGCATGTTGATAAGATTAAATTCACTGTTTCTGCCTTATATGAAGAAGCCAATTGGTGTAAGGCAGAAGAAAATAAAATCTGGGGACTCATTTGATCATATGTAATTTTCTCTCTGAAATCCTAATTTTCTTATATGCATTTTGATGCTTATTGTTGCTTTTCCCTATATGCATACCTTAAAACCTGAAAATTTTTCTTTGATATTGATGTTGAAGTTTTCCACAAGGAATAATAACAATTTCTAACAGCAATCCTTGAAGTCTCCGGAAAGAAGATAGGGCTCCACTTCATCATTTCAACTTGACTCAAGCTGATGCACCTGAACTATAACCATCATCTTAAAACTGGTTTGAGACTGTTTTGCTTGAGACAAGTCCTGACTAGATAGCTGTTATGGTGCACCTACTTATTTTACCCTGGCCAGAATTTCAGATAGAACTCCAGACAAGCATTTCCTGTCACACAGTGACTAGCTATACAACTCACAGCCAGTCTTATCGAAACTTTGTTGCTAAAAATTTTCTTTCTACAGGGTCCCATGGAGTAATCAGCAAGAAGTAATCTTAAGATAACAATGCCCCCTTTCCCTACTTTAGGCATTTAGGTATAATATTCATCTTCTTGGGGTTGGGTATGAAAGGTGATGCTTAAATTCAGGTATCTCTTTTAAACAAGGATAGGGTATTGTTGGGAAAGGTATGGTTTAGATAGGATATGGGTAGATTAGCCTATCTTCTTTTGAATTATTTTAGTTATAGTGAGATATTAGTATCATACATCTTACAAGGTTATAGATTCTTACATGTGGTAACCTATGTAAAATTAAGTTTATTACCTTCCTGCAATTTTATATAAACTGTATATTTTGTCATATTGTGAAAAAAATCTCTCCAGTTATGATGTTTTTGCACAATATCCCTACCATATAGTCTATGTATGTATACTTTTACTTATGTTCAAGACACTTTTGTGTATTGATAGAGTTTAGGATAATTTTATTATGCTGCACTTTATAATTCTACCTCTGGTCTAGACAATTCTACTCTACCTCTGCTTTAGGGAAATACATATATATATATATATATATATATATATATATATATATATATATATATATGCATAGTTACATTGTTTAGGTATTAGTCCCTGCTTTACTCAGGGAAGTTTCAATCAATTGTAGGTGATTGTTATAGCTAGGTCCTGAGTATTACAGATTATATTCACCCATGTTTTCTATACTTATGGGATTACTCAGAAATAGGTGCTTAATCTTCAAAGACTTCATAGGCCTGCAGAACATGGCATTTAAATATTTTAATATTAGTACTCTGTTGACATGAGACACTATTGCTCCTGACAGCACCGTGCATTTCCCAAGAAAATGTTGGACACTGTAGTAGCTCCTTCTGGAGTCCATCCTTGCTTCAGCTATGGCCTCTTGGACAAAGAACTGCCCCCACCTCTACAACTGATTTGGATGTACAGTCCTATGTGCTTGTAGGAGACAAACATAGAAGATGGCTGAACTCTGCCAAGTCAGGGTAAGACAGCCCTTTTACCTCCCTGACTTGTTGTGGTCTGTCAGGTACTCTAGGCCTTACCCAAAACTGGCTGTACCAATGCTGCTGTGAGACCTTGGGTGACTGTCCAGATAGCATGCTGTTTCAGTCCTTGCAGCACCTTATGGAAGTTGCCCATCCATACTTCCTGCCTACTCTGGTATTATTATTTTCCTTCTCAGGTCTTTGATGAGGTTAAAGATTAAATTATCACTATTATTCTCTCTTCCTAGTTAGATATATTTGGTACTAGGCTTAAGCTTTCTAGCTTAGGACAACTCTATTGCAAACCCCATTTCGACTTCACCCTAGAACTAAATATTTAGGTGTTAAATTTGTATGTTCTTGATTTTCCTTTTCTTAGAGCACACATGTTATTCACTGTTTTGTATATAGTTTTGTAAAAAGCCCAAATCCAGATATTGATGTTTAATGAGGATCAGGAGAAACAAATAGGCTGAATAGATGTTTATTCAGGAAGAAATAACTCACAACATAGAAAGATGAACACCAGCAGGTTTTGGTCCCAAGGATGCCTCCGGATGTCCTCTTGTCCCGTGCTGCAAGCAAGAAAGCTCTCTGAGCCCCCTCCTCAGCCTTAGTTCCCCAGGTCATGTCCAGCCCTATCTCCACCCCCAATGGGCATGGTCTATACTACAGGTATGGACAAGGTAAATATCTCACTACCTCGCCACTCCATTCATGGACATTTATTATTCTTTTGTTCCACCCAAACTTCTCCCAGGCATTATTTCTTCTAAATTCCTTAGTTGTTGTGAAGTTATGATTATATGTTTGCAGATTATCCAACCAGATATTTCTGTGAGGACAATGTATAAAAACTTCTGCAATTCTGCTCATATCACTCTGAATTTAGGGTCCCCATGTAGGAGGATTGGTAATCACAGATATAGGGCGATAGGATATAGAACGTAGACAATGGAGTGTTGTGTTGAAAATTCTCACAGAAATCATGCTGATGGGCCTGGAGAAATGGCTCAGCTATTAAAAGCACTGGTTGTTCTTCCAGGTGACCTGGGTTCAATTCCTAGTACCCACATCACAATTCACAATTGCCTAATATTCTACCTTCTGAGGACCAGACTGTCTCAAGCAGACATACATGCCAGCAAAGTAAAAACAAGTGATTCATTTAAAATTATTCTGGTAAATACTCTAATATGGTTTTTTGATGTTCCATTAGATAATGGTCTAGTGTATTTAACATTGTTCTACTCATAACTACCAAGATGAATGTAGAGCCAAACATCGTGGAAAAGTTTCATGTAATCTCTGTTAAATGAAGGCACAATTTTCAAAATTCAGAACTGAAAGAAACCATCCCTAACACCTTTAAATGTATACTTAAGAAAAAGAGGCCAAGATTCACCCTAAATATGTGCCTATTAACTGTTCTACTCACAATGCTAACATTGGTTTCTGGAGTAATAGCACTCATTCCAATTCAAATATCATGATTACATTAAGAAAAAGTAACCTTGACTATCTTCCTATTCACTGGATTCTTTAAGTTCTTTAGAAGTTACATTAATGGGTGGGGAAAATTATAAAATTATCTCTTTTGAAATGAAATCAACACATATAAACATTTCAGGATTAAGGAACTCTTACTTTATAATATAACAATCATACTCAATATTGGTTAAAAAAGATAGTGTAGTTTTTGTTATAGAATCTATATTTATTAGGCAAATAAAACAATTAATTCAAGTTAGAAAAATGCATGAGATGTATCAATAGATATATTCTGTTGTATTCATCATTGTGAATCATATAACTTCTCTTTCATCAGTTTTTTTTTTATATCTGAACAACTACCTTCTTTTATGTGTCATTGTGACTTGGAGAATCATCTTTCAGCAGTGAAATGAGGTCCACAATTTAGGACGCATTTGAAATGCCCTCAGCCCTGACTCTATTGAGTCTTCTCATTTAAGAAATGAGATAGCCAGTTGCACGTTTAATGACAACTAAAATAAATAGGTGTTGAGAGCCTGTAAGTTCATAATAGACTAGAACTTGGGAGCTGGGTTTCTTTTATTTGGAAATACCATTTTGATCACTTGGGAGCTGGGTTTCTTTTATTTGGAAATACCATTTTGATCACTAAGTGTAGATAAATATTTTTAAAGTAGATTTTGCTCATCTATATATCTAAAATCTTTATTATTTGAAACTGATGTTACTGATTTCAGTTTTTTTCTGTTCTTTATATTAGAGTTTTATTCTGAGTTTAAATGGCCAATTTTACATTTTTATTTTATTGGAGAAAAAAAGAATTAAGAAAATGTGTCTGCAATCATTAAAAGGAATTATAGTGCCCAAACCCTCAGTCAATCATGTACTGCTTTTTCTTTATGTGGGAAATGATAGATTTACCGTGGTCTTACTGCCTTGAGAGGCATGCATCATAGTGTTTTCAAGTTAGAGTTCATAGCTCCTGGGGTACCATGTGACTTCCTGTTCCAGAGAAACAGAGGCACTCTCTCAGGCAATGAAGTATTCAGAGTGTCTCTTAGTCTCTGTGTCCCCTCAAAGTCAATGAGCCATCTAGAAATTTGACAGAACAATTAGTATTAGACATTAATCCTATGGACCTTGTACAGCTCATATATATCATTATATTCTGACAAATACCCTAGTATTGATCCTGACAACTACCATTGTATTAGGTTTACAATAAAGGGTATAAAAAGTCTGATTGCATGCAATAAACTTGTCATACTCTCAGTTGTGCTGTGGCCCTGTTATCCCTGCCTGGTTTTCATTCCCGCTGATCATAATCAGGTAACTCTGACTTGGGAAGTAAGGGTGAGTGCTTACAATTTACCTTCTTCTACTCTATATTTAATGGTACAGGCACTGTTTAAAATACATGATCTTTGTATATTACTATACTGAGAAGTGATAAAAAAAATATCAGATTTTTCCCATTACAATGGACTTTATGTTAAAGACTGCCTGTTTGGAATAGGTTGAGTTCAAAGATCTAGAATTACATTTAGTGTATCTGATTTGTGGAAGACAGATCTGTACTGAGGCTTTGTTTCTTTCCTCTAGGTGGTTTTCTACATGTAAAATATCACTTCTTTATGAAGATACGAAAAATCTCTATCTCAAATATATGATTCTTTCATTAGTCTTGTGTAGTATAAGAGCCCTCTCTCTTCTCTGCCATACATACACTTGCTTATTTGCATGTAATAGTCTTATAGGTAGTCCATACAGTCAGCAATGTGGTACTTCTGCATATTTATCTTTGTGTATAGGAAGCTTACTGCCTTTTTTTAGTATTCCTGAGAAAAAATGCATAATTTAGAGAAAGCCTTTTTTAAAAGTTTGTGTATTTGCTTCTCTGTTTAAAATATGTCTCCTGAGACATAGCCAAGAATGGCCAATAAATTCTGTTCCTCCTGCTTCTGCTGCCTGAGTGTTTACTCTTTAGTCGTGTGTCACCATGTAAGGCAAAAATAAGCCACTCCTATGGAAAAATTCCTTTAGCAAAGGACCATAAGATAAAACAGTAATATATAGTCAATCATAAAAAATCTTTCTAACATTCCCTTATCTCTGTTTCCCCACTCCCACCCCCCAAAAAAGAGCTGAATCCAGCACTCTCAAAAACTTAGAACTCAAAGTGTATGTCCCACTCCAAAGTCATCTTGATTTCTCTGTATATACTTTCAATTGTTTACACAATTATATGTTTTTGGATTGAAACTACTCATAATTATAATTTTAGGATAAGCTACTCTGTGTAGGGACATTAACAAAATCTCATCCTTGAAGTGTAAAATACCAAGGAGAATTAGAAATATTTTTTTCTCTTTGTAATATAGCATTTAGTCAAAACTTTGTATTCAAAACTTGAAGTGCCTGTAGTCAGCACTGTAGTCTGTAGTCAGCTTGATTTCATTTATTCTGTTTATGTAGTATTGCATTTTGTTTTCTCCATCTTTCATAGGTTATACTTTTTAATAGAATTTTATTGTTTGAAAGGTAAAATTATGTAAATCATGTACTTCAAATTATTTTATTCTCATATCTAGGTCCCTCATTAGTTTCCATTATAATTACCTTATTTTATTTGGTGAAATTTGATTCACTATATATTTATTTGTTCAGTTAATTACTTCAGTCACAGGAGTTTCTTATGCAGCCTATGGGTTTTGTGGACTCACTAAGTCAGGCACCAAAGACACAGTTCTCCACCAGCCTCCAGAGTGCTGTCAATTCAATAGTCTGTCTTCATTATGAATAAAGTACACTCATTTAAAATTTTCTTATAAAGCATTGCATACTACTAAATTTAGGTTTCATCTTACACCTCTCTGAATGGCTAAGATTTAAAAATAAAATGTCAGTAGAGGGTAGTAAAAATTAAAGAAAAGGGGCCCCTTAGTTATTACTGGTGAGAATCCAATGAACAGTTACAAATCAGTGTGAATGTTCCTCAAAAATCTGAAAGCTCTACCACTGTAGGACATATGCCCAAAGGCTCCACAGCTCACTGTGAAGACACTTGAGTGTCTGTGTTCCTGCACTATTCACAATAACCAGGAAACAGAAACAATCTATAATAGTTCCATTTCTCTCTTTTTGTTTTCTTTACTTTTTATTGATTCTTTGTGAATTTCACATTATGCATCCTGATCCAACTTCTTTCATCATCTATGATCTGCCCTTCCAACCTCCCCACCAAAGCAAAACAAAAATTAAAAGAACAAGAAAAACCAAATCAAACAAACAAATAAAAAGGTCCCCTTGTGGAACCTGTAGTGTGGTACAATGAGTCACACAGTGTATCCTTTGGTTCACATGTGTTTACTTTAAAGTATTAGTCCAATGAGTAATTGGTATGGTTCGAGGCCTCTAGCTTCTGCTACACTGTTATGGTAGTCATCCCCCATCACTAGATCATCAATAATGGATCATCGATGGGACTCTTTCATTTTGAATATCTTGTTGTTATGTCATGGAGATCATGGTGTTTTGGATCTGTATATTGGGTCCTTCTCATGGTCCTGCAGTTTATAGATGAGTGGGATTCTGACTGTGCTAACTCATAGCCTTGGTTCTGGGCCTGGGTGGTAGCTGAGTTGGTTGGACCATCAGATTCCCTCATAATCACCACCTGCAAAAGCTCTTCTGTTCTGCTCCAACTCGCTCACCCAATGCAGCAGGAAGGATCAGGACAGTTCTGCCCCAAATCCCTCATGTCCAGCTTGCCCACATTCTTCCCAAAATGGCCAGATCTACTCTTTTGCCCAAACAAGGTGAAGGGTCCCCTCTCCTGATTGCTGGAGTAAGGTATATGTTAGGTGGGAAGCTCTCCTTCTCTTACAAACTCAGGCCACTTCACCTGCACCCCAATCAACAGGACCAGCTTTACTGTGCTGCCTGGGTGAAGGGCGGGCCTACTCACAGATGTAGCCAGTTAAAAGAATTGCCAACTTTCCCCACACTCACAACCTCTGAATATGCCCATTTCTTAGTACTGATAGGATGGCAACTAAACTTCAGTTTTAGTTTTGGAGAGGACAGACATTCAAACCATAGAATTCCTATGTATATCAAAACAATCTGTGACTAATTCTGTTACCCTATCTGTGTCTCTTTTTCTCTGTCCTATTGGGTGGCTAGGGTTTATCAATGTCAATTTCATTGATTATTTGAAAGAACACAACTTTTAGTTAATTTTTGTATTCATTATTTTCTGAAAGTGAACAATATTTTGTTATTTCATAAATATCCTACTTGTTCTCATGTGAATTATTTGTTTTACAAGAATCATAGAAGTTCTCCATCTATATATCTTTACTCAAACATACCTTCTTCTGCTGCTGCTTCTCCTGTTCCTTCTTTACTTTTAGTGTGATGGGAAGTAGAAATACTGCTTCTGACTTCGCATGGCCTGGGTTTAAGTTGTAGTTTCACCTGCCTTCAATGGTTACCCCTGTAAGATATTTATTTGAGATATCTCACTCATTACTTTTAAAATCTCTGCAGTGTGTTGTTTGCTTTTAGCAGACTTTACTTTCAGTTTTCAACAGTATAGGTGTATTGATACAGAGATCAGTTATTGTGTGAGAAAGTGAGTCCTCAACAAGAGAGATTTAATACCTATCTCACAAAAAATTCTAAACTCTATGATAGTTCTTTCTTATCCTAGAGTATAAACTCATGGGATTCATAGTCATTAAGTTTCTAACTGTAGTTTATTTATTTATTTATTTACTTATTTATGAGGCAGAGCTTCTCTATGTGTCCCTGACTATCCCAGAATCATCTCTCTAGACCATACTGGCCTCAAACTCAGAGATCTGCCTGCTTCTGCCTAATAAATACTGAGATTAAAGCTGTGTGCCACCATCGCTGGTAATGACATTGTGCTATATTTTATTTATTTATTCTTTTAATTTTATATGTATTGGTGTTTTGTCTGCTTGTGTGTTTACGTGGGGGTATTGGATCTTGGAGTTACAGGCAGTGTGACCTGCCATGTGGGTGCTAGAAATTGAAACTTGGTCCTTTGGAAAAGAAGTTAATGCTCTTAACCTTTGAGCCATCTCTCCAGTGCTGACTCATCACCATTTTATGGCAGATAATTGTTTTTGAGACACATCAAAATATCCATCTACTCATTATGTTCAAATATTTCCTGGTTTCTTTTCAGGGCTTGAATTAAGCTTGTACTCATAATTACTGAGCTTGCATTAAGCTTGTACTCATACATAATTACCTGTGAAAAAGACAACATAAAGCTGATGATGGATGAATTTAGTTAGGAATGGTTTTGATTTCCTTATTACCTTGCCCATGAAGTCTCCATTATGTACTCAAATTTCTGATTATTTCAAAAGATTTTTTTTATATAATCTTTCCAAGCTTGCATTAGTTCTAGTGAGGTCATTTATTTTGACCAACTTATGTTGCCATATCTCACCTAGCTAATTTCATAGGATTAAAAAGGTGATATGGAAAATGCTGATGTAAAACTGGGTTAAAAGGTAGACAATGATACTCCCTTTCCCTAATTTTTATATTTTAGTACAAATAAAAAGTTTAAAATTTTCTTGATAAGTTAAGAAAACCATAATTTAATTAAAAATACTGCTATTTCAAGAACATTGGGTATAAAAACATGTTTAAATATGTCAAGATACTGGATTCTGAAGATGGACTGTTGTCACTGGGGTTTGGAACTTCAGCACTGCTGTCATAAGCCCCCTATTTACATTCAGTCCTGGAGCCAGATGCTAATGGCATGAGTACATATTTGCTTTATATAATTATCTGTCAAGAGTCAAAAACAGGTGGGAGACATCAATCCTTCTCTTTCATTTCTCCTTCCATTTTTCTCTTGGGCATGTAGAAGGATCCAAGGAGGAATGTAGCTCCTAGAATCCTGGACAGAACCGCACAGAGCAAGTCCAGATAATAGATTCAGAACTAATAGACAAAGAGTTAATACTTCTACCCATTTGTTTCAGGAATTACCCGTAGTCACCATTCAAAGTATTTAACACACCTAGTTGTTCTGGTTTCGAGTCAGTGTAGGCTGTCTTTCTCTTTCACACCCATGGTTTGCTTTAACAGGGCTGACTCATTAGTTAAATTATACAAACACTTCTTAATGTACCCTGTTGATTTGTTTATCTTTCTAGTTTAAAACAGAAGGCAAAGCTGACCCCAAGCCCCAGATATTGGAAGTGTACACTGTCTCTTGGCTTCTCATTTTTCCCCTTGGTAATCAAATACATACTTCCCAGCTTTTGTCTAAGCCTAAATATCAGAAGCATTAAATTTTGAATAAAAATAGAGCATATTTGGAAGGAAAATTGCAATTGGTGTCTTCTCCTCATTAGTGTCACTCATGTGAACGCTGACCTTCAACTTTCTGAATTCTACTGCTTATATGCAGCATTTGTGCACAGCTTTTGTCCATGACTTCGAACAGTATCATCCTACCCTAATGTTAACGGGAGGATTGTTCTATTCCAGTCAACTCCTCTGGAACTTAGAATTTCCCTTTTGTATCTTTGAGGTGTCAGTATAATCACATTTTTCTCCTAGCATTCTTTTTTACACATTCCTATGTAATCCTTTGGGGGAGAAATTAATTTACTTTCTATTCAATCTGACAGGTGTCTAATTGTTTTCTTAGTAATTTAGGTAGCCTATTTTTTTAATATAAAATTTTCTTTTTCATTCTCTTCTGCTTGATAATATATTCCTCTTGGTGGAAAAAGAAAAGGCCATTTAAAACTCCACAGTGCTGTGGATGCTCATAAAACAACTTATAATTCTTTCCACAGTCAAAAACAGATTCCCTGTTTTAAGGGAGATCATTCTACTAATATTGTATCAGATATTAGGTTGTAGGCCCCCTAATCATTGAGTAAACATAGAAGAAAAATAATAAAGTTTTTAATTTATACATATTTAATTAGTAGTCTTATTAACACCCTAGCAAATTTTCAATTCAATTACCTAATTATTAGTAACCTAATTTGCTGCTTTTATTTTTAACTGAAACTGACTAAGAAAAAGTAAATTTTAAATTAAATGAGTATAAATTTTGGTGTACTTGTTCTTAGGGCTTAGGCATTGCTAAGGCACTGAATACTATATATTACACTTTGAAGTTGTTCTCTTTGCTTTGTGTGTTTTTGTTGTGCTATATAGTTTGACTTCAAGCCATTTATATCTGCAGACACCTACAGGAGGGCATTTACTAAGTATGCCTGACATTACTGTGCTGGTTCTATCACATTTTATTTATTTATTTGTTTATTAAATGGCTAGTTGGTTGGTTTTAAGACAGGGAAGGGTGGGGGAAACTAAAATTTGCTCTGCTGCTGAGGATTGTCTAGACCTTTCACCCTCTCAATGCTACTGCTCCTGTGCTAGAATTGCTAGTGTTCTACCACATCTAGTTTCTGTGTTGCTAGGGCAGACAAGTCCTGATTGTGGATTCTCAGCCCTGCTTCTGCTTTATTATACATATTATTCATATACAAAATCTCTAATATGTCATTTGACCATTAAAATAACCATTAAATAAGATATGAGACATAGCAGGTTTTGACCGTAGATGGTACTCTAAACAAATGAAGTTCTAAATACCCACTGTTTTTCCTCAGCTATACATAGTAAGCTAAAGTTAATTACTCCATCCCTAATTTACTTACTTATTTACCACTCACTGCTTTTGTGAAGAAGATTGTACTGTCTTGTTTTCTTTCTTTCAACCCTCCTGTAACCCTATTGAATACAGAAACTTTATTGCTAAAAATGATAATACTCTGTCATTTGCAACATGTTTTTATTCATGTACTCAGTAATTTTGTCTTAGTTTCAATAAATAGTGGAAACATATCATTAGTCATTTTTTGATATTTGGTCTATTTTTATCTTTAACTTTTCTAGTACTTAGATAACTCAATGCTTGTTTGGGATAGCTTAGTATCCAAAGTGATTTCAAAGCATATCAAAAGGAACATTGTTAAATAATTGATCTGTCATTTAAGCAAACAGAATCTTCTGTCTCAGTCTGACTATAATGTTCACTGTGTGAACTGACATAACAGCATTGATTTATAAACAGAGGGTTTATTTATTTAATTATCATTCAGCTCACAATCACATGTTATATAATTGTGTTCCTAATGATTGGGTACTCTTTTCTTCACTTAAACCAGTTCATTTACCTCTCAAGATAATCTTGCAGGTAAGGAAGTATTTTTACTTCCATTATGCAATTGAAGGAACTGGCACAATTTATGTAGCAAAATTGAACTCAGGAGTTTGACTTAGATTTATTACCCTCAAACCCAGAATAATAAGCCTTCTTTTCAAAGATTCAGATCATTTTATTTATTGCTGTAGAACATTGTTCAAAATGAACTTAATAGCCCCAAGGTAAGTCCCAGAACTTTAAGTAAGCTACAGGTCAGTCCCATTCTTTACTCTTCCAAATGTGGAGATGGAACAGGTAAAGCAATGGAAGGTAAAGGAAGTGAGGCAGGCATAAGATGTAGAACTGTCCTTCACCTTAGCTGTTTCCTGTTGGGTTTTGTGCCTTAAATAGTATTCAGTGCATCAAAGATTTACAGTGAGAATTCTAAAATGAACAGTCTTTTTGATCCCAGAAACACACTAGGGATTTTACTATCCAAATAATTTCTTTAGAACTCATCTTTAGAACTCATCAATTGTCACAACCAATAGTGAATGGTGTAGCTAAAACCTAAGACTTGAAAAGGAGAGAAAAGTAGGAATATCCACATCCCACAATGAATTAATGAAGATTTTCAATGTTTTCATCATTTATTTTGGCTGTACTAATAAAACTAAATCAGCTTCATTGACTTAGGCTGTAATGAAAAGGCCACTTATCAATAGGATTACACATATGCATCCAGTTAACTCTTCATGTGGACAGGAGGCTGCTACACAAGTAGATTTACCCTTACATCAGTTCATTTACTTACTGATCTTTGTTTTATGATAAGACAAGAACTATCTGATTGCCAGCTGTAAAGTACCCATGTCATTGTAACCAAAATAATCTTCACTGTACATGTCCCAAGCACTATTTTTGAGACTTATAAAAATAATAAGATAAAATAAAAACTAATATATTAGTATTGGACAAGAGAAGTAAAAGCAAAAGTACCCAAGAGAAAGAACAAGAACAAACCCACTCTTTGCACTTAGGAATCCCATAGAAATACTAAACCAGAAGCCACAATAGTTAGATAGAGGACACAATGCAGACCCATGTAGGCTCTGTGCATGATGCTTCGGTCTCTGTGACCTCATACTGGATCATGTTGACTTAGAAGACCCTCTTTCCTTGGTGCCCTCCATTCCTTATGGCTCTTAAAGTCTTTCCCTGATGATGAGATTTTTAGAGATATCCATCCTATTTAAGACTGAGCATTCCAAGGACTCTCATGCTCTTCACATTGTCAGAACCCGCTGCAGGAAGAAGCTTCTCTGATGATGGTAAATCAAGACACTGATGAGTGAGTATAACAGAATGTGATCAGGAGTCTTTATATCCTGGGTTATCTAATTGCAGGTTGTTTTTGGTCAGTCATGCAGATTTAAATAGGGGTGTGTGCCCCTATTTATCTTGTGGTGTGTGCCTAATGTCAAAATAGATACTGGTTAGTTACTTGCACAACCTTCATGTTACCTTTGCCTTAGCATATCGTTTAGGCAAACATCAGTATAGACAAAAGGATTGTGCTTAGGTTGTTTATGCTTCTCTTTTGATGGCAAGCAAAGAATCTTCCTGAACAAAAGATGATAAAACATAGTGGTGAAGGCCCTATGTAGGCATTAACTGGATCTTTCCATGTTCAATGATTTGTACAGTGATTGTCTTTAGCAAAGGTGTTATTTTTAGGCATCTGTACTGGCCTGCCCTTGGAGTTCTGACAGGATATTCCCTCAGCTGCAGCTGCTAAGTGGAGCACCTTCTGTGCACATTCACTATGTTTCCTTTTAAACGAGCTTTGTGCTCTCTCTCTCTCTCTCTCTCTCTTTCTCTCTCTGTCTTTCTCTCTGTCTCTCTGTCTATCTCTCTCCAAATCTCTTCCTTTCTTTCCTTCTCTTCCACCACTCTTGTCCCCAGGAATATGTCTATCCCTCTATCTTTGCCTCTTCTCTATTTTCTTACAATAAACCTCATATGTGAATCCTCTTGTATGGTATGACTTCTCTTTGTGGCCTTTTAAAAATGATAAGAAATGGGCCCTTGCCCTCAGTTTCTGGAGAATAGCTTACGGTCTTGGCAACAACTTGGGTTTTTTTGAAATTCCCATGGGTATGTTTGTTTTATCAACCCCAATACTCGAACCCTCATTTGTTTAACAAGAGATGGCCAGGTGGGACTCCGTGTCTTTCATTATTTGGTGATTTCATTTAGAAATTTTAGGAACCTAATACAGAAGAATTATGCAACTAGGTTTATGTTACATTTAATCTAATGGAAAAGCACAGAATTCAGAAATGATCATGATACATCAATTATACATGGCTGTATAGTGGTAAGAAATCAGAAGTACATTGTCTATTCTATTTTACTTTTATCTTTAAAATATTCTCAATCAATAAAACAGTCTAGTTTTACTGCAATTAATTATAAAAACCTATACATGTTTGATATGTTCTTGAAATTCATTTCAACAATTAGATAATGGAAATCTAGTCACCATATGTGATTATTGTCAAATAAACTACTATTTATTTATTAACTAGTAGTTTATTTATTAAACTACTATGATACATTTAAAAAGTTAAGGATTACAATCCATGAGATGAAGGGAGAAACTAGTTGGATAAAATGGACTTTAGTATATAAGAGGCCCATTCTAAGAGCAAAGGATTTTGCTAAATATGTAACTCAGTTGGTAGGTTGTATGCACACATGAAGCACTTTATCAATAGGACACCAAAAGGTAGGGCTGCAATCCCACTACTTAGGACTTGAAGGAAGGAGAACCAGAAACTCAAGGTCATCTGAGGACTTTACATATTCATTTCTATGTTGGTATACATGAGAACTTGTTTTTCTCAGTCTGTGTAATTATTTATTAATATTTTTTTGTTTTTAAAGTTGTATTAATTATTGTTTTCAACATTCTAGAGTTCAAAGACTATACAACACATTGTATAAAATATCTGTGTTATTTAATACACTAAAAAAGTGAGATCTATGATGCTTTGAGAGAATTCAATGCAGTAGACAAATGAATAACTTCATGGTTATTTTCAAAATACCTGTCAGCTGACCTATATAAATAAGCTCATGTCATAGCCATAGCTTGTTCATTCTTAACTCTGTCAATACTTGGATCAGATATCATTTTGCTGCAGAAATATAACATCAATTATTATCCCTCATTTCCCTTAATCAAGACCTATATTTAGAATGCCAGCTTAGAGTATTTGAGGAATTTTTGAACTTACTCTTTTTAGCTTTTTAATTTTGAAATTAATTACCTTTCTGGAAGAGAATATAATTTGAATTTTCTCTGAAATGAATGGAATTACATAGCTTAACTATGCTATGCTATTTCTTTGAAACCTCAACTCAAAATTAAGAATGTTGAAATTTATTGTCAGTTTCTTATCTTTGTACCCTACCGCTGATGAGCTCCAGATAAAATTCAAGTACAGAGTCAAGTTTTCAAGCCTCTTAACATAAAAAGAACATACATTATTGCATTTCTCCTGATTGCTAAGTTGAAAAATATCGTTCTGCATAATTTTAAGTACATTTAAGATTATTTTTAGTGTCACATGCTCTCCTCTCTTCACCTTTTCTCCTAGCTCCCTCTCATTGCCTCCTCTCCCACTCCCAATATGCTCAGGAGATCTTGTTTCCTTTCCTTTCTGTCAGGGACCTTGTATGAATCTCTTAGATTCCTCCTTGTATCATAGTTTCTCTGGCAGTGTATATTATAGTGATTGTTTGCTCTATGTCTAAAATCGATATATGTGTGAGTACATACCATTTTCCTCTTTTGTGACTGGGTTGACTAACTCAGGATGGTTTCTTCAAGTACCATCCACTTGCCTGCAGATATCAAGATTCCATTGTTTTATTTTTATTTTTTATTTTATTTTTCTGCTGAGTAGTATCCCATTGTGTAAATGTGCCACATCTTCTTTATCCATTCTTCATTTAAGGGCATTTAGGTTGCTTCCAGGTTCTTGCTATTACAAATAATGCTATACACGATTGAACAGATTGAGTTAGGGAAGGAATAAATGAGAGGAAAAGATAAAAAAAATAAAAGAGAGATACCATAATAGAGAGAGCCATTACAGCTTTGAAGAAAAAACTCACTACAAATATTCAGAGACCTACAAAGATGGCCCCAACTAACAATCTGAGCAACAGTGGAAAGGCTACCTTAAATGCCCTTCCCTGATGATGAGATTGATGACTAACTTATCCACCATCACAGAGCCCTGATCTAGTATCTAATGGAAACAGAAGCAGGCACCCACAACTAAACACTGAGCTGAACTGGAATCCAGATGCAGAGAGGAAGCAAAACAAGACCAGGCTACAGAAACCCATAGATACTGCTGACTAGAACAAGGAGGAGCTAATGGGCCCAGGACCGATGGCTGGGAATCCAGCATTGGACAGATTCAGACATGAGCATGGGTCTCAGTTACAAGGCCTGGGCAGTCTGATGGACTGTAGAAACAGAATGTGTCCCTTGTGCACATAGCTCATTCCCCATGGAGGGATGCTCCCTTAACCTAGAGACAAATCTAACTCAAAACACAGAACTTTACTCTATTTCAGATTTAAGTAAATGTACATCATGGCAAAGAATTAACAATGCCAGTAATTTGGGAAAATTGGTTACATTATATCTGCAAGCAAGGCAAAGAATCAGTGGATTACTATATGCATTCCATTACTTCTCTTTTTCATATCTTACAGAGCTCTAACAGAGAATGGTGTCAAACACAGTAGGCATGCCCTTCTTTATCAATTAATGTAATTAAGGTAATTCTTTATAGACATTTTCAGACACCTTTATCCAATGTGATTCTAAATTGTTTCAAGCTGAGTATTGAAACTATCACCATCTCCCCACAAACACACACCATCAAATTTTGATATAGAAGCACAAAAAAAAAAAAGAAAAGAAAAGAAAAAGAAAACAGAAAAAATAGTTGTCAGCAACAAAAACACCACTGAGGGTAACATAATCTTTATCTTCAAGCTGTATTATATAGTCATGTTATTAAAAATAGAATGAATAGAATGGCACTGGCACAAAACAAATACATTGACAGAGTCAAATTAAGTAACCAGCTATAAGTCCATGCACAGCCAGCCATTTGACTTTGGTCAAAGATGCTAAAAATATGCATTGTAGAAGAGACACTATCTTTAATAAGTGCTGTTAGGAAAACAAGGTCTCTTTAAGTAGAAGAATGAAACTCAGTATTTATGCAACAATCTGCATATAAATCACTTTCAAAGGGGTCAGATCTTAAAATTAGACCTGAGTATGTTTCTCTCAAAGATGTAGTAGCCCCTAAGAGTCTTCTCATACAATTAACAGGCAGCCCTTAATCCAAGCACACATAGGAGTACTAACTAAACTTAGTGTCCAAAAGAATACATGAAATTGATAGAAGATAGAGGTAGTGTGACTGTGGGATGGAAAAGACCCATCCAATTCAGGGAGGAACTATTAAAAGCACATTTTATACATGCATATGCTTGCCAAATTGGGAGTGATTATAGAACTGAATATAGAGTTCTTATAAAAAAAAGGTTATGAAAGATTTTTTTTAAAGTTCTTCAATAGACTTAGTAAGGGAATTAAAATTAAATCTACTTGGATTTTCATCTTTCCTTAGTGAGTGTGGCTATGTTTAAGGAATCAAAAGACAACAAATGTTGTCATGGTCATGGGAATCAAGGAGCCCATGCACTACTGATGAAAATGTAAACTAGTGCAAACATTATGGAAGTCATTGTTTTAAAAAATAAAAATGAAAAAAATTCAAAGATAATGAAAAAAATACTTTTAAAAGGAAAAAAGAAGCAATCATACTAAAACAAAACCAAAATCCAACCCGAAAAACACCAACTACTATAGCCACCAACCCAGCACTTGGGGCCTATAATGTAATCAACTGGGGCCCCAAATTTTGGGTTCCCTCATTCCTCCTACCTGAAACAAACACAACTTTTATCTTGACTTAGCTCCACTACTTGTTACTGCCTTCCTTAATTGATGTTACACAGGCCTTGCATATTGGATATTTTGTTGTCAATCAGGAAATTCAAGATTCCAATCACACCTTCACACAATGGCTTTTCAGGCCCTCTCCATAGGAAATCTCACCCTGCCACCCAATGCCTGTGCTAAGATGCTCATCATTATTCCTTCCAATTTGCATCTTGCCTGCTGTGAAAGCTTTGGCAGAAAGATGTTCTGCCACATTCTGGGAATGTAGCTTCCTAGACTTTGGATAACCCTATACCAGTTTCCTTGTGTTCATCCTGAGAAATGAGCGTTTTCTTCAAGAAAGCCTGGAGGAAAGTACTAGGTTTCTCATAAAGGGAGCTAAATCTTTAACAATTGCATCTAGTTTATTGACTGAACTCTCCCTTTATAAAATGTTAATCTTGCCCACAGTTCTCCTTTGTCAAATAAATTAGTTCATTATCTTATTTAAGGTTACTCATATTCTCTGGATGGAGGTAAAAATGAAAGTAGATTTGGGACCAAAGTACACAATGGCTCCAAGCCCAGACCCCAACTGATAAAGTCTCTATTTGTCTTTGAAACATTATGATCTGGGCCTCCATGTCCATGTTTCTCTCAATATTACTGTCTTTCAAGCTTGTGTTAAAAAAGAACAATTAATTTCTATTTGCAGAATTCAACGGTATTTTTATCCACAAGTTTTGTATTCTACCACATGGATCCTTTAAAAGAGTTTGAAAGCTTATGAGCAACATGGTATGATTTATCACAGCAATGGCCCCAATTCCGGGTACAAATTTCTGTCTTTAGTTTCATTTCTGTTGATGTGACAAAATGTCTCTGAATAGAAATTTAAGGGCAAAGAGTGTATTTGTAATCTGAAAAGATTACAGCCCATTATAGCAGAAAGCAATGGATTCATGCTTGAATGAATTCATTGTTTGTTCCTCAAAATAGGGTCATCATGTAACCAGCTGCTTCCAGGTGGCAGGTGCTGACTTCACTACCATGGAAGACTGTTGCCTGAACTATAAGAAAGTGTAAACACATTTTCCCTGAAATCAACTGGAAATAAGAAAAGTTCTCACAACTAAAACAAACTAAAAGAAACATCTCGTAGGGAAAATGAAGATGCTCAAGATAAAGTAAGCACTTTACTTTTATTAACCTATGTTCTTGTTGTTAATGTCCTGGGATCAGAGTGGATAATGTGTAGAGGCTTTAGAAAGTACATGTTATTGAGCTTTTTGACAAATGAACTAACAAATGATCACCAAAACCAATTGAGAGTTAAAAAGGAAAAAAAAAAATAAAACATATACACGTGATCCCAATAGACCCATTGCATACCAAAAGTCCAAAAGGCACGTTTGTCTGTACATGTAACTTCACAAGTATCAAACTTACCCTATGCATCTTAAGTGTTTTTAATATTTGCAACTATCACTACATAGCCAAAATCATCAAAAACAAATAAGTTAGATTTAATTACCTCTTGTAACTTTGTGAGTATCAAACTTGAAGTGGATAACTGTTTACATAGGTATCTTTCTCAATGAAACAAGTTGAAAGTCCTAAGTTAGACTGCGATAAGTCAAGACCTACCCATATAACTGGAATTAACTGTGAGCTAGGAAATAAAATGAAGTGACAGGTCTTTCTCCTTGCCTTTAATTCTTCTTTACTCCAAAAATTGGTAAAATTCAAAAATCAAACAGAAAGAGCTAGGACAAAGCATAAAGCAAACACACTATCTTAAGATAAAATTGGGTTGTGCTGTGTGTGTGTGTGTGTGTGTGTGTGTGTTAGGGAAGGGAAGTAGTTATACATGGGGGGGTGGGGAGGTGGTTAAATTGGAGCTCAGCATTGAAGACTAAGGAAGAAATGGCAATAACTCATTGTCATTAAAAAGATGTGTTCTGTTTTTATTCGGTTGCATTTGACTTTTGAAATACCATGTAAATCAAAAGTGACTTGAAAGACATGCCAGCTGTCTCACATATCTTACACAAAAGGACACAGAACAGAATGTCTCTACAGGCAAAACCAAACAAAATAAAACTTTGATATCATAACCCTGTTATGAACAGGTTTTTCCTGCCAGTTGTTCACCTGGTCCTGTCACCACGCCAGACCCCAATAACACGCAGGGACTGTATTAGATACACTTCTGTTGGCCAGTTACTAATTCCTTATCAGCTAGCTCTGTCTTAATTATTTACCCATTTCTACTAATCTAAGTGTTTCCACATGGTCTCATTTTACTGGCCAGAGCATCTGGCATTCTACCTCTCCGGTTTCTCTATGCTGACTCTCCCAACTCCTTCCAGAATCCTTCTTGTCTCCTAGTCTGTCCTATCTTGCTTTCCTATTGGACAACTGTGCTTTATTCATTAACCAATAAGAGAAACATATTTACAGAATGGCATCTCCCATCATAATCCCATTGAGGTCTACTCACATGAAAGCTACTTCTATTTTCAGCAGCCATTAACTGAGTGCATAGTGACTCTTCACTCTTCTTTGCTTTATTCATCTCCCATGTCTTCCGTTTTGTACATTTAGCCCATAAGTTTGTGTATGAAGTCACCATCACTCATGACTATCTGATGTTGGAATAATCTCATTTATTGCAGTCACCATCATGATTTCATCATAAACTGAGGCTTAAAGATATAAAGTGGGTATGATGAGGGGATTGAGGGCAAGACATTTTTCACAATATTTGTAAAGAATCACATATATATATACATATATATGAATTATTGATGATCATTCTGCAAAAACTTGTTAGATTTGTTTAAACAGAAAAAAGACTAGAAGGTAATGCATTAGATAAATCCTTTAGAAAGTTCTTGTATTAGGAAATATGATCTAGTATGCTGTCATTGAAACATGACTTCTCAGTACTGTGAATTAATGAATCATCTTGGCTGAGCAGTAAGTCAACTGTGGTTAGATTTTTAGTATCTCACTAGTGATAATACATCAAAAAATTCAAGCATATAAAATAGAATCAGACCTTTGAATTTTTAATGCCAAACTATGGAAACTAGTCAATCAAGAGAGATTACCACTACATTCTAAAAGTTTTCTCACACAATTATATACCAATTAGGTATATCCTGGCCAGAGGTTTTCATCAGTAAACTGTGATTTGAATTTGTAAGAAATATAAAATAAAGAAAATGTTTTTATTTTCTTATTATTTCTACTTTTTTTGATGTGTTTATGTGTGTGCAAATACATGGTCAAATATTTGATGGTTTGAATATTGAACTATTACACCCCCCCTCAGAGTCTTACCAGTTTTATTTATTGAGGCAGATATCTTTCTGAATCTGAAGCTAACTTATCTTAAAACTATCTAGCTGCTTAGGATTATATTGTCTTTGCTTACCAGGTAGCTTGGTGACTGCCTTCTTTTACCTGTGTTCTGTGTTTGGAAAGTCTGGGCTTCAATTTGTGTGAAAAGGGTTTTATCTAATACACCACCTACTACTTCTTTTTATTTCAGAGTCTACACCATGTATCTCTGGGGTCCTTATTGAATATGACGTTTTCAAACTAAGCAGCCAACATTTAGAGAGAAGATCAGATACAAATAATCATAGCATACTTCCATATCATTTATCCAGATTTATTCATTTCTTTTTGGAACTTGAGTTTCATATATTTTTTTCTTCATCTTTATACATTGATTACTACTTCAAATGTTATTATATTCAATAAGGCTGTAAGGCCTGCAGAGTTTCCTTTCCTTTGTAAACATAACCCTAATACTGCTTTTCCTAACACATACTTTTTACTTATTTTAAAACATATTGAAGATGTTGGTATATATGAAAGCCAGATTTCAGTTCAGTGACCTTTTGCCTAATGAACTAACCCTAATACCATTAAAAAGGTTTAGTGTGCCCACATAATTTATTACTATATGTGGCTAGATGAAAATATTTGATTTCAAATATAAGATCTATTTCATAGAGTTAGTTATAATATATCTATTAGTTTCTACATGGTACTTTTAGATAATACCAGATTGTTTCAGAGATATTTTGCTAGCTACCGAAGTTCTATGAAATACCAATTTTATGAAATGTTTTGCAATCAGATGTTATTTTCTTTTCCTGTCATAAATGCCTAAACCACAAACAATTATAAACATTTACCTTTAGGTATATGGTTATGTGATGGATATACAAACAGTTCTGGTTCAAATGGTAGCAAGTCTTGGTCCTTTATCACTTTTAAATGCAGTATTCTTGGCTTTTACATGTGTCAAAGATATGTAATAGTTTCCAGTTCCGTTCTATCATTTCCTCTTTATTTTTATGTCTCTTGTTCTAGACAAAGTACAACAGTACTTTGATCCTTTCAGTTATGATTTCTTGTTTGCCCCTCTCCTTGGAAAGATGAAACATACACCGAATTGCAAATGACAAGCTTCTTCAGTGCCTTGTTCAAATCAGTGAAAGCTTCCTTCATATGAGTATTTCCAGAAAGCTGTTTTATATTTATTTTGGTCATTTTGATTTGATTTTTAGGTTTTCTTTCTTTTCTTTTTTTTTTTTTTTTTTTTTTTTGTTTTTGTTTTGTTTGTTTTTTTGTTGGCTTATCAAATAAATGTTTTCAAGTCAAAACTCAACAAGATAATTTCTATATTTCTTTGTCTGGCCATTCTTCCTGGTTTTCTGTATTGATTGACACTCATCTTGGTGTTACAGATACAGGAGTATAAAGTGTGCACAGATTTCAAACAGCATTTAGATTCAAGATGGATGCCCTGAAATTGCACAGTACTCTATCTAGTATACCTCAGTATATTGAGGTGCTTGATGTCTTTTCATCCTATCACTGTGTCTCATCATATACCCAGGTCTGCTTTTGAACTGTAACCTCCTACCTAAGTCTCGTGAGTCCAGGCAGGGACATCACCATGCCAAATTTCATTCATTTAATCATATAAAGTATGATTATTTCTTTTACAATAATGTGTCAAGTGTTCAAAATTAATTTGTGTAAAAAAAAAACTGTTCTTGGAAATACCCTCTTGACCAGTCCTTAAATGTATCATGGTGTTTCTTTAGATTTTTCTTTTTTATGTCTAATGTTTCCTTTAAGCAATCATCATCTTAATAATTTTAAAATTATTTTCCCACTCTTATTGACTAATTATTATCATGAGCATTGAAATAAATAATTGAGAATTATTTAATGAGACTTACTTAAATATATAAAAATTGAACAGCTATGTAAAAAGTATACATCAACACAATGATTTTCTATCCCAGAAAATCAGCATCAGTTGCTGGTAATTAAACTGGGAAGTGTAAGTTTCACCTGCCACTTCCTAGTCCATGACAGAATGTTGCAGGTCTAGTCTTCTGCAGGCACAGTGGAAGTAGCTACAGTTGTTGTGGGGTTAATGACCAGAGACATTTCACAGCTCTCCTGTGTCTATCCCAAACTTTGTAAATATTGAAAAGGAACTTGAAAAGAGGAAGAGGGTAGAAAACTGAGAAGAATAGGGTTATAGTGCTTAGAGTGAGTTAATTTCATATATTTTCAAAATCATTAAAGGAAAATTTTAATGTAGTTACACACACACACACACACACACACACACACACACACACACACACACACCCCAAGGCACAGGGAATGCACTTACTAGCGGCTCTGGTAGTCTAGTATGAGACAGGTTTTGCACTCAATCTTCCCCAGTTCAAAAATACACAATTTAGCAGAAACAAGAAGACATGTAGCAGTATCATTCAATATAGCAAAAAATAATGTATTTCCATATTGTCTATGGCATTTATGTAAGTAATAATTAACACATCTGATCAAAATATGTCATGTATACCTTACATTCAGCCACTATTCTAAACATGGCTAGTATTTGAATGCAAGTATCATTGCAGGTTTTCAAATCTGTATTATGCTTGAATCATTCAGAAACTTGCATTTCAGAATATTTTGAATCTTTTGTTTGTAGATCTGCATCTTTTTTTAACTTTTGCATCATAGCAATATGCTATGATATTTTGGGACTTCATTGTAATCTTCCTCTTTTCATATATCTATATTCCCCAGATATTCATACATACATACATACATGAATACTTAATTGTATTATTTCTGTAATTTTAGGTATGTATAAAACGTGACAATTGTTTAAGGGTTTATGAAACATCATTTTGTATTGTTCTATATTGACCCTCCTTCTCCATCCTTATTTTCCTATCTAACAAAACCAGCAGTACAAAGCAAGAGAAATACAAGTTTGAGTTGTAGATACATTGCCTTTACCAACATCTGAAATATTTCAGAAAGGTTCCTACTGCTGGAGACACTGCATAATTCAGACACTGGAACAAAAAAATAGGAGCTGAATCTAAACTGTAAAGCTTCATATTGTCATTTTGTCTTTCAAAATACAACACAGAATTGTAGAAGCTACTAATGGAGGGATGCAACCAATACTCTGATTCAATTCTGATGCCTATTAACCCAAAAAAGGACCATTATAGTATATTTGTAGAAGTAGAATAATGGCCCTCATATCTTGACATTAACCAACATAAAGCCTGTTCAACAGGAGAAAAATCATACTTTGTCCTAGGAACTTAATCATGTACCCTGGGCTCATAAGGTCATGCATCTTAGAAAACTTACTACTGCCATTTTAAATAGACAAGTATAGTTCCTTATTTTAACCTTTTTTTTTCTTGTATATCATTACCATTTTTTATATTTTTCTTATCATCTAAAGTATAGTTCAAACCAAATATTCACTTGAATATTCTGCAGCTTTACCATACTTTGCTAAATTTAAAGTCAGTCTTTTAGACAAATGATTGTCAATCATGTCTTTTTTTATTTTTTATTTTTATTTTACATGTTTATTTCTTATATTTTCATGGGTGTTAATAGACTACTCAATTCTACTTGGGGTATTTTTTATAAATTTCTATCCCATAAAATTCAATGGGTTCCCTTCTATATGCCAATATTAAAATCAAGATTTATAATTTACCCAATTATATATATATATTAATCAAAATCAATTATGTAAATTATCTTCTTGAGTATTAGTAACCTAGAACATATTTAATTTTTTCGTGATTTTTTTTTTTTTTTTTGCTTTTTAAATTTCATTTTCTTTACTTATCCTTTGACTGGTTTCTTTTTTTCCTCTGGATATATATAATTGAGTTTTATCAGAGTTGTCTACACTAATATATGGAGATTTACAAATATTTCACAGTAATTATTTGATAGTTTACTGAATTCTTTTAGCAGCAGTTTGTCTTTGGAATTGACTTTAATTCTCTTTATAAGAGAGAAGTTGGAATTTTTTTTACATGTTTGTTTTTGCTGTTATTTGAGCAATGTTAAACTTTAGATTTTTCAAAACAATAAGAATCTATAAAAAAAAACCCTGTTATGAAGTATGAATAAATAAAGCAGACATGATTTTGAGAATTTTTGTTTAACAAAGATTTCATAGATATTTTTAAACATGACATGTAAGTATGTAAAACATCTAAATTAATGTCATAAGTGCATAATGTCTATTTTTTGTAAGATGTTAACTATTAATTTATATGCTTAAATTATAAAAATCATTTCTGTTATGGTGTATTTGAGTAAATCTGACTCAAAGAATAAATATGATATTAAATCCAAAGAATCCCATTATAAATTATCAGTGTCTATAAATGATGGCCATTTCTCTCTCTCCTCTCCCTGAATTTACCTGCAGTTCTTTCTGAAATAAATTTTATCATCCTGAATTTATTTTCCAGTAGAAAAGTGTAGCTGGTAAATATTATCAATATTTCCCTTCAGTACCTAAATTATCAATACTAATTCTAATTGTTTTTCTTTGCACTTTATAAGAAAGATCAAAAAATTTTATAACACAAAAATATTATATAGAAGCATGGAATCCATAAATCACAAATTCCTTGAATTTAGAAAATTTCATGCATGTTCAGTAGCTTGGATGAGATGTAAGAAGTATACACTGCACAAATGTGAATTTATTTGTACACTTTTATAAACAGCTAGTTGTCCAAACCTTTATTTGTTGATTACTTACAAAGTCTCCTATAATTTACAAAGCTACATCAATCATGTAGCAGATTTTTTTGTTTTCTAACATTGGTCAGTTTATTCGTTCTTTATGCCAATGTTATAAATATTAAAGAATATTTATGTTGATATTTCAACTTCTACTGCATTTTATGAACAGTACATAGCTGAACTATTTTATTTATCATAGAAAAAAAGCTACTTATCTCATGTTCCCTTTTCTAATGCCTGTGAAAATAAATGCTGATGTTTGGTGGCAATAGGGAGAAATGACATCCTCAGATATCCTCTATAGCAGTGCTACCCATCTTCTTTGAGAATGGTATCTCTCACGGGCTTCACTCATCAAGTTATTCTGAGTGGACAGGAACCCCAGGAGCCTTCCTGGTTTTACTTCCCCAGTACTTCAATTATAATTACAAGTGCCTGCTATCCAATAAGTGTGTTTGTAGGGGTGCTGTATGTTGTTCTATGCTTGTAAGGCAATCCGATTCTGACTGGGCTATCTTCCAGGCCAGAATTTTTTGGGTATTTTTAATATATTTTTTAAATTTAAATTAGAAACTATCATGTTTTATATATCAATCCCAGTTCCCACACCCTCCCACCCTCCCTTGTTTCCCCCACCAACCCTGATCCCATTCCCTTTTTGTTCCACAGGGAGGGTGAGGCTTCTATGGGAGTCTTCAATGTCTGTCATATCATTTGGAGCAGGGTCCAGGCCCTCCCCCATGTGTCTAGGCTGAGAAAGTATCACTCTATGTGGAATGGGCTCCCAAAGTTCATTCCTATACTAGGAGTAAATTCTGATACATTACCAGAGGCCCCATAGACTGCCCAGTCCTCACAATTAACACCACATTCAGTATATCTGGCTCGGTCCTGTACTGTATTCCAGGTATCAGACTGGAACCCATAAGCTCCCCCTCGTTCAGGTCAGCTGTTCTGTGGGTTTCTCCAGCCTGGTCTTGACTCCCCTGTTCATCACTCGTCCAGCTCTGCAACTGGATTCCAAGAGTTTGGCTCATTGTTTAGCTGTGGGTTTCTGCTTCTGCTTCGATCAGCTACTAGATGATGCTCTAGGATGCATATAAGATAGTCATCAATCTCATTCAGGAAGGGCATTTAAGGTAGCCTCTCCACTATTGCTTAGATTGTTCATTGGGGGTCATCCTTGTAGATCTCTGGACAATTCCCTAGTGCCAGATTTCTAATAAAGATTGAGTCAGGGAAAAAAATAGAGGATAGCAAGAAAAGAGATATCATAATAGATGGAGCTATTATAGGTTACTTTGAGTATTTTTGTTATTGTTTTTGTTTTTGTTTTATTTTGAGATAGGGTTTCTCTTGTAATAGCTCAGGCTGCCCTGGAACTATCTCTTTAGTCCAGGCTGGCCTCAAACTCACTGATATCTGCCTGCCTCTGTCTTCTGAGTGTTGGGAATAAAGGTGTGCACACCATCAACAGCTGGCCTTTCTTGAGTTTTTTAAAGTAGGTCAGTTAAGTCATGTGGAAGAGAAATGGTTTGTTATTCTTTATCTGTTAACCTATTGCAAATGTGTTTGACTTATATAAGAACTGTTTTAAACAATCAATGACTTTTCATAAAATATGACATTCCCATTTTCAAGATTTTTATTAAAATATTTGCTTCACTTAATATAACTATTCCATTTATTTTATATTTGAACACATATTTATTTAGGAGGATTCTTAATGATTCTTATTCTTTTTTAATTTGCAAGAATATTTTATGTATAGAATAAATTGTATCTGTTCAGATTGTATTGTTTTCTTCTACTTTTCTAATAATGTGTGTTAATCAAATAAGGTTTTCTAATGTTATATAGCTACACACTTCTGAATTAGGTGTTCTTTTCCTCTTGTATTAATCTATGAACTTCTGTTTAGTCCTGGATTTTCATCTGTATGCAATTTAGTTTGGGTCATGACTTTATTTTCTTGTAGATGTTTTATCTGATTTTACTTAGAAGATTATCCTAACATCAAAAAATATACCAAAAAGCTTTCTTTTGTTCTGAGAATAACAGAGGAATAAATGGGGAATACTTTTTCCCAATCATTTTTAAGAAAATTGGGCCTCAAGATTTTTGGAAAGCGAGAATACTTCAAACTCCTCAGAATGGTGTCAGAAACCATCATACCAGCCATTAGAAGGGTAAGGAGAAAAACTCAGAAACAGGGTAGATCCAGTCACAAAGAAAAGGAAACTTGAATATAAAGTCAACTAACTTAAAATAATTGCTTAACTTTTAATTTTCAAGTTGATTTTACCTTCTTTCTATGTGAACGTGAGATTTTCTAAACCTGCTTACATTTTATTTCTGTATTTATATTTTATGTCTTACTGATAGTGTAAGAAAATTATTTGTGTAATATTACTATTTTGAAATTTCTCGAAAATGTGTTTGTACACGTGATTTTAGGCATATGTCATAATAAAATATGTGATGTATGGATTGGGAGCAAAATACATGTATCTCCTTGATTTAACTGTTTCTATAAAGAGGTATATCCTACCAATGGTATTCATTGTTTAGGACTCTTTTTTTTATTTTATTTTACATATTGATCCCAATTCCTTCTTCCTCCCTCCCTCCCTCCCTCCTTACGTCTATCCCTCCCACTTCACATGCACACCAACCACACTCCCCTCTCATCACCCCCCACAACACATATAGGTTAATGCCATCCAGGAGGGGTCATCTAAATCTGTTAAGTCATTTGAAGTAGGAACTAGGACTTCTCTCCTGTATCTAGGTTAATGGAGTTTCTCTCCATGGCAGTTGGGCCCGTAAGGTCTTTTGTGCATCCTGGTTCCGCTATCTAAGGTCCCTTAGACTGACTGTTTAGTCTTTCTAGCTGAGACCCATGTTCAGGGGGGGTTGAGTCAGTCCATTGCTGGATTCTCAGCAATCAGTCTGGGGGCCCAATAGCTCCTCCTTGTTCTGGTCAGGGGTCTCTATGTGTTTCTGCAACATGGTTTTGTCCTCTCTCCTCTGTCTCTCTCTCTCTCTCTCTCTCTCTCTCTCTCTCTCTCTCTCTCTCTCTCTCTCTCTCTCTCTGCATCTGGATTCTAGTTCGACTCAGTGATTTATTGTGACTGTTTGCTTCTGTTTCCAACAGGTATTAGATGAGAGCTCCATGATGGTGGATGAAGTAGTTGTTGATCTCATTATCGGAGAAGGGCATTTATGCTAACCATTCCACTGTTGCTCAAATTGTTGGAGGGAGTCAGTCTTGTAGGTCTCTAGAAATTTCTTTAGGATCAGTTTTCTCTTCAAAACTATAATGGCTCCCTCTTTTTACTTATTCTCTCTCTCTCTCTCTCTCTCTCTCTCTCTCTCTCTCTCTCTCTCTCTCTCTCTCTCTCTCTCCTGTCTTCTATTTCCACCCTGACTCAATCTTCCTATATCACATGTTTTCCTCTCTTCCCCTTCTCTTTCTGCTAGTTCCCTCTCCCCTCACTGCCCGCACACTCCCCACGTGTGGAGTACTTGTCCCTTCCCTCATTCTATGAAGGAGCTTATGTAAATCTATTAGAGCCCACCTTGTATCCTAATTCCTCTGGTGGTTTGAATTATTGGCTGGTGATCCTCTGTTCTAGGTCTAAAAACCATATTAAGCAAATACATACCATGTTCCTATTTTGTGTCCAGGTTACATCATTCAGGATGGTTTCTTCAAGTTCCATCCACTTGCCTGAGAATATCAAGATTCAATTGTTTTCTTTCTTCACCCCCACCCCCGCAGAGTAGTATTCCATTGTGCAGATGTGCCACATTTTCTTTATCCATTCTTCAGTTGAGGGGCATCAAGTTTGCTTCTAGGTCCTTGCTATTACAAATAATGCTGCTATGATGTGGATCATTTGGGTATATATCTAAGAGGGAGATTCCTCAGTACTATGGAAAGCTAATTCCCATTTTCCTATGGAACTGCCATACTGACCTCCAAAATGGTTGTACCAGTTTGCACATCCACCAGCAGTGAAGGAGTGTTTTTCTGCACATCTTCTCCAGCATATGTTTGAAAATGAATTGTTGTTTCTGATTTTAGCCATTCTGTCAGGTATAAGAAGGTATCTCAAAGTTGTTAGATTTGCATTTCCATTATAGCTAAGGATATTGAACACTTTCTTAAGTGTCTGTCGTTCAGCCTTTTTAATTTTCTTTATTGAGAATTCTGTACCCCATTTTTTAATAGGGCTGTTTGGTATTTTGTTAACAAGTTTCTTGAATTCTTTGTATATTTTGGAGATCAGCCCTTCGTCAGATATAGGATTGGTCAAAATCTTTTCCCCAGTCTGTGGGCTGCTATTTAGTCTTGTCAACTGTGTTCTTTGCCTTTAAGAAGCTTCTAAGTTTGAGGAGGTCCCATTTATTAATTGCCGATCTCAGTGTCTGTGCTATTGGAGTTATGTTCAGGAAGCAGTCTCCTTTACCAATTAGTTCAAGGGTACCTCCTACTTTCTCTTCTAAGAGGTTCAGTGTGGCTGGATTATGTTGAGGTCTTTGATCCATTTGGACTTGAGTTTTGTACATGGCAATAGACATGGGTGCCAGCACTATTTGTTGAAGATGCTTTACTCTCCCCCTTGTATACTTTTAGCTGTTTTGTCAAAAATCAGGTGTTCGTAGGTGTGAGGATTAACATCATGATTTTACATTCAATTCCATTGTTCTACTTGTCTATTTTTGTTCCAATACCAGGCTGTTTTGAGGACTAGAGCTCTGTAGTAGAGCTTAAAGTCTGGAATGATGATGATTCCAGAAGTTCTTTTATTGTACAGGGTTGTTTTGGCTATCCTGGGTAATTTGTTTTTACATATTAAGTTGATTATTATCTTTTAGGTCCATGAAGAATTGTGGTGGGATTTTAATGGGGGTTGCATTGAATCTGTATATTGCTTTTGGTAAGATTGCCATTTTTACTATGTTTATCCAACCTATCCAAGAGCATGGGAGATCTTTCCATTTTCTAGTATCTTCTTTAATTTCTTTCTTTAAAGCAACAAAGTTCTTATGATATAAGTCTTTCACTTCTTTGGTAAGCATTATGATTACCGCTATATACTTTATGTTGTTTGTGGCTCTTGTAAAGGGTGATGTTTCTCAGATTTCCTTCTCAGCACCTTTGTTGTCTGAATAAAGTACAGCTACTAATTTTTTTTTGAGTTTATATTGTATCCTGCTACTTTGCTGAAGGTGTTTACCAGCTGTAGGAGTTCCCTGGTAGAGTTTTTAGGGTCGGTTATGTAAACTATCATATCATCTGCAAATAGGGAATGTCGGACTACTCCCTTTCCAATTTGAATCCCCTTGATCTCCTTGTGTGTTCCTATTGCTTTAGCTAGAACTTCAAGTACAATATTGAGAGATATGGAAAATGAGAACAGCCTTGCCTTGTTCCTGATTTTAAAGGAATTGCCTTGAGCTTGTATTCATTCAGTTTGATGCTGACTGTTGCTTTACTGTATATTGTTCTTATTATGTTTAGGCATGCTTCTGTTATCCCTGATCTCTCCAAGACCTGTACCATGAAAATGTGTTAAATTTTGTCAAAGGTTTTTTTCAACATCTAATGAAATGTTTATATCATTTTTCTTTTTCAGTTTGTTTATATGGTGAATCATATTGATAGATTTTCATATGTTAAAACATCCCTGCAACCAAGGGATGAAGCCTACTTTGTCATGGTGGATGATTTCTCTGATGTGTTCTTGGTTTTGGTTTGCCAGTATTTCATTGAGTATTCTTGCATCAATGTTCATGAGGGATATTGGTCTTTAGTTTTCTTTATTGGATGTGTTTTTGTGTTTTTGTGTGGCTTGGTTATAAAGGTGATTGTGGCCTCCTAAAAAGAATTTGGTAATGAAACTTCTGTTTTTATTCTTTGGAAAATTTTGAGGAGTGTTGGTATTAGCTCTTCCTTGAATTTCAGGTAGAATCTTGAAAAACCAACTCTTTGTTGCATTGATTTTTGTATTGTTTTACTGGTTTCTATTTTATTGATTTCAGCCCTCAAATTGATTATTTCCTGGCATCTACTTCTTTGGGGTGAGTTTGCTTCTTTTTGTTCTAAGACTTTCAGTTGTGCTGTTAATTTTCTAATATCACTATATTCTGTTTTCTTCATATGGAAACTTAGTGCAATGAACTCCCCCCATAACATGCTTTCAAGGTGTCCCATACATTAGGGTATGTTGTGTCCTCATTCTCATTAAATATTAGGAAACCATTAATTTTTTTCTTTATTTTTTCTTTGACCCTGGTATTGTACAATTGCACATTGTTCAGTTTCCATGAGTTTGTAGAGTCTCTGCTATTTGTGTTGTTGTTGAATTCCAATTTTAAAGCATGATGGTCTGATAAAATAGAGGGGAATAGTCCAGTTTTTTTGTTTCTTTTGAGGTTTGTTATGTTACCTAGTAGTTTCAGTGTAGGTTCCATGTGGAGCAATGAAGAAGATATATTCTTTTGTATTTGAATGGAATGTTCTATAGATGACTGTTAAAACCAATTGAGACATAATTTCTGTTAGTTCTTTTATTTCTTCATTAAGTTTCTGACTGATGGTTCCGTCTAGTGGTGAGAGTGTTGAAGTTTCCCAGTATAAGTGTGTGAGGTTTTATGCAAGCTTTGAGTTTTAGTAGTGTTTCTTCTATGAATATGGGTGCCTTTGTATTTGTGACATAGATGTTCAGAATTAAGATTTTGTTCTGATAGATTTCTCCTGCGATGAATACGAAATGACCGTCTTCATCTCTTTTTATTGATTTTGGTTTGAAATCTTACTTGTTAGATATTAGTATAGACACACATGCTTGCTTCTTGGGACTATTTGATTGAAAGGTATTTTTCCCTGCCCCTTACCCTGAGGTGATGTCTATCTTTGAAACTTAGATGCGTTTCTTGTGTGCAGCATATGGATGGATTCTGTCTTTGTAACCATTCTTTTAGCCTGTGTCTTTTTATAGGCAAGTTAAGACCATTAATGTTGAGGGAGAGTAAGGACCATTGATTGTTAATGCTTGTTTGTTTTCAATTTGTTGTTGGCAGTGGTTTTGTCAATATATTTTCTTGCTTTGCCCTTGGGTCTTGGTGAAGTGTGATTATCTGTTGCTTATGTCTTGTTGAGCTTATTTAATTTCCTTGGGTTGGAGGTTTCCTTCCAGAGCTTTTTGTAGGGCTAGATTTGTAGATACATATTGTAAAATCTGCCTTTGTCATTAGACATATGGTTTTCTCCGTCTATAGTGATTGACAGTTTTGCTGGGTATATTAACTTGGGCTGGCATCCCTGGACTCTTAGTACATCTATCCAGGACCTTCTGGCCTTGAGTGTTTTCATAGTGAAGTCAGGTGTAATTTTGATAGGTGTGCTTTTACATGTTACCTGGCCGTTTTTCTTCATTCCTCTTAAAATTATTTCTTTATTCTGTATGTTAAGTGTTTTGATATTATGTTTTGAGGAGTCTTTTTTCTTTGGTCAAGTCCATTTGGTGTTTGGTATGCTTCTTGTACTTTCATGTACATGTCCTTCTTCAGATTGGGAAAAATTTCCTCAATGATTTTGTTGAATATATTTTCTGCACCTTTGAGCTACGCTTCTTCGCCTTCTTTGCCTATTATTCTTAGGTTTGGCCTTTTCACTGTGTCCCACATTTGCTAGATGTTTTGTGTTAAGGATTTGTTGGATTTACGATTTTCTTTGGTAAATAAATCTATTTCCTCTAATTTATCTTTTATGCCTGAGAGTCTCTCTTCCATCTCTTGTATTCTGTTGGTTATGATAGTGGCTATAATTCCCAATTGTTTGCCCAGTTTTTCTATTTCCAGCATTCATTCAGTTTGTGTTTTCTTTATTGTCTCTATTTCAATTTTCAAGTCTTGAACTGTTTCCTTCATCTGTTTAATTGTTTTTTCTTGGCATTCTGTATTTTCTTAAGAAATTTCTTCATAGCTCTCAATTTTTTGTTTGTTTTTTTTTTCATTTCTTTAAGGGATTTCTCACATCAATTTTAAGGGCCTCTATCATTTTTATGATAATAATTTTTAAGTCATTCTCTTCTGTTTCATCTGCTTTGGGGAGTTCAGGTCTAGTTTGTGTAGAGTTCCTAGTTGGTGGTGGTGTTATTCTTGTCTTTCTATTGTTAGGTGTTTTCTTGTTTTACAGTCTTCCCATTGTTTCTTCCATTAGGTTGGATCTCTCTCTCTCTCTCTCTCTCTCTCTCTCTCTCTCTCTCTCTCTCTCTCTCTCTCTCTCTCTCCCTATTGTACTCCACATGTGGGCTTAGGTGGGTCAGAAGTTCGATGTCTGTATCTCTGGTTGGTCCACACTCTCTAGGAGGTCTCTCCTCAGACAGGGGACCAGCGAAGGGGGTCCAAGTTCAGGCTCCAGCAGAAGACCGGCAATGGAGTCAATACCCCGAATGTTGGAACTCAGGATGTTCCATGTGCAGATAGGTAGATCTAGCCTGTGTCTGGCACTCTTCAGCTGAGGCCTCTTTATCAGAGGCTCAGCAGCAATGGAGTTCAAGTATCTAGCCCTCAGGAACTCAGATTGGCCCCGCTGGAATAGGCAGGTCTCTGGGAAGGACTGGGAACCCCAGTATAGGACTGGCAGTGGGGTCAAAGTCCAGGCAGGTGGTGATTATGTGTGATCCTGTATGGATAGGCAGGTCTAGTGTGCTCAGAGCAGCTCTAGAAAGTTCCCTGAAGGTGGCAGGCTTGTTGGTTCCACCCTCTGTCCTAGTGCTCAACCAGAGTGGTGGGACAGTGGCTGTTTAGGACTCGTTATTTGAATATGTGTTTTCTGTGCAGTACTTGATGATGTGAGTTCACATATATGTGTATGTGTACATGCATGTATATAGAGCTGAGCAGCAAATGAATGGTGCTAAAACCTACTTGTTTTGAAACATCATCTCTCAGTCAACCTGGATCTCACTACTTCAGATAAAATGACTATCTTGAAAATCTTGGACTGCTTTTATGACTGTTTCCCTATATTGGGCTTGAATCAACATGTCATTTCATCCAGATTTTACATGAATGCTGGTAATTCAAACTAATGTACTTATATTTGTGAATCAAACACCAACTGAGGCATCTGCATTGGCCATATTTAGTAGATGGCATTTATGTGTATGTGCGTTTGTGTTCAGGCTTGCATGGACAAATGCATATGCAAGTATGTGTATGCATGACTCAGAAATAGCATCGAGTTAATTTTTGTAAAAAATATACTTTCTAGTTTTAATGGACATAATACATTATATTACTGGTATAATTATTATATTTTTGTCTTATTATTTTATTATTATTTAGTGTCTATCACTAAAAGAATCAAGCATTTGTTAAAAATTTGTATGCTTAATATTTCCCGTTAAATGATGACTTCTCTTACAGGAATTGTATCTTTTATTCAATATGCACATTTCTGCTATTGTATATTTTTATATGCAATCACTAAATGTAACAGAGTATTTGATAAATGTTATATGATGATATTTTACTTGAATCCACACCATTTATTGGTGGTTATTAGTATCTGAGATGACATGATTCTCTGGAGCTTTTTATGAATATCTATGAGTAATAAATTCTCTTTGTTTCTTCCTGAGAATGTCTACATTTTGCTCTAGTTTCTGAATGAGAATTTATTCAGATATACATGCTTGGTTGCTGTCCTAGTTAATTTTATGCTACTTTAACAGAATTCTTGAGAATGAATAATTTATAAAGAGCATCCATTTTTATCTTCCCAGGTCTTGAGCATAGGGTATTCAAGATTAAGACACTGGTATTTGGTCAGAGCCTTCTTCCTGTGCTGTCATGATGTGGAAGACACCACAGGTGACTGTTTGAAGACAGAAATTCATTATTATTCTTGAAAGTATAATGCATTTTACATTGGGGAGATTTTTAATATTATATTCTGCTTATGTATAGTAGCTAACATTAAAACAATTCTTGGTTTGGGTTTTATAGATGTATTTATTTTATTTAACATTTCCTGCTGTTTATTTTGCAAGCTTATTCTTACATTATTAGAAGATTGTGTTTCTTAATTATATTGTAGTTTACTATAATGGACAGTGTATTTTTTTGCTAAAGTATAATATTCAAGAAAGTAAAACCAAGTATACATATAAAATCCTCACAAAAATCATTCTTAAATTCATTAGGAGTAAAGAATAATTTTGTGACTAGTTTGAGAAAATCAGATAAATAATGTAAATAAATTGCCTATCTATGTAAGAAATTTTAGGATTAAATTGTCAAATTAATAGTTGACAAGGCTATAAACACTAACTATTTGAGTTGTTTTTTTCTATGGGACAATTTGTTACTATATACAATTAATTTTAACAGTGCAAGTTGCTTTAATATTCAATATGACAACATACTTTTTGCAACATGTTCCTAAAGAGTACTCAAAAATCTCTTTGCCTATCCAAGTCTCAGATCATTTGATGACTTTTATCATTTCTTTCATATTGAACTTAGCTACTGATTACAAATTTATAAAATATTTATAACATACAAGAATTTTCTCTCTTTAAGCCTCACAATCCTTGAGGGGTGGGTGGTAAGTGGATTGGGGGGATCAGGGAGGATGGGAGGATGGGAGTGAGACAAAACTGGGATTGATACATAAAATAAGATTGTTTCTAAATTAAATTAAAAGAAAAGAATTTTCTCTATTTACCATCCCTAATTAATGCAGTGGTAGAAATGCCTGACCCATTTGAGAAGTGTTCTTTGGTAAGTATTAATCTTATGAATATGTTTTGTTTATAATCCTTTTTAATATAGACTTTAGTAAAGTGATACAATGAAAGGCATTGTATTGAAACAACATAACAACTAGTGCATTCTTTCTTCATACAGTGTGGGTCCTAGGGACTGAACTCAAGTCAAAATTGTCAACAAGCTCTTTCACCAATGAACCATTTCTGTAACCAAGTGGTATAATCTCAGCTAGCTGGTGAGTGCGGCCTGAAGATCTGCATATCTCTACTTCTCTGCCAGTGATCCTGGCCCATCATACCCCTGTCTTTTTATATAGTTACTGAGAGTCTAATATGGGCTGGCAAGCTTGGAAAGCAATCACTACCAAAAAGGCTATCTCCCTAGTTCTGGGGTATCTTTTATCACCAGAAAGTTATAAAAGTGGTCAACATACACACCACAAATGGTGCTATCAACATAAGATAGTTATGACATTAAGTAACATTAGTTTATAGCAAAAAGTGTAATATACATGAGACCATACTGATAGAAAAAAAATTTGGGTAAATAAACTGTTGTGGGAAAAATCATCGTATGTCTTTGCAAAATAGTTCATACACCAACCTGCAGTTGAATAGGTGAGGCATCAGTGCTCCTTCCATCCTTTACAATGTTTGTATTACTTTTCGCTCCCTCCTCCATGTATAGAATGTTGTTTCCTAACAGCTTTTCCAGTATTACTTATTTCCTTACAGGACTGTAGGCTGTGAACACAGTACACTATTCATGAATATAATAGGAAAAGAGTGGTGATTTTAATTTTATTTTTATTTATGAGTATAGATATTTTTTCATGCATGTGTATGTGCACCAAATAAATGTGATGTCCATGGAGACCACAAGAGGCATTGGATATCTTAGGACTGAAGGTAGAGATACTTGTGAACTTCTGTGAAGATGCTAGAAATTTAACCTGGATCCTAAAGAAGTGAGCCATATCTCTACTCCTATGAGTACCTATCTAATATCAGGGATTACAAAAAATAACACTACAATTATATAATAAAATAAATGTAAATAAAATGTATTTCTATGCATTTTATACTATACAACTTTAAAAGAAGTTCGTTGGTATCATTTTCTATGAAGTCACTACTCTGATGTCTCTATGTACAATTAAAGACTTCCAGTAAATATTAAAAACTTAAGTAATTGATAACTTCATTTCCAAGTTTTAACCTTAATTGTATAATTATCTCCATTCCAATAGTGTATAATTAGTGTCAGGAATTCTTGTCTTATACTTTTGGTTATGAGCCTAGCCTTTAATGGCTGAGCCATCTCTCCAGCCACAGGATTTCTTTTCTATAACAATCAAATAACAGCAACTTAAACTCTGGAGATCATATTGTATCCATTAGCTAATACTTACTCTTAATATTTCATAAAAGCAGCCACAGACGTGAACATACATGTATTATGCTGTTGCAAGTGTTTCAAAAGAACTAAGGCAGGATTTTGCCTGTAGACTTATGCATGTTCATTGTCATGGGAAAAAGAAAACCTCAATGTATCTTTCCCCTTATTTTTTTAATTATTTTATCACATAAAACAAAATGTCTTGGTTAATATTTTATCCCAATAAGTACAGTGAATATCATTATGTTGTTTAAAACCTTTAAGTTGTTAATATTTATTGTATGAACTATGATTGTATGGGAAAGTCTGAGTCCAAGGAGCAGAGATTTCAAAATTACTTTGACACTAGAAGAAGCCCAATAACACCTGCTGGTTCTTATTTATTGAATACATGAAAGTATTCCTAAGGAGTCAGTTTTCCTAAGGAGGTTGCCTTTAGTTCTGATAAAATGATAGTGTGTAAAGAGCATTATTTCAGAGATACTTCATTCTAGCCTCTTAATTCTGCCCAAATGTACCCGACCTTAGGAAATGTATAATTCAAATATTCAAAAAAATCATCCTATAGTTTTAATGTATTTAGATTTAGCAATCTATAATTTTAGTGACACAGAGCCCAAGATACAATATTTGAGAAAACTGCATTTATGAATTTCATGTGATTTCCATGTGATAATAGAATTCCTCACAAGTATGTCCAATCATAAATATTTTTTGTTTCATTAACATCTATGTAAAGATTGAGGGGGATGATATTAAAATGTTCTGCAAAACCTTTCTGATTAAATACCCCACTAATGAAATCGTAATCTTTGTGGTATATTATATCAAAGTTTATTCCATATGTACATCATTTAAAATCATTGGTTATTTGATTCAGAAAGGCAAATTTTAATGTTTTCATTAAATGTTATTTTTGAAATTAAAAACGTTGTTTCAAAACGGTATCAAGTAATTCTACATTTAACCCTCCACCAAGAATTGCTGTGATTTTGTATTTCTTGTATGTAAGACTCTGAATGTGTTGCCATCTTTGAAGAAGTTTCTTGAATTTGTGAAAATTGTTAATACTTTTCTCACTGCCTTTAAATGTGAAGAGATGCCATCAAACTTTGGGGTTAACATTTACAAACATCTTGTCACTTTATCAACACTGAGGAATTTGTTTTCTGTGTTATTAGTGATTCTACAGCTCTCTAGTAAAAAGTACACCAGGAATTAATGGGTTCCAAGCCTCTGAATTGTGACTCTTAACAATAATGTGTAAAATAAGTTAGTCTTATTGGTGAGCATCACAAGCACCTCGATCCCCTTAGAGAATACTAAACTATAAGATAAATTCCTGTATGAAGGATATACTTTTATCTATACCATATCCTAATGAAACACTGTAGTATCACAGTCTTTCATGTTAGAGCATGTGCCCATTAACTCTGAAAAGCAAATAAATACAAGTGAATACAAAAGTTTGTAAAAAGCCATTAAATATAGTCCAGATTAATTTCTAAAATATGATCCTACAAACTTGTGATATCTATGAGGCTGTAAGGGAAGAGTACAAGGTTGTTGCTCCAACTCAGCTTTTTGTTTATGTTAGAAAGTACTCTTACTATACTTTAGTTATTTCAACTCTTTTAAATAATGGTTTTGCCATGGTAATTACACTTCATTTGGAAAGATAATGAATATTGACTAGTGAATTAGTAAAACCCCCATCTTTTTCTAAACACATATCCTAGGTCTCTAATAATAGACTGCTTTCTGTTTAGTCTCATGGGCTTTAGAAAAGCTATGGGTACTCTTTGAGTTTTGCAGTGGGACTGTCCAACTGACTTTTAGGATCAGAGGAAAAACAAAGAGTAATTGTTCTTGTTACAGAGGTGCACATAGCCACAAGGCTTCACTGGAAATAATATCCCACTTTGTTTTGGGGGACCTCCCTCACATTCTCCGTGCTCTGTCATATGATCCCCAGAGTGCTGAATCGGTTAGGCATGCGTTGGGCTCTTGATTTAGATCTATTACTTGCACTGTGAAGAGGGCATAGACAGACAGCTAAATATACGGAGAGGGGGAGTACAGGCACACAATAAACAGAATGTGTCCTTAGTTTGGGGAACAGAAGAGCTTATGAAAAGATGGAAACTGGGAGTGAAAGGGAAGCTTAGAAAAATGTGTAGCCATGAGTCCGCTCTAGTGTTTTCTGAAGTTTCTATTGTATCCTGTTTTCTGCATAACCAAGAGACCTCTATATCTCATAAGCAGTGCAAAGAATTGCTCGGTCTCCTTCCTTGGTGGAAGACTATCACCCTTTCATCTGAAAAGGTCATGGGGTATTGATTGAAGAAGTACATAGCTTGGTGTTCAGTGGCCTCTCTGTTTGAAGTGATTTGTCTGTTTGCTTTATAAATAGTGCCCTGTCCCCAAAGAAATGGAAAATTAATCATCTTTCAATTTCTTAGACAGATGTTTTGACCTGAAATGAAGCTACACATTATAGATTTCACCGAGCAAATGTGTATCATACGAATTCAATAATTATTAGCATGTGTAGGATTAATTACAAATAATTGTTATCTGGATACACTGCTAAAATGATTGAGTATATTATGGTAGAGTGAAAAAAGAAAGATATGGGTAAATTATCTGAATAAAATATTTAGATGAAGATAACAATAACATATGACTGAATGGATGTACAAAGCTATTTCTAATGAAATAAGTAGTGTCAGTATAATCTGTAACATTCTAAACTATGTTCTAAGTTATGTAAGAGCAGCTTGTACTAACTGCCAGTAGAGATGGTTCCTATGATTTCATACTGAAATTCTTAAACTTCTCAGGATCAGGCAAGTATGTAATTCCTTGTAATTCAGAGGATAAAACTTGGGGAATATTTGAAATAGAATGTTAAAGGTAGACAAACTCATAAATTTATGGAGAATTTGGGTGCAGATTATCCTGTTACTGCCTTTCAAAGTCATAACCCCAGGGTGTAATTACTGGGGAAGATAATGTTAGGAAAACAAAATTAGCAAAATATACTTTGTTCTTGTTCAAATCATACAGTTCTTTCAGTGAATATCTTTCTTAATGACTGATTGGAAGTGGAATATTTAGAGATTTCTGTGAGCATAGCTTTTAATAGTTTGCCTGACATTTGATTGATTGGTAAAAGGAATGAAACATTTTTTAAACAATATAATTAGATAATATACAAATGAGTTTAGATTTGTGTTGAGAAACCTCTGTTCTTAAAAGCAAACTGTTAAATGTTCAAAGGCTGTGTAGTCTGTGACATACAATAATTTCAGTATTCTAGTCTTCAAACGTGCTTACTAATGTTTACACAGTTTGCAATTACACTTTTTAACTTACATTTCACAGTCTGCATTCTGAAAACATAACTCCACTCACATTGCATTACATTCAATTAACTTGACTATAGACTTGAAAGGTCATTGTTAACATTGCTTCTTTTGCATAATGCCTCATATTTCTGAGAAGGGAGAACAGTAAGAGTCACCAAAAGGTGAAACAATAAAATCTATCTCCTGAGGTCTCTCCAGGGTAAACACTTGGTAAAATTCATATTGTAGCGGTTCAAAAATTTGTACTTGCTTAGGCACGTTGCAGTGAAACTTGAGGAAGGCATTTCCCACACAAAACCAGCCATTGTGAGACCACACTGTCATTTGTCTCTCAACCTCTTTCCAAATCTTGCTGAATATAATAAGAAAAAAGAAAAGATACTGAGGGAATAAAAAGAGTCAGGAGTTTTGATTTCTGTTCCTTTTTATGTTCCAGAATTTGTGTATGTCTCTCTTTCTCTGCTTCTATAATAGAAACATAATGATATACATGACACTTTTTATAAAAGACAGGGGGAGAGTATGAAAATTGTACATACAAAATGACAATTTTCTAGGTGATAAATGTCAGTTGGATTGGCCACTGCTTTCATAAAAGGCAGTAATAACAGTGGAAATGACAACACAAAGTGTTCCCAGATGTGCATGCAGCCAGTCTTGGACTCCTCAATGAGTTAGAGGCTCCCTGTTGCTCATCCTTGAAGCATTACACAGGTGACTGCATCTTTTGAAACTTGTCTAAGATCTAAACACTGGCAATGGGACATTTCTCAAGAGATATGCTCTCTGTTTTCTATCACCAGACAAACTTGTTTAAATTCTATCTTGAAAGAATGTGTATACTGCTGGTTTAGAAGTATAAAGTAACTTACTGAAGTCCTTAAGTATCAATCACTTAAAAGATTAATTTATGTCTGTCTATAGGACACTGATAGTGCTATTGGAAAACCAAATAGCAGTATGTATACTCTATCAATATGTATTATTAAGTCTATTAATATTATTAACTTATGCCAATTGTTAAATATTTGGAAGATTTTTCATATTCCATGACTAAAACTCTTCCCCTGTCCTCTGATTATGCTTCTTGCAGCCTCTGGAAATTATCACAACGTAATTCCTTTGAGTTGAACTTTATATACTTATAAAGGTGGGTGGGACTTTGCACTCTCTGTCTATCCATGGTTGACTTATTTCCCTTAGCATAATGTACCCAAGATGCAACCACATTTTTATATGTAGCAGGTTTATCTTAAGTTTATCGCCCAAAGGACTCTTGCTCACTATTTCTCCATCATTAGACATCTTGGTTATTTCCACTGAGGCATCTATTTTGAACAATACTGCAAAGGGTGTGTGAGAGCAATAACCTTGGTGCTACCTCCACATCCTGTTTTCAGTTCTGTTGGATAAATAACAAGAAATGAGATTGCTGGGTCGCCTTTAAGTACTTGTTTTCATTTTGAAACCACAACTGAATTTCCTGTAGTGGCTGCACCATTCTGCAGTCTGATAGTGATGAGAAAAGATGATAATGGATCTGTATCCTTGACCAAACTTGTTATTTTCTACCACTTTAGAAACAACCAATATATTAGGTGTGGAGGTCAGTTTTGTCATTTTGCTTTTTATTTCTCTAATATCAATTTGCTATTTCTATTTGCTTCTTGAAGAAATGTCGATTCAAGTCCCATACACATTTGTTAACTGGCTAAATTTTCTTTCTTTTTTACTGCCTCGTAAAAATTCCTAACATATTTTACATAGCTACATTTACCAGATGCAGTGTTGTAAAACATACTCACTCATTTCATTAGCTGACTCTTGACTGTTTTTGCTATATGAATGGGTCATTATTTGATATATTCCCACTTGTACCCTTTTCTGCTTTTAATGATGGAGCATTTGTTGTAATAGCTAATAAATAAATAAATAAAACCTTTGTAAAGACCAAAACTTTAATGTATATTCTCTATGTTAATAATTTTTTAATTGTGTCAATTTAGATTTTTTAATTCACATTTTAGTATATTTGAGTTGTGTTGGCTCCATATTATAAAATGTGTTTCCCTGTGTGTCAACATTTTGTGTATAACTACTTACAATTTCAAGATCACTTGTTAAGAAAGTATCCTATTCTCTTTGTGTATATTTTGAATCTTAGATGAAAACAATTTATTTGTGTGCAAGGATATATGCCTGGGTCCTTATTCTGCTCCATTGATATATTGTATTTTTTTGTAATACACGGTTGATGTTACAGTAATTTTTCAATATCCTTATAGTAAAAATAAATATGAGGTCCACAAGTATAGTCTTTCTCAAGATTGCATTAGTGACTAAGAGGATTTTTCTTTAATTCCATATGGAATATTGGTTTTTATATATAAGTACATGTATGTACTTAGGACTTTTGACAATGAGTTCATGGACTCCTAGCTTTGGGGTATATAGACCAATCTTCCAAGCTGTTTTGAAAGCATATCTTTATATTTATTTTACTCTTCTTTAAGTGTTCTTTTTCAGATTGTTTTGTACTTTTTAATCTGCTAGGCTCTAATCTACTTTGGTAAATTTATTTATGTGTTTTAATCCTTGTGAATGGAGTGGTCCATTTGTTTTTCAGGTTGTCCATGGAACACACAGAAAACAAATACTTTGTACATGATTACTTTCTGTTTTGTAATTTTTCTAAATTTGCTTAATAATTTAAATGAACTTAAGGAAAGCCTTTTATTCTTAGAAAACTGTTATTTGAAAATAAAGATATTAGTCTTAACTTTATAATTTATATGTGTCTTATTTTTATTCATCTTCTAACTTTAAGCAGGAGTATATAGTGACTTTGAATATGAGGAAGGAATGGACATCATCATTTTATTATTGAATTTAAATGAAAAAAAACCCTTCTCCCTCTTACATTTTATACTACCTATATTAATTTGTATGAGTAAATTTTAAAGTTAGAAAGTAAGTATTTATATACTTAAATTTTGGGATATATTCATCACAAAAATGCTTTTTATATTATCTACTATAATTCAATTAATGTGTGATATCTACTCACATTGCATAGATAATAAGTATGGCACATCACTGTTAGGTTTCTGTCTGCAGAATTACTAATCAGTACTAGTTCTACATATTCCTGTGTCACGATGCAATTATATATAATTATGTACTATGAATTATTTTTTTCTAGTATACTGTGAGATTTTGCATGCATATTGTTAAAGACATTGGCCTGTAGTTTCTTTTCTTCCTCTATTTCCTATGTACAGTTTGTATGGTTTTAGAAGCAGTACAACTGTTAGACACATAGGGGAAGGCCTCTAGGCCTTGCTCCAAATGATATGACAGACTTTGAAGACTCCCCATGAAAGGTCTCACCCTCCCTGATGAGCAGAAATGGGATGGAATATGGGTTGGTGGGGGATACACGGTAGGACAGGAGAGTTGAGGGAACTGGGGCTGACAGGTAAAACAAGCTTGTTTCAAATTTAAATAAATTCACAAGAAACAACAACAAAAAAAACCATGGCAACTATTAACATATATAATGAGAGATTATTTCATTTTAATTTCTTAGAAGATGAAAGAAATGCTACAATTTATTAATTAAATGATAGATTGTTCAATGTAACCATATAGTCTTAAGTTCATTCATGGATTTGTTTCTGGTATGTATGTTTTGTGTGTGTGTGTGTGTGTGTGTGTGTATGTGTGTGTGTGTGTGTGTGTTTACCTTTATTTTGGGTAATTGACAAAATACACATTTACAATGTGAAGCAGGATGTTTTGGTAAATGTTTACAACATATACTGATTACCAAAAGCCAATGACTAATGTATCCATCTACTAAGTTTTCTATTTTCTGCTTTTATTTGTGGTAAGGATGTTTACAGTTTAATCACTGAGAAATTTGCAACAGTATACCATGCTATCATGAGTGATGGGGTATCATGTTACACAATACATAGTCCTTTCTGTATATCTGTATAAGCTGGAAGAATTTTCCTATTTCTCATCAATGCCCCAGACACTGGCAATTAGCATTCTCTCTTCTTTTAAGTTTGGCATGTTTAGATGATAATAGGTTTAAATTAAGTTTATAAATTTGTTTTTCTGTACTTGTACTTACATCTCTTAAAAGTTTGCTAGTTTCACCAAAGTTATTATGAGTGACAGAATTTATTTGTTTTTATTAATTTCAAGAACTTTCAACTTTGCATACATACACACATGCACCCCCCACACACACACAAATACACCGCCAGTACAACTCAAGTTAGAGGGGTACATTTCATGGATTATGTAGTATTTTATTTACAGTCTTATAATTAAGACATCCTTTTTTAAATTTTCTCAGCTTTTCTTTTTTATTTATTTATCTTATGTAGTTCCCTCTCTTTCTCTCCCTCCTTCCCCCTCTCCAACCTTCCCATTCCCCCTGCCCACCCACCCATTTCATTTCCTCAACCCCCACTCCACAGGGAGGGTGATGCCTTCCAGGAAAGGTCAACAAAATCTGTCAAGTCATTTGGAGCAGGGACTATGTCCTCCCTCCTGCCTCTCTCTAGGTTAAGGGAGCATCCCTATATAGGGAATGAACTCCCAAACTCCCTCTATGCACAAGAGACACATCCAGGTTCCATCTTAAGAGGTCCCATAGACTGCCCAGGCCTTCTAACTGAGACACATGCACAGGGGGTATGAGTTGATCCAATGCTGGATTCCCAGCCATCAGTATAAGGGGCCATTAGCTTCTCCTTGTTCAGATCAGCCATATCTGTGGATTTCTATAGCCTGGTCTTGTCCTCTCCCTCTGTATCAGGATTCCAGTTTGATCAGTGTTTAACTGTGGTGTCTGTTTCTGTTTCCATCAGCCACTAGATGAGAGCTCCATGATAGTGGATAAGTTAGTCATCAATCTCAGTATCATGAAAGGGTATTTATGGTAGCCTTTCTACTGTTGCTCAATTTGTTAGTTGGGATCAGTGTAGTAGGTCTCTGGAAAATTCTCTAGGGTCAATTTTATCACCTATAATGTCTCCCTCTTTTACGGAATCTCTCTCTCTCTCTCTCTCTCTCTCTCTCTCTCTCTCTCTCTCTCTCTCTCTCTTCCCCTTTCTCTCTCCCCTTTCTCTCACCCCTTTCTCTCATCTATTTCTTCCCTGCCTGACTCAATTGTCCTGTGAGGGGCCTTGTATGAATCTCTTAGATTCCTCCTTGTATCCTAGTTTCTCTGGAGGTGTAAATTATAGGCTGGTGAGCCTTTGCTCTAGGTCTATAATCCATATATGAGTGAGTACATACCATGGTCCTCTTTCTCAGACTTGGTTACCTCATTCAGAGGTTTTCTTCAGGTTCCATCCATTTGCCTGCGAATTTTAAGATCCCATTGTTTTTTTTTGTTTTTGTTTTTTTGTTTTTTGTTTTTTCTCCCAGCAGAGTAAGTATTCCATTGTGTAACTGTACCACATCTTCTTTATCCATTCTTCAGTAGAGGGGCATCTAGGTTGATTGCAGGTTCTTGCTATTACAAATAATGCTGCTAAAAACATAGTTGAACAGATGTCTTTGTTGCATGGATATGGATCATTTGGATATATGCCTAAGAGTGGGATTGCCTGGTTCTGTGGTAGACTGATTCTCATTTTCCTGAGGAACCACCATACCAATTTCCAAAATGGTTGTACAAGTTGCACTGCCACCAGCAGTGGAGGAGTATTCCACTTTCTCCAAAACATCTCCAGCATAAGTTGTCATTAGTGTTTCTAATTTTAGCCATTCTGGCAGGAGTAAGATGGTATCTCAGACTTGTATTGATTTGCATTTCCCTGATAGCTAAGGATGTTGAGCACATTCTTAAGTGTCTTTCAGCATTTTTGATTTGCTCTTTTGAGACTTCTCTATTCAGTTCTGTGTCTCATGTTTTAATAGGGTTTTTTTTTTTTGGTGTTTTGTGGCTAGTTTCTTGGGTTCTTTGTACATTTTGGAGATCAGCCCTCTGTCAGATGTAGGACAGATGAAGATTGTTTCCCTATCTGTGGGCTGCCGTTTGGTCTTTTCTACTATGTCCTTTGCTTTACAGAATATTCTCAGTTTGAGGAGGTCCCATTTATTAATTGTTGATCTCAGTGTTTGTGCTACTGGAGTTATGTTCAGGAAGAAGTCTCCTGTACCAATTTCTACAACTTTCTCTTCCAAGAGGTTCATTGTGGCTAGATTTATATTGAGGTCTTTGATCCATTTGGACTTGCATTTTGTGCATGTCGACAAACATGGGTCTATCTGCAGTCTTTAACATACCATCATCTGGTTTGGCCAGCACCATTTGTTGAACATGCTTTCCTCATCCCATTGTCTACTTTTGGCTGTATTGTCAAAAATCAGGTGTTTGTAGGTGTGTGGGTTAATATCAGGATTTTCAATTCAATTCCATTGATCTACTTGTATATTTTTGTATCAATACCAGGCTGTTTTCAGGACTATAGCTCTGTAGTAGAGCTTAAAGTCAGGGATGGGGAAGCCTCCTAAAGTTCGTTTATTGTGCAGGGTTGTTTGGCTACCCTGGGTATTTAGTTTTTCTATATAAAGTTGATTATTATCCTTTCAAAGTCAGTAAAGAATTGTATTGTGATTTTGATGGGGGTTGCATTGAATCTGTAGATGGTTTTGGCAAGATGGCCATTTTTACTATGCTTATCCTACCTATCCAAGAGCGTGGGAGATCTTCCTAATTTCTGGTATCTTCTTTAATTTCTTTAATAAGGACACAAAGTTCTTGATATATAGGTCTTTCACTTATTTGTTAAGTATTACCCCAAGATACTTTATTTTATTGTGGCTATTGTAAAGGGTGATGTTTCTCTGATTTTTTTTTTTATCATCTTTGTAGTCTTTATATAGTAGGGCTATGAATTTTTTTAATTTATCTTGTATCCTGCTAGTTTGCTGAAGGTGTTTATCAGATGTCGGATTTTCCTGGTAGAATTTTTCAGGTCACTTATGAAAGTGATCATATCATCTTCAATTAGTGACATCTTTCATTTTTTTCTTTCCGATTTGTATCCCCTTGATCTCTTTTTGTTGTTTTATTGCTTTAGCTAGAACTTCAACTACAATATTGAAGAGATATGGAGAGAGAGGGCTGCTTTGTCTTGTTCCTGATTTTTGAGAAATTGTATTAAACTTCTCTCAATTCAGTTTAGTGTTGGCTGATGGTTTACTGTATATTGCTTTTATTATGTTTACATATGTTCTGGTTATCCCTGATCTCTCCAAGACCTTTATCATGAAAGGGTGTTGAATTTTGTCAAAGGCTTTTTCATCTGGTTGATGATCATGTGTGTGTGTGTGTGTGTGTGTGTGTGTATGTATTTCAGTTTGTTTATATGGTGGATCACATTGATCTATTTTCATATGTTGAACCAATTCTGCATCCAAGGATGAAGCCTTCATAATCATGGTGGATGATATCTGATGTGTTCCTGGATTCGATTTGGCAGAATTTTCTCAGTTTTTTTCATCATTTTTTATGAGGGATATTAGTCTGTAGCTCTCTTTCTTGTTTGTGTCTTTGTGTAGCTTGAGTACAAAGGTAATTGTGGCCTTAGAAAAATAAGTTGGTAATGAACCTTCTGTTGCTATTGCGTGGAACAATTTGAGGAGTATTGGTATTAGTTCTTGTTGAATTTTGGGTAGATTTCTGCAGAGAAGCCATCTGGCCCTGGACTTATTTTTGGATGATAGGCTTTTGATGACTGCTTCTATTTCACTAGGGGATTACGGGTTTATTTAAGTTGTTTTTCTGTTCTTGATTCAATTTTGTAAATGATAGTTGTCCAGAAATTTGTCTATTTTTTAAATTTTCAAGTTTTGCAGAGTGCAGGTTTATAAAGTATGACCTGAATATTGTCTGGATTTCTTCGGTATCCATTGTTATGTCTCTCTTTTCATTTCTTCTTTTGTTAATTTGCATTTTCTTTCTCTGCTTTTTGGTTAGTTTGCACAAAGTTTTGTCTATCTTGTTGATTTTCTTGAAAAAACAACTCTTTGTTGCATTGATTTTTTTATTGTATTCCTGGTTTCAACTTAATAATTTCATCCCTCAAATTGATTATTTCCTGGCATCTACTCCTCTGAGGCGAGTTTGCTTCTTTTTGTTCTAAGGCTTTGAGGTGTGCTGTTAATTCTCTATACTCTGTTTTCTTCATATGGGCACTTGTTATGATGAACTTCCCTCATAGCATTGCTTTCAAGGTGTCCTATAAGTTCTGGTATGTTGTGTCCAAATCTCATTGAATTTTACAAAGTCCTTAATTTCTTTCTTTATTTCTTCTTTGACCCAGGTATGGTGCAATTGCACATTGTCCTGTTTCCATGAATTTATAGGGTTTCTACAATTTGTGTTGTTGTTAAATTCCAATTTTAAAGCATGGTGGTCTGATAAGACACAGGGAACTATTCCAATGCTTTTGTATCTGTTGAGGTTTGTTATTCCACCCAGTATGTGGTCGATTTTAGAGAAGGTTTTATGTGGAGCAGAGAAGAAGGTATATTCTTTTGTGTTTGGATGGAATGTTCTATAGATGTCTATTAAAGCCAGTTGAGGGCTTCTGTCATTTTATTAAGTATTATTTTTTTAAGTCATTATCTTCTGCTTCATCTGCTTTGATGTGTTCAGGTCTAGTTGGTGCAGAGTGCCTAGATACTGGTAGTGTCATGCTTGTCTTTCTATTTTAGGATTTTCTTATATTGCTGTCTTCCAATTGCTTCTTCCAGTGGGTGCAGGTAGAGTTTCTCTCTCTCTCTCTCTCTCTCTCTCTCTCTCTCTCTCTCTCTCTCTCTCTCTGTGTGTGTGTGTGTGTGTGTGTGTGTGTGTGTGTGTGTGTGTGTGTGCTACTCTCCAGGTTGGTGTAGGGTAGGTGGGTCAGGAGTTCGATGTCTGTAGGTCTGGGTGTTCTAAGCTCTCTAGGAGGTCTCTTCTCTGGCGGGAGCTCAGTGATGGGTTAAAAAATCAGGCAGGTAGGGCCTCAACCAGAGCAGTGTGTCAGTGGGTTCAGTAGGGCACATGGTAGGGGGAAGGCAGGTTCTAGAGTGGAGGTTGTGGGTCAGAATACTAATAGTGTTCTCCCTGGGGACAGGATATAGGGGGCAGCAAGATTCGTGGCTAACTTAGGTAATTCCCAGGAAAGGGTATGGGGGAATTCGACCTGAACTGGTCCCAGACTCATCTCTGGTAGAGGCCCTGCGATGGGGATCAAAGATCAGGCAGGTAGGGACTGAGGCTGGCCCCTTGGAGATAGGTGGATCTCAGGCAGAGGCCCCAAATTAAGACTTTCCTACAAATTGAGTTGGCTCTGCATATGGGAAAAGATAAAGTTGTAGGATCATTCTGCTACAGATTATTCTACTGCATATGCACTTCCATTATTTTTAATTTAAAATTTGTCTTTGTTTGTACATCGTTGGTTACTTTGTTGAAAATCAAATGACTAAAAAAATAAGTTATTTTGTTCATCATATCCCTTCTCTACTCCATTAACTTCTGTTTTTACACCAATGCTGTATATTTTACATGAATGTTGTCTTTTTGGTATAATTAAAATTAGGTAGCCATGTGCCTAATTTTGTTTCTTTTCTTCCAATATCAGTGATTTCTGGAGACTTTTTGATATCAAACAAATATTATTAACTTTCCATACAATTCACATGAAAAATATCACTTGACTTTTGATAAAAATTTCACCGAATCTATATATTACATTGGATATTTTGTACCCATTTATTTGTGTTTGTATACTTTTAATTAATAACATTTTTGGAATATAGAACATTTTTATATCTGCTTACACTGACCCTCAAATATTACATTTTCTTATCATATTGTAAATTATATTTTCTTCTTTTGATAGAGTTCAGTGCCAACTCTCCAATACCAGTACATTCATTCGAGTACTTGTTCAATGTTAGCCTCAACCTGCTTAATCTGCCAAAAGTTAGTGCTCTGACTGCAAGATTTCAGCTCAGATGGGATTGTCCTCATTCTAATTTTTCCTCTAATTTATACTGAGGTAACCTAGCATTCTCTGAAATTCAAAACCTCATTATCTCAATAAAAATCAAGAACCCCACTTATGAAGTCTAGGAAGATGTTTGTAGGTTTTTCTTCTCATTCTGTCCTATTTAAAAACTGTATGAACTCTTTCCTTACCATGCACCAAGGATTCCCAAAAATCATGGAAACGTTAATGCTCACCAACTAATTTCAGTTCCAACACTGAGGCTTCTACTAACAATTTGTATTTGGGTGTTTAGATTATTTAATTAATCTGTGCTTTAATCTTTATTGTCTCTTTTTATGAACTTCAGGTTAATGCTTTTTCAAGGAAATAATGTTTATTAGTAGTCATTTAAAAGTGGTATTTAGTCATACACAATTTCCTTTTGTTATAGCTCTTTTTGTTTTATAAAGTGATGTTACTTTTTTTTTGTTTCTTTTTCATCAGAATACATTCTCATTCTTTGTTATTGTTGTTTTTTTTTTTTTCATTTTTGAGGTTGTATTTAATTGCAATGTTTTTTCCTTCCATTTCCTTCCTCTCCATAATGGACAGAGAATCACAACCAATCACTATGCAGAGCTGTGGAGCCCAGTCCCAGTTGATAAACCTACAAAACGCACCTACATCTGAGGATCAGGGGATAAGACAGAAAAGCTGTAAGAGTCAGAGGATAGGATCTTTGTTGCAACATACGAAGCTACACTCATAAAATCTTGTCATATAACCACACATTTTTTAGTTGAATAAGAATATTTATCTAGTAAAATACATATACTTGCCAATCTGAATGGGGAGAAGCCTAAGAGCCCTCAAATATAAACAATTTGCTACAGGGGACCCAATAAAGTTGGGAGTAGAAGGAGTGATCTTTCTCAGGGAAAACAAAGCAATTAGATATCCAGAATTTTCTTGTTTTCTTTCACATAATCTTGGCTTTTGTTTATTATTATTATTATTAATTTTATAGTTATTTTCTTTGTTGTTACCATGTATTGTTCATAAAATCTTCTATATTTTTAACAGTTTATTTTAACATGCTAACCATATATCTTTATTATTAATGTTCCATTGTTTTCCTTATATGATTTGATGGTATTTATTGAATGGAATGCATAATTGATTAATTTGGTGTGGCAGGGGAGATACACCCATGCCAAATTGCACATGTGGTGATCAGAGGACAACTGTTTGAATACTTGCTCCCCTTCTACCACAGGATCCTGGGCATTCAATTCACATTTCAAGGCATGATGGCAGGTGTCATTGCCAGCTGAATTATCTTGCTGACCCAAAATGCAACATTTTATTTTTGGTTTTCATTGTTACATTTTCATAGCAAGGACTCAAGTATTTTATTCATATTTACACATATACCACAATTTAAAGAGTTTCCAGCTAGCTAATGTCATCCACATATTTGAATTTAAAAGACTCAGCATTTATTTTGAGGTGATACCAGAAGATATCTCAGTTCTCCTAAAAAGTTCATTCTTTTTTCTTATCAAAGTAAAGTTTTTGTGGGTATTGTTATTTGTTTTTCTTGGATGATGTACATTTTCTCTTTGACTACTCTGAGTACATCTTTCCATCCCATTCATTTGATGAGGGTCTTCATGATGCCTGGGACATCACTTTCTTTTTCCTTCCTTCCTTCCTGCATTCTTTATATTTTGCCCTTTGGTTTGTGTTTATTTGGATAAGATTTGTTCCAGTATAATTGTCTTCCCATTCTTTCTACTTAGAATCTGTTATGCTCCTTTTATATATCTGATGTTTTCCTCAGATTTTAGAGTGTTTTGACTTTGTTTTTGTAAATAAGCTTCAACAACCTTTAATTTGTTCTTCACTTATAAAGCCCATCATTTATTTATTGATCTATGCAGGATTTCTTCCCTCTTGTTATTCTGACCTCATGATTTTGTGAGACCTAACTTTGAGTTTAGTAGTTCTTTTTACACTGATTTAAATGTGCATCAAACATGTGCACTAAATTTTTGAAACAAAGAGTTGTATTATTTGTTCTATTTGTAGTAATTATTAATGTGATGAAAGGCTATGACCAAAGGAAGTTGTAAAAGACAAGGTTTATTTAACGTATGCTTTCATATCACAGTTCATCATCAAAAGAAGTTAGAACAGGAACATAAACAGGGTAGGGACTTGGAGACAGAAGCTGATTCAGACACCACAGTTGCGTGTTTATTCCTGCCTTGCTCATCATGTATTGCTCAGCCTGCTTCTCATAGAACCCAGGAGTGGCACCACCTACAGTGGGCTGGGCATTCCACCATCAAGGACTCATTAAGAAAATGCCCTACAATTTATTATTACAGAGTAATTTCCTGAACTAATGTTCTCTTTTTCAGTTAACTTTAGCTTATGTCAAATTGGCATAAATTCATCCCAGACAATGTCAGTTAACATTTTCAATCATTATAGACTAGTTTTATGTAGAGAAAAAGTCTTCATTAATCAGCTAACCTGTGTGAGTAGGCAACTTCTATAGTGTGTACCTCTAAATATGCAATTAAAGGGACTTCCTGTTTTATTTTTCCAAATCTGTTTGGTGTCTTTCCATAATAGATTTTTCTGAGTTACCACAATCTATCCACTTATTTTTTTGTTGTTATTGTTGTTACAAATATTCCCTAGTGAATATTTTCCCTAGAGAACTTGTTTTTGTTTTTCCTTTTTTATTGTTTGTTTTTTGATTTGTTTTGTTTTGGCTTGGTTTGGTTTGGTTTTTTGGAGACAGGGTTTCTTTGTATTGGGTTGGAGCCTGTCCTGCAGCTAGCCTTGTAGAACAAGCTGGCCTCAAAACTCTCAGAGATCTGCCTGCCTCTGCCTCCCTAGTGCTGAGATTAAAGGCATGCACCACCAATGTCCAGCAGACAATTTTTGTAATTACCATTTTAAGATTTTACTCAGGTGCAAATCTTTCAGAAAGCCGTTTGGAAAACAAGAATGCTAGATTGACTTAGAGCCCACTTTATGAGATGAAAACACTAGTTGGGTGATCAAGAACCAGAATCAAGTCAGTACAGAGACTTATGCTGAAACCAAACACTGCTGGTCTAAAAAAAAAAAAAGTAACATGGTGGGAGATGTTATTCTGTAAGTATGTTTCTCATGCTGGTTAATTAATAAAGCACTGTTGGTCCAATGGGAAAGCAAGATAGATGGGGCTAGGAGACAAGGAGGAAAGATTAGTAGGAAGGAGGAGTCAGCATGTAGAGCATGGAGAAAGCAAGATGCCGGCCTGCTGCTCTCCAATAAGATGACCACGTGGAAATACTTACATAAGTAGAAATGGGTTAATCATTAAGACAGAGCTAGCCAATAAACAATAATAGTAACTAGCCCACAGCAAGGTATCAAATACAGAGTCTCTGCATGTTATTTGGTGCCAGTGCGGCAATGGGACTAGGCAGGCTGGCGGAAAACATACATGCTATAGTGTAGTAACTGCTAATTACATTACATTCTGCTACGTAGACAGAAGTTTCTGTCCAGTATCTGTTCAATCGAAAATAAACACACAGAGGCTTATTAATTATTATTTCTAAGTATGCAGTTTTTCCACTAAAAAGCTCTTACAACTTAAATTAACCCATAATTCTTATCTGTGTTTAGCCAAGTGACTTAGTCCCTTTTCTCAGTAATACACCCTCATCTCGCTTCCTCTGTACTTGTCTCACAACTCCTCTCTTCCTTCTTCTTCACAGAATTCTCCTAGTCCAATAGCCCCACTATACTTTCTGGCTGGCTACTGTCCAATCAGAGTTTTTTAAACTTGATAAATCTTTACAGTGTGCTAGAGCATAATCCCACATCACTGCTATGCTTATAAATCAGTGCCTTATTCAACCATCATCAAAAAAACTTTTTCCTGTAGCATACAGGAACAAATATAGAGTCACACCAAGAAAGAATCTAGACCTTAAATAGAATAATTTTTACAACTCTTATATATACCACGGAGAATTATTTCCATCCCTTATGGTAAAGTTGGAACACAATAGCTTTCTCTGTATTGAAACAGAGTGTATTGTGAGCAATGAGCGCATACTAAACTAATGGCTTTGCTTTTACTATCTCCTGACCTGGTATCTTTTCTAATTAGTGCATAGACTCAAGCAAGAAAAAATTTTACTAGATAAAAATTAACTCCTGCAAGCCAGAATGTCACATGCATAATATGAGCATATTATGTACTTTTATTTACTCTCTAAGAAAAGTTAAAAAAAAAAACTGGTTCTGTAAAATTAATTTTGTATTACTGTCTGGATAATTTGTATATGGTTTCAAATTTGAAATTATATGTCATACTGTGTAGGGTCCACTTTCTTTTTGCAATGTTTTTTTTTTTGTGCACAAACATAAAATTGTCATATTTTATGTATGTGTGCTTCTACTATGGTTAAGATAATTTGTATAATTATACAATTTAGGGTATTTTTCTTTTTATCATTTTTCACTATACAGTTCTATCCCTGGTTAAGATATTTCAGATTTCAGTTCTATTTGTGTGTGTGTGTGTGTGTGTGTGTGTGTGTGTGTGTGTGTGTAGTTACAAATTTACAAATTTAAGGTCATTTTCCTTATGCTGTACATCTGTTTAAAGATTGTTTAAATTATATATAGGAAGCTTTAGTTAGTATGTAATACATGTTTTTGAGAATTACAGATTATAGTTACCCATGCTTCTTACACTTAATGATAATAGTAAGTTTCTCTATGTGCTCAGAGTTGTACCCAACATAGATTTTTGATCCCCAAACACTTCAAATACCAACAAAATATGGCATTTAAATGCTTAAATAATTTATAACTCCACTGACATGAGACACAATTGCTTCTAACCACACCAAGCTATTTTCCAGATTATGATGGGCACCGATGACACACCATTTGCTATTTGTTTTCTTTATGAAAATACTGGAATTTGGGGAAAGCACTGCCTGTGCATCAACCACTGACATTATGCATTCTGTCCTAACTGGGCAAGCAGGAGATAAGCATAAAGAGACTGCTGAACATTGTCAAATCAGGGTAGGAAAGAGTTTAAAATTTTCCTATTTCTGAGATTGTCTGTCCGATAACCTAGTCCTTAGCCAAAGTTGGTTGCCTAAATGTTCCTGTGAAGCCTTGGATGACTGTCCAAGTATCATGATGTTTCTGTCATTTCTTGCACCTTTAGGAAGTTGCCTGATCACATTTCCTGCTTACCCTGGAAATGTTATTTTTCTTTTCATGTCGTTAATGAGGTTGAAGACTATAGAAAGTCACAGCTATATCCTTTCTTATCTTTGCAACAGCATATTAAGTACAAGACTTAGACTTTCCAGAATGGGACAGCTATTAGAGTAATCTCTGTTATGTGCCATTACTCTGAAACTGAAAATTTAGCATGTGTCCCTTGTTTAATGTTGCTCTAGCTAGTTATAGGTCTAAATCATTGTTCTTTTACCTTTTATTCTCCTGGACTATACTTGATATTTGTTATCATTGTATACATAGTTTTTGTATCAAGCTTAACAATCTCTTATTTAGACAAAAAGTGGAAATGTAGTAGCATCTTGCTTTGCCAGTGAAGTTGCAGTGGTGGCCACATCCTAGGGTTCAAGTGTAAAGACAAGACCCCCTACTAAAGAAGAGAAGGGGCTGGCTTGGTGATTTGGGTGGTGGTTAGAACCCAAAGGACAGAAACTGCATCTTCTGGAGTAGGAATCTTGTGGCGGTATTTACTATTATTTGTGTAGTGGCTTCCCTAATAAATACCTGTTTGTCATTTTCTTGGGTCTCATGGAGTCATTTAAACCTCACCTTCAAGTTTCTTTCCAGTTCCAACATTATTGGACTGGCACATGGATTATAGTATGTGATATCCAAAAATGTTCTAGCACTGACTGTGGTTGACTTATCATTTCTTTTAATTGGTTTTCAAATTTTCTTCAGATATTGTTGAAACAATGTTTACCTGGAGAAAAGGAGGGTGTATGCTTCTTAGTACCATTATCTGGGTTCATTTATAGATAGTATTTGTATCATTAATTAAAAACTAACATTCACAAAATAGTATACCACTTCTGTTCAATAGTTATAGAAATTAGTCATACTAAAAATTTTGATTTCATTATAATATATATGCAATGACATCCTTTAAGAATATCATAAGTGATTGTATACATATTTTAAAGTACCCCACTATATCATTCTTTCAGGGTTGAAAGTGTTAAAATGAGTAGCCTACTTAAAGCACTCTGAGTAAATGTGAAGAGGCACCATGGTCATGGCAACTCTTATAAAGAAAACATCTAATTGGGGCTAGCTCACATTTTCAGAGATTTAGTCCATTTTCATCACAGCAGAAATCATGGCAGAGTCCAGGCACACATGTAGATAAAGAAGGAGCTGAGACTCCTTCTACATCTAGATCATCAGGCAGTAGGAAGTTAATTGTGAACCACTAAGCCTGGTATAAGCATATAAGAACCCAAATACCAACCTCAGTGTCATACTTCACCCAACGAGGCCACACTATTATAATAGTGTCATACCTCCTAATAGTGATACTCCTCCGTGACCAAGCATTCAAACATGTGAATATATGGGAGCCAACCCTACTCAAATCATCACACGATACAAAACTCTTATTTATTCACTGTTTAGTAGACAATCTATATGAAAGAAATGTAATTATTAGGAACAATGGGTTTTTGTTGTTGTTGTTCAGTAAATAAATCCAGTCTTTAATATGTGCCAATAAATTATTTGATTTCACAATGATCTTAGTGATATCAAAGTTATTAGCAAATAATTTTGGGTTTAGTCTTCCATTAAAAAAAGATTCAATAACAATTTCTAAAATATTTTAATTAAAAAGAAAGGTTCCTCTAGTCCAATCATAAAAGATTGCTCCTTAATTATAACCTATTTTCAGTATCACTTGAGCAGAAAGCAAAACTTGGTGGTTTAGGGAATCTGGGTTTTCTTGGAAATTTAAATTGATACAATTAAACTTGTATCTTAATGGAATAAAACACACATTTCATTTCTTTGAGACAAAGCATAAGAAAAAGAAGGAAAGTACAGCAAACCTAAAGAGATAATATTTTTCCTAAAATAAAGAAGCAAGGTGAAGAAGCACCAATAGTTCAGTAGGTCACATCCATGCACAGCCAGCCAACAAGAAGTGAGCTCAGTGGAATTGAAGAAGGAACACTCAAAGTTAGTAAGACAAAGTGTTGGTGAGGAGTAGGAGAAGAATTTGAGAGGTGCATGACTTTGATCAACACATACTGTATGCATATATGGAATTTTCTAGCAATTTCTAACAATTTTTAAAAAGGAAATGATTAATGGTATGGATATAATAAGGCAGATTAAAGGAAACAAATATATAATGATGATTAAGGAAGTAAAATGCTGGCCTTTTTAACAATGATAATTGGAGACTGCCCACCAAATTGCAATATAAACAAATTTAAGTAAATCTTGGTTAAAAAGTTCCACATGTTTGCAAATTAGAGGGCAATATTTTCCTTGAAGGACCTGCCACTCAAATCAAAATTGTCCTGCTATCACCTTACTACCCACTGACACTTATCTAATGATGACATATTAGAAAGAAATATTCTATTCATGAAATAATTTTATTGACCCTTAGTGCAGTTCACTGTTTTTAGCTTACAAACAACACACACATACACACACACACACACACACACACACACAGAGAGAGAGAGAGAGAGAGAGAGAGAGAGAGAGAGAGAGAGAGAGAGAGAGAGAGAGAGAGAGAGAGAGAGAGATTTTGTTTCAACAGGACTCTATCATCAAATCATGCAACAGACAAGAAGACTTTAAGCATTCACCTGTTTTCAGTGGAAATTTGCTTCTTTATTTGAAGGTTTCCTTCCCTCAGGAATATTACGTTTCAGCTTTCTGAATGGGTCCTTTAAAAAGTTTGGAAATAACTTTGGAGAACAAAAGAATACTAGGGGGTAAAAAGAAGGAAAATTCAATTAATTAAAGAAAAACACTAATGACTTGTTTCTCATAATTCACTTCCTAGTGCATTGCGTCAAGTGCCTAGTCCCACCATTCTTTCAAAGACAGAATTTTATCATATAATAAAATCATGCCTTTAAAAATTGATCGGTTGATGTAAATTATACAAGGAACCAATAAGAAAAAAACTTCAAAATGACATATTAAAAATGACTAAGATATCTAAGGTATAGTTTCAGTACATTGATATGTATCTTTAATCGGTATTGTTTTCTTTAAAATGCTGGTCTCATCATGAAAATAGTCATAATCATGAATTTTAAAGAATTATGTTTAATTAAGTGGACAACTTGAAGAAACTAAGAGATGGGATTATTTAAAACTTGTTTATCTAACTATAAATAAAATTTTTAAAGAAAATGTCTTTTCAAAATACTAAACTGTTGTAATTAACATTCATAACAAGTATTTTCATATGTTTTTCCCATTGGCTAAACCACATATGATGAGTAGAAACTATAAATTATGGGGAAATTTCTACCTAAATGTATTATGTCTATCAGAAGCATGCATACTAACTTACTTAATGATTCCAAAGCTTATATTCCAACTTCAACTTAGTATGCCATACATTGTTGGCACTCATCGGAGGCCTGCCATTTTCTGAATAGAAGCAGGAGTGGATTGGGGAGGCAAGGTGTGGAGGATGAAGGGAGGGGATGGGAAGAGAAGAGGGAAGAGAAACTGCCTTCACGATGTAAAAATGAAAATAAATAAATAAAATAGGCTGTCTTCTACCATCTGTCTCTTAGGTATCTAAAAGCAGACATTATGTCTCACAGTACAAGAGACAAGATGATAGGCCAAGAATGTGAAACTGAGTGTGTTTTGATTGGCACATAGTCAAGGAATACTATATATTACCTACATGAAAACAAGAAGGTGCTTTTTAAGTGAGTGTAACTTTCAAATATGCAGATGTTCTCCAACACTTGTCTGTGCACTTAAGAAAATGATCCATCTCAGTCTTTCATATTAGTAGTTTTTATTCTAGCTTAAAAAGATTTGTGTGAAGCAGGTTAACCATTTTAATAGCTTGTATCTGTGATTGTTTGTTTGCTGTGTCTTGAAATGAAGAGGAATTTGTGTGTGTGTGTGTGTGGTGGGGGGAAGCAACAGCCATGGCAAGTGGTCTAAAAATCTCACACAGTAAAATAATGTATTTGGTTTGAAGAAACCTAGTATGGAAAAATAAATAGAAGAGTGAGAATCAGAGATTATATAAAATCTGTCATGGAAAACAGTAATAAAGTTAGCAAGAAAAAGACAAACAAGGGCAGAATACATGCAGTTGTAGCAAAGAAAAGAATTGGGCAGAGGTTGATAAAAACTGATAATCAATTTGGAAAATGATGGTTTTCCTTTACTTGTGGATACCTATATTCAGACCAAAGGAAGTCAATTCACTTTATGAACCTGAAACTCCTGGGTTTGGGATGTGAGTGTAGATGATGAATTCCATTGTGTATAAATTGAATCTGAGGGAGTGGACGAGAGCCTTCTAAAACCTTTTACAGAGTGAAGAAATACTCCATGAAAGCGACAGCAATTCACAGGCCCATAGAGTCAAAAGAGATTTAATGGACCCAACAGAAATAAATGAAGAGAGCATTATATCAGAAAAGAGAATTAAAAAGTGGGTTTTCAACCAGAAAGGCAATATTTAAAAGAAAAGCAGAAGGCATAAACAACAGCATATACTTGACCTGTTTCTAAGGGGTGGCTGTGTTGATCTGGATAGAGATTACCTATATAAATTGAAAATAAATAACAGTTTTCTAGACCAAAATAAAGAGTTACATCACATTAAAAAGTCCTTGATGCTATCAATCTACAGAGATGTGTTCCATCTGTGATCAATCAAAATTATCATCTGTAAACTTCTCAGAAATGCAAAATTTTGGACCCCATTGCAGGAAATTAATGGATTAGAAAGCGTAAATTAGAATAAATTAACCCATTGTTTAATGAGTTCTGCAGAAAAACCTGATATTGGTTATGTTTAAGTTGAGATCCTGCTATAACGTGAATATCAGTTATGATTAAATTTGCATGTAGTCCTCTTTTCTATTAATTAATATGGGAAATGTCATATTTTTACATGACCTAAAATTATTCTAAATGTGTGGAATACACAAATGACTTTTAAAAATCTTTCTTATAAATTTGTGCAACATAAATAATTCACTAACTGGAAATACATATGTAAACATACATGTGAATATATACATATTTACACTCACATTGTACAATAGTGGTAGAGAACTTGTGAGAGTGGCCAACCAATGTGTGGTTTAAATTGAGGTCCATGCCATGAATGCGATCTCATATTCTATACTGCCTAGACATCCAGGAACTAGAGACTGCATAGCCCAAAGAATTATGGTAGAAAAAAATACGACTTGCAAAATAATTAAATGATTCCTAATAATATTAAAATATACTCACATATCAGTGCCTTGTCTAGTAGTCATCAGCAAGGTTTCCTCTGACAGTAAATGGTAGTATGTGCAGATTCTCACAGTCAGACATTTGCAGGAAAAGAGTAAATTGGAGGTCTCCAACAGGGTCCTCCCGTTAGAGTTCATGGAATCCTGTAGTAGAGCAGAAGAAATGATTGTAGGAATCTGAGATGATGGAGGACACTGGATGAACAGGGCCCACTGGATCAATTGAGCAGGGCTCACATGAGCTCACAGAGACTGAAGTGGTAACCACAGGACCTGCATGAGTCTATTTGAGGTCCTCTGCAAATATGTATGACTGTTACTTTGGTGTTTTTGTGGGATTTCTCACAGTAGGACTAGTTTGCCTCTGACTTTTTCCACATGCTCTTGGAACTCTTTTCCTCTTATTAGGTTGTCTTATCACCTATGGTATGAGTGCTTTTGCCTTGTCTTATTGTATCTTGTTTTGCCATGACTGATGGTTGCCTCCTGGAAGCCTGCTTGCCATGACTGATGGTTGTCTCCTGGAGGCCTGCTCTTCTTTGAAGGTAAAGAGAAGGAGGAATGGATCTGCATAAAAGGAAAGCTGAAAGAAAGCTTGGAGCAGGAGAGGTAAGAGAAACTCTGATTAGGATATAAGAGAAGAATCAATTTTCAATTTTTAAAATCAAAGTAGAACATCATGCCCCACAAGACTTCCATGTTTTCAAGAAGGCTTACGTAATATTGTTTATAAGTTACTTGTGCATTTTAATTATATATCTATCCATTCATAATTTCATTCTTATATAATTGTATAGAATAATGTGACTTTTGTGTACATTTAATTACAAATAAATATCTAGAAATGTGAACATAATAAATTACCCTGATATGTACTATCATTATTTTGAGTTGTAACAAACAAAAATCCAGTAATTTTCTACTTCTAAAGTTCCCATAAGTAATAGTATTATAAGAAGAATCTGCAGCAAATGTTTGCTCATAAAGACTCTGCCTTATGAATGAATTAATGTTGGCATCCTGGCAGTAATGTTTTTGTATATGTATCCACTCAATATTAAATGGTCCCTCCTGAAGCAAGACTCCTTATGACTCAGGAAGTAAAACTTGCAAATCTCACACAGCTCCTGAAACTCACAAGATTCACAAGACCAGGTTATATAAGCAGCAACACTTACTTATGAATCTGTGATTCTGTGATTGGAAAAGCAGACTGCTGACCATCTGTGAGCTTCGGGAACAGTTTTTCTGAGTCTCATTCATGTTTCAACTTTCTTTTGTATTTTTTGTTGGCTGATTGGTTGGTTAGTGTTTTTTCTCAGTTATGCATCTATCTTTGAGTCACCGTTGCTTCTGAAAAAACAATAATCTTTACCATATTTCCTTGATAAATCCCTGTAAACTCACTAGTTCTTGAAGCAAGATTTGAAAGGAATTGACTCTTTGGTTTGTTGCCACTTTTCTATCTAGAATAGACAGACATTTGCTGTTATTTCCTGAGAAAGTTTCACAACAATATGCATGAGATGAATATGTTATTAAGAATAAGTAGACCCTCTCTTCATGACCAAGTGATGCCTGGACGCAAGTTATGCTGCAAGAAAGACCTCATAAATCACTGCCTTTCTGTCTTGGTCTCATGTTGAAAGCATGAATAAAATTAGCTTGTTCAACTGGAATACATTATTCTATTGTAGCAACACAAAACTAAATTATACCTTAAATCTTTGTTGAAATTTAGGGTTTTGAGGAGGTTATTGTTACAAAGGAGAAAATTCAGTATATGTCATAAGAATGAAAATAAATTGCTTATTGGTCCATCAATATGAATGAATAATGGATGTTGGGAAGAGAAGGATCTGAGATTAAAATACCAATTCCTGTGCTTCCTACTCTTCATTTTCTGTGGTTTAAGGCATTTCCACTCACCTATCAGTGCACTTTTTAAAGGTGGCATTTTATTGACTGTTTCAGTTGTTTTATACCTTACTAATATGTGGTATTACAACTTTTTATTGATTGAGAATTCTAATTTCTCTTGTCACTCTGTTAAACAAACTGCTAAGCAAATATTATTCAATAAGTATGAATCAGTATCTGGTTGAGAGAATTGATAAAATTATGCAATGTATCTAAGGAACAATATAAAAGGCAATGATGTAAGGGGATATAATAAATGCTGATATCATTAGCATCAGCAGAAGCAGGAGGCAATACACTGACAATGAATCTTTCAAATAATTTTAATGAATTTGCTGTAAATGTACAAGGGCTATAAGGACCCAATGAGAAGGTCTCCAACAGTGTTCACATGAGACCAGGAATGTAAATATATATTCAGGTTTTAAATTGTTTAGACATGCACCACCAATATTATGAAGAGAAATCTGATGTTTTTTTTTTTTTAATTTTGACTAGTTCAAAAAGTACCATCAAAACAACATTAAAATCAATACTCAAATAAGTGTTCAAGTACCCAGTGGCCCTGTTAGGATAATCTACAAAGTTAACCATCATAAAGTCCATCATCATATTATATCTTATGTTCTTATATATCAATATTATTTTCTCTACAGACAAAAAGTTAAACATCGATTCTATTATTTAATTCTCTGTCTGCCAGGATAGATTCTGATGTTTGTCTTGTTTCTTCAAGCAATTTTTTTTTGGTATTTTTAGCAGTAATTCCACCCACTCATCATGTTTCTTGAAAGCTTGACCAAGTCTGCTGCATCAGACACTTAGAACTGAGATTGAAAGCATAAAGTCTTCATTTCAATCTGCCTAGGACTAGGTTGCTTTTGAGGTTTATGCTTCATAGACACTTATTACCAGACATGTGATGATGTTGCAATTTCCATTAGTTAGTGGCCTGTTTTTCATCTTGCTTTTTCTCTGTGGGGGCTCTCTTAGTACCTTGTTGGCCTGCACATGCCTTCTACCTAGCTACTTCATTCTGCCCTCTGCTATCCTTCTGTTTTGTATAAGGGAGGGTCTGTGAGGAAAGTAGCTGTTAATCTTAGGATCCTGTGTCTCTATTTTAGTGAGACTCTTTATTGGGCTGCAATTTTTATAAAGTATCTTAGTTTGTTTCCCTCTATGGGACAGGACAGCTTTAAATGCTGGAATTGGATTATTGCTTGTCAAAAATCTATGCATTGAAGAATAATAATTTGTCATGAATTCATTATACATAATTCAAAAAGATTTTCTTTTTGCTTTATGTATTATGTGACTTTTGAAGTTGGTTCTTTACCATGAGAATCTAGTTAGATATTATGTGAATCAAAACATGGGGCACTCTAAAAATGACAGCATACTGAAGGGTTTTCTGGCACAATGCTGAGGAAATTTTGAGTGTCATAAATAAACTTGTTTTGATTATAGCTTATGCGTTTATGTAAAAATACTCATTCCAGAAACAAATGATTAATATATAAGGGATATAAATAAGAATATGTAGGTTGAAAGGCACAGATATACAAGGACTGAGAGGAATGTGGAAGCAAATGAAGCTGGCACATGAGCAAATGCATAGCTTTAAAGATTTCCAATATTGGGTATGTTTTGTACTTTGGCATTGCTTGTGAACAAGGAGATTCCTCAGCTGCCTATCAGGTTAGTAGAATGACTAGAGGGAGCGCCATTGTTGATGATGGAACAAATTCCAAGTTTTAAACTAAGTCATATAATAATTATTTGGCAAAAAATTGTTGCTTTTAAGCAAGAATATCTTGTTATACTTTAAAGTGTGTCAGTCTGTGAGGAATCTTCTTTGAGTTTTAACTTCAAAGAATGATTTGTCTCTCATTATGGGACATCTTAAGATAACTCTGATGCTTGTAGTTTTATTTAGTAGGCTGCAATATCCTCTGCTTGAATATATTCCCTACTGACACTAAATATTTCTTTAAACATTTAAAAAGAAATTTAGAATTACATTTTATTTTTTGCACAATATTCACTTGTAGCATGTTACTGACTCATAGAAATCATATCTATCCTACTGTATTTGTTATATGTCCAATAGTTTGTTAAACTTAATAAAATTATACATAAGTGGGAACATCTCTGAAGCAAAATCTGGAAAATTTGATTAGATAAAATTATAGAACAAAACCTGCAAATGACTGTAGCAGTTTCTGAGTTGTGTCACTTATAACAATACAAACATGTCTTAACAAAAATCAAGTCCATAATGCTTAAAAACATCTCGCTGACAAAAATTATAATATAACTGAAAAAGAGAAGAAATATAGAGAAGATACACTCCAAGGACAATGTATGGTGCTACTGAGTTCCATTTCTTCTCATAGTTCTAGTAAGTTTTTATTTTGTATCACTTATATTGATAGTACCAAACTGACAGTAGTTTTTAACTATACATCTGTTTGGGTTTAGAAATATTACACAAACATCTTACATGTAAACTCAGTTGCTTCCCATGAAAGCTATTTGATGCCAGATGTTTGCGACCTCTACAGTAAAGATGAAGAGATTTAATAAGTATACAAACCCTTTAAGATTTTAGATTAGATATTTATTTTTAATTGGGAATCAAAAAAGTATACCAGAAAAATCCTGTGTCTTTATTCTCTGGAAAAAAATCTAGTTTTGGATATTACTCAATAAATTAATTGAAATATACCTGAAGAGGAGATTTTTTTTCAAACATTTTCTATCTGGTAAGGGAGAACTGAAGGTAATTTGAGTTAATACCATTTCTTTTGGCAAACAGATCAAACCACAAATTACCTCAATTTGTTCCAACAAGCACTGTTGACTGTCTAAATGCTTTATGCAAAATTAAAGCTATCAGGAATACTGAAGTACTAGTATGGTATGGACAGTGAGGAATAGCTCAATGTGAAACAATGGAGAATATTTATATTTACAGATAAGAGTCTAGGAGTATACATACACATACTCATACAAAATGATGCATGCACATATATACACAGACATTTGCCACACACATGCATGCTCAAACATGTACAAAAACACACATATTAGCCATAATACACACATGCACCCACATGCACATATACACATACTGTTACAAACACACATGCATGCACACACATACAAAGCCCCTCCATCATTTTTAAAAATATCTTTACTATGTTTTTAAAAAATGTAGAGTAAGAGGAAGCTTAAAAACTGTGTTTCTCAGTAGTGGTCAATTAAGCTGGAATACTTAAAATACCATTCTTGCACCAGAAAAAGCACAACAGTGTGAGATTCAATTCTTTGAAATTCTACATGAAGGCACACAGTACCATGTGTCATTTTACTGCTCAGAGACCAGAAGGAATATTTCTTGCTTCTCAGTTAATATTAATCTAGTGTTCTTTTTTGCATAAAGGCGTAAAGCAAAATACTCCAAGGAAAAATTCCCTCTTTTAGAATACTGAATGCAAACATGAATGAATACATTGAATCTGAGGAGTTAACAAGTGTGGGAGCAATTTTAAAAAAGCAAATATTTATTTCTTTTTTTTTATAACTAGTGGCAAAAGTTCAGCAAGGAGTGCCAAGTGACCAACATCTTTAAGCAAGTATATATCCAATTATATGATGATCCACACTAAAATTAAATAAATGCTTTTAGAAAGAATATTGACTGTTTTAGCATGCCTAAATTGATACACAATCTAGATTCAAGCTTAACTTTAAGTTCCCATGTGCTATTGTAGCTCAGAGGGACTAAGTAAGATTTTTTAACTCTTATACACATGTATTATATTTGATTTTTATGTTGCGCTATTGTAGAGATTTCTTTCATTTATCAGTTATTTGAAAATGAAAATAAAATATCGTTACTTGTAAGGTTTACATAGGTGTTTTTTTTTGTTTGTTTTTTTGTTTTTTGTTTTGTTTTCAGCATGACAGTGAAGTCTAAATTACATGTGTGTCTATAGAGCTTGATTGCAGGTAACATTTGATCAACTGAAACAATTTATTTTCCTTCCAGGATAAAAATAACAATAAATAGAAGAATCTAGTTTTATTTCCTTCTCTTCTAACAATCTTGAGATATAATATCAAATCATAGTTTCTGGAAATATCTTAATGACTTTCTAAACTAGAGTATTAAGTCAATCTGCAATCAAAAAGCTGATGGAGGTACCATTTTCTACAAAGCAACACATAAATCTACAGTGATGTTGTCTAAATTTCTTTGATGTTATGAATAACTAAGATGTTGTTTATTGGACCCAGATAGAAATTAAAGCTTAATACACATCAGTTCCTTTGATATTGTATTGTCCTAAATATAAAGAGTCACACATTAAGTTTCTGCTTCCAGAAGCTCATAGTTCTAATCCTTGAGAACTGGAGGCTTATGGTTCCAAATTCTTTTTTTCTTTTTCAGATACATTCTTATAGCTCAAGACAAAGGATCATTAGCCTGGAATTACAGCATCAATATCCAGTGACAAGAGTTAAGGAATGAAGCATTAACCCCTTGCTATTGGCAGCCATCTTCACCAACATTATAGCTCTGAGATCTCAGTTTCAGGGCTATTGGGTTGTCTGCAACTTGAGCCTGCATCTTTACTTCTGAGGTTGTACTGATACTGAAGCTCTGTTTTTTTTTTTTTTCTTTGTTCTGTTCTTTTGTAAAACCTGTCCAACTTGTATAAAAATACACAATAAAAACCCAAATAAGCAAACAGGCCTTCTGGGATAAGGCTTTTCAGAGCTCAGTGCTACATCAGGATCACAGACAAGCATAGGGAAAGGACCAATCCCCCTTCCAATACTAACACAAGATGAAAAACTGCTTATATGGATGGAAAAAAGAAGATTCTGCACCTGTGTGTAAATTGCAATTATGATTATCACAGTTATATCATTATCAATTACAAGACTTGCATAAAGGTAATCAGTAGCCTCAAACTGTGTCAGTCACATGCCTTGTGCTGGATCCCTGTGGATGTTATCCCTTTAATCCTGAGTGAATAGCATCATATAGACCTAGAATTCACAGGTGTATATCTCTTGCAGTGAAGTATATTCTTAGGCTTGTGCTGGTTATTTTTCTTGCGTAGTTAGTCTACAAGCACAATCTCTTATGAGTAGCATCCTGATTTAAATGATTTTCATGAGCAGGTTCTTGTTATGTCAAGGTGTCTATTCAGTGTCCAAAACATCTAGGATGCCATGATGACAACATAAAATCATAATAGAACAATGATTTATCATTTAACATGCTTAAGAATCATTATCTATGGAGATGTAAGTTACAAAATTTGTTCTCATTATTATATAAACATGAATTAAAACAGGAACAATACTATTACCAGTACCTAAAGACAAAGAATTTTCTTGCAGAACCAAATTTTGGTGAATAGTCAAAATGTGACAAATAGGAAAAACACTAGGTAAGAGTAAAAGAAGTGTTGCTTATTTCTCTCTCTCTCTCTCTCTCTCTCTCTATATATATATATATATATATATATATATATATATTTGATAACAGGATTAAGAAAGGAATTATTTAAATTGTAAGAACAGCCTGAGGCCTATGCATACACAGGGAAGCCAATTTCAGTGAATCTGCTAGTCCAAGTGTGCCAGCATCCTGGACATGCCTCAAACCACAGAAGGAGCCCACCTTCAGTTGCTCTGCTCAGAGTCTCCTGACAACTGGGGATCCATCCCAGCAAATCAGCCCATCCAGAATCTGCCAGCACCCTAACCCCATATATATCCTCTAGAAGAAGAGAGCCATTAGAGTAATGGAACTGCTTACACCACTGGAAGGGAACCTTGTTCCCAGGCCCACCAGGAGAAGGAGATACCCTACTGGAATGCACTAGAAGAAGGGATGGGTAGACTACAGTATAAGAACACAGGAAACAACAGAAAGATCAACATAATGTCCCCAGAGTCTAAGGACTCCACACCAACAAGACATCCTAACACAGATAAAGAAGAGAACAATCTTAAAATCAACTTCATGAAGATGATAGAGATCTTAAAAGAAGAAATGAGAAAATTCTTAAAAGAAATGGTAGAAAAGGCAAACTAACAATTACAAAAAATAATTCAAACAATGCAAGGTTTGAAAACTCAAATAGAGAAAAAAAAAGGGTGACAAAAGAAATTCTTAAGTCCAACAAATCCCTAACACAAAATAAAAATATCTAGGAAACATGGGAAACCATGAAAAGGCCAAACCTAAAAATAATAGGTATAGAAGAAGTGAAAGAAACCCTTCTCAAAGGTGCAGAAAATATATTCAACAAAATCATAGAAGAAAACTTTCCCAACCTAAAGAGAGACATGCCAATGAAAGTACAAGAAGCTTACAGAGCACCAAATAGAGTGGAGCACAAAAAAAAGTCTCCTTGCCACATAATAATCAAAACACCAAACATACAGAAAAAAAGAAAAAAAATTAAGAGCAACAAAGGAAAAAGACTAAGTAACATACAAAGGCAAAACTATCAGAATTACACCTGATTTCTCCATTTAAACTCTGAAGAGCAGAAGGTCCTGGATAGATCTCCTCCTTCTCCTTCTCCTTCTCCTTCTCCTTCTCCTTCTCCTTCTCCTTCTCCTTCTCCTTCTCCTTCTCCTTCTCCTTCTCCTTCTCCTTCTCCTTCTCCTTCTCCTCCTTCTCCTTCTCCTCCTCCTCCTCCTCCTCCTCCTCCTCCTCCTCCTCCTCCTCCTCCTCCTCCTCCTTCTTCTTCTTCTTCTTCTTCTCCAATGTTTTCTATTTAAATTTGAAACAAGCTTGTTTTATATGTCAATCCCAGTCCCCACACCCCCCTGTTCTCCCCACCAACTCCCATCCTATCCCCTTTTTGCTCCCCAGGGAGGGTGAGGCCTTCCATGGGGAGTTTTCAAAGTCTACCATATTATTTGGAACAGAGCCCAGGCCCTTCCTTCTGTGTCTAGGCCAAGAGAATATTCCTCTAAGTGGAATAGGCTCCCAAAGTTCATTGATGTACTAGGGATAAATACTGATCCATTTACAGAGGCCCCATAGACTGCCTAGTCCTCCCAACTAATACCCACATTCAGGGAGGGGGTCTGGATGATTCTATGCTGATTTCCTAGCTATCAGGCTGGAGTCCATGAGTTCCCCTTGTTCAGGTCAGCAGTTTCTGTGAGATTCTCTAGCTTGGCATGACCCCTTTGCTCATCACTCCTTCTTGTCTGCAGCTGAATTCCAGTGGTTTCATCTCAGTGTTTACTTGTGGGTATCTGCTTCTGCTACTATCAGGTACTAGGTGAAGGCTAGGAGAAAGGGCCCAGCGTTCAGCTCTCTCCATCTTCCATGTGGAATCTCCTCCTTTCTGTTCCAGAAAGCTTCTTATTTCCTAGTCCTGCCTATCTTGCTTTCCTATTGGCCAACAGTGTTTCGTCATTAACCAGTAAGAGAAACATATTTACAGAATGACATCTCTGATCATCTCTTTTCTGTCTAAAATAGAAAGGAAGATTTTAACTTAACATAGCAAAATATATAACAAAAGTTATAAAAGTTTAGTCCATTAACATTTAGCAAGATTTAAAGAAAATATTTTATCATATATCCTATCTTTGTGAGTCTAATTCCTATATGTAACTTATCTTTAATCCTAACTAAGGACAACTATAACCATAACTCTCTTTCTTCAACTCCATCAAAGACCACAGAAGGATAATATATAAACTCTAGGAATGACAAAGACATCTCACTCTCTGATCAGTCACCTGGAGTTCTTCTGCAATGTTCCACCTGGATGGATATTCTACCAACACTAAGAGACCATGGGTGGCAGCCCAGACTACTATACCCTGCAAAGCTTTCAGTCACTATAGATGGGGAAACCAATATATTCCATGACAAAACAAACATTATTTGTAATAGCCAGAAACTGGAAGCAATCTAAATGTCCCTCAACTGAAAAATATAGATGGAGAAAATATGGTACATTTATGCTATAGAGTTCTACTCAGCAAAAAATATAAGAGGAATCTTGAAATTTGCAGGCAAATGGATGGGACAAGAAGGTTACCCAGTCACAAAAAGACAAACATGGTATTTTCTCACTGATATATGAATTTTAAATAGAGCAAAGGATTACCAGCCTACAATCTACACCTCCAGAAAAGTTAGGAAACAAGGAGGACCCTAGGAGAGACATACATGTTCCCCCTGTGAAGGGGAAAGTTATTAAGATCTCCTGAGCAAATTGAGAGCATGAGGTAGGGAAGAGGTAGTTAGGAAAAAGAGAAGGGGACAGAGGGGAGAGAAGGGCATGAGTGACCATAATTGAGTAATGGAAAAAATAAAGGAGAACAAGAAAATAGATACCATAATAGAGGGGGAGTCATTATTGGTATAAAGAGAAATCTGGCACTAGGGAAATGTCCAGAGACTTACAAGGATGACCAAAACTAACAATCTAAACTGTAATGGAAGGGCTACCTTAAATGCCCTTCTTTGATAATGAGATTAATTATTACTTTATATGCCATCCAAGAGCCTTCATCCAGAAGCTGACATCCACAGCTAAACACTGAGCCAAACTCCTGGAATCCAGTTGTACAGAGGGAAGAGTGATGAGCAAAGGGGTTAAGGCCAGGATGGAAACCCCCACAGAAACAGCTATTCTGAACATGGGGAGCTCATAGACCCCAGTATGATAGCAGGGAAACCAGCATAGAACTAACCCAGAGCCCCTGAATGTGGTGTTAGTTAGGAGGACTGAGCAGTCTATGGGGCTTCTGGTAGTGAATCAGTATTTATCCCTAGTATACTAAAAGACTTTGGGAGCCCATTACACACAGAGGAATATTCTCTCAGCCTATACACATAGAAGAGGGCCTAGACCCTGCTCCAAATGATTGGACAGACTTTGAAGATCCCCCTTGGAAGGCCTCACCCTCCCTGGGGAGCAAATAGGGATTGGTTTGGGCATTGGGATGGGACAAAGGAGGAGAAGAGGGTGAGGGAACTGGGGTTGACATGTAAAACAAGCTTCTTGCAAATTTAAATAAAAAATATTTTAAAAAGAACATATTTTTCTATAACACATTGCAGACAAGAAAATGTACAAATTTTATATTTCATTGCTCAATGACTTGTTAGACTGAATACTTCCTAAGGAGGTCACAGTGAATTGCTGTGGCTGCAGGACTGTGCCCTCCTCTTTTTGCTAACTGACCAACTTCTTCTGGGACAGAGCTGCTGGGAAGAAACTGATTGCTTACATATGGGAGCTCCAGTCTTTGTAATTTTTTTTGTCATCACCCAGGAAAGTCAGTCTCTTTCACACCCCATGGAATTGCCTTGATATTTGCTTGAAAATTAAATAACAATGAATCTATCACAGTCATAATAAGAGTTGAACAGTCCTTGGAAAAATTAAGTTATCTAGAATAGCCTAATATGATGGCTCTAGTCTAGTCTTGATCCACCTAAAACATGGTATAGGGACTATTTTTATTTCATGTAATTGGTATTGGTAACAAGCATCTGGGATTCAGGCCACTGAAAACAAACTTGTGCCTAAATCAGGATGCAGAGTAACATAAATCAACCAAGCTCCCTATCCCTGTGCCTGGTTTTGTGTAGGCCATTCAACCCCCTGCTGTGTGTTCAGAATTCTTTTAGAGCTCTTTAGAGAATAGCTGGTAATCCTTGCATTGCAAAAAGCTTTGGAAGTCATGACCTCTAAGTACATATGTGGAGTGTTTCTAGAAGGTAAACTGTATTAGCTACTTTTCTATTGTGATAAAATACCCTAACAAAAGCACCTTAAAGAAGGACGGTTTTATTTTAGCATATACTTCCAAAGGGACAGAGTCGATTATAGCATAGAGGTGTGGCAATAGGAGCAGACTGTTAGCTGATCATATTTTCATTCATGTTCAGGAAGTAGATAAGTAGAACAGGATAATGAATGAGGTTATACAACTCTCAGATCTTGCCTTCAGTGTTACACTGTCTTCGTTTAAGGCTGAAAGTCCTAAAGATTACACAGCCTCTCCCAAAGCACTGCTATCCAGGAGTTCAAAAACACGATCCTTTGAGGAGCACTACTTTTATAAACAAACACAAGGTGGTAATAAATAGACTATGAGTGCTTAACACTGTGACTATACTCAGCATGAATTAAGTACTGAAACAGTCACTAACAGTCACTAGGGGTGGGGGGAATCGCCACGCCACCAAAACAGTGATCCCATTTAAATGGAAAGAGAAACCTTGGATGCAAAATATAAATTCTCTTACTATCTAGCATGGGGTTAAAATTAGGATTTTGGCTTCCTGCAGGCTCAACAGGGCACTGGTTTTGGCAATATGAAGAGGCTGTTGAAAAGACCCAGAAAGTAAAGGTTTAATTTTTTTTTTTTGGCTTTTTAGTTTTTTTTATTAAATTGGATCATTTCAGGAAAGTGTTAAATCATAATTTGATAACCAAATCAGTCTAAATAATTTCAAGGAAATAGAGATATGTTGCATATTTCCAAACATGAGCATGAAATAAACTCGAAATGTCAATGAAAGAATATGAGTAAGCATCTCTCTTCTTTGTTCTGTTTATGGGCTATGATGGAAATTTGTATGTCAAACACTGTAAAACCCTCTCTGTTATGAACAGTCTTCACTATCTTTCATGGAGTAAGGTTTTTATGCACCCTTAACATTGTTTGGATTCTTGCTAGTTTCTCCATCAGAACAAAGAAAATTCTGTCTAATTATCTGACTTATGAAAGTAAAATAAGTAAAAGCAAACCTTTCTCCTAAGGAAGACCAACAATCAGAACATTTGTCAATAACTCATACTTCCCTTTGGTGATGAACGTGTTTTATTACTTTTAGTGCACCACTATCAAGGCTCTTAACTACATATGTGTTCACTTACTTGTCTACAGTGGATTCAGGACAGGATGGAAAGAGTTAATTCCTTCAGCTTTCACAGTGGAATAAAGTTAATAGGCTGCCAATAACTTGGGTTATAGTTGTGAAAGCTAAAGTTATAACTAATCCTAAAGGGAAAGAGGAAAATTGTTCCTGACAAGCTGAAATTACTTTATAAAACCTCTTATGTGTTGAGAAGCCCTGAGTTGGTCAGGGCATGAAGCTTATTTCAATGTTTAACTCAGTCTGTTTCTGAAGAAAATATCTTGCCCAATATCCATTTTCCTAAAGCACACCCTTTAACCCAGTACTTTTTGTTTCTTTTTCTTGTTGGCATGGAGACTAAGAATCCTCCACTAGACTGATCAATGCATGGTTACGACAACATAACGTTTTCAGTCAAGTTCCCAGGAGCCTTCCTCCTGAGTCTGTCATTTTGATTCAGATAACTAAATCAGGCTAAGCACAGCGATGATAATGGGTGACTTGCCTCATTAGCTGGCTCCTGCTGTTCTAGCTTCCAGGAAGCTCTGTACTGACAGCAGAGAAGCCTAGGAGTGATAACATTTTTAAAAAAATAATAATTTTGATGTATTTTTTGGTAATTCGTATCTTGTATTTTGACAGTAAATTTATAGAATGACATATGCACTAAGTCCATAGGCACAGATATTTCTTCTCTAAATATTCATCTTGTGATTGGTTTTATGAAGACTAAGCAGACAACAGCTAAAATCTAGGGGACTATTTAAAATGTCTTGCACATTTGTTGCTTTCAAAAACTACGTAGACATCTGATGTCACTTTAATTAACATTACTAGAAATATTACAATGGTCTGTCTTCTAGAATGAGTAGAGTCAGGGACCAATGCTTCTTAAAAAATAATATTTCACCAGGTCTGAGAATTTATTAGGTTTATTATTTGAAATAATACATTTTAAAACTGAGTAACTGATTTTCTGTCAAAATTTTTGATTCATGAGGGAGAACAAGCAAGGGGGAAAACACGGAAAAACAAAAGATCCATTTAGTCACCACAATCTGAATCTGCGATTCATGCAATTAGATATAATTATCTATGTGGCTGAGAGCTGCCTGTAGGAAAAATGAATGAGGGCACACAATCGGAAGCAAAAGGAACTGCAATTATACCCATGATCAATGCTCCAACTGAGAGAATAGTAGCAAATTAAGAAGGGCTACTCCAAATCAAACATTATTTTAGCAATATTATGACTTATAATACAGCTCTCACTACTAGCAAAAAGCTAATCTTTAAAACGATGTTCACAACAACACTATTTGATTCCAATACTTGCTTGCATCTTCCTCTTAATCGACAAAATAATTCTCTACAGAATATATCCCAAGTAGCTCCTCTCTCCATTTCAACAGCCCTACACCCATGCATGCCCTATTTGTTAAACATCAGGCTGTGTTGGACATGTTTCATGAATGTAAATTTTCACTTCAATGGATAAAAATCTACAATAGGATTGCATGGCTACATCTGCTCAAATAATGGCTTAAGTTGTATTTGGGCACCATCTAAATGAAATGAAACAGAGATGTTTTAATAATAATGAGTTTTGCACTGGTGTTCTGAAAACATCAAGTTAGTAAGCACATATCCTTATATGTGGAACAGTAAGATGGTTTGAAGATGTTTTTCTTTACAGTATGTAATATTAATTTTCAACACAACAATATTGCCGTCTTCTCCCAATCTTAGTTAACCATTGCCTTCTTTACATATGTTAAGAGTTTATGATCAATTATAAGAGGTTTTCTCTTAAAATTATCTACACATTTCTATCTTGGGTAAAGGAGTTATTTTCTTTTTGCTTACTTGGGAACCCTTATTATTTAGAAAAGAATCTAGTAAAACTGATAAAATATATGACAATACTCAAACAGATTTTAACCTTGTCTAGGTGATATTTTGTCTCTCCAAAAGTTTGCTTTTAACCCCTTGGATAATTAAGTTTGCTCCTTCTCTCTCTGATGAGCAGATATCTACACTTGCTTTCCACTATAAAGACCAACCCATGGCATATGACCAGGTCATGTTAGATGAAGATTATAGAAATTTTCAGTGAACCGTCTAGACTTTTTTCTTACTAGTTTCCTGAACACACATACAGAGGACATTTTGTTCTTTGATTATCACCATGCTTTCAAATATGGCCAACTTGACCTTCTCTGCTACATCACCACTCTAAAAATGTATACATAATAAAACAAATTCTCACTGATATTGATATCTCAATTCCCCTCACTTTCACTACTTTTCCATTCTTTCATTACCTAGTTTAGTGTGAGGGCATTGGATATGTTCTGACCTTAATTGTCAAGAACATCTCATTGATAAATTGAATGACAGCTTTTTACTTCTAGTCATATTTGAACTCCTAACTTCATAGTTGACATGTGCCTTTCCCTTTCTCAAAGCAATTTCTCTGAGTTCATCAGATATCAAATTGTCTGTACTAGTGCTGTTTTCCTACTTCAATTCCATATCCATTTTGTTGATGCTCTAAGGTATGCATTTCTTTATAATTTTGCCCCTAGGTTTTCTGCCCATTCTGATTTTCTGTTCTTCAGCAATCTTTTCTCTTTTCATAGCATAGTATAACTATGTGCAGGCAAGTTTATAAACACAATCTAAGACATTTCCCCTAAGTTTTGTAGGGATGAATCTACCTAGTTTGATGACACTGATGCTTTGAAAACTAACCAATTGAATCTCCTAACACATTAAGTCTGTTTGGTGTTCATTAAGACCATAAATCAGACACTAGGTTATTAAATTTAATTTTTAGCTAATTTCAAGTAACATTGAGATTTAGCCATAAAACACAAATACACACACGTGCACACAAACACACACACACAATTGAACAAAGAATTTAGGTTACCTTGCATTTAATGAAAACTAACTTTCAGAATGATAAAGCTTTGGGAAGATTTCACAAATCTAAATTGCTAAAATCAATTATTACTGCATATGAATTATAACACTTAATATATTTTTAAAAATAAAATTTGCAAATACAAAAAAATTATATAAATCTAAGACAAAGTTACTATAATTCTTCAGTATTTATTTGTATTTGAATGTAACTAAATATAGAGCCAAAATCATGGGACTTTTCTTATATGTTTGTTTTGTGCAAGAGAGAAAATTAAAAATTCAGCATTGAGTGTTCTCTTTGAAATTTTATGTCTGTGCATATTACCATATCTTAAGTCAAAATAAATTATGTTGTATGTAATACAATGAAATTTATGAGATGAATTAATAAATTCAAACAAAATATTTTCTTTACATATAAATTAGAACTTTCTTATCTTAAAATCTTGCCAAAATTATACAGTGAATCTTATGTAATCCAATTTTAGTAAATCAACCCTAATCCAGTTTAGATAATCTCTGCCTCCTCAACCCAAGGAAGTTTCCAAATGGGCATTTTATAGTCTCTTTTAGGAAGGATTACTGTGGGAGTCATTTGCAAGTCCTCTTCCCCACACATCCCTTGACTGTTGATGATACAGTACCTGAAAAAGATCAGAGGTATCATGGTAAATAGAAATCCTTTGTTGGAAACTTACCACACTTCAGAAATGCCCCATCTTTCATAGATAAATAAACAGATGAGAGACAGACACATCGGTGGCAAATAGACAGATATTTGGCCAAAAAGTACCATTAGGATATTTTTTAAAATGCCCATCTGTTTTAACCTGTTTTAAATTTTCTCAGAATTAGACAAAAATGTGGGTTTTAGAAGCCAAAAATCAGAGACAGAGTAGCATTCACATTACATATCACTATTGTGCAAACTATTACCTTGTCTTAGCACTGATTATTGCTGGCTTTTTCTCCAGCCTAGAATTACAATATTTGCCAACTTTATCCACTTTGTACTTTGTCTTATTTTATTATTTAACTGCTTTTTTATAAAGTGTGTGTGTGTGTGTGTGTGTGAAGTCATTGTGTATACCTTACATTTAAGACACAAACATAGAGAGGCATGAAAAAAATTGCAGCTACTTTATTTACTATGAAACAATGTTACTACTATCAAGGTCAAATGGTAAACTATAGGCCAATGAGGCCTCTAAGTGGATAACGGGAGTTTGGCTCTTGATGGGAGATGTTATTCTGTAAATATGTTTCTCATACTGGTTAATTAATAAAGCCCCTGCTTAGATAAGTAGAAATGGGTTAATAATTAAGACAGAGCTAGCCCATAAACAATAATGGTAACTGGCCAACAGGATTGTATCAAATACAGAGTCTCAGAGTGTTACTTGGGGCTGGTACGGCTGTGGGCCCAGACTGGCGGGCTGGCAGGCTGGCAGAAACATACATGCTACAGATGGCGCCCAACATGGCTATAAGAACTTTCACTTAAAACTAATAAAAGCTTAAGAAATGTTTTAGAAACAAAGGAACAGAGACTAGCAAGACTTCTTGGTAGCAGCATTTTCTAGGTTGGATTTGTTTTGCTGTAGACAGAGATTTGCATGACTCCTTTAAGGGAGGTTTCCAAAATTTACATAAGTGGCAAAAAACCACCTTGCTTTTAAAGAGCACTGCTAACAATTCATTGGTGTGTACAAGAGCTGCAATGAAGGTTTACACTATGTTTTAAAAAATACTCTGGCTTGGGAGAGAAAAAAAAAACCAATGGTTTAAAAAAAAAAAAAAGTAGAATGGCTGGATATGGTGGCAACATGCCTTTAATCCCAGCACTCGGGAGACAGAGGCAAGCAGATCTCTATGATTTCAAAGTAAACCTGGCATGCAGTGAATTCCAGGACAGATAAAAGTTACACAGAGAAACCCTGTCTCAAAATATGTAAAAATAAAAATAAAAGAAATAGAGTAATAAAAAAGAGCCACATAAAGATGGAAAGCACAGAGAAATTTTGAATACTATATGCGATTCTGTTGTCTTTAAATTATTTGATTGCTGAGAAAACAACAACTACTGATAAAAGAAATGCTGCTGGATTAATTCAATTATATATTTTAAAAATGCTTTGACTCCAAAATTTAAGCCTAAGGACAAATGACTGGGGAAAAGGATTTCTATTTTTGTTTCCACAGAAAATGAAAAGCTGTGAATTTCTTTCAAATTAATGTGGTTTGATCAAGCCAGACCCCCTGAAACAGTGCCCCAGATGATCCAACATTCAAAGCAGTTGAGACAAAGCCTTGCAGACCACAGCCAAGATTTCTGCGTCTTCTTAGGATTCCCATGACAGCGCCCTCTACCAGCAGGAAGTAGTTTGGAAAGAACAATGCCCAAATTCCCAAATATTGTTTATAAATGTCTTTTTCATTTAAATGGACTTGGTTATAAATGACTATAACCACAAGCAATCTTTTTAAAGGTAAAAAGGGAATTATGATATAGATATGAATGCTTTGCTTTGGAATGGATTTTCTTTTATTGATAACATTTAAGGTCAATTTTGTAATATGTATATTTCTCCTCTTGTTTAGGTATTGTGTTTATATATCTCATTTAGAAATGTAATGTATAATTTAGTACAGATTAGAGAATTACCTATGATAGTCAAGCTTGGAGTTAGTTAGGTTTTCTAGATATATAGAGATGTATTTGAGACAGATAGGCATTCTTCAAACCTTTTAAAGACCTACAGAATATGGCATTTAAAATGTTTTAGGGTTTTTCTTGACAGTGAGGCACAACTGCTCCTGGTCACGCCACCTGCATCAGAAAGGAAGATCGACATCGAAGAAAAACATTATGGAGTTGGCTTCTAATATGGCAAGACTAGCCATTTGGGCAAGGCACTGCTCTTCTGGACTATTTGACTTTACGTTGTACAAACTGGACATGCAGGACCCACAAAAAGGTGACTGCTGATGCAAGATGGACATTGCTAGGATTCCTGCTTCCTGGAAGAGGCAGACAGTTATTCTGTAGGACACAAAGAAAAGAGACTGACAAACTGCCAATACAGATGGACAGTTTAAAGTTTCCAGCTTTGTTAAGGAGTCTGGAGACACACTGTGGCCTATGAGCTGAAAATAGAACATTACAGAAGAACTTCAGGTGACTGACCAGGCAGTGTATTGTCTGTGTCATTTCTAGAGTTTATATATTATCCTTCTGTGGTCTCTGATGGATTGAAGACAGATAGTTTTGGTTATAGTTTTCCTTAGTTAGGATTAAAGATAAGTTACATATAGGACTTTAGACTCACAAAGATAGGATAGATGATATTTTCTTTAAGTCTTACAAAAAGTTAATGGACTAAATATTGTTAACTGTGATTCTTATTTGATAACTGTTGTATGGTATATTTTACTATGTTAAGGTTTAAACCCTTCTTTTTATTTTAGACAGAAAAGAAGAGATGATGGGAGATGTTATTCTGTAAATATGTTTCTCATACTGGTTAATTAATAAAGCCCCACTGGCCAATAGGAAACTAGATAGGTGGGGCTAGGAGACAAGGAGGAAAGAGGAAGTGGGAAGGAGGAGTCAAGATGGAGACGGGGAGGAAGGAAGATGCTGGCCGCGGCTCCCTGATAAGATGAGCCATGTGGAAATACTTAGATAAGTAGAAATGGGTTAATAATTAAGACAGAGCTAACCTATAAACAATAATAGTAACTAGTCAACAGGATTGTATCAAACACAGAGTCTCTGAGTGTTATTTGGGGGCTCACGTGGTGGCGGGACCATGGCCGCAGGACCGGGAGGCCGGCGGGGAGGAACCTCACTCTAAGCTTTGATGACACATTTTGACACATATTTCAATCCTCAGAGAAACACTTTCACAGGAAGAGAACTGACTCCCACAGGTTAACCTCTGACATAATACACACACACACACACACACACACACACACACACACACACAACACACAACACACACACACAAGGCAGCAAGCACAGGCACAACATGTGCATGCATAAGCTTAATGCTCACATATCAAACACAACATACACACACACACACACACACATAAATACAGAAATAACGATGATAAACATGTTTAAAAAATCATTACCCATATTAAAGTGGGCTAGTTCATTCAATCTCTCAATGTCTGTATACTTCTTACAAGATTACCAACTTTAAGAAGATCACTATTTTCTCTCCCTTCTACCTTAACAGTCAAGCATGAATAAATAAATGCTGCAGTTCAATTGCAACTGATTTTATATAAATGGTATCATGGATACCACATTATAATAAGCTTTAACTATAAAGTGGTTAATATGTTATACATACTCTCTCCAGTGTATGATGCTGTTTAAAACTTGGTTGTATGTAATAAAGTGTTTATCACAGACAATACATCAATATTATAAAGTTACTTATTTATATAACTTCTTCATTCTTTCACAATCACGCTTTCAGATATATAGAACAGACTGTCTTGTAATGTAGTTTGTATCTCTGGCTGGACTGACATTGGATCCAGTTCTCTTTTATCTGCCTCTCAAGTATACCATGACTACAGAAATGAGCTACCACACCCTGCTTATGTGTAAACGTTGATAAGTTCAAGATGACATTATTCATGTCAAACCCAGATAAAATTAACTGGCAAGTTAATACTAGGTGGTGCTCATGTTTACCTAAGATAGGAACTTTGCTAAAGACTTTTTTTTCTTATAAAAGAACACATTTAACTGAGGCTGGCTTATATTTTTAGAAGTTTAGTTCATTGTCATCATGGAGGGACATGGTGGTATATAGACAGGCATGGTGCTAGAGAAGGAGCTGAGAGTCCTACATCTTGATCCATGCACAGCAGAAGAGGAGGCTGAATCGCACTGGCCTGACTAGAGTTTACAAAATTTCAAAACCCACCAACATAGTGACACACTTCCCACAACAAAGCTAGACATACTCCATTAAGGTCACACCTCCTAATAGTGCCACTCCCCATTGTACCGTGCCTGACCCTTGCCAGCAAGGAGTTCTGATCTGAAGATTCCCTGTACAGGCCACCATCTGTACTGTGCCTAACCTCGCCAGCAAGGACGACGTGACTCTGGGAAGTTCTTCTTCATACAGTTTTAATCAGGAACCTTGAAACATGTTTCCTCTGACCCGAGAGAGACTGGGGGACCCCTGCACAGGCTTAAATACCCTTGAGCTAACCAACCCCAGTGAGCCACGTGGACCCTGCAGATAGGCTACTCTAACGCGGTAGCAGACAGGCTGAACAGACTTAACCAAATAAGGGCTTGTTTACGCTAGAGAGCACTCACCCATGGGAAGGTAGAAGGCGGAAGCCAGTGCCATCTTTAAAGCGTGGCACTTCGCGGCTCTCTGTACCCCATGAGACAACTAATGCCCTAAAGAGACTTCCTTCATTCTGCCCGTACCTCTTGCTTTCAATACCTCTCATGTATGTTTGGTTTCTGGGACAAGTTTACCATTTTTTTTCCATTTAAAATTTTTTTTCTTTCATTTTAAACCAACCACAGTTCTCCCTCCCACCTATCCTCCCATCCCCCTTGCTTCCTGCGATCCCCCAGTTCACTCCCAAACCATTCCTCCTCATGAGTAAGGGCTCCCATGAGAAGTCAACATAGTCTGGCACAATAGGTTGGAGCAGGGCTTGATCCCAGCCCCTTGCATTATGATTGAGTTTTCAAAGAAGCATATGTGGAGAGAACACTTATCTAGCAATGCCATGACACTCATGTGAAAGAACCAATGGTGAAAAGATTTCTAACAATGAGTATTGTATCTTTTGTAATTTATTCCCCTTCTGCTTTTTGAGGCTTCCTCATGTCTTGGTCTCCGAGAATGTGACCATTTGCCTCAACAAAGGTGTTGCAATTGCAGTTCTTTGTCATCCCCAAAATATATAATTAAACATTAGAGGATTTTTCTCTCTATTATAAAATTATATTGGATCTTATCCAGAATACCACATCATATTTAGTGACTGTGCCTCCTTAAGCGCCATAGCTGGAAACCATATTCTCAGACATTTTTCACTTGCAATTATATCGAGAGGTTTGAAAGCAGCTGATATTTGACACTATGTCTCTCAGTTTGAGTTTACCGGATGGCTTTCTTTCTTATGATTACATGGGATAATAGTTTTAGGAAAGAAGTCCACAGAAGCAAAGACTCTGTGATATTACACCCTGTCAAGGGTACACAGTGCCAAAGCAGGGTTCTCTAAACCTAAGAGAAGTTATGCTTTTCTTATCCACTTAATTTCCGTGCGTCAATGTTGTTCTCAAAATTTAAGGATGTGTGAGCTATACTGGGTATCTGAGAGGCATGCTGTCTTCATTACATAGATCATTCAATATTTTATGATTAGATTTTCTACTTACCTAACTTTGGATTAATTTGTGTATAGTTTATTAGCAGAATGAATTCACAGAAACCAATTTTATACATTATGGAGTAGTATTATGTTGTGCTATCTCTTTTATTGTTAAAATTTGCCAAATTGATCAATGTAGTTATCTTTAGTCAGTTTTCATGTCTTATTGTCTCCCATTGAGATTTTGCATTGCTTTGAGATTATGATATGCACATGTCTTGTCCTGAATTCTTTCTTCTTCAGATATAAAGTCAACCTTTTTCTCTGAGATTTTTGGTCTCCTTGATTAGTGCTACTGAACTTTATATTAGCACCATCTTTATTTAGATTTACTGTAGTATTATCAAATTAGTACAGTTAATATCATATTGTTCTGTCCTTACAGGTTTTGTTTTCTCATTTAGAATTTCCTGCTACGAAATTATAACTATGCTGCATATTTAAATTAGAATTTATTCCATGGGTTTTCATGTTTGGTCTATTATCAAACACTATATTTTTGTGTAATATTTAAAATACTCTTCAAATTTCCTCTCTTCATACTGAAATCTGAAAACACAATAGCATTTATGAAAAGACTCCAAAATGTCTTTTCTGTAGAGCCACTCTTGGTTTAAAAAAAAAAAAAAGCATATTATATACTTCATTGAGGATCTCATTTTGTCAAATTTTTATATATTTTAAAAATATAAATTATTTCACATAGATTTAAAATAACATTTGGCAGATCAAGTCCACCCATTGTACTAATCAACATGCATGACTTAGATATTTTGTAGTTTTTTTCAATCATCTTGAGGAGACAATAGAAACAATAAGCTGTTATAAATGGTATTACAAAATTTATTTTCTTGTATTTCACTCTTTTTATAAATGTAAAAATATAAAACTACTATGCTCATATGCCACACTTTGTAGAACATGTTATTCATCTTAATGATGTATATCCAGCAACTTTCAGAGTCCATGATTATTTTTCATCTTAGATGACAAATTATTTTTAATGCCTGCCTTATGTTTATTTATTTTGTTTTTTTCTTATACAAAATGAGTTGTCATATTTTTTTCTGATTTCAAAGGGAATGAATTCAACATTCTATAACTGTAGAGTATAATGATTACTGTACATCAAAATAATATCTGTTATTATGATTTGAATGTGAAATATTCCTTTATGTTTGAACATGTTTTTATGACAACTCATCATAGTGAAAATATTTCTATATTCAAAAAAGTAGAAATTTTTCTGAACTTCATAATCAGTTAATAGTAGATATTGAGGTCACTTAAGCCTACTTTATAATCACCCTGTTTGATTAAACTGCCTTAAATGCAATGACCAAATTTATTTGCCTTAGACTTTTTTAATACAATCAAGTTTTACAACTAAGTTAATGCACAACTATAATGTTGAAATATACTTTTCTCTGTGTTCTTGACCCATTTGTTATAATTTGGATTACAATTATTTTCTAATTCTTGTATTGCTAATGAACTAGTTTTATTTGATTTTTGCAGCCACTTTATTTCTTTATTTACTTATTTCTGTGCAATCAGAAACTAAAATATCTCTCCAGGGAGTTTTAAATGTAACAGAACTCTAAACTCAAAATTATTTTAGATAATAATTATATAATAATTTTCCCTAATCAAGATACTCAAAGTATGAGATGTCATTCTATAATAATACCTGATTTACCACTTCTTGATGGAAAAATTAATAGTTTCTAAATGCCTTCTTTAATATTTTTGTTGATATGTCTTAGAATTTTCTCTCTTTCCTGTATTAAACTGCTTATAATTCCAAACTTAGAATTTCCCTAAGGAAAAGTGATAATGTTTACTATGATTCCTTAAAGTTTTCTTTAGTTTACAATACTGAAACACATAAGAAAATCTGTACAATTTAAATACCCCAAAGTTTTTGTAAAATTTTTGATAACTAAATAAAATAAATGCAGTCATTTATGCACAAAACATATAAAAACAGTTCAGAACATTTTATTTAGTCTATTTGCCCATTAAAATGAACAATAACAATATTTGTACTTATAAGCATAAACAATCAGTTGTACAAATAGTTGACCATGTATATTACAATCAGAGAGATAAAACTATCATTCCAGAAATACTTGAAAAGCTTTAATACAACCTAATTTCAAATATGTCATTGTGGTTCGATTATTCTTTTAATCTTCAGCAACCCACCAATTCCAAATATTTACTATATTTGTTGCTTCTTTTGATTAAAAGATGATATTCATTTTGTCTCTTCAATTAAAAATAATGCTGGAGACAATTTTAAAAATGAACAATATGCGATGCATTTTATAAATACTTTAGTAAATGAAAAGGCTTTCTTTCACACTCAAGTTTACAACTGAGAAAATTTCACGTTTCAATAGTTACTGTGTTTGGAAACTCTGACCAAATATGCTCATCAGCAAGACTTGTGCTCAGAAGGTCACTGAGCTTGCCCATTTGTTTTTATTCTTGGATAAGATTTTTTTTTTTTTGAAGTGAGGCATTGTCTTCTGTATGAAGGATTAGAAGTAACATAAGACTGAATAGTTTTTCACATTTGAAAACACAGTAATCCTTCCCATAGGATTTATGCCTTATGTAACTTTAAAATATGTGCAGTTTTGGTTTTCAAGATTTAGACTCTTCGAATTATAAGATTAAGATTAAGTTCTCAAGATTGTAACTTTTGATACTCTGATATTTTGAAATTGTATACTTTAGAGATTTTAATCTCATAGGATTTTAGTGCTATTTTTTTATGGTATTCAGGGATGTGTCTTTATGATCAGCACTGCTCAGTTCTGGGTGACACATGCCAAATCATGTAAAGAGATCTCTTCCAATCTGTATCCTGAATCTGGGAGAGTGGTTTTGATCATGCAATTCAGTGAGCCATCTGGGAAGTGAGATATTCTTTCTTTTGGTGAATACATATAAATTCAAATTGACATGAAAATTTTATTAAATCTGTTCTTCAATGATATTGTATACATATGAAAATGTTTATTAGGATTATGTGGCCCTTCAATTTTAACAAAGGTTGTCTGTCTCACTTGCCTTTAGACAGATTCACTGGAGCCCTCTTGTCTCAGGTATGAGTATACAACTGAAGACTATAACTTCCCCATGCCAGAATGTTTAAGCAGTTAATATTACAGCAGTGAAGCACTATCCATTTTTTGACTGGTGACAGAACCAGTCTTGTCAAGCCTAGTCCCAGGAATGACAGTAGTGAGTACATGATTGTAGTGTTGATGTTATGCCTAGATTGTGGCATTCAACAGTCATTCTTCTGGCTCTGTCTTATTGCCCCTTCTATGTTTTCTGAAATTTAGAGAGAGTGGTAAAATGTTTTGCTAAGACTAAGTTTTCACCCCTACTTATTCTTTGAGTCCTAGGCATCTATGAGTTTCTGCCATTTATTCCTATCCACTACAGAGACCTTGCTAATTAAGACTGATAAAGACATTGTCTACCAGTATAAAGGTAAGCAGCTAGAGAAAAAAGATGTGAGTGATCTAAACCAACTTTAATGACAGAAACAATTAGTGAACTAGATATGCTTCTTCTTGCAACAGTGAGGGTAAACAAGTGTTCTCTGGTCAGGTTTAAGAAGCACTCCACATGAGGGAATATATGACACTGCAAGCCCAGATAATAACTTATCATTGGAATATCATAGATACAAGGAGAAATTTAACACTTTTATCTGACTAAACTGACCATAGCATCAAGCTGTCTTCCACATATCTTTGTTTATATGCATGTAGATAGATATGCTACTCTCAGCCTTCCTTAATCAGACAGCCTTTCTATGCAGTGAATAGTGGTTAATGCTGAAATTCATGGATGCTCACAGAGCTGAGAATTAATGATAGTGGAAAGGGCTCAGAAAATAAACAAAACACTTATACTACCTACTTTATAGTTCAGATAACATTGAAATCATGAATGCAAAACAACAGCAGTTGCCCGCACTGAGCCTGCACAATACTTGCTCTGTCTGAAGTTATTATATAACAGGAAGCACTCACAGAGCCCTGCTCCTTACTACTGAAATATTGGCTACTGGCAAATTCTGGTTAGTTTAATTAGATAAAAAAATCAAATTCTTCCTTGTGTCTTATGGCCTTCCTGCTGTAAGTTGTAAACTGGGCTTCCAGTAACTGTCATAGATTCCCTCAGGTGGAATGCTCCCCAAAGCTGACCAGAAAACATTTGATCACTCTCACAATAATTGTGTCACTGTTGCACAGGGGAGCATGTCTCACTCACTATTTGTTTCTGTCATTGGAGTTAGATTAGACTACAGCTGATAGCATCAAGCTCCAACATGTAAATCCATAGACGTGGTCACCCAGATGTCCTTAGTTGCACATATTAGACCAGAAAAAAATGAAGATATTAATTTAAGAAAGAGATTTTTAAGGGAGAGACAGGGGAAGATGGGAATAGTAAGGTCTCCGAGAGTTTGAAGGTGAAAGTATTTGGTATTAATTAATGTACATCTGAAATTTGCCAAAGAATAAAATAAACATTTTAAAAAATAAATAGTGTTTGCTTGTTTCTTTGTTCATTTGTTTCAATAATCACACAGGTAAGTGCTGTCCTTACTTTCAATGCAGTTCTCCAATTTCCCTATGCATAATCTAAGTAAGGTAAGTTTATTGTGATAGTTTTCTTTTGTTACACAAAGGTGATAAACTATTCATGAGTTGGATCTGCTTTTGTTCAAATTTTTAAAATCTAGTAACATATTTTGGAAGGTGTTTTCATAAAAGTGTAACAGTTCCATAAATGTTAACTAACTATATCATGACATTATTTTTACTACTTATTACATCTTAAATCATGTCACTATATAAATGGTTGTTTAGCTATGTATGTACACATGTGTAGAATGGAGCACTAAACCAATTCTCAATAATTTAAAAATGACCTGTATAGTACATCTTAGCTGGATAAAAGCTAGACATTAAGGAAGAAATTTCCTTGGTTATTCCAAACATATTTTTCTGACTATAACCAAAATATTGTTTTTATCAACTAATTCTGTTCTGTAGCCAGAAAGGATGACAATAGTTTGTATAACTTTGTAGTCTTCATAGCTTTTGTAGCCAAGCATCTCCTAGGGTATTATAAACCTACATTGGACTCTCTGTCCAGTAGCCATTGTTTCTAATTGATACCTTGCCACACAAGGTATCACATCCATTTCAAAGTCATTTTTATTATTATTTTTAAATCTCTTTGCAAGATAGTAGGTTTCCACATGGATTTTTCCAGTTTCTGACTTGCTTAATCCTTCTTTCTCTCCTGTTGTCTTCCTTAAAAGCCTCTCCCTGATTAAATATTTCACCTCCACATTACACATATCCATGTCAACATTTGTTGTAATTTTGTTCTGCAGATGCCCAATCTAATTGAAAAAAGGTGATAATCTGAAAGTGTTTTTATTCTTCATTTTTATAACAACCAATGATAGCAAATACTTTTGTAAAGTGATCAATAACCACTTCAAAATTTTCTTTTGAGAGCTCTCTTTTGAGTTCTATAGTCTGTTTTTAAATTTGACTATGTATATCTCATGAATAAGTACAATTAATATTGATAAATTTGCCACTGAAAATATTCTAAAGACTCGATGAAATTCCAGTTTAAATCTATGGTCATTCCTTATAGAATATAAAGAATAATTTTTAAATTTATATGGAAGAGTGGGGAGAAAGATAGCCAAAATGATCCTTGGCAATAAGAAGACTGTGGGGAGAATCATCACATCCAATTTCAAGCACACTACAGAGACATAGTGATTAAAACAGCATGGCCCCAGCACATAGCAGAAATGTACACCAGAAAAGTAGAAGAGAGGGTTCAGTCATCATCACTGGACTATAGATAACTACTTTTGACAAAGATGCTTAAAATACACACAGGTTTTGATAACTATCACTGGTTAAAGTGGGATATCAACAGAATGAAACTAGATTTCATCTGTTACATCACACAGAATTTAACTGTAAATAACCCAAAACCATGTTAAAAGAAATTATATGCTGAAGTTACTTCAGTATAAAGTAGAGATATAGTCACAGGTAAGATATAGTAGTCATTGACAAGAACTATTATCTAGGACTCTGGTCACCCATAGAATAAGCATAGTAATTGGCAAAGGAGACTTCATGAAATTAAAAGGCATTTGTAAAGCAAAAAAGCTATCAATTAGGTGAAGAGACAGAGTACACAATAAAAAAAATTCTATAAAGAAAATAAATATCTCACAGAGAATTAGTCTTTAGAATATATAAATAACACAAAACTAAGCATCCAGGAAATAAATAATCCAAGTGAAATGAAAACAATTTTCACATTTCTTACTAAGGTGGTGAGTTTGCCTTGTAGGAAAGAAAGCGTCATAATTAGTTCTAATATGTAGGCATTTTACAGTGTAATTTAAATGTTTATTGCAATTAACACTTATTAAACAAAGAAGTAATAGAAAGACTTAATGTAGTTAGTCTTTTCTAAGCTCCATGCAGGGTGTTTAAAAACTTTATGTATTGTCACTCGAATGTAAAGCTACTTTTGTTGATTATATTGTGTTCTGATTATTGAGACAAACTCTCACTATTATATAAATGACCTAAGCAAAATCCTATTACATAATTAACAATGTATGATTAATTGATTTTACTTTTATAATATCAAATTATTCTTCTACCCCTAATGATTACAGAGTGGCTTATGAATCTATAGGAAATAATTATTTCGTTTTCTTTGTACTTTTCATTCTCTTGATTCATTTGTCTCTATTTTCCTTAAATTTATATATAGTGCTAATGTTGGATTATTTATCTAGCCTAAAATATATTTTCTTAATTTAAGATTATTTTTCTCAAATTAAATATATATTATAGATTTACATACATCAGTTCCATTTGGCTCAACCTTCAAAACAGGCCTTTTAGTCTGCCTACCTCTTTCCATGTTCTTCAGCAGCATATCTTCAAGTTAAAATATTTTTATTCTGCATGTTAAAGAACTTTTAAATATCCACTAGATTAAACCTTTATAAACTATGATGTGATTGCTTTTCTCATAGAAACAGAATTGTTTTCAAAATACATAGTTAAAAATAGTGTTTATTTTGCTTAAAATCATTTAATTGCTTCTTATTTATTTTTGGAATTAAATCTATGTGCTTGATCTTAGCTTATATATCCATGTCTCTTTGTAGCCCCTGTTTAACTTTTTAACCAATGACCTGCTTCTCAAATGTCTTCATTTTAGTTGACTCTTTTGTTAAAGGAACCTAAGTTTGTTGCTATATTTGTATTCTGTGCTTGGGCATTAACACTATTCATATAAGTTATATACTGTTATAAAGTATATATCTAGAATGTCCCTCATAGGAATCATATATATATATATATATATATATATATATATATATATATTGTGTGTGTGTGTGTGTGTGTGTGTGTGTGTGTGTGTATGTGTGTATATATACATCTCTTTATTTACACAAAAACAGTAAAGATGCCCATTTTCAGGCAGCAAATTGACCTTGGTCAGGGTTCATATGTCCAGGATAATGACAAATAACTTTTCTGTTGTTTACAGGCTACTTAGATACTAGTACTTTGCTATCAGCCTAAACAAACTCAAATACACAGACAAACTATGTGCTTCTGCTCTCTGAATCAGCCTGGTGACTGTACTTTTAGAGAGAGTTGAGGAGACTCAGTTAATACTACAAAATAAAACTAATACATATTTAATGTCATAGAAGTTTAATAATGTAGTTCCATGTAAAGATGGTCTACACCTCATGTTGCCCTTACATGATCAGACCATGTTTCAAGGGACTAAAGAGGTTGTTCAGTGTGTAAGAGCATACTTTATTTTTTGTAAACGAACATAGTTCAGTTTCTCAGTGCTTACATCAAATGTCTAGTAACTGAGCATAACTATAACTTAAGGGTATACATAGCTCTCTTCTGGCCTCCCCAGACTTCTTTACTCCTATGTACTCACCCACACACAAACCCACAGTCACATGAACAAATACACACACATTCATAATTAATATAAAAATTAGTATTTAAAAATTGTGCTGTAATAAATTTAACATTTTCCAAAATTCATTAGCAAGGTTAATCAATTCACTAATTTCAAATGGCACAGAATGATCATAGGCTTTTATCTACAATCTTTGAACACAACTATATTTCATACATACTCACATTATATATTATTTACTGCCACAAAGTTTGTACTAGTCAGGATAATATAAAAGGCCCCTTACATAAATTACACATATAACTTAATTAATAATAGCTACATTTGTTCTTTAAATAGCATATGCAATGTTAATATTAGAGAAAAACTAAACAAATTTCAGTTGAAATAAGTTATGTGATGTGATAAATCACTGAGCATTTGAAATGTAAATTTCAGTACATTTGTAATATGTGTAATCTCCGAAGTCAGAAACATGCTAAATCCATTTAATAAATTCATGTTTTGGCATTATTTTAATGTGTTTGACTTTAAAACTACATATATAAATATTATCTGACATTTGCTCATTAACAATTTCTGATATTTAACCATAGGAGATTTTTCAAATATACTTTATTATAGAAGGAATAATTAATTTTATATGAATCTAAAACCAGTGAAGTAAACATTAGTGTGTCTCAATTTTATAGATAAAGAGATACATGTTGATTTAGGAATTGTCTCAGAAGCCTTGCTTTCAAACTGTATAGATTTACACAGTACTTAGTAACTCTTACAATTCAGTAAATGGTTCTCTGATGTATGTAAATTTTATATACATGTATGTATCTGCATGTGATTCATTAGGTACAATGTATATTTTTGTATTTTATGTGTTTATATGCATAGTATTCAAAGTAACATTATTTTTTAATTGTTCATACTTATATGCCAAAACTTGTGTCAAACTTGCAATAAATTGATCTTTCAATTTATATAAAAACAGGAATTTGGGGTCACTCTGAGTTCCTGCGGGCTGGATCTTTACCCCCATCACTGCCAAACCTCTGCAAAAGAGGCCTTAGCTGGAGAGTGCCAGGCCCCATCTAGATCCACCCATCAGTGCAGAAACATCCTGAGTATCAGTCTAGTCTTTGACCCCCATTGCCAGGCCTTGGCTAGAGGTGAGTCTGGGACCAATTCGGGTAGAATCCCCCCAATTACCTTCCCTGGGAACTCACTGGATTGGACAGATCTTGCTCCCCCTGTACCCTGTTCTCCATCAAGAGTGCTATTGGAGCTCTGATACACACCCACCCACCTCTACCAAGAGCCTACCTTCCCCCAATACTGTGCCCAACCCTGCCCACTTTCCCACTACTCTGATTGAACACTGGACAGAGGGTAGAGCCAACAAGCCTGCCACCTTCGGAGAACTTCCTGGAGCTGCTTTGAGCACACTAGACCTGCCTATCCACATAGAACCCCCATAATCCCCACCTGCCTCTTCTCTGACCCCCACTGCCGGTACTCTACTGGACTTCCAGGTCCTTTCCAGAGATCCCCCTATCCCCGCAGTGCCACTCTGAATACCTGCTGGCTAGATCCTTGACCCCCATCACTGGGCCTCTGCTAAAGAGGCCTCAGCTGGATAATACCAGGCCCAGGCTAGATCTGCCTATCTGCACATGGAACATCCTGAGTCCCAGCATTCCGGATCTTTGACCCCTATCCACGGTCTTTGGCTGGAGCCTGATTTTTGACCCCCATCACTGGACCTCTGCCTGAGAAGAGAACTCCTAGAGAGCTTGGACCACCCACAGCTATAGACATCGAACTTCTGGCACATCTAAGACCGCCTGGGGAGTGCAACAGAGAGTGAGAGAGAGAGAGAGAGAGAGAGAGAGAGAGACCCACCTCCACCTACTAGAATATGCAATAGGAAGACAGCAATATAAGAAAACACCTAACACTAGAAAGACAAGCATAATGCCACTAGAATTTAGGGACTCTACAAAAACTAGACCTGAACATTCCAAAGCAGATGAACCAGAAGAGAATGACTTAAAAATTATCATCACAAAAATAATAGAGGCCGTCAAAGACAATGTAAGAAAATCCCTTAAAGAAATGAAAGAGAAAACAAACAAAAAATTGGAAGAAAAGAAGAAATTTCTCAACGAAAATAGAGAATGTCCAGAGAAAACAAACAAGTAAGGGAAACGGTTCAAGACTTGAAAACTGAAATAGAGACAATAAAGAAAAAAACAAATGGAAGGAACGCTGGAAATAGAAAAACTGGGCAAAAGATGTGGAACTGCAGACACAAGCATAACCAACAGAGTACAAGAGATGAAAGAGAGACTCTCAGGCATGGAAGGTAAACTAAAGGAAATAGATTCATCGACCAAAGAAAATTGTAAATCCAACATGCAGGAAATGTGGAACACTATCAAAGGCCAAACCTAAGAATAATAAGCAAAGAAAAAGGCAATGAAGCACAGCTCAAAGGTGCAGTAAATATATTTACAAAATCTTTGAGGAAAATTTTCCCAATCTGAAGAAGGACATGCCCATGAAAGTACAAGAAGCATATCGAACACCAAATGGACTGAACCAAAGAAAAAAGACACCTCAAAACATAATATCAAAACACCTAACATACAGAATAAAGAAAGAATATTAAGAGCTGCGAAGGAAAAAGGCCAGATAACATACAAAGGCAGACCTATCAAAATTATGTCTGAAAATCCACTGAAATTCTCAAGGCCAGAAGGTTCTACAAGTACTAAGAGTCCGGGGATGCCAACCCATGCTACTATACCCAGCAAAAATCTCAATCACTATAGACAAAGTAAACAAGATATTTAATGACAAAGCTAGATTTTCATAATATGTATCTACAAATCCAGCCCTACAGAAAGCTTTGGAAGGAAAACTCCAACCCAAGGAAGTTATCTATGCTCACAAAGACATAGGTAACAGATAATCCCACTTCACCAGAAACCAAGTGTAAAGCAGGACAAATATATTCACAATACCACTGCCAACAACAACTATAAAGCAAACAAACATTAACAATCAATGGTCCTTACTCTCCCTCAACATTAATGGTCTTAACTCGCATGTAAAAAGACACAGGCTAACAGAATTGATACGAAGACAGAATCCATCCTTCTGCTGCATACAAGAAACACATCTAAGTTTCAAAGAAAGATATTACTTCAGGGTAAAGGGCTGGGAAAGATCTTCCAAACAAATAGACCAAAGAGGTAAACAGGGGGATCTATACTAATATCTAACAAGTTAGACTTCAAATCACAATTAATCAAAGGTGATGAAGATGGTCACTTCTTATTCATTTCATGAGAAATCCATCAATACAAAGTCTCAATTCTGAACATTTTTGCCCCAAATACAAAGGCACCCACATTTGTAAAAAAGAAAAAAAAAAAAAGCTACTAAAACTCAAAGCTCACATAAAACCTCACACACTTATAGTAGGAGACTTCAACACACGACTCTCACTACTAGACAGAACCACCAGCAAGAAACTTAAAAAAGAAACAAAAGAAATAACAAAAGTTATGTCTCACTTGTTTTCAACAGACATATATATAGAACATTCCATAAAACATTAAAGAGTGTATCTTCTTTTTTGCTCCACATGGAACCTCTTTTAAAATCGACCAAATACTAGGTAACATAACAAACCTCAACAGATAAAAAAAAATTTGAAGTGTCCCCTGTATCATATGCTTTAATATTTGAATTCAACAACAACACAAATTGCAGAAACTCTACAAACTCGTGGAGTGAACAATGAGAAATTGCACCATACCTAGGTCAAAGAAGAAATAAAGAAAGAAATTAAGGACTTCTTAAAATCAATGAGAATGAGGACAAAACATACCCTAAATAATGGGACACATTGAAAGCAGTGTGCTGAGGGAAGATCATTGCACCATGTGTCCATATGAGGAAAACAGAGAATAGTCGCATTAGAGAATTAACAGCACAACTGAAACTCTTAGAACAAAAAAAAAAGCAAACTCACCCTGGATGAATATATGCCAGGAAATAATCAATTTGAAGGTTGAAATCAATAAAATAGAAACCAGAAAAACAATACAAAAAAAATCAATGAACAAAGAGTAGGTTTTTCAAGAAAATCAACATGATAGACAAACCTTTATCCAAACTAATAAAAAAGCAGAGAGAGAACATTCAAATTAACAATATCAGACACATAAAGGGGAAAATAACAATGGACACAGAGGAAATCCTACAATTTTAAGTCATATTTTTAAACCTGTACTCCACAAAATTTGATATTCAAAGGAAATGGACATATTTATGGATAACTACCAATACCAAAATTAAATCAAGAACAGACAAATAGACATGTAATCCCCAACAAAATAGAAGCAGTCATTGAAAGCCATCTAACCAAAAGAAGCCCAAGGCTAGATGGCTTTAGTGAAGAATTCTACCAGAAATTCAATGAAGAGCTAATACCAATACTCATCAATTTTTTTCCCACACAAAAACACAAAAGGTTCATTACCAAACTTTTTTTACCAGGCCATAATCACCTTGGTACCCAAGCCACAAAGACACACCTAAGAAAGAAGATTACAGACCAATATCTCTGATGAACATCAATGCCAAAATACCCAATAAAATACTGGTGAACTGAATCCAAGAACACATCAGAGTAATCATCCACCATGACCAAGTAGACTTCATCCCTGGCTTACATGGATGGTTTAACATGTGAAAATCTATCAATGTGATCCATCATATAAACAAACTAAAAAGAAAAATAATATGATCATCTCCCAAGATGCTGAAAAAACCTTCAACAAAATTCAACACCCTTTCATGATAAAGGTCTTGGAGAGTCCAGGGATAACAGGAACATACCTAAACATAATAAAAGCAATATACAGTAAAGCAACAGCCAACATCAAACTGAATGGAGAGAAGCTTAAGGCAATTCCTCTAAAATCAGGAACAAGACAAGGCTGCCCTCTCTGTCCATATCTCTTCAGTATTGTACTTGAAGTTCTAGCTAAAGCTATAACACAACAAAGGAGATCAACAAGACACAAATTGAAAAGGAAGAAGTCAAACTTTCTTTATTTGCAGATGATATGTTAGTTTACATAAGTGACCCAAAAAACTAAACTACATCTGATAAACTCCTTCATCACACTAGCAGGATACACGATAAACTCAAAAAAAAAAAAAATCAGTAGCCCTACATTATTCAGATGAAAAAGGGGCTGAGAAAGAAATCAGATAACATCACACTTTATAATAGCCAAAAACAACAAAGTATCTTGAGGTAAGCATGGTAATGCTTACCAAACAAGTGAAAGATTTATATAATAAGAACTTGGTGCCTTAAAAGAAAGAAATTAAAGAAGACACAAGAAAATGGAAAGATCTCCCATGTTCTTGGATAGTTAGCATAAACATAGTAAAAACGGCAATCTTGCCAAAAGCAAACTACAGATTCAATGCAATCACCATTAAAACACCAGCACAATTTTTCACAGACCTTGACAGGATAATACTCAACTTTATAAGGAAAAGCAAAAGACCCAGGATAGCCAAAACAACCCTGTGAAATAAAGGATCTTCAGGAGGCATCAACATCCCCGACTTTAAGCTCTACTACAGAACTATAGTCCTAAATAGCCTTATAATGGCACAAAAATAGACAAGTAGACTGATAGAATCAAATTGAAAATCCAAATATTAATTCACACACCTACAAACACCTGATTTTGAAAAAACAGCTAAAAAAAATACAATGGTGAGAGTAAAAGCATCTTCAACAAACAGTTCTGGCACAATTGGATGATGGTATGTAGAAAGTTACAGATAGACCCATGTCTATCACCACACACAAAACTCAAGTCCAAATGTATCAAAGACCTCAACATAAATATAGTCACACTGAACCTCTTAGATGAGAAAGTAAGAGGTACCGTTCAACAAATTGGTATAGGAGACCACTTCCGGAACATAACTCTACTAGCAAAAACACTGAGACCAACAATTAATAAATGTGACTTCCTCAAACTTAGAAGCTTCTGTAAGGAAAAGTACACAGTGGACAAGACCAAACAGTAGCACACAGACTGGGAAAAGATCTTCACCAATCCTGTATTTGACAAAGGGCTGACCTCCTAAATATACAAGAAACTCAATAAACTAGTCAACAAAACACCAAATATCCCTATTAAAAAATGGGGTACAGAAGTGAAGAGAGAATTCTCAATAAAGAAAATCAAAAAGGCTGAAAGACACTTAAGAAATTGCTCAACATCCTTAGCAATCAGGGAAGTGCAAATTGAAACAGTTTGAGATATATCTTATTCCTGCCAGAATGGCTAAAATTAGAAACACCAATGACAACTTCTGCTAGAGAGGATGTGGAGAAAAGGGAACACTCCTCCACTGCTGGTGGGAGTGCAAACTTGTTCAGCCATTTTGGAGATCAGTATGGTGAGTCCTCTGGAAAATCAGAATTAGTTTACCACCAGACCCAGCAACACCCCTCTTAGGAATATACGGAAATGATCCACATCCATGCAAAAAAGACATGTGCTCAACTATTTTCATAGCAACATTATTTGTAATAGCAAGAACCTGGAAGCTACCTAGATGCCCCTCAACTGAATGGATAAAGAAGATGTGGCACATCTACACAATGGAATACTACTCTACAGATAAAAAACAATGGAATTTTGATATTTTCAGGCAAGTAGATGGAACTTGAAAAAACCATCACAAAAAGAGGACCATGGTATGCACACACTCATACATGGATTTTAGACCTTGAGCAAAGGATCACCATCCTATAAATCACACTGCCTGAGGAACTAGGAAACAAGGTTGATTGAAAGAGATTCATATAAATGTCACAGATGGGGGAAGGGACAAGTTCTGCAGAGCACATGGGGCTGGGGTGGCAGTGAGTAGAGAGGGAACTAGGAGAAAGAGAAAGGGAGGAGAAGAAATCACATGGGACTAGGAAGATTGAGTTAGGGGAGGAAGAGAAGACAGAAAAGAGTTAGAGAGAGAGAGAGAGAGAGAGAGAGAGAGAGAGAGAGAGAGAGAGAGAGAGAGAGAGAGAGAATATTAAAAAAGGAGCCATTATAAGTTTGAAGAGAAAACTGAATCTAAAGAAAAGTTAGAGACCTACAAGACTGACTCCAACTAACAATTTGAGCCACAGGGAAAAGGCTACCATAAATGCCATCCTTGATAATGAGATCAACAACTAACTTATCCACCATCATGGAGCCCTCATCTTGTTCCTATTGAAAACAGAAGCAAACACCCACAACTAAATACTGGGTTGAGCTAGAATCCAGATGCAGAGAGAGAAAACTAGATCGGGTTGCAGAAACATATAGACACCTGACCTGAACAAGGAGAACAAGGATGTGCTAATGGGCCCCCAGACTGATAGCTGGGAGTCCAGAATAGTACTGACTCAGACCTCCTGAACATGGGTCTCAGCTAGAATGCCTGAGCAGTCTGGGGGACCTCAGACAGTAGAAAAAGGATGTATTCCTGGTGCACAAAAGGACCTTGAGGCACATCATCCATGGAGGGATACTCCTTTAACCTAGAGACAGAAGTCCTAGTCCCTAGTTCAAATGACTTGACAAATTTAGATGACTCCTCCTGGATGGCATCACCCTACATGTGTAGTATGTGGGAAATTGTGAGGGGAGGGTGGTCCTGGTGCATGTTAGCAGGGGAAAGAAGGAAGGGAGGGGAAGAGAACTGGGATCGATAAGTTAAAAAAATGAATTAAAAAAAGTAAGAAATAAAATATAAACAAAACAAAAAATGAAAAACAAAAAACCAAACAACAACAAAAAACAAACAAACAAACAAACAAAAATAAACAGGAATTTGGATCTCTTCATTCAATGATCATTCATTAGTGATCTACCTGGATTTTGATCTGGATACTACAACTCATCGGAAATATATTGCCACATAATATTTTTAAAGTATTTTTATATGGATAATGGGACAGTTATATAATTTAAATAAAGCAGTTAACACTTAATAAGGGTATTTTCTTTATAAAAAAAAACCAAACTATGTGTTAATGAGTACATTTTAATTTATGGAAACTAATAGACAGTAAAAGTTATTTGCACTCATGTGGAATAAATACTACCTATACAAATATAAACCACTTTAAATTAATAAGAAAGGCTAAAATTATTCTTTTTTATGGAAGAAGTAAATGAAAAAAGTAGTTAAATCAAAATGTAGGAACAAAATAATAAAACTTTTACTATGCATATTTGATTTCTTCAAAATAAGAGTTATATAACAAATTCAGGATAGTTGGGAAGACAAGCTGAAATTATAAAAATAAAGTAGTATAAAATTTGTGCACAGTGTTTGTTACAAAATAAATTTCATTATATGAATTATGTTAGGGCCTACAGGTAAATTCTAAATTAAATGCGAGGACATACTCATTTTTGTAATTATACTTAAAAATTTTAAATGGTTCTTGTGGTACACACAAAATAACCATGACACTGAATTTAAGAAAATATTAAAATAATTTCTAATGTAAAAAATCATTTTATAATACCTCCTGCTACAGAGGAAGAGATTAAGAATGAGAATGACATTTCTACTCGATGTCATAACATCTCATAGTTGGCAAATATGTTGCTTCAGACTCAGTCTGCTTTTCTTCCCTTTGTTGCAAATAATGAGTGCTTAATACAAACACAGAACATTTCACATTCCACATAAAAGAAAAGAAGTTGTGATGACTGTGCACAGTGACCTCTATTGCAGCTGATATTGCTTGGCTTTTTCATTTCACAAGAGAGAATAAAAATAGATAATGAAAACCACAGAAATTTTAACCAAGGAGCGAAGTGAGTTTTGTATGCATAGTGTCAGAATGCCTTTGTAACATTAGCTACTGAGAAACAAAGTTAAAGGAAAGTGAAGACTGGAAACATTTTTTCACACTCATACTCTCAGAAGTTTCTATTGAAAGATTTTTATAAAATAGTTGTGGAAACATGTAATAGATTATCTACCACTACAAATCAAACAGTGAAATATATCCACTAATTTCTTTACTCAACAGTAAAAAGAGCAATAAGTAATTTTGACTACTTGTGTAAATATGAAATATAGTAAATATACAAAATGCAGGTCTGTAGTATCTGAATAAGAGTGTCCCCTAAAGCCTTGATATTTGACATCTTGTTTTCCAGTTAAGAAGTGCTTTGTGTAGAGTTTGGAGGTCTCACCTAGCTGGAAGAAGTGTGTCACCAAGGGCAGACTTGAGGTTTGGAATGCTTCACACTTTTTCTGGAGAGATACCTACTCCTTGTTTGGGATTGAGATGTAAACTCCAAACTTCTGCTCCAGGGAACTTGCCTGCTGACTGCCATGCTTCCTAGCCATCATTTGGTACTTGGAAACTACAGCACTAGATAAACATTTTCTTCTATAAGTTGCCTTGGTGCCTTGGTCATGATGTTTTATCACAGATTTGTTTTTGTTTTTGTTTTTTGTTCTTTTTTTTTCTTAGAATGGTGCTTTGCCTTGTGTAGTATGAGTTCAGGAAACTTTGTTAAGTTTAACCACAATTCTATAAATTTCACATTTATATGACAAAAGAAAGCAATAATAGATTGCTTACATAATTAAAAATATTCAAAATTCATTTAATTATTCATTTATATCATGAGCACAATCTTATTTGGAATTTTATAGGATAATTTCAGTTATAGTCACAATTATAATTATCCAACTAAGGCTCCAAATAACAGAAAGCTATTAATTTTCAGATAAAAACACAGATAGAGAATAATAGAATTATGTTTCCAGGATAAAATAAATATAACTAATAATAGTTTTATAAAATAATTAGCTTTTACTAACTAGATACTGTGAAAACGTATTTCCTCCTAAATATGCATACTCTAAATATATATAGAATAAAGGATATAACATAATTGACTGGCACATTGTTGTATTATTATGTATTTTAATCCACATTCTATATTTTATTAAAAATAAGAGCCTTTAGATCGCTTAGTATGTAAAAGTGCTTTCTACATAAGGTTGAGGACTTGAGTTTGAACACTGAAACTAGAGTTAGAAAGAAAAAAACAATTCCTAAAAATTGTCCTCTGACTAATAGATATGCACACACACATACACACATATCACATATCAGGAAGACATGTGTGCATATATATATATATATATATATATATATATATATATATATATATATGTGGGGGGGGTCAGAGAGAGAATAATAGTTAATAACAATTGGAATTTTTTGCAAAATTGAAGCAATGTTCCGAGTAGTTTTAATTGGATATTGTGTTCTAGCATAAATTTTCAAACATATGTAAAACTGTCATTCAAAACTGTAACAAGTATACTTCTATAATCATAACTATATGTTACATGAACAACATACCTACATAATCCAAGTACATATAAAACTTTGAAAAATCATAATTTCTGCTTGTAATTTTAATAGAATATCCCAACTCTCTTAAATAAAATGAAATTTACAACATTGTTCTTTCATACTCATAATTTATAAGTACTGAGCAGTCAGCTAGATTTCCAGGACTAGGCATTGAAGTTCACATGTTGAATGGATGTTGACTCAAATTAATGAGCTTTTGGTTACTGCAAATATTTACTTGACACTACTACACTGGTAGGATTCTCCCCCTAAGCTGGTCATTGATGTTGTTCACAGTAATCATATATAGAGCTGTTGTTCTCTCACCTTTGGAAGATTGTGTCATGTTTTTTGAAGTCATGAAAATAAGCCCACATAAGGGCATTAAGGACTGTTTCACCAAAACACAATTTATTTTTAAATGTCCTAACTTTTTTTTGTTTTTACGATGATAACTTGTTTAATGATGCAAAGATACATTACATTCTTTTTTCCCTTATTTTTCATATTGATCTCAGTTCCCTTTCCTTTCCTATCTCCCTCCTTTCTCCCTCCCTCCCATGCCCTCTGACCAACATCCCATCCTATCCCCACCACTTCACAGGGTGGGTGATGCCTTCCAGAAGGCATAAAAAAAATCTGTTACATATTTTTAAAAATTTAGTTACAAAGACTATGAAAACACTAACACAAAATACATGGAGAACATGAGGGATCATGAAGATTGAGTGGGGGAACAAAAAGAGGAGAGTAAGCAAAGAGATAAGTTTATAGAGGGAGCAATTCTAGGTTTAAAGAGAAATATGGCACTAGGGAAATGTTCAAGGATGAACCCAACTAAGAATCTAAGCAGTAATGGAGAGGCTACCTTAAATACCTTTCCCTAATAATGAGATTGGGGACTACCTTAAGTGCCATCCAAGAGCCTTCATCCAGTAGCTGATGGAAACAGAAGGAGACACCCTCAGCTAAACACTGAGTCAAACTCCTAGAATCCAGTTGTAGAAAGGGAGAAAAAATGAACAAAGGGTTCAAGACCTGAGCAAGTGGGAGCTCACGGACTCCAGTATGACAGCTGTGGAACCAGCATAGGACCGAACCAAGCCCCCTGAACATGGGTGTCAGTTAGGAAGTTTAGCAGTCTATGGGGCCTCTGGCAGTGAAACCAGTATTTATCCCTAGTGCAGAAATGGTCTTTGGGAGCCCATTCCCCATGAAGAAATACTCTCACAGCCTAGAAACACAGGGGCAGACCTAGGCTCTTCCCAAATGATGTGTCAGACTTTGATGTATGCTTCATGGAAGGCCTCACCCTTCCTAAGGAGTGGATGGGGGATGGGATGGGGGATTGATGGGGGGTATGGAAGGATGGGAGGGACAGGGAACTGGGATTGATAAGTAAAGTAAGATTATTTCTAAATAAATGGAAATATATAAAATAAAAAATATAACAAGATAAAGTTGATGATGAGCTCTGTATTCTAAATTTACTAACTTGATTTATAACTATCCAGTATATACCGATAGAGGACATATATATATGTATATGTATATGTATATGTATATGTATATGTATATGTATATGTATATGTATATGTGTGTGTGTGTGTGTGTGTGTATGTGAATGTTGGTAGCATGTGTGTGAGTATGCCTACACCTCAAATTTATCTATTTTACTTTTTAATTATGTGTATAATTCTTATTGTCTTCAATCTTTAAATTAGTAAATCATTACATGTCATAATCATGTTTTAGTTATTTGGCATTCAGTTCTCATTGTGGCACAATTACAGAAAATAAAATTGAAGGAAATTTAAAAGAAGCAAGATTGAACACATAAGAAGGAAGAAATAGTTTTTCTTCTCATCATTACATTACACTGGATAGCTCTACATTTAGGCTCAGGGTATTCTAGAAATTTCTTATTAATACATGAAGTTATTTCTCCACTAACATAGATATTAACATGTCCATCATTTATATATCTGTGGAAATACTATCTCTCTCATAAATAATATTTAACACCAGATACATCATAATGCAGATCAATGTGCAAATGAAGCAATACTACAGCCTAATTAATTTCTAAGCCCTATCAAGAAATTAAGTTTGTAAGGAACTGACAGTTCTATAATATGAAAGATTTATACTTACATATTTTACTCATTAAACCTGTAATTATTCAATACTTTCCTTTTTTAAGCACTTAATTTTACTATTTAAGTCAATTTTCAATGGAGTGGAGCAGTAAATGATAACCAGCCATATTCCTCTAAGAGAAACCATGGTGTTTTGAACTTTATTGGTAGTTTCCTTTCCATCTATATTTATATTAAAGTTGGTGAATTTTCTAACTGACCTGGAAATGCTCTAATGACTATGTATTTCGTTTTTACCCTTAACTGACACACTATATAAAAATGGGTGTGGCATTTTTAAACGTAGAGCCATTAAAGTTTGTTAAAGAGTAATGTGCCATTTCTTGCAAACATTAATAATATAACCTTAACAATCACAGTGGTGTTTGTGACAGTTGCTATTTGTGAAAATAATTCATGTTTATATACATACAAATCTATATTTCATTGACTAAAGTAGTTTGTAAGAAATTTGATAGGTATAATTTTTTATATTTTAACATCTTTGACCAAATTTGCTTAGAGATGTCAACTGTAAAATAATGCTCATTGTTAGCAGGGTAAGTGAGATATATTTATTACACATTAATGTAATTTTAAGCTTAATTTAATGTTTTTGGTTTTCTAGTAATTATTTTCTGAGGAAGATATTTACATGAATATTTATTATTTAATAATATGAATATGTGGATATATTTAATTATGACTCTTTTCCTATTCTTCTCACCCATGTGATCTGTGAAGTACTTGTATTTGTATAAACTATTTCCCATTCAAAATTGGCACAATAAAAGCAGTTATCACCATAGCTACCAGGACATATATTTTTTCAGAAGATCATGTCAATCTCTCATAAAAAGTGAATTGTCATAAGAAACATTAAGTCTTGTTATCAACAGAAAACAGAAGAAGTAATATGCCTGTTGAGGTGCTGTCATAGTGTCAAGCACATCTGTGGGACAGTTGTGAGTGCATTTCAAATGGTCTTCTTGCCGTTGCTTTAAGGACTTTCTTACTCTTCTTTCATTGCACAATTCTCAAATTCATGGTTGGGCCTCAAAAGAGAACAAATGCATTATGTTAAAAAAAAAAAGGCTTACATTTAAACTTGGATTGTGTTAACTAATAGATTCACTATGTATAATGTTCTGTATTCAGGGATTACATTTTTTTTCTTTCTGATTTAACATATCGATCCCAGTTCCCTCTCCCTTCTTTCCTCCCTTCCCCCAACCCTTCTCCCATCTAATCCGCCCCCCCTGACTCCACGGGGAGGGTGATGCCTTCCAGGAGGGATCAACAAAATCTGTCAATTCATTTGGAGTAGGGACTAGGCCCTCCCTCCTGTCTCTAGGCTAAGGGAGTATTCCTCCATGGGAAATGTGCTTCTAAAATCCATTCCTGCACCAGGGATATATCCTGGTTCCACTGTCAGAGGTCCCTTAGACTGCCTAAGTCTACTGAGACCCGCATTCAGGGGGTCTGAGTTGGTCCAATGCTGGTTTCCTTGCTATCAGTCGGAGGGGGGGGGGTCCATTAGCTGCCCCTTGTTCAGGTCAGTTGTCTCTGTGGTTATGTGTAGCCTGGTCTTGCCCCTATTTTCTTATCAGTCCTACCTTTCAGCAACTGGATTCCAGGAGTTTGGCTTAGTGTTTAGCTGAGGGTGCCCACTTCTGTTTCCATCAGCTAGCAGATGGCAGATAAGTTAGTCATCAATCTCATTATCAGGGAATGGCAAGGATTAAGTTTAATGGTATTAATTAAGAAATTAAAGAAAACATTATGAGTGCAAATTGTTTAAGATGGTATCTAAAACCTCTTATATTTTAAAAAATGTTATTTGTACATTGCATTTTAAAAGTGAAACTGTTTATTTTTTTATTTCAAGATGAAATTGTTTCTTATTAATGAGTACATTTATAGTTCTTAGAATATTACAACATGAAAAGAGTAAAAATAAATAAATAAAGGGGCTGAGAATGAAATCAGAGAAATTTCACCTTATGCAATACCACAAACAACATAAATTATCTTGGGGGTAATGCTAAGCAAACAAGTAAAATATCTATTAATAAGAACTTTGAGTCTTTAAGAAAAAAATTTAAAAAGATACCAGAAAATGGAAAGATTCCCCCATGTTCTTTGATAGTTAGGATCAACATAGTAAAAATGGCAATATTGCCAAAAGCAATCTACAGATTCGATACAATCCCCATAAAAAACCCAGCATAATTCTCCACACATCTTGAAAAGACAATCCTCAGTTTTATATGGAAAATGAAAAGACTTAGGACAGACAAAAAATACTGTACAATAAAGGAACTTCCTGAGGCAACACCATTCCTGAGTTGAAGCTCTATGATAGAGATATAGTCCTGAAAACTGCTTAGTATTGGCCCAAAAATAGACAGGAAAGCCAATAGAGTCAAATTGAAAACCCTGATAATAACACCTATGAACACCTGATTTTTCACAAAGAAACTAAACTTATAAATGGGGAAAGCATTTCAACAAATGGTGCTGGTATAACTGGTATAATAGTGTACAGGCTGACCTGTAGAAGACTGCTGTTAGATTCATATGTATAGCCATGCACAAAACTTAAGTCCAAATGGATCAAATACCTTAACATAAATCCAGCCACACTGAACCTCTTAGAGGAGAAAGTGGGACATACAATTGAACAAATTGGTACAGACACTGAGATTAGCAATTAATAATTGGGACTGCCTGAAATTGAAAAGCTCCTGCAAGGCAAAGGACACAAGACAAAATGGCAGCACCCAGATTCGGAAAAATTTTCCACAACAACTCACCTGAGAGAGGACTATTTGCTAAAATATACAAAGAACTTAAGTAGTTAGTTACCAAATAATCCAATTTAAAAGTGGTGTACAGAACTACATAGAGAATTCTCAATGGAGGAATCTAAAACCTCTGAAAGACATGTGAGAAAATGCTCAATATCCCTAGCTGTCAGAGAAACGCAAATCAAAGCTACTCTGAGATACCATCTTATTCCTGTCAGAATGGCTAAAACAAAAAAACACCAAAGAGAGTTTATGCTGGAAAGGATGTGATGAAAGGGTTACACTCCTCCACTGTTGATGGGAGTGCAAACTCATACAGCCATTTGGAAATCAGTAAGGTGGTTCTTCAGGAAAATGGGAATCAGTCTACCTCAAGATCCAGTAATTCAACTCTTAGGCATATACCCAAAAGATGCACATTCATACAACAAGAACATCTGTTCAACTATGTTCATAGCAGCATTATTTGTAAAACCCAGAAACTAGAAGCAACATAAATACCTCTCAACTGAAGAATGGATGGAGAAATTGTGTTATATTTACACAATAGAGTACTATTCAGTGGAAAAAACAATGGAATCTTGAAAATCTCAGGAAATAGATGGAGGTAATTCAATCACAAAAAAGACAAACACAGTATGTGCTCACTGATACAGTTTTTAGACATAGAGCAAAGAAAAGCAGGGAAACAAGGAAGACCTAAGAGAGACACACATGGCCCTCTGGAGAAAAGGAAAGGGACAAGATTTCCAAATCAAAATGAGTAGTATGAGGGGAGAGGAGAGGAAACTGGTGGGAAGAGGAAGGGAGAAGTGGGCATAATGGAGTAGGAAGATGGAGTCGGAGAAAGAATTGAGGAGAGCAAGAAAAGAGTGACCATAATAAAGGGAGCCATTATAGGTTTTAAGAGAATTCTGGCATTAGGGAAATGTTCAGAGATCTACAAGGATGACCTCAGCTAACAATTTAAGCAATAGTGTACAGGCTCCCTTAAATACCCTTCCCTAATAATGAGAATGATGACTACCTTAAATGCCATACAAGAGCCATCATGTAGTAGCTGATGGAAGCAGAAACAGATACCTACAGTTAAACACTGCTCTGAACTCATGGAATCCAGTTGCAGACAGGGAGGAATGATGAAGAAAGGGATCAAGACCAGGCTGGAGAACCCCACAGAAACACCTGTTTTGAACAAGGTGGGCTCATAGACCCCAGTCTAATAGCTGGGAAACCAGCATAGGATCAGCTCAGGCCCCCTGAATGTGGGTGTAGGTTAGGAGGACTGAGCAGTCTATGGGGCCTCTGGCAGTTGATCTGTATTTATTCCTAGTATGTGAATGGACTTTGGGAGCCCATTCAAAATAGAGGGATACTCTTTCAGCCTAGACCCAAGGAGGAGGGCCTGAGCCCTTCTCCAATGATAGACAGACTTTGAAGACTCCCCATGGAAGGCCTCACCTTCCCTGGGGAGCAGAAAGGGGGTGAGATGGATTTTGGTGTAAGGAACAGTGGAGGATGGGAGTATGCGGGAACTGGGATTGATATGTAAAACAAGCTTGTTTCAAATTTAAATGTAAAACTTATAAAAAATTTCATTGTACATATGGGGAGCTTAACATAGAAGTCTGTTATCATGTATTCCTAAAAATGATAGCTAGTTCTCATTCTTCAGGATTTTATTAAATTAGTATTTATGACTGATTAATTGAGGTTACATTTTTGTCCTACAACAAAGAAATGGCAGTTGTTATCAAATTATACTGAGCAAGACTTGTCATTGATCAGTTCATGCCCTTATTTAGTATTGCTTTTGAATATCTGCAAAGCCCATGCTTATGTGATATTCATGTACAAGTGTAGAACATAACCTGATGGTGAATAGTAAATCTCATTTACATGCAGAACTAAAGACATCCTTTCTGGAGAAAATTCTTTCTCCTGCTAATTAAAAATAAAAATCCATCTTTCCCTTCCCCTCTCTCTATCTCTAAATAAAGTTTTTTTCCCACCTTTCTCCTCTACCTGCCAGTTTCAACCTCCTCCTTCTCCTTGGAATTCTCCTAACATTAAATCTTAGTTGCCTGAATTAATAATCTAGAGCTGCCTTTGTTTTTCACTTACATAAAAAATGAACCATTTTATGTAAGATTTCTTTTATTAAAACTCCATCTAAATAAGTAGAAATTTTCTTATAAAATATATCACATACACCTAACATACAGAAAGGAGAAAAATACAGTTTAATGAAATTTAACTTCATTGATAAGAAAAATTTTCTTCAACAATATTTATCAACATAAAAATAAAGATATACTGTATTATCCATAACCTGGAGGTTTAGGACAGAATTAGGAAGATGTCATTACTTCTAAATATTTTGTATCTAATTAAAAAGCAGAGTAAAATCTAAGAATTAATATTATAAATAACTTGCAAAAATATAGACAACTATGCTAAACTACTCAAAATACAAACTCAGAAAATCCACTATATGAACTTATAATTTTTATGTCATGGGTACAACATGTGCAATGACATGCATGGCATGTTTGTCTGAACATCGGCTCATTCCATGTGTTTAGGTATTTGTTTGTGTGTACATATGTTCATACAGATATGGGAAGTTGGTGATGGCTTCTTCCTCAATCACTTTATTTAGGCAGTTCAATGATTCTTTCTATTCTGGCTAATCAGCTTTCCAAAGTGATTCCTGTGTCTACCTCCTTGGCACTGGTGTTGTAGTTAGCTGTAAAACCTAGTTATCTTCTACATGGGTTCTAGAATGTAAGCCTGTATATGGGACTATCTCTTTGTCTTTTGAACCAACTTCTCTGTCCTTAAATATATTTTCAGCTTAATTATTCTTGATTATTGGCATTTCTTGAACATCTCCTCTATTCCACTGATTAACCTAATTAGCTTTAGCATTCCAGCATCATCCACATGTGACAGGATGAATGCAAGATGATAAAAGTCAGTTTCTTAGCTAATTCAACTCATTAATTGATCCTACTTCCTATGAACAACATCCAAGCAAGTTTAACAGAACAAAAACAACAACAAAATACACCTCACATACTCAGTGAAAAGTCAAAAGTAGAAATGAAAACATTCAAAATAAAATGTAAAGTGGGGAGAAAGGAGAGGACAGGTGTACAGGGTTGAAGAGAGTTTGTCCAGTTCAGTAAGAATATGTTTACTGAACTGTCATTGCATAGAGAGTAGCAATAATCAGGTCTATAAGACCACCCTTCAAATAGCAGTCAGAAAAAAGCCTGTGTATATGGCACATAAAATTTTAAAAAAAAAATAATGGCCATCTGGGGATATGGTAGTGTATAAGGTTGCCTCATATGAAATTTCTAATTTCTGCTTAAAATGTTGATTAATAGGGGGAAACATGTGAAACGACACTAAAAAAATAATAAATATTCATATGAATTTGATAAAAATTTTGGCAAAAAAGAATATTAATTTACATTTCAGCTTTTAGCAATGCAATGTATTATTTGCAGAAGTGGGTTTCTGGGGCTGAAGAGATGACTCATAGTTAAGAATACTGGCTCCTCTAGCAAAGGACCTTGATTCACTTTCAAAAACCAAGGCTGGGTGCTTCCACTCATTTGTAACGTGAGCTTCAGTGAGTCAGACACCCACTTCTGGCTTTCAAGAGTACACACACAATTAATATGCATTCATGAAGACACACACACACACACACACAAACACACAGGCACACACATGTGCACATTTACACACAAACATTACATGAATAAAATTAAGACAATACTTTTTGATATTTTGTCTTTTAGACAAAATATTTTCTAACTAAAATTTCAGTGTCTTTAAATTGAGCAAAGAATTATAAAGACCAGGCTGGCCTTTTTATTTATGTAACAGATATATCTATATAATAACACAGGAAAATAAAAAGAAAACACCTACATACTTATGGAAAGTTACAGTGATGTCTATGTTATTGGCTTTAAAAATCTATCTCAAAGAAAGCAATGTTGTCTGAGAACACAGATGGACAAGATAGAGAAAACTTTAGGAGACAACTTTATACTGTTGTTAAGCACTCTGTGGAAAGTATATCCATGACACCTTCAAAGCAGTTACCTACCTGGAGGAGTCTTTGTCAGTAGACAACAGAGCTGAGCATCCATATTTCTTATGTCACTATTTACACTAACAAACTTTAGATATCCTCAAAGTTCACCAAGAGATGAGTAAATAAGAAAATGTGGCATATATGTAAGTGGAATTTTATTTGGCATTAAGTAAGAGGGGAAATTTTGACATCCAGCTGTGGAATAATACTTCTGTGCACTATTTAAATATATGTCACTATGATTGGGTTAATAAACAAGCTCACTAACCAATAGCTGAGCAAAATAAAGTTAGAAAGGAAAGTAAAAATGAGAATGATGGGATGAAGAAGGATGTAATCAGAGGAGTTGACTGCCAGGTGGAGAATCAGTCAGACACACAAAATGGGATAGAATTAAAGGCCACAAGCCTGATTAATAGAAATGGGTTAAGATGTAAGAGTAGGTAAGTATCAAGCCTGAGTTATTGGTTGAGCAATTAGAATTCATATTAAGTCTCAGAGCTCAGTTATTGGGAAGATGCTACTGATTATTTGGGAGCAGGCATTCAGGACATGAAAACTCCACCTACAACACTCACAAGAAATTGAAGAAACTTAAAATCTTCATTTTAAGCAATATAAGCTCAACTCAGATGTAGCATCAATAACTTGGAGTTCAAGTTGAAGATAATAAAAGCAAAGCAGCCAGCTATCAGCTTTTACCTTTACCTCAGACTGGGGTGATCCTGCCTCCACAAATCCTCAGTGTGGCTAAAGACTAATCCCAATGAGACTCTTTGCTTCTTCTTTATATTCATCTCTAGCACTGAGATAAAATGTGTGAGCTCTGTTATTCTTTTATACTGATTCACTCTCATGTAGCTCAGGGATCCATCTGCTTCTGTCTCCTGAGTCCTGGGATCAAAGGTGAATATTAACCCTATATGGTGTCTACAGCTAACTATTTTGGCTGGCTTTGCATTCTGATCCCCAATAGCATTATTTGATCATAACCAATATATCACCATGTCAGAATATTACATTTTTTGTCATGTAAGAGCCTAGATCTTAAAACAAACACATACACAAATGACAATGACATGGAAACACAAGTGAGACAACTTAAGCACAAAAAAGTAGATGAGTGAAGGGGGAAATGGATGAAAGTCAATGTGAGCAAATGTGAGCAATGTGTTTTTATTTAAATTTGAAATAAGCTTGTGGTACATGTCAATTCCAGTTCCCATAACCTTCCACCCTTCCCTGTTCCCCTCTTCAACCCCATCCCTTTTCTGCTCCCCACAGGGAGGGTGAGGCCCTCCATGGGGAGTCTTCAAAGTTTCTCATATCATTTGGAACAGGGCCCAGGCCCTCCCCGATATGTCTAGGCTGAGGGAGTATTCTTCTTTATGAAATGTGCTCCCAAAGTCTATTCCTATACTAGAAATAAATACTGATACTCTATCAGAGGCCCATAGACTGCCCAATCTTCCCAACTAACACCACATTCAGGGAATCTGGGTTGGTCCTATGCTGGTTTCCCAGCTATCAGACTGGAGTCCATAAGCTCCCTCTTGTTCACATAACAGCCTGGTCTTGACTCCTTTGCTCATCACTCCTTCCTCTCTGCAGCTGGATTCCAAGAGCTTAGTTCAGTGTTTACCTGTGGGTGTCTGCTTCTGCTTCTATCAGGTACTAGATGAAAGCTCATGTTTGGCTTCTTGTGACTAGATTACCTCACTCAAGATGGTTTCTTCTAGTACCATCCATTTGCCTGTCAATTTCACAAGAGAATTACCTATGAGAGAGTCTTTGGGTGGGATTGCATAGATCATGTGACCTGTGAAATATTTGTATTAGATTGCCTTGACTCCATTAATTGGTGTGAGAAAACCTTGGCTGAGAGAGGGTGGCCAGGACTGTAGAAGATCTGAGCAACTCTATGCATACATGCATCAAATTCTCACTGTTCCCAGATGTGGGTGTGATGTAATATTTTAAGTTCTTGTCACCTTGGTATACCAGAACACAACCTGAAACTGCAAGTGCAAAGGAACCCTTTCTCCTCCAAGTTGCTTTCATCGGGTGGTAGGAAATGTTCTGTATATATGTTTTTCTTACTGGTTGATGAATAAAACACTGATTGGCCAGGTAGAAAGTGACATAGCATGGCAGATACTGCTACTAGCTAACCATAGAGGTCTGGAGGTTTATACATACAGGCAGAAAGTGATATAGCTGGGCAACATCAGAATATAAGCAGGGACAAACAGGAAAGTCTCCTTCTCTGCAGAGATGTAACAGGCAAAGGAGATACAGATCCGGCATTACCATTAAGCCAAGACCACATATAAATACTTAGACTGATAGAAATAAGTTAATTTTTAAGACAGAGATAACCAATAAGAAACCATACCAATGTCCAACAGTTTCACAATTAATATAGCATCTGTGTGCTTCTTTCAGGAAGAGAAAAGTGGTGGGACCTGCTGATCCAGAAACTTCATGATACAGTCAGGGTATTTTATCACAGCAGCAGAAATAAAATCAAAACAAAATGATAAAAATGTATCAGAGAAACTTATATTTTTTATAAGGCATATCACTTATTAATAATACACAAAGTCACAATCTGAAGGCAATGAGGAAGTAAAAGAAATACTTTATAAAAAGAAAGTGCTTCAAAGCACTGAATAAAGAAAAGAAAATAATAAATGTACTCCAATAAATATATTTATACTCAATATATTGGTGGTATGAACTACAGACAATAATCCAATCATTTACTTGACAAAAGTACAAACCACACAGAAAATCAGTAGGAAGAATACATTGATTTCTGAGCACACCTTCACCACGTGTAGAAAACTAATTGCACTGGTATGTTTAAAGGCAAGTTCTCATTAATCAGTATTTGCTTACTAATCAATATTGACACAGAGAGTATACTTAAAGCCTAAAGAAAAGAAAAATATAGATGCAACAGTCATCTGTGGGATCACACACTGTCAATAATACACTGCAAAATTAATTGTACCACAATAGAGAATAAATAATGAGATCCTGCAGCATATAAGGGAAATACTAGAATCCACAATCAGCAGCTAGAATACTTAGTTGCAATGCTAAAATATTAACTATCTCAAAAAGTAGCTATGACCATCTACCAGCATAATTGAAAGTGGCAGAGTGCTGGGGTCTTAGAGCACTCCACAGAGATAATAAAATATCCACAAAGTAAGATTCCACAATTTTATTAGAAATAGAGGCAAATGAAAATAGTGAAGTAAATAAGAACAAATACCACTCTTGTTTGAAGAAATTGTGGTCAAATATTATTAAGAGTACTGAGCACACGGAAGAGAAATAAGGATGTTTTAGGATAAATTTACTGATACGTTTTAGTGAAACCCATGACTGGTAGGAAACTTTGAAAGCCTCAACAGCAAAGCTAAAGGAACTTAATTAAGATCAAATATTATCATCTTTTTTAGAGAAAGCAAGAAGACTGTAGAATGTACTGGAATAAAATTTCCACAGTGAAAGACAATCAGTAACAAATTCTTTATCAAATGAAATTTATTCTCTAAAATATAGATAAGAAAATGACCTTCTTAGATAGATGGACCCTGAGACAATTGGTTCTTATCAGGTGTGTCTTAGAAATGATGTCGACAGAAGAACTGTGAGATGAAAAGATCCCCATTACATTGTGAGGAGAATTGAAAACACAAGTGAGACACTGGTGACCTCGTGGGAAATAGAAAAGATGTTGTAAATACAGATTTTTATTATTGTTCTATTCACTATTGAGTACTGTATCAAATGTGAATAAATCATGCTTATTTTACAGCAGATGTTTTATTAAAGCTTAATTATACATGAAAATTATGTATTGAAGAAGAAAATAGATGATATTGAAACAGTTTCTTGGCCTTCATAGACTTATTCTAAAGGAACATTTAAGGAATATGGATGCATACATAATATTTAACTTAAATAACACAGGCTGGAAATGGTGAATAAAGAATATCTGTTAATGAAATGACATCATTAAAGTAAGAATCGACTGAATATTCCCAGAAGGGTAATACTTGACACATGCAAACAAAAAGCAAAATGATATAAACTAAACTACTTTAATCATTACAAACATAGTGGTTTTATAACTTCACCAACTGACAGCAATTTTACACACAAGAGCAATAAAAAAAATCAAATATACTCAAATTACAACACAACCTTTTATTGAGAACAGAATAAAGTATTTTTCTATCAAAGCCCAAATTCTTAGAATAGGAATGTTTATTAACATTAAAAATTTCCATTGTATTACAGAAAATTGTGTCTAATGAAAATGAGTCATGTTGATGACTAACATGAAGCTACAGAGGTTCTTTTCTTATTGAAATGTTAGCAGTTAATGAATCCAAGGAAGAGAGATTGATTGTATCTTAAAGATTTGCAATATGTATAGTATTAATTTAACCAAATTCTGATCAGCTCTGACCACTACTAATTCAAAACAGATTATTTTGTTATATGTCCCTGATGAGGGTAATTGGACGTTACACTGTCTTTTTAACCATGGTCTCTACCAAGTGTCTTCCCAACAGTGGCATACTATTGAACATTTTCCAGGTAGAGAAAGATAGACAAACAAACCATATTTATTATAGTCTTTGTACTGTGTATCTAACATTTAAATGTATTTTGTACGTTTTAAAATATAGCTAAGAGCATACCACCATCTGCTTTTATATTCAGTACATGATATCAGGTATTATGTTGTGTAACCAGATATAAAATAAATCTGGCTGCTTAGGGTGAGTGTTTAGCCAGCTCAGATCTAACACCCAAATCCTCTTCTTGGAACTTCCTGTATCAGCTCTGCACATAGCAGACCTCCACAAAGGACCAACAGAGACAGCTCTCACCTGATACTTGGTCCACTTTCACTCTCTGCTTGAAATCTCCAAGAGAGCTCAGATCATCCAGAAAACTGACATTGAAGTCCTAACCCATCCACATTCACCAGGAAAGAAGATTAGAGAGAGAGAGACAGCACCTGCACCCACTGGAAAAAGCGATAGGAAGACAGCAGTACAAGAACGCATTTAACAGTAGAAGCATCAATATAACACCACCAGAATCTAGGGACGCGACACCAATAAGAACTGAACACACCAAAGCAGATGAAGCAGAAAAAAATGACCTAAAAAACTACTTCATGAAATGATAGAGTCCTTCAAAGATGATATGAGAAAATAAAGAAATGGTGGAAAAATAAATAATGGAAAAAATAGAGAAAAAGATGAACCAAAAATAAAAAATAAATATACAAATCTCTTATAAAAATCAAGGAAAACCAATAAAAAAAACTTTCAAACAGATGAATGAAATAATTTAATCAGTTCAATGTCTGAAAAATGAAATAGAGACAATAAAGGAAACACAAACTGAGGGAATGCTGAAAATAGAAAATAAATGTGCAAACGATCAGCAACTATAGATGCAAAAACAGTCATCAGAATACAAGAGACCAAAGGCAGAATCTCAGGAGCTGAAGATAAACTCTCTAGGTTATCTAGCTTATTTCCTCTGAAATAGATTCATTGACCAAAGAAAATCTTAAATCCAACAAATCCTTAACACAAAATATCCAGGAAGTGTTGGACACAACCTAAGAATAATAGGTATAAAAGACGATGAATAAGCCCAGCTCAAAGGTACAGAAAGCATATTCAACAACATCATTGAAGAAAACTTTCTCAACCTAAAGAAGGACATGTGTACGAAAGTACAAGAAGCATACTGAACACTAAATAGACTGGACAAAAAAAAGTACCTTTGAAACATAATAATCAAAACAACAAACATACAAAATAAAAACAAAATCATATTAAGTGCAGCAAAGGAAGAAGGCCAGAAATCCAGAAATATATAAAGGTACACCTATCAGAATTACACCTGTCTTTTCTATGGAAACTCTGAAAGCAAGAAAGTCCAGGATAGATATTCCCAAACACTAAGAGACCATGGATGCCAGCACAGGCTACTATACCCAGAAAAACTCTCAATCACTCTAGATGGAGAAAACAATATATTCCATGACAAAATTAAATTTACCCAATACATATTCACAAATCTTACCCTACAGAAAATTCTGGAAGGAAAACTCTAACCCAAGGAAATTGACTACACTCACAAAAACATAGGTGATAGATAAACTCACTTTACCAGAATCCCCCCCCAAAAAAGCGAGGCAAATCTACACACAATACAAATGCCAACAACAAATCCAAGACAAACAAGAATTAACAATCAATTGTACTTACTTTCCCTCAATATTAATGGTCTTAACTCACCTATAAAAAGAAACAAGTTAAAAGAATGGAAATGAAGACAGAATCTTCTGCTAAATGGAAGAAACACACCTCAGTTTCAAAGATAGACACAACCTCAGAGAAAAGGGTTAGGAAAAGATCTTCTAATCAGTGGACCAAGTGTCCATCCTAATATCTAAAAAATTAGACTTCAACCCAAAATCAATCAAAAGAGATAAAGAAGCTATTTTATATTCATCACAGTAAAAATCTATCATGACAAAGTCGCAGATCTGAACACCTATTCTTCAAATACAAAGACACCCACATTCATAAAAAGAAACATTGCTAAAATTCAAATCTCATATTAAAAACTTACACACTTATAGTGGGAGAGTTCAACACTACACTCTCACCACAAGCCAGCACCACCAGATAGAAACTTGACAAAGAAACAAAATAACTAACAAGTTATATCACAATTGCTTTTAACAGACCACTATAGAACATCCCATCCAAACACAAAGAAATATAACTTTTTGTCACCTCCACATGGAACCTTCTCTAAAATCAACCACATACTTTAAAAAAAAAAATGCAATAGCCTCCTGTATCTTATGAGACCACCATGCTTTAAAATTGGAATTCAACAACAATACAAACTGCAGAAATCCTACAACCTCATGGAAACTGAACAATGCTCAATTGTACCATTCATGAGTGAATAAGAAATAAAGAAATTAAACACTTCCTAAATTTCAACAAGATTGAAAATACAACACACCCAAACATATACAACACTTTGAAAGCAGTTCTAAGAGGAGAATTCATTACACTAAATGCTCACATAAAGAAACTGGAGAATAGTCACCCTAGAGAAAGCTCTAGAACAAAAAGAAGCAAACTCACCTGGGAGGAATAGAAACAAAAAAATAAAAATAGAAATAAAAATGGGGACATAACAACAGACACAGGAAATCCAGAGATTCTTCAAGTCATACTTTGAAAACCTATACTCCACAAAACTCAAATATTTAAAGGAAATGGATAAATTTCTGGGTAGGTATCACTTACCAAAATTAAATCAAGAACAGGTAAGCAATTTAAATTGACTTATAACCCCTAATAAAATAGAAGCTGTCAGCGGTAATCAAAAGTCTCCCAACCAAAAAAAAAAAAAAAAAAAAAAGAAAAGCCCTGGGCCAGATTGCACACAATACTATAAAAAGAAGAGGTAATACCAATACTCCTCAAATTGTTCCACACAATAGAAGCAGAAAATACATTGCCAAAACTCTTTGCATAAGGCTACAATTATGTTGGTACAAAAGCCACACACACACACACACACACACACACACACAACTTAGAAAGAGAACTACAGACCACTATCCATCATGAACAGTGATGCAAAAAAAAAAAAGAACAAACAAACAAACAAACAAAAAACTCAATAAAATACTGGCAAATCTAATCCAAGAACACATCAAAGAAATCATCCAATATTACCAAGTAGGCTTCATCCCAGGGATGCAGCGATGGTTCAAACATATGAAAATCTATCAATGTAATCCACAATATATAAACAAGCAGAAAAAGAAAAACCATATGATTTTCTCACTAGATACTGAAAAAGCTTTTAACAAAATCCAACACTCCTTTATGATAAAGGTCTTGGAGAGATCAGGCCTAACAGGAACATATTTAAACATAATAAAAGCAGCATTCAGTAAACCAACAGCCAGCATCAAACTAAATTTAGACAAACTCAGTGATTCCTCTAAAATCATCAACAAGAAAAGGCTTTCCACTCTTTCTGTATCTCTTCAATATTGTACTTGAAGTTCTAGTTAGAGCAATAAGACAACAAAAGCAGATCAAGGGGATAAAATTGGAATGGAAGAAGTCAAACTATCACTATTTGCAGATGATATGATAGTTTATATAAGTGACACATAAAACTCTACTGGCAGTTGTTCTTTTGATGCAGCTATTGCCTATGAAACACAAACACAAGACTCAGCACCCACGTGGAGCTTTTGATAGAAGGGAGAAAAAGCAGGAGAGACAGATGGGGGAGAGGTTGTACGGTGCTTGCCTTAAAAGGGGGACTTGTGCATGCATAACGGCACAGCCAAGTAAAGCATGAGCAGCCAGGTAAAGCCTGATGTGTCAATGACATGGCCATGAGCTTCCAACCCATCATCAGGGGGTGGGGTCAGCAGACTGCTGGTTTCCAACATTCCCACCTCTTATTGTTATTAAAAAGGTGGGGTTGGGCATGGCGGGTTTGGAATAAGGTTGTTGAGTTCTCAAGACTGCTTTCTGCTGATTTAGATCCTTTGATCCACATCCATGCAACAAAGACATGTACTCAACTATGTTCATAGCAGCATTATTTGTAATAGAAAGAACGTGGAAGCAACCTAGATGCCCCTCAATTGAATGGATAAAGAAGATGTGGCACATCTACACAATGGAATACTACTCTGCAGAAAAAAATAAAGGAATCTTGAAATTCGCAGGCAAGTGGATGGAACTTAAAGAAATCATCCTAAATGAGGTAACCCAGTCACAAAAAGAAGAACATGGTATGTACTTGCAGATATATGGATATTAGACCTAGAGCAGAGGACCACCAACCTATAATTCACACTACCAGAGGAACTAGGATACAAGATGTATTCTAAAAGGTTCATATATGGTCCCTTACAAAAGGGGGAAAGGACCAGTTTCCCAAAGCACATGCAAAGTGGGGGGGGCAATGAATGGAGAGAGAACTAGGAAGATTGATTCAGGGTAGGAATAGAAGACATAAAATGGAAAAAGAGAGAGAGAGAACATAAAAGAGAGAGCCACTATAAGTTTGAAGAGAAAACTGAACCTAAAGAAAGGTCTAGAGACCTGAAAGACTGACTCCACCAACAATTTGAGCAACTATGGAAAGGCTTCCATAAATGCCCTTCCCTGATAATGAGATCATCAACTAAATTATCCATTATCATGGAGCATTCATCTAGTACCTGTTGTAAACAGAAGCAAACATCCATAACTAAACACTGAGTCGAACTAGAATCCAGATGCAGAGAGAGAGGACAAGACCAGGTTGCAGAAACACACAAAGACAGCTGACCTGAAAAAGGAGGAGCTAATGCCCCCCCAGACTTATAGCTGGGAATCCAGATGGGACTGACTCATACTCCCTGAATATGGGTCTCAGCTAGAAGAACTGAGCAGTCTAAGGGACCTTAGACAGTAGAACCAAGATGTATTCCTGATGCACAAAAGGACCTTGGGGACACATCCCCCATGGAGGGGTACTCCTTTAACCTAGAGACAGGAAAGAAGCCCTAGTCCCTACTTCAAATGACTAGTCAGATTTACATGACCTCACCTTGATGGCATAGCCCTACATTTGGAATGGGGATGGGGGGATGGGAGGGGAGGGTGGCCAGGGTGCATGTCACAGGGGAAAGAGGATAAGTGGAGGGAGCGAGGGAGAGGAAACTGGGATCAACATGTAACACCTTTAAATTATATTGTTAATAAAATAACTTTGCAACTTTAAAGAAACAAATAAAGAAGATACCAGAAAATGGAAAGATCTCTCATACTCTTGGATAAGTAGGGTCAACATAGCAAAAATGGCAATCTTGCCCAAAGCAATCTACAGATTTAATGCAATTCTCATCAAAATCCCAGAACATTTTTTTTCACAGACATTGAAAGGACAATCCTAATTATATATGAAAAAAACAGAAGACCTAGGATAGCCAAAACAAACTTGCACAATAAATGAACTTCTGGAGACATCAACATCCCTGACTTCGAGTACTACCATAGCGATAGAGTCCTGAAAGCAGCTTGAAATTGACACAAAAATAGAGAGGTAGACCAATGGAATTGAATTAAAAATCCAGATATTAACACACACACACACACACACACACATACACACGTGAATACATGACTTTTAACAAAACAGCTAAAACTGTACAATGGAAACAGAAAGCATCTTGAATAAATGGTGCCTGGCACAACTGGCTGCTGTGTGTAGAAGATTGCAGATAATTCCCTGTCTATTGACATGCATAAAACTTAAGTCCAAATGGATTAAAGACTTCATCATATATCCAGCCACACTGAACCTCTTAGAAGAGAAAGTGGGAGGTACCCTTGAATGAATTGTTACAGGATACAACTTGTTGAACATACCACCAGTCGCACTGAAACTGAGATAAAAAATTAATATATTTGACCTTCTGAAACAGAGAGGCTTCTGTAGGCAAAGGACACAGTCAACAAGACAAAGTGGCAGCACAGAGTGGGAAAAGATCTTAACCCACCCCACATCTGACAGAGGGCTAATCTCCAAAATATACAAATAATTCAAGAAGCTAGTCACCAAAACACCAAATAATCCATTTAAAATTAGGGTTCAGAACTAAATAGAGAATTCTCCTATAAAGAAATGCAAAATGGCTGAAAGACAATTAAGAAAGTGCCCAACATCCTTGCCATCAGGGAAATGCAAATCAAGACAACTCTGAGATACTGTCTTATTCCTATCAGAATGCCTAAAATCAAAACCCCAAAAGACAGTTTATGCTGGAGAAGATGTGGATAGAGGGGAGCATTCCTCCACAGCTGGTGGAGTACAAACTATTACAACCATTTTGGAGATCAGTATGGTGATTCCTCAGGAAAATAGAAATCAGTCAACCACAGGTTCAGGCCATTCCACTCTTAGGCATTTATCCAATACATGCACATCCATGCAACAAGCACATCTGTTCAACTATGTTCATAAAAGAATTATTTGTAATAGCTACAACCTGGAAACAACTAGATGCCCACAACTGAAGGATGAATAAAGAAAATGTAGTTGATTTACACAATGGGTTGCTACTCATCAGAAAACAAAACAAAAACATAAAACAACAAACAAACAAAAATGGAATCTTGATATTTGCAGCAAAATGGAAAGAACTAGAAGAAACCATCCTGAGTGAGGTAACCCAGTCTCAAAAAGAGGAACACAGTATGCAGTCACTCATGTATGGATTTTAGACATAGAGCAAATAAATATCACCAGCCTACAATTCACACAACCAGAGAAGCTAGCATACAAGGAAAACTTAAAGGGAAACATATATTGTCCCCCAAAGAAGGGGAAAGGGACAAGATCTCCTGACCATATTGAGAGCATGGTGAGTGAGCTGGGCAGTGAGTGGAAAGGGTGTTAAAAGAATGAAAAGGGGGAGAAGAGGAGGAGAGAGAAGAACATGAGGAAGCAGAAATATTTAGTTGGTGGAGGAATATTAGAGAGCAAGAAAAGATATGCCAAAATAGAGGGAGCCAGTATAGGTTTGAAGAGAAAAATGGCAATGGGAAATTGTCCAGAGACCTCCAAGTGTGACCTCACCTAACAATCTGAGCAATAGTGGAGAGGCTACCTTAAATTTCTTTTCTGATAATGAGATTGATAACTACTGTATATGCCATCCTAGAGCCTTCATCCAGTAACTGATGGAAGCAGACACCCACAGCTAAACACTGAGCTGAACTCCTAAAATATAGTTGGAGAGAGGAAGAAGTGATGAGCAAAGGGGTCACAACCATGCTGAAGAAACCCATAGAAACAGATGACCTGAACAATAGTGGAGCTCATGGATCGCAGACTGATAGCTGGGAAACCAACATAGGTCCAACTTAGCCCTACTGAATATAGGTCTCAATTAGAAGGTCTTGGAATTCCATGAGACCTCTGGCAATGGATCCAGGATGTTTCTCTGATGCACAAATGGCCTTAGGGAGCACATTCTCTGTAGAAGTATATTCCCTTGGCCTAGAGACATGAGGAAGGCCCTGGGCCCTACCCCAAATGACTTTGACAGATTTTGATGATCCCTTCCTAAAGGCATCACCCTCCATGGGAGTGGATGGGGAATGGTATGGGGGGTCACATATTGGGGGACAGGAGGATGGGAAGGTGAGGAAACTGCGATCTATGTGTAAAATAAGAAAAAAGCTAATAAAAATTATTTTAAAAATCTCTATTTATATAATTAAGGAAAGAAAGAACATTTTTTTGTTTTTAAATTTCTTGATCCTCAACAGCATGAAATAAAACTTTCACATGCAACGTTCTCACCTTGTAGAGATTCTCCTTATCATTTACCACTGATTTTGAAAATATTATTTCCCTATGGAAATTCATCTTCCTTGTGCATCCTGTCTGTGATGATGTATGTCTAAAACTTCAGGATATTGCTTTATGCCAGTAAATCCTCATGAGGAGTGATATCATTTCATCAAATAAATTTTGTAATTTTAGAAACAGATATGTTTTGCCAGCCTTTTGAGTGTTTCTGTTTTTGATTGCTCTGCAGCTGTGTGAAATGATTATTAAAGTGGTATGTATTCTAAGAGAATTATAGAGCATGCTTCCCTTATAATAATAGTACCATCATTTATTATACACAAAACTCACATAGAACATTGTCCTTATGTTGAGGAACACAAGACACAATTTTCTATATCTCCCAAGGGACACATAAGCCAATAGTTACAAAAGTGTCTTTGCTATTACATGTGTTATAACTTCCTATCCTCTATGTGACAGCCAATAAAAACCTAACTGCCACATGGTTACATCATTTATCACAAATAAATAGCATGTGCTAGCACATCATTGTAGGATCTTGAAATAACTACAAATAATTTACCAGGTGTATATACATATGAAAATTGTATTACTAGAGTGATACATTGTAACATTTACTTATATGGTTGTAGTCGTTACATTAAACAATACTATTTTGCACTTTAAAAAGAAACAGAAAATAAAGGCAGGGGTGAGCTCTTTATTTGTAGTTATATAAGTTTTATGCTTCAGTTATCCTCAGAGTTCAAGAGAATTGTAATGTTGACACTTACTAAAATAACATATATTTTTGGAACAAAAGTAGCAAAAATTTACTATCTTAACTGTTGAGATGTACAGTAGACCCAGAACAGTCAGGGTATTTTTGTGGTTCATGTGTTTTTGAGATGTCAACCTAGTTCATTTGTCATTTGACTTTAAGCTATAATTATGCCTCAGCACTGTTCCATGTGTATGGATGTGCATCCATCTCAATGTTTCTGGTAATAAAAATGTAAGATTGATTCAAGAAACAAGGGTCACTCGAAGATGGAAAGTTTATTGATCATTTATTTATTGTACTTTTGAGATTCTCTTGTTATTCAGTGTCTTTTTTTATTACTCTGCATTGGGAAAATTTTCTACAAAGTAGTGTATGGCAGACTTTAAATTCATGAGGGTATGTGTTTCTTGTTAATGAAGATTACACACTACTAGGTTGATGATACCAGATGCCACACCATGCAGCTATATTGTTTTAAAATCCCTAGATGTATTACTCTTAAGAACGTGTTGCAGTTCAGGTTTCAAAACAGTTTCCAGTGTGTGTGGTGTGTGTGTGTGTGTGTGCGTGTGTGTGTGTGTGTGTGTGTGTGTGTGTGTGTGTGTGTGTGTATTAATCCAAAGCACCTTCTTGTGTGTATTTTCTTTTTCTGGATTGCTTGACCCCCTCCTGTGCAGTACTATTGATTTCATGTGAAGAATGGGAAAAATCTTTGCATTTACGTTGTGTATTTACCTGTCATTTCTGACTTACTTGCTCTTTACCTTTTGTCAGTTTGCTCTGAATCCTGAAGAAATAATCTGTAGGGGTAATCTGTAGATTGGGAAGATCTTTGTTCTTTTCCAGGGCACAGCTGTCTTAAACTGTGTGAAATACTAGCAAGATATATTAGTAGAAAAAGAAAAATCAGGATTTCAATTCCACTGATTCTTCTTATGCTGGGGACACTGTAGGCACTCCATGCTCTTCATCATAGGAAAAGTGCTTCTTTAGGTGGCTGTATCGGTAATGCCAAACTTACATTCTGACTCCCAACGTATTTTCGTGAATATCATTCTGCGAAGATTTTTCTTATGAGCTAAAACAAACTGTTTTCCAAAAGTTTATTTTCTTAAATACTTGATGCCATTATAATTCTTTCATTATGCTGTATGAACCTTGGATAGCCACCCATGATGTAAGTTCAAAAGAAAAAATTACAAGAGTCGGTAATGCAGAGCTATGTAAAATATGACTCTCTTATGAATGCACAGAGGAAACTAAATTTATGTATATTGTTATAGGAAAAGACAACCAGATATTTGCTATTTATATGAAATGTAAAGCTGTTAGAATATGATTTTCCCCAAAGAAAACTACCTCTCTGTCAAACTTTCATCAAAAGGTTGTCACTTGAATGAAAGTAGTTGAAATAAATATGAAATAGCATAAGAAGCTGGAAATTGAGGGATGTTCTTGTGCTTGGGTATAAACCTCCTGGTTAATGTTAGTCAACAAATCAGTAGGGACTCTGGTATATAGAGTGAAATTTCTGCTTTGTATTAATTTTCTGTTGCTCCAATTTTGAAGTTAAATGATAAGTCATATAGTATCACAAGAGAAAATATATTCTCTTGCAAAAAAACCTCAATCTCTTTATTGTTAGCCACAATTCCTAATGATATTTTTAAAAATCTTAAAGTTTATTACTGAAATATTAAACTAGTTGTGTGTTGGACAAAATTGAGTGTTAGGTGTATCCTTCTCCTAAATGCACAATCAGTATGGGGATGTTAGTATGAACTCTTCTACAAAAGAAGTTTACCATGATAAACACAGGTGAACACTGCATGACTATTTGAGGTTTTATTTAGTTATTTAATTTTGTTGTGGAATATACCTGTGTCGACTCAACACTGAGATGACTTTTATCCTGTAGAGTAATGGAACTGTAAATATGGTCCACTAATGAATGTTAATCATCACGGTATACATCACTGGCCTTGCTTGGAATAGGTACAGTAAATAAACATTTTGAAACATAATCATTTTTTATCACCAAATCCTATATCTCTTTAAAATGCTTCACTTAGTTTGATAGATTATGAAAAAAATATCCTCATAAATGTAGTTATGAAGATGTTATAATTTAAACATCCCCATTCCTTGGCATAGCCACAGTAAGATCAGTTTCAACTACTTTTCTCTGCTGTGGACACTGGAGATGATCCAAGGCTTGTATACACTCCCTTTCCTGTAGAGAGATCAAGGATGTCTGATGTGCAGCCAATTCAAATTATTGCAGGGAGTTTTAGTGAACCCACTTATTTCTAGGTCTTTGAATTCCATTGTTCTGGGAATATAGTTTATGGAGCAAATAAGAATATCTCTCTAATGTGGAACAGAGAACCAAAATGAGGATATTTTCATGCATAGAAGGAAGACAAAGGGTTGTTACAAACAATGGCCAAGTGTAGTAAAAGTTTTTGTGAATCATAGAGGTTTAGATCATCTGGTTCAAAATGTCTTTAATTTTAAACACAAACTCTTATATAACCCTGGCTCAATTTTCTTTAATAATGCTGTGACTTATTTCTAGGACCTCAGATAATCTATCAATCATCTTAAAGTTTTGATTTTCCCAAACCTAAGTATAGAGACCCTTAGAACAGAAGAAAATAATTCATGGATTCAAAGTCAACCATGACATGAGACAAATTTTAAAAGCTTTAAGGAAATTCAATGACCAACAAAAAATCTGTCTATTGAGTGAGCATGTATTATCTGTTGTGTACACAGACTTAGATTGAAAAATTATATTTCTGTTTATTAATTGTGTTGCCTTTGCATATTTCATATGTGTTGTCTATTCCTTAGCAATAGTAATAACCTTAATATTAAAATGTGACTATAGAATATACATGAGTTACCATATACTATAACCTATAAAATTGTTCTTATCTTTCTTTATGGGAATGAAACAAACAAGAGTCAGTATGATACAGCATATTGACACATAGAATATGTATTTGCCCTTTATGCAAAAGGTGCATAGTATATATTGCCAGAAGTCAAAAGAGCTAGCAAATAATAAGTTAATGTTCATAACATATTTCCTTATACATTGTATTCTATTTTTCTCTTGTGTTTTGGACTATGAAAAAAAAATCATAGTGGTTTAAGGACACTATGTATTCCACTATCTGTGAGGTTTTAATAATCATTTTACTAGGAATAACCTCATTAGGGAATGAGTTTCTTCTCTCATGTTCACTAGCATCACTCAGAAATGCAGCAGGAAGGGAGACCTTACTTGTCCAAAGTCCAGGACCTTCTTTCAGAGCTATGTACTGGCAAGATGCTATTTCATTCAGTAGATTAATCTCTTTGAGGTTGAAAACACTGTTAGTATTGTGTGTATACTGAAGCTGCAAATATGAAAAATACAATAGCAAGTATTATCTAAAGCGATATTCCAGAAGCAATAGAGACTGATCAAAATACCTACGCAGTGCAACAAGTGCAATGGTAATTTTCATTAGGTATCACAGTAGCTCAAAATAAATGAATAGTTAAAAAAGAATGATCAATGTCTGAAATACAACTTAACATGTGATTAGGAATCAATCAAGCTGAAAGAAATATCATTTGTGGTATTTCATGTATAATTAAATTAAAGATGAGGTGATAAAGACTGGAATAAGCATATAGTTTTACAAGCACAATAGATTTTATATCACTTCATATATCTTTATAAACCTTCATATCATTAGATAATTGATATAGAGTACTTAAGTACTACAAGATAATCTATCAAATTATCATTTGTAACCTTTAGAATGTATTGTAATTTACGTCTTTCAAAAGACTTTTTCAGATTTGAGTCATAAAAGGTTATCAGGGAATAATGAAACATCTTGTGGGTAAAGAGCTTACTATGGCAAGAATGAAGACCAGAGTGATTAGAGATGTCATTCAGTAAATATGTTTCTCTTATTGGTTAATGAATAAAGCAATACTGCCAATAGGAAGACAAAATAGGCAGGACTAAGAGGTAAGGGGTTTTCAGGGAGAGGTAGGAGGAAATTCAACATAGAGGATGGAGAGAATAGAATGCCAGGCCCTCTATCAGGTAAGGTTAATAGAAATGGGTTAATATTTAAGACAGAGATAGCTGATAAGAAACTAGTAACTGGCCAACAGCTTTATATCTAATACAGCATCTCCATGTGTAATTTGGGGCTGATGAAGCTGTGCAACCAGGCCAGCTGGAAAAAACATTAGTAACAAAATGGTGCCTTCAACATTGCTACTAAGTACTTCCCTTGAAAACTTAACAAAAGCTTAAAAGGGGTTTTAAAAACAAATGAAAAGAAACAAGCAAAGCTTCTTGGTGGCAACATTTTTTGGTTGGACTCTATTTCTCTAGAGACAAATAGAGGTTTGCATGGGTCCTTTAAGGGAGGTTTCCTGACTCATCATTAGCGGCAAAAAAAAAAAAAAAAAAAAAAAAAAATGCCGGGCTTTTATGAAGTGCTGCTAAAAATTCAATGGTGTGTATGAGCAGATGGAGAGAGTACTTGGATATGGTGGCACATGCCTTTAATTCCAGCACTGGGGAGGCAGAGGCAAATGGATCTCTGTAATTCTAAAGTAAACCTGATGTTCGGCAGAATTCCAGGTAGCCAAAGTTACACAGAGAAATCCTGTGCCAATAAATTAAAAAGTAAAACTAAAAGAAATAGAATGAAGATGGAAAGCACACAAATGATCTGAATGCATTGTATTTTAATTGCTCAATTTCTAAGGAAGAATAATTGCTACAATTCACTTGATTATCAATGTTGCTAAAGTAATCTAATTTCTATATTTTAAAATTCTTTGACTTCAAAATTTAAGTTCAAAGACATGTTGCTGAGGAAAAGGACTTCTAATTTTGTTTCCACAGAAAATTAAAACTACGGATTCCTTCCAGACTAACATGGTTTGTTCAAGCAAGACCCCCTGAAGGAGTGTCCTAGGTGATCCAACATTCAAAACTGCTGGCACAAGTCAGCTTTGTAGACCAGTTCAGCCAGGATTTCTGCATCTTCTTAGGATGCCCAATGACAGCGCCCCCTACCAGCAGAAAGTAGTTTGGAAACAATGAAACCCAAATTCCCTAATATTGTATATAAATGTTTGTTTTCATTTAAATTGGTTTGGTTATGAATGGTTAAAAATCACAACCTATTTTTTTAAAGGTAAAAATGGGATTATGGTACAGAAATGTATACGTTGTTTTGCAATGGATTTTCATTTATTGATAGAAATTTAAGGTCAATTTTGTGATATATATTTCTTCTCTTGTTTAGGTATTGTGTTTATACAGCTCATTTAGAAAAATAATATGTCATTTAGTACAGACTATGATAGTCAAAACTTACAATTAATTTAGTTCCATTTTATAGATGTATTTGAGATAGATAAGCACAATTCAAACCTTTTAAAGACCTATAGAATATGGCATTTAAAATGGTTTAGGATTTTTCTTAAAAATGAGGTACAACTGCTCCTGGCAACAGTACCTGCATCAGAAAGGAAGATGGACATTGAAAAAATGCATTATGAAGTTTGCTTCCAATATGACAAGATTAGTCATTTGGGCAAGATACTACTTTTGTCTATACTGTTTAACCATGTGTTTTATAAAAGTAGACCCAACGAAAAGTTACTACCCCACCAGCAAGGAAGATGCAACTCAGGGAAGAACTTCTTTATGCAGTTTTTAATCAGGATCCTTGAAACATGTTCTTTTGACCCGCAAGAGCCCGGGGGACCCTTGCACAGGCTTAAACCCCCTTGCGCTAACCAACTCCAATGAGCTACCTGGACCCTGCAGATAGGCTACTCTAACCTGAAAGCAGACAGGCTGAACAGACTTACCCAAATAATGGCTTGTTTATGCCAGAGAGCGCTCACCCTTGGGGAGGGGGAAGGCAGAAGCCAGAGCCATCTTTAAGGCATGGCACTTGGCAGCTCTCTACAGCAACAGAGTTCCTGCTTCATGGAAGTTCTGCCAGACAGTCTACAGGATACAGAGAAAATTGACTGTCAAACTGCTAACACAGGTGGAACAATTTAAAGTTTCATCCTTTGCTGAGGAGTCTGCCAGACACACTGTGACCTACAGGCTGAAGATGGAACATTACAGAAGAACTTCAGGTGACTGATCAGAGAGCAAGTTGCCTCTGTCATTTCTAGAGTTTATATTTATCCTTCCATGGTCGTCGATGGAGTTGAAGACAGTTATGGTTATAATGTTCCCTACTTAGGATTAAAGATAAGTTACATATGAGACTTTAGAGTCAACAAAGATAGGATATGTGATGGAATATTTTCTTTAAATCTTGCTAAATGTTAATAGACTAAAAATTGTTAACTGTGGTTCTTATTTGTTAACTGTTGTTGTTATATATTTTGCTATGTTAAGGTTAAACCCCTTCTTTTTATTTTAAATAGAAAAGAGGAGATGATGGGAGATGTTATTCTATAAATACATTTTCTTTATTGGTTAATGAATAAAGCACTATTGGGCAATAGGAAAGCCAGATAGGTGGGACGAGGAGCCAAGGAGGTTTCAGGGAGAGTTAAGAAAAGACTCAACATGGAAGATGGAGAGAATAGAACGCCAGGCCCTCTCTCTGGTAAGATGAGATCATGTGGAAATACTTAGATTAATAGATATGGGTTAATTTTTAAGAGGCCTAGCTGATAAGGAACTGGTAACTGGCCAACAACATATCTAATACAGTGTCTCTGTGTTATATGGGGCTGGCATGGCTGTGGGACCGGGCTGGTGGGTAAACCTACTCACAACAAAACCAGACTACTGAAACACCCCTTGCAATTAGCAATAGCACCCTACTTCCAATTCTGACAATAAAGAGGTAGGCACTGGGTATCCAGTGCACAATCTGACTACTTTAGACATTAATTTCAATCCTTCATAGGTATGTTCACACAAATGCCCATGCATCCACACATAGGCAAGGGTCCATACACACATGAACAGACATATACATAACACAGAAAACCACACAGAAATAAAATAAAAATTAAAACATATAATACAAAGGCTATAACAAATTCATGAAATCATCTCTCTTGTCATTTCTTCTATATGTAAAGCTAGATGTCCTTTTTCTTCGTATATATATTATAGTTATTTTCTTCACATTCTTCCTAATTAAAACTTTATTATACTTTGACTATAAATGTCATGCATAATTATACCTAATCTTAAATCTACTCATTATTAAAGAAAGAACAAACTGGAGGTGAAATTATATTCTATGAAACCTAAGTTCTGGGTGGTTAAAAATGATGTATTAATATATGAACATGATTTTTATTAATAATAAATTGGGTGTAATGAACATTTCATGTTTAGCTATGAAACTCTCCTCCATCCCACTACAGCTATGGCAACACACAGATATTTGAACTGAGGACACTGATGTATCTATTTCTCAACTGAAGTTGAACTTTCTACCTTGAGAAAAGTAAATTACTGTCTATCCTAATTATGTATAATAATTAGAGGCAAGACTGGGAAAACTTTAAGGAATGTTTATCTGTTCCAGCATATGTATGAATATGTATGAATTTTTATTAATTGATTAAATAAATTGATTAAAATTTTATTTTAAATTGAATGTCACCATATATTCTGGATACCATTCTCTATAAAGCTAGAAGCTGTGTTACCTATAATTGATGTGCAGAAGAAGAGACCATTCTTAAATACCTACTTTGTCAGTTGAGGAACAATTATTTATTAAGTAATTACACTTCTCACTCTTATGTAATTTGTTTTCTCTGGGCTCGATGACACCTACACTAAATTAGTTCATGCTTTCTCATCCTAAAGGAGACTGTTGAAAAGTTGAAATTACCTTTCCATGTCATTATAGTAAATTAGACAAATTAATGATCAATATTTGTTCAGGATACACAACAAAATTAACACAAACAGGTAAATAGAATACTGGAATTCAGCACTGAGTATGTAAATAGGCACACAAACAGAAACAAAAAAGAATTATTATGTTAACTATGTTACACAGAATAAAGTTTAGGCAAGTGGTATAATTCATATGCTACCTAATTTTAACTACAAAATAATCATACATTACTTCAGTCTTTATGACGAATGTGAGATATTAAAAGCTGTAGAGACAATATTTGCTTAACTTCATACAATCAAACTTATATTTTATCTTATGATTGTTTGTGTACCTTTCATTTTAGTGTCATGACCTTCGTATTAATCATTAGTTTGAAATATTGAAGAGATACTGCAATCCTGTATTCCTAATATGAAATTTTGTGAATTTCAGAACATTTTTCACCATATTATTCTGAAGTCCTGAAGAAACTTTGACTTACTGTTTCTGTAATGTAGTTAAATGAAGCTATAATGCTGTCTCTATAGAGTTGTGAGGCTTAAGTAGCAACTAAAACAAGCATGATGATAAAATTTCCTTTTAGTCTACTCGATATTTCACCTTGCATTGAGAAGTTTAACAGACCACACTTGGTTTGATAGAATTGTATGTGATAATTCCGGACACAAAATACCAGATATGTTCAAGTAATGCAAACCCTTAATTAATTTAAAAAACAAGAATGCCTCAGTTTCCTTTACTCTGTGTAGTCTTGGTGCATACACTGCACTAGTTGGTGAGCAGTGTGCAGTTCATAGTGATACCCCAACACTATCAGCTCTGTATTATCATTCATTGACATGTTTTCAGCTCTCCTTAAAACGTTCTTTAGGAATGGAATCTAAATAAAACAATAGGTCCACCACTAGTTCTAAGCAGTTAAGGATGGAAGGGGACTTTAGAAAAGATACAATGCTATCATTTGCCAACATTTCAAACTAGGATAAATAAGGAAGTTTTAAATACTGGAGCATTAATAGCTTTGTAAAAGTATTAGCATTTGTAGTACAATGTATTATTAGATGTCTTTGAGTTTGATTAGTGGTATTTTGCTAACAATGTATAGTAAGAAAGAAACAAGACATATCCATAAACCTAGCTTTTCTGCTACAGCCATCAAATAAAAAGAACAGATGTGAAGCTTTTGCTAGAGTATTACACTGTGTGTGCCTGTAAGTAGAGTAAAACTTTGAATACACTACAAAAATTAATAATAATACCTTAAAATAGTCACAATCTTTTAAAAACTTTGAGCATGATTATTTTGCCACACACTAATACTGTATTGATTTTCCCATTCATGTTATTCTGTCTTAGAAATAAGATTTTGTTTCAAATGCTAAGTTTGCATATATTCTCTTTTTTTCATGTTAGTCAAAATTCTAAGTCATACTTATCTGCCAAGTAAGAATCAATATTCAGGGTGGTAACTCACAGCTATAATCACAGAACTTGAGAAAGTGAAGCAGGAAGTTTCCCACGATTTTGAGGCTACTTGGTGATTTCTGGGTCATGTTGGGCTACAGAGCAAACATATTTTCTAAAAACCAAACATCATATCTACTAATAAATTGTCATATATGTATGCTTGTTTCACATATTATCAGGAATATCATATCAGATGATAGAAATGTACATTGATAAGTTCATATTTTTATAGCATAATAATAATTATTGTTATTATAAGAAATCTCAAATGTCCACCTGTATTATTAGATGTAGACTCAAAGTTATAACTATAGAATTGGATATGTAACAGATGATTCTTGAAAAATAAATCATGCCAAAAGTGAAACACACAGAAAAGGAGAAATATGTTCAATGTCAAAGCTGTGTTAAACACTTTCTTTTCTCAATTTAAATGCAATGGCCAAATAAAGATTTGTTTTACATACATTTGTAAGCACACTACTAAGGAGAAATTGGTAATTTATGTATCTTGCCTTTCCTTGTGGTTATTTTTGTGTTTTGATTCAAGTATTAATCTTGATCATGTAGTCAACCAGAATGAATTGTTTCTTACTGACTCTCAGTATGCCCACAATAAAGAAATACTTTCTTTGCAACAGTCACAGTAAAATATGACACATTTCTAAGCCTTTATATTTGTATTATCTAACAAGATATCTCAAGATTGTAAACAATATATACACCAATACATCTAAAATAACAATATTAATAATCACAATAAAGTTAATCAAAACAGAAAGTAACAAAATAAAATAAAAAAGAATCCAGGAGACAGGAGAATTGTCTCAGTGCCTAAGAGCACTTGCTACTCCTTCAAGGGGAACAGAGTTGTGTTCCCAGAAACCATAACCATGTCTGTTGGCTCACAACCAGCATAACGCTTCAGGGGATCCGATGCTGTTTTCTCACCTCTGTGGGCAATAGGATGTACATGTCCATAGTCACAGGTACTCACTTATAGACATACATAAATAAATAATAACCAAAATATATGTTGTAATTATAAGTAGAAGAAGTACTACTAATTTATCTGACAATAATACAGGAGCTATTTATTATAGGGGAATGTGGCTTGTTTTAAAATAGTTCTGTAATTGTTGTATCATATTTACTCCTTCCCTCCCGCACAAACTACTTGCTGACAATTTTGGTCCTAGTTAAAATATACTACAATGTAGATGAGTAGAGTAGCAACTCTCTCAAAGAACAACTAGAAATGTGGTTAATTTTTCTTTTTTTAAAAAAAAAGCAAAAACCAATGTTTAAGAGCATTGAAGAGCCAAGACAACCAGGATGTGAGGAAACAGGAAACCATAAAGAGGGAAGCTCATTAAAGAGTGTTAAACAGCTGTGTGCTTCCCTCCTTGAGCCAATTGGTAACACTGATGTTATGCTGGGCAAGCAGCCAAGTTATTCAGCCAAAGCAGCTGAACAGCAGAGAGGCTGGTCACAGAGAGTTTGAGGACCCGGGGACAGACAGAGAGCAGAGCCTAAGAACTCAGACGGAGAACTCAGATGTAGGGAAACCATAATGTCCTAAGCCAAAACATGCCTTTATCTGAAGATTTTTGAAAAGGTCAAGCCAAAAAGACACTTTAAGGAGGGGATGTAGCGCATGAAGTAGTGTGATTCCCTAACACAAAACTTGCTGGTTTGATGCCCAGTACCATATAAAACCAGGTGTGCTGGTACAGGCCTATAATCCCTGCTCTCTGTAGTTAAGATCAGAAGTTCAAGGGCATCCTCTGTTACACACTGAGTTTGAAATAAGTCTGGAGTACAAAAATCTCTGTCTCAAAAAAGGGGGAAATAATGAAGAAATTAGAGAAGTCATATCCATCCTAAACATTCTAACTCAGAGTACACGTGTCTTCTAAAAATTTAAAAGTGTGAATCTGAGAGTTAAGGTACAAAATTTGACATTACAAAAAGCAAATGAGGAAAATATCTCAGTTGCCAAAATATCTTAAAAGAGCTCAAGCAGTTTATTAGTTATTTGGCATATGAAAGTGAAAATTGCCACAAGATTTCATTAAACACCTATTTCAGGAAATGTTGAGAAAATAACTAAGGTAAAGAGCAGTTAGAACTTTCTAGAACACGTAATTGGTATGCCTACTCTACAAACCTAAATTTGGACTTATCTATCTCCTATAACCTAGTTATTTTGATCCTAGATGTGCAATATACACAACAAAGTATGTGGGGGGAGCTTAGATGATCGATAGATGATATGTAGATAGGTATACAGTAGATGATAGATAGAAAAATAGATGACAGATAGATAGCTGATATATACCCGTACACTTAAAGAAAGAATGTGTGTGTTTGTGTATCACAAAACTATAACAATTTAGTAGTACAATATCTAGGAAAGACATAAAATATAAATAATATGGAAGTCTACCAAGGATTTATGGGTAGATCTTAAATGGAGTTGATCTGCCTATGAGTAGACTTTTTGATGTTAGAACTATTTTTAATTTTTATAGCTATGAGTGAAGAGAAAACTGTTACAGATAGGATACCATTGAACAACTTTCATATAACTACTACTATAACAAAAGTACCTAATCAAAAATGTCATTTATGTTACAGATAAGAAATTATTTGAAAAACAAAAGCAATTATAGGGGAAACCAAATCAATAAATTGTTCTTCTACAAAAGCTATGAATTGATTACATAATATGACTTAGCAAATAAACTAATCACAAAGAGTACTTATTTCATAAGCCCATTTATGTTTATAAACAAAACCTATTCATTATTATTTTTGGCATGAGGTCATTTTCATCTGTTGTGGAGTTTAGATAGAAGAGGTAACAGACACTTTGTTTCTTGAGGTGAGCAATTATTCTACAGGAATATTTGAATCATGACATTTCTTGAATAGGGTGATATGCTACACATTAGCATATGTCATTGTGAATTTTATTTAACATTTTAATTACCCTATGTTACACATAATGAGATATTCAATAACAATATCATATTTACTTATATATTATATATATGTGTGAGATTTCTATTTCCAAAAAGGAATTCCAACTCCCTCCAAAATCACAGATTATTACTTGAAGTAAGATGTTATAATTTAAACACATTGTTTTTATTTCCTAGATAATTCCTAGATGCTTATGGTTCTGTTTATATCTCTGTGTGATTGTGTTTTCTGTGACTGCATGAGAGACTTTATGTGTTATTGCATGTACACAAGGAAGTGTTCTCAGCACAGCATTTAAAAAATTAATTTTTACTTCCTGTATTTTCCAAAGGCAAGGACCTGTCAATTTTGTTTTTCATTTTTTGAAAAGTAACTTAGCTTTCACAAGAATAATAGAATAGACAGCATATCAAGATACCATACAGGGAAATACCATGGCAACAGTTACTTTGACTATGGGCAAATCTGCCCAAGCTTGTCAAATTCAGTGTCTCCAATTTGCCATCAGAAATATTAGCCTTGAAAGACTGACAGAGGAGTGATATTCCACCTTGTTTTATATTTAGATAAGACATATAATTACTTATGTTAAAAACAGAGTTTACACAGTTTAGGGCTAAATGTACCTGTAGTAAATATTGAATATAAAACATTTTATAACTCCTCTAAACCACTGTATTGTAAGAGCATATGTAGACAGGTTTTCTACATCTTAGTACAAGTAGGGGAATGAAACAGGTTTCTTCACTCACGTGTGTTCACTATCACATGGAACAAAGCGAAGATGAAAGAAACTGAACTCAGACTGGCAGCTTAGTCTGCAAGTCATCTGTAAAGAAAAGTGTACGTATTGTGATTAACTTTACTGCTGATCTCCTTAACTTCAATGTGTCTTTTTGGGGGGGGGTCATTTTATACCACTGTACTCAAGGAAGGAGATATAAAGGACAGCTGGTAGAAAAGAGAAATTTTATGGACATAAAATAGAAGATGGGAAAAATAGAAAAACTAGAGGAGCAAAAAGGAAGCAAGCTGTATTGTAATAAGGGATGACAAAGAATGATAAAGCTACAGTTGTTGGGGGACAAAAGGAGACACCACAGTTCTCTTGCCAATGGGAAAAGCTTTTGGATAAATGCTAACACATGGAATTTTACTTTAAATAATAAGTGAGACTCAATATTTTCCTTTAATGAAATTTTAGAGTCTTTGTCCCTTTTTATTTCTGAATCGTAGGATAACTTGATGAGTTGGACTGACATGAACCAAAATAATCAGATAAAAGGAGACAGAGAATACGGCTCTATACTTCACGGCAACCTAATAAATTCTTTGAGGAAAAAAATCTTCCTTTTTGTTTATGAAAAAAATTTTAGAATTGCATTTCCAACATCCAGCCTTTTAGAAACTAATACAAGGCTTATTTTACTGGTTCTAGGCCATGCTTGTTTGTGAGAACAATGTAGTTACTTTTGGAAGTGGCCTAGGCATGCTAAAATTTATAGTCTGAATTCTGTAGAAAAATTATTAGCTAAGTATAGTATAGATTTGTATGTTGGAATATCAGCTTTAGTGTGGTGCCTTGAAACTCAACTGTCTTCTACATATTTATATTTTGATCATCAACTTCTTGAAGGATGTGACTATTGAAGGCCAGCTGTGTGATTCTCAAATTTGACCTAGATTTGATGGGCGCTCACCAGGGGCTGGGTGAGTCCCTGATTCAAGTCCAGCCATAACATGAAGAGCTTCTGCCATATTGTTCCATACAGTATAAACATCCTAAATTACCTTCTTGCATGTGAAATGAGGAACTCTAAAATCATGAGCCAAAAATATCTACACTCATTTCTGTCAAGCATTTTGCCTCTGTAGTGAGAAAGGTAACCAGTGTACATACTCAGAGGTGGGAGAGGTTCATTGACAATAGTAACTTAACAGTTATATTCAATGCACAAGGAATAAATCTAGTCAAACTGAGCTTTACCCTGGGGCAGCAGCAACAAATTAATTGAATACGTAATTTCTAGAAAAGCTAAATATTTACATGCCAACATATAGAGACCTGAATGAGAAAATTATAAAACTCCAGTCAGTCTATCTTCCAAGGGCAGGCAAAATCCAGAAACTTTAACATTGAGTAAAATATTGAAATTTGAAACAAAAGCAGTATTAGAATATTTGAGGAGATTTTCTTATAGGCAATGAATATGTAAAAAATATCTTTTGGGAAGTTGACACAGAAAATGCAATGATCTCTGAGTTAATATGCAGAAGATAGAAAAGAGTGAATAGAACCTAAGATATGGCTAAAGAATATGCTTTCTGAAGGTTCTTTCTTTATGATGATGATGATGTGAGTGTGGCTCATCTCTGACACTCTTGTCTCTTTTAAAATAATTATCTAGAATCTTGGAATGAATTTTCTCTGCTTTATTTCCTATTGGTCTGAAGCTGGGCTTTACATTTCCCTCCCTTCCAGGTAATTCTGATTCCTTCATGGTGATAGTTGTCTGTTATCAGCACATTGCAACAGTGGCAAACTGTGAGTACATGGGTATCTATGTAACCAAAATCTGAATAGAAATTTAATTTTCTGTCAACACCAACACAAAGCATGCTGTAATGGGATAAGGATATGAATCTACTAACCTATTATATTGAAAATACCAATATCTCAAATTCACAGCTGAATACACCACAGCAACAGCATCCCAATTGACAACTACACCATACCTCTAATTAGTTGAGATACAGTTTCTAACGGAAACTCAGCCTAGAGCTCCCCAAACTGTTAGGATAGAAGGTGGGCATGCCCCCAGTATCCTCCTGTCTTATCTGAGCACTCACATTTCAGATTTAACACTGACATGTACAATCAGAGAGTGCATACTGATGCTCCAAACTCAGGTCACCAACACTGAGAAGGGTGCTTTTAACCCATTGAAGCACCTCTGCAGTCCTGAGATATGTATTGTTAAGAGCATACCTTAGCCAACTACACAATTTAATATTTAACTCTAGTGAATTAGTGTAACAATTGACCTTTGCTCAGCCATGCTTCCAACTGTATTCTCTTCCATTTTTAATATTCATAAATTGAAACTGAAATTTATCAAACAGCACCAGAAACAATAAAATTTTATCTAGGTGCCAAGATAATTTTCTATACTAATCTTTTCTTAATTTTTCTTTATTCTTCACTCATATATTAACATCTGAACCACATTTTCTCTCCCCTACTCTTTTCTTGGTCCCAGCTCACCAACTACCTTCTCCCCCCAGATCCAGTCCCCCTCCATTTCCCTTCAGAAAATGGCAGGCCTCCCAGATATTTCAACCAAAAATGTTACCATAAATCTAGGCACATCCTCTTAAATTAAGGCTGAACAAAGAGACTCAAATGCTAACCTATATTTAATGTCTTTATGAAATATTATCTCTTTCCTTGGTTCATTGAAGATTATTTTTCCAAATATCACTTAACAAAATGAAAGATTATAAAGTGCATAAACAAAATCTATTGAAAGTAGAATTATTACTTTGTTGTTTGGATTTTTTACCTCCAAATGATATTTTTATATCTGTGAAATATATTAACTGCTGGGATGATTACGTAGAGCCAAAAATTCTGAGGATACAACATTTTACTCGGGGCACTATATGAATTTATAAAATTGAAAATTAGAATTAATAAGTGAGTACTGTGATAACAAGCTGTCATGTTAAATAAGGTTATTTTAAAGATGATTATTAATTACTATTATCATCATCATTATTATTAGTGTGTTGTGTGCTTATGTGTGTGTGTGTGTGTGTGTGTGCCACATGTGTAAAAGTACCCTTGTAAGGAAGCTTTGAATACTTTTGAAGGAGTTTTTATAGGAGGTAATAAGCCACATATTAAAGGTTCTGGAGATTAAATTCATATCTTCTGATAAAAAATAGTACTTCTAGTGCTAAGCCATCACTCCAGCCACAGTGTTGCTTATAAATCCCCCAAACAGTTTGACTTCTAGGAAGTATTTTAAAATACTCAAAAATAAATTTCCCTTGTAAGATAATGTGCAAAAACCATTTGACAAAATGTAAAATGTATTCAGTGTCTTAAATTATTCACTAAACTTCTTTTTGTTGTTGATTTCATATTCTGAGAGAGAGAGAACATGAGTTTGGGTGGGTAGGGTATGGAGAGTGTAAAGAATTGGGAGAGGAAAATGTGATTAAGCCATACTGTATGAAAAAGTTAAATCTTTAATATAAAAGTATGAACAAACAATAAAGAAATATAATAAAAAAAAAACTGGGCTGAAAAGATGGCTTGGTACGAAACAGAGCCTGCTGTCAAGAATTAATATCTGAGTTTGAATCTCAGAACACACTTAAATATCTTAAAGTCCTGCAAGCCTATAACCACACTTACGTGGGGGTTCAGAGGCAGTTGAATTGCTGGGGATTGGTCACTGACAGCTTTGCTCTGGATTCAATGAATGACTCTGTCTCAAGAGAATGAGGCAGAAAGTGAATTTTATACCTAACATTCAATGTTTTCCTCTTGTCACATGCACAACTATATCCAAGTGACACACACACCATACTGATATATCCAAATACAGAGAGAGAAATACATTTCTTCATATATAAATTGGTTCATTTGAAATACAACAATAATATGAGATCATAATTATAAAAGGAGACAACACCCTGCTTGTAAAATTTGTTTTAATTAACACTGTGAATCCAGATGTATGTTTCTTAATTTTATGAAACTTTCATGGCATTGAAATTAAGAATGATTCTTGGCTTCTCATTGATATTTAACTGCCAGTGATATATTATCTTCAATAATTAATTGGTTTGTCACATATTGTCTTCCTCAAATTCTTGCTAATTTTTTTATGATCAAAAGCAATCTGCTTATGAAAAATTAAAATTGAACTGAGGAAATAAATTTTTAGATGACCTGAAGTAAGACTCTTGTATTGAATAATTAATGTAATAATCTTTTATACGGTAGACTACATTATGATGCAGGAAAATAACTCAAATCTAGATGTCTCAAACAATAAAACTTCTTCTGGCTTATTCTCCACTCCTGATGCCTGTTGAAGTGGTGACTATCCCAGCAGTTTACTCAAATGAAATGGTTAAAGATACAAGGGCAGAACTCCTGGTTCCTCCATCCCAGCATGTGTGTAGTGTGTTGGAAATAAAGGAAATACAGGGAAACTTAAACTTGTTTTGAAGTTTCTAAACAGAAGTGGTCAAGTTGGCTCATTTTACCCTTAAAAAAAAATCAGAAATAATAGTACAAAAATCCTCCAACAAGCCACAGGTGTACTTTTAGCACTTTTGTGGAAGTACGTGAACTCTAAATATAAACCAAGTCTGCATTTTTGTTCACCTTGTTTTCCTAGGATTCTGTCTTCATAACTTTCAAATTAAACAAGCTTCAAATAATTTCCAGTCCTCAAAACAGACACAAAGTAACATTGATCCTACACTGATTAATTGCTTCCTCAATTTAATTAATGCACACAAGCAAGATAAATAGACATTTAAATGATCTAATAAAAACCTGGTAATTTCTTGGTCCACTAAATATTATTCAAGTTAGTAAATAAATAGATAAGTAACACATTCTACTTAACTCTTACAAACATTTTCTCCTTTAAAAGGGATTGAAAGAAAGTCACTGGCATGTAACAATGTTTAATTCCCCTTGGGAAGACTCTAAGAAGACCTTTTACCTGATTTTGAAAAATTTGCCATGACTATGGTCTGCATTTTCTTCTGTAAGAGATTAGTGTTTAATTTTTTTCTTGAAGACTTAATTTTAATCTCAGGAATGCTTTGTGTTCTGAACATGCTTATAAAGTGAGTGCTGAAGTGTAAGTATTTGGAGGGGAATGATGTTAATATCTACACATTTGTACTGGCCTGCCCTTGGGGTTCTGACAGGATAAGTCCTCAGCTGCAGCCACTAAAGGCAACATCTGTGCACATTCACTATGTTCCCTTTTAAAAAGACCCTCTCCACCTCCTATCTTTCTGTTGTTCTGTCTGCTCCTCCTCCTCCTCCTTCTCCTCCTCCTCCTCCTCCTCCTCCTTCTCTCTCTCTCTCTCTCTCTCTCTCTCTCCTTCTGTCTCTATCTCTTTATCTGCCCATGTCTCTGCCTCCTCCCCACATCTCTGCCTCTCTTTTCACTTCTGCTACCCTTGTCCCCAGAGGCTGGACTCCTCTCTTTCCTCCCCATTTACCCTTTTCCTTTCCACTAATAATAATAGAAAGCAAAACAAAACAACAACAACAAAAACAAAAAAACAAAAAAGAAAGGAAAACAGTATCCAGATGACCTCTATTGCATGGTGTCTTTCTCTTTCATGAGCTTTTAAATGACAATTGAACTACCTTTGAAACTTGTTTGTGTATAAGAGGCTGAGATTTTGGAGTCCTTTTTCAAAGTCTCAAAAAGCTAATGATTTGTTTACTCCAAGGATATAATATTTTGTCTGTCTGTCTGTCTCTCTCTCTCTCTCTCTGTCTCTCTCTGTCTCTGTCTCTCTGTGTTTCTGTCTTTGTCTTTGTCTCTCTCTCTCTTCCTCCCATTATGATTCAATCTAGGGCCTTATGAATGCAAAACAGGAATGGACCACTGAGCTGGATCCTAAGACTTCTTTATTTTTAATTTTGGGCCATTATCACCATATCATGCCATTTCTGGCTTTGACAATTCATTTTGCAACACAGTTTGGGTGTTTTTAAATGCACTTCTTTTATTCTTGTGGTTAAAATATGGCCATCATTTCCCCCCTTACTTTTTCTCCCTCTAAATCCTCCCATATACTCCCAAATTCTCTTTCAAATAAATGATTTCATTTTTCCTCAGTTGTCACAACATACATATGTGTATATGTATATAACTTTAATCCCTAATGTAACCTGTTCAGTCTGCTTAATATTGCCTGTTATGTCTTTAAATTTGTGGTCATCTTTCCTCATTTTCCCAAATGACAGGGGCTATGCCAACAAACCCATTTACTAAGGCTCTTCTGCAGTGTTTGCAGATAGGCCATAAATCATTACTTACCTGCCTTTAGACATATCCTCATGATTGATTCAGGTGGGGTTTTGCTTGTTTTTATTTTCTTTTTGTTTTGTTTTTGTCTCCCTTGTGACTAACTCTTTTAAACCAGCCATCATTAGCTGGGAGCATGATAACTAGTATCTCTTTCCAGATACATGAATTCAAAGGAGAGAATCACTGACAAGAAGTTTTGTCATCTATAGGACTTGTGGTAACACTGATATTAAAATAATTACTCAACAAGGCGTGGAACTCTCCAGATTGGGTAAAGAGCTATTAATATTACTCTAATTTTCTAATTTGCAAATCTTTACATTATTCTTCATAACTTCTAGTAAACTAGTCGGTCTTTTCCTCAGTTTATCACAATTTTTAATACTTTGCATGGAGCACTGGAAACCAATAAATCCTCACGAACATCTATTTTGCCAAACTCTATTTTGAATAATTCAAATTTATTACCCACATGAACAGTTTCCTAAGAGTTTATAGTTTCACCAAATGTTTGAACATGGTATAATATTGATCCTAATATTTTCAAACTTATATAACATATGGGTAACCACAAATAACTTGGTAAATAACCCAAAACAACCATATATTTAATGTTTATTTTTGGCTCGGTGATTTATAACTATGAATGTAACTTGCTCATTCTTTCTATTCTAAATCAATCACAGTAGACAAGATGAACAATCACAGTCAACATGAAAGTGGCTTAACAAAATAACATTTTCCATTTTTTCTGCATGAGAAATTTTGAACTGGATTATCTGATCATTATGCTCAGTTTGAAACCTTTATTGGTTGAAGTAGTTACAAAGGCAGTGATAAAAATACATTGAAAAATTTCCACTGATACAAAAGTATAGATGGTTCAATGAAGCATCACTTTCACCCAAAATTCATTCATTCCTTGAATGTCTATTTTTTTTCCCAAGGTAATATTACTTCATCATCATCTGTAAATGTTTTGATTCATAGTCATACCTTTCCTGGAACTTTCTATTCACAAAAGCCACAGATTGGATTGGATAAATAGTCATGGTCAATGCCTAATTGAAAAAATAAACTATAAGTATGTAACATCTTATCATGTAGTAAAAATAAAAACTCATAAATATATGGTTAAAGTGTTTATGTATCTATATGTAGAGATTTCCTTTTTGAATTGGTTTGCATGTAGACTAAGGTGGCTTTAAGCTTACAGCAGTCATTCTGCTTAAGATTTCCATTGCTGGAATGTCAGGCAGAACCACCACACTCAACTTGCATACATTTTTCCTTCATTCTACTTTAACCAAAGGCAGGGAGAGTACAGAGGAGAGGAGAGGAGAGGAGAGGAGAGGAGAGGAGAGGAGAGGAGAGAGTCAAATTGAACGGAGAAGAGTTTGTACATTCTTTTTGAACTTGTTTGTTAAAACCTTATTGAAAACGTAAGGATTATACACATCTGTGATTATAAAGACACTGTTTAGAACTTTTGTTAGAGATTACTCTTGTTTAGTAAAGTGCTGGTTGTGGGCTCTACTCCTAGATTCATTATTTCACTAACACTGAGTAGTTGTCTAGGTTTCCAGTACCAAGTGTGGTTTTAGTCTACTTGAACAGGTTTTAAGTACAATTAGACAGTTCTTGGTAGAATTAAAGTGTACACGCTGCTACTACACTTAGAGTTACCATTTCATGCAAGTGACTGTTGTGATTCTTAGGAGTCCTGGCTGGGTAGGCTTGTTGGTTGCTTCCCTCCTTTGGAAGCTTACATCCAAAGACATGCCAGAAAAGGTGAGAGGAAAGCCCAAGAATTGGCTTCAAAAATCAAACAATTTAAGTGAATTACAATCTCAATGAGAATATGTTGTGGTAAGTCACTATTGCACATTAAAATGGTACTTTGATAAATAAATATTATATTTACCATATTAACACTGAAGCTGGAAGTAGTGGTAGTGTCCTCCTGTTTATTTTGTCGAGAGTATACTATTGTTATCTATTACTTTTGCTAATGCCATTAAGCTTTAAAGCAATCATTTTACATTCTATCCATGTTTGTTGAGCACTTTGATGGTCATGAAATATGCCATGACATTCAGGGATGGAGGGTTTTTTCTTATTGACTTGTCTTGAGGTTCTCTTACTACTTAAATGTGAACAGCTTAAGGATGATGACTTTGAAACACATTCTGTTTTTTGTTTAGGTCTGTGAGGTCACAAAAATAAAATCTTTATTCCCTGAAAATTTAAAAGTCAATGCTCTTCCAAAACAAAGATGATGTAAGATCTTTTCTTGTGTTGTACAATGCCTGATAATTATCTTTTAGAAATATAGACTAACAGAGATAAATTTTAATTGAACATGAAAATGGAATATTCAATTACTTCTATTAAAGTGTCTAATATAATAATAGACTAACTAGATTATCTCCATAAAATGTAAGTCTTCTTTTCAAAGCCCTCAGAAAAAATTCATTTACTGACACCTACCATAAATAAATCTTTATAATGCTAAAATTAAATTAGTTATCTTTACACTTTCACATAATTTAATTTCACATTCCATATAACTAATAATGTGATAAAAAAAATTCACTCTTCTTTTTTTGTTAACACTTGAAGACTCCCAATAATCCCTAAAACCATGGATAATATTAAACCCTTTACATTATTTATTTCTTGTAAGTTATGTATTTATGAAGAAATGTGTCTTTTACATTAAGCACTAACCACAGTAAATTATAAAAAGCAGAATAATTACAATAATTCTCTGCAATGAAAGTTATATAAATACTGTTTATTTCTTCATGTAAATAGTGTATTTACATAATTTATATATAATATGTAAACTTATATTTTTTATCTGAGTAAACTCCTTCATACTTTCTCTTGTGCATATTACAACTGCCTATATTACTACTTTAAGATTTAGGAGTATTAATTCTCTTAAGGTCAGACTGATTTTTTCCATAGCCATATTCATGTATTAGAAAAAGGACAGAGATGACATGAGATTTCATCATGCCACCCAGGTTTGCATACAATTTAAAACAATGAATTGATTATATTGTTTATTTTGTTATTTAATACTTACAGAAAGCAGTTTACATGATGAGAGAAATAGACAGAAAGATAAATGTAAAATAATTAATCTTCTATGTGTAATTTTCTGTCACCTTCATGTCAGAATAATGTTTTTGACAATCATCAATGTTTTATAAGTACTAGTAGTACATTTATAATGGTTACTGAATGCTATTCCAGTATATTGATATACTGTATATTTATTCTCCAATGAAGAATAAATGAGGTATCCATTGTATTTTAAATTGTGTTTCTTTTGTCACTTATATGGATAGTTTTATACATGTATATATATTTTTAAAATTTAGTGTTTCAGATGTTGAATGATATGGCAACTATATTCATGGATCACGTAATACACTGCATATATTCATTGTTGTTACATGAAATCATGACAGTAAAAGAACAGAAATGATATAGTGTCAGAAAGGGCAAAATAAAAATGAATCCATATAAGAAGAGGGAGTAGAGGCACTGCAAAAAATTCATAGTCAAGACTTTACCAGAGGTTTTGGCAAATGTCAATAAACTGGTTAGTTATTAAGAAAGACAGCACCACATATTTGTGTTTAATGGAGAGAAAAATTCATAATGTCCTTTCTTCATATAAAGGAAGCAAATAATAAGCAAGATACAGTCCCATAGAAACAGGTCTTACCTGTTCTATGGCACTACCTCAAGAGCCTCAGGTAAGCCTTTCAGAGGAATAGTGGAATCAGAGATGACTGCTCCCTGTTCAATGCTTCTGAAGAAATACAGAAAGATAGTATAGATGTCAATGATGGCAATATTGACAATCAGGAGAGAATTTATATATTAAGAACATAGAGGAAAAATAATTTGACAGCTGTGAATTGGATTTGTAATTAAGCATTAATTTAAGTCAAAAAGTCATATCATTTAATAATTTGATCAATAGAAAACATGTGGTAGTATAAGAAAGCTTATAATTGCTGAATGAATTTTAAAAAATTCAGAGTTGATAAAATGTTTTCTATTTGAATTCTATGGCAGTGTGCAAAATTCTCAGGCCTATTTAGTCACACACACACATTTTACTTGGTGATATACAGTAATGTAAGCTCTATTTAAACATGCCCTTCATGACTTCCTCATGATTTACTTTATTTCTTCTATGTCATTTCTGAGCAAAGATATGAAAATACTAATTATAAATTATGATGGACTATATAATGTTCAATATAACTTACTAGAGGATTACAGAGAAGAGGTACTAAGGGGCATAATATTGCTTAAGTGTATAGAGAACTGTAACATCTATACATCTAGCTTGATTTAGGATTTTCCTACTTGGATTTTCCTACATAGACAGGACAATGATAATGTATTTCTTAGACAATATTCTGTTGTTAACTAACCTATGATTATATGTGTTTAATATTATCAATTGTTCGTTACTTTTTTTCAAACATTTATTTATTTTATCCTAGACATAATTATACATGCCTTTTTTTAATGAAAACAAACATAAACAATGTTTGGGAATTTGGGAGTCTTTCTTTCCAAACTGCTTCCTGCTGGTAGGGGATGCTGTCATGGGGGAATCCTAAGAAGATGCAGAAATCCTGGCTGTAGTGGTCTGCAAGGTTGCATTTTCCCATTGACATTGCTTCAGGGGGTCTTGCTCGATCAAACCACATAAGTCTGGAAGGAATCCACAGCTTTTAATGTACTGTGGAATCAAAATTAGAAATTCTTTTCCTAGTAATCCAGCAGCATTTTTCCATTCTTTATATTTTTTATTAATAATACAATTTAAAAATTTTACATGTGGATCTCAGTTTCCTCTCCCTTCCTCCCTCCAACTCACTCTCCATCTCTCCATTCCTCCTTCCCTCCCTCCTTCTTACCCTCTTTCCCCTGTGACATGCATCCTGGCCACCCTCCCCTCCCATCCCACTGACCTCCATTCCACTTGTAGGACTATGCTATCCATGTTGGGTCATATAAATCTGTTTAGTCATTTGAAGAAGGAACTAGCACTTCTCTCCTGTCTCTAGGTGAAAGGGGTACCCCTCTATGGGAGATGTGCTCGCAAGGTCCTTTTGTGCACCAGGAATAGATCCTGTTTCTATTGTCTGAGGTCCTTCTAGCTGAGACACATATTCAGGGAGTCTGAGTCAGTCCCATGCTGGGTTCCTAACCATCAGTCTGGGGGGGGGCAAGATCTTCCTTGTTCAGGTCAGTTGTCTTTGTGAGTTTCTGCAACCTGGTCTTGCATCCTCTCTCTGCTTCTGGAATCTAGTTCGACTCAGTGTTTTGTTATGGGTGTTTGCCTCTGTTTCCACCAGGTACTAGATGAGCGCTCCATGATGGTAGATAATTTAGTTGATGATCTCACTATCAGGGAAGGGCATTTATGGTAGCCTTTCCATGGTTGCTCAAATTATTAGGTGGAGTCAGTCTTGTAGTTCTCTAGACCTTACATTAGGTTCTGTTTTCTCTTCAAACCAATAATGGCTCCCACTTTTATGTCCCCCACACACCCTGACTCAATCTTCCTAGTCACACGTGTTTCCTCTCCTCCCCTTCTCTTTCTCCTAGTTCTCTCTCCATTTACTACCCTCCCATTTCCCATGTGCTCTGGGGATCTTGTCCCTTCCCCCTTTTGTGAGGGACCATATATGAATCTCTTAGTATACACTTTGTATTCCAGTTCGTCTGGTGGTGTGTATTATAGGCTGGTGATCATTTGGTCTACGTCTAAAATCCATATATGAGTGAGTACATACCCTGTTCCACTTTTTGTGACAGGGTTACCTCATTCAGGATAGTTTCTTCAACTTCCATCCACTTGACTGCAAATTTCAAGCTTCCGTTATTTTTTTCTGCAGAGTAGTATTCCATTGTGTAGATGTGCCACATCTTCTTTATCCATTCTTCAGTTATGGGGCATCTAGGTTGCTTCCATGTTCTCGCTATTACAAATAATGCTGCTATGAACATAGTTGAGCACATGTCTTTGTTGCATGGAGGTAAGTCATTTGGTATATACCTAAGAATGCAATTGCTGGGTCCTGTGGTAAACTAATTCCCATTTTCCTGAGGAACCACAATGCTGATCTCCAAAATGGCTGTATGAGTTTGCACTCCCATCAGCAGTGGAGGAGTGTCCCCTTTCTCCACATCCTCTCCAGCATAAGCTGTCATTGGTGTTTCTAATTTTAGCCATTCTGGCAAGAGTAAGATGGTATCTCAAGGTTGTTTTCATTTGCATTTCCATGATAGCTAAGGATGTTGAACATTTTCTTAAGTGTCTTTCAGCCTCTTTGATTTCCTCTACTGAGAATGCTTTCTTCAATTCTGTACCCCACTTTTTAATAGGGATATTTGGGGTTCTGATGACTAGTTTTTTGAATTCTTTGTATATTTTTGAGATCAGCCCTTTGTCAGATGTAGGATTGGTAAAAATGTTTTCCCAGTCCATGGGCTTCCACTTGGTCTTGTCTACTGTGTCCTTTGCCTTATAGAAGCTTCTAAGTTTGAGGAAGTCCCACTTATTAATTGTTGATCTCAGTGTCTGTGTTACTGGAATTATGTTCAGGAAGTGGTCTCCTATACCAATTTGTTCAAGGGTATCTCCTACTTTCTCTTCTAAGAGGTTCAGTATGGCTGGATTTATGTTGAGGCCTTTGATCCATTTGGACTTGAGTTTTGTGCATGGTGGTAGACAAGGTTCTATCTGCAGTCTTCTACACACCATCATTCAATTGTGCCTGCACCATTTCTTAAAGATGCTTGTCTCCCCCCATTGTATTATTTTAGCTGTTTTGTCGAAAATCAGGTGTTCATAGGTGTGTGGATTAATATCAGGATTTTTTATTCAATTCCATTGGTCTACTTGTCTATTTTTGTGCCAATACCAGGCTGTTTTCAGAACTACAGCTCTGTAGTAGTGCTTAAAGACAGGGATGGTGATGCCTCCTGAAGTTCTTTTATTGTACAGGGTTGTTTTGGCTTTCCTCGCTCATTTGTTTTTCCATACAAAGTTGATTATTATCCTTTCATGGTCAGTGTAGATTTTACAGGTCAGTGTGCTGGGATTTTACAGGGATTGCATTGAATCTGTAGATTGCTTTTGGCAAGATTGCCATTTTTACTATGTTTATCTTTCCAATTCAGGAATATGGGAGATCTTTCATTTTCTGGTATCTTCTTTAAATTTTTTCTTTGAATCCACAAAGTTCTTATTGTTTTGTTTGCCAGTATTTTATTGCGTATTTTTGCGTCAATGTTTATCAGGGATATTGGTCTGTAGTTTTCTTTCTTAGTTGTATCTTCGTGAGGCTTATGTACCAAGGTAATTGTGGCCTCGTAGAAAGATTTTGGTAGTGTGCCTTCTGTCTCTATGGTGTGGAACAATTTGAGAAGTATTGGAATTAGCTCTTCCTTGAATTTCTGGTAGAATTCTGCACTGAAGCCATCTGGCCCTGGGATTTATTTTTGGTTGGAAGGCTTTTGATGACATTTTCGATTTTATTGGGGGTTATAGTTCTATTTAAGTTGTTTGTTCATGGTTTAATTTTGGTGATAGTTATCCAAAAATTTGTCCATTTCCTTTGAATTTTCAAATTTTGTAGAGTATGACCTGAAAGTTGTCTGGATTCCTCTGTGTCCATTGTTATGTTCCCTTTTCATTTATGATTTTGTTAATTTGCATGATCTCTCTCTGCTTTTTCATTAGTTTGGATAAAGGTTTGTCTATCTTGTTGATTTTCTCGAAAAACAAACTCTTTGATGCGTTGATTTTTTTGTATTGTTTTCCTGGTTTCTATTTTATTGATTTCAGCCCTCAAATTGATTATTTCCTGGCATCTTCTCCTCCCCAGTGAGTTTGCTTCTTTTTGTTCCAAGGCTTTCAGTTGCGCTGTTAATTCTCTAATGTGACAATCCTCTGTTTTCTTCATATGGGCACTCAGTGCAATGAACTTCCTTGTAACACTGCTTTCAAAGCGTTCCCTAAGTTCGGATATATCGTGTCCTCATTCATTGAATTTTAGGAAGTCCTTAATTTCTTTCTTTATTTCTTCTTTGCCCCAGGTGTGGTCCAATTGCACATTGTTCAGTTTCCATGAATTTGTAGGGTTTCTGCAATTTGTGTTGTTGTTGAATTCCAATTTTAAAGCATGGTGGTCTGATAAGATACAGGGGACTATTCCAATTCTTCTGTATCGGTTGAAGTTTGTTATGCCACCTAATATGTGGTTGATTTTAGAGAAGGTTCCATGTGGAGCAGAGAATAAGGTATATTCTTTTGTGTTTGGATGGAATGTTCTATAGATATCTGTTAAACCCAGTTGAGACATAACTTCTGTTGGTTCTTTTGTTTCTCGGTTGAGTTTCTGATTGGTAGTCCTGTCTAGTGCTGAGTGTGGTGTGTTGAATTCTCCCACTATAACTGTGTGAGGTTTTCTGTGAGCTTTGCGTTTTAGTAGTGTTTCTTTTACGAATGTGGGTGCCTTGTATTTGGGGCATAGATATTCAGAATCAAGACATTTTGTTAATGGATTTCTCCTGTGATGAATATGAAATGACCATCTTCATCTCTTTTGATTAATTTTGGTTTGAAGTCTAACTTGTTAGAAATTAAGATAGCTACACATGCTTGCTTCTTGAGGCCATTTCATTGGAATATCTTTTCCCAGCCCTTTACCCTGAAGTAATGTCTATCTTTGTAGCTTAGGTGTGTTTCTTGTATGCAGCAGAAGGATGAATTCTGCCTTCGTATTCATTCTGTTAGCCTGTGTCTTTTTATAGGCGAGTTTGGACCATTAATGTTGAAGGAGAGTAAGGACAATTGATTGTTAATGTTTGTTTGTTTTAGAATTGCTTTTGGCAGTGGTATTGTGAATTTATTTATCCTTCTTTACCCTTGATTTCTGGTGAAGTGGGATTATCTGTTGCCTATGTCTTTGTGAGCTTAGTTAAATTCCTTGGCTTGGAGTTTTCCTTCCAGGGCTTTCTGTAGGGCTGGATTTGTAGATACATATTGTGAAAATCTGGCTTTGTCATTAAATATCTTGTTTACTCCATCTATAGTGATTGAGTGTTTTGCTGGGTATAGTAGCCTGGGCTGGCATCTATGGACTCTTAGTACTTGTAGAACATCTATCCAGGACCTTCTGGCCTTGAGGATATCCATGGAGAATTCAGGCATAATTTTGATAGGTCTGCCTTTATATGTTACCTGACTTTTTTCCTTCGCTGCTCTTATATTGTTTCTTTATTCTGTATGTTAGGTGTATTTATTATTATATATTGAGGGGTCTTTTTTCTTTGGTCTAGTCTATTTGGTGCTTGGTCTGCTTCTTGTACTTTCATGGGCATGTCCTTCAGATTGGGAAAGTTTTCCTCGACGATTTTGTTGAATATATTTTCGGCCCCTTTGAGCTTCCTCACATTCCTCTATGCCTATTATTCTTAGGTTTGGTCTTTTCACAGTGTCCCACATTTCCTGGATGTTTTGTGTTAAGGATTTTTTTGATTTACGATTTTTTTTTGGTCAATGAATGTATTTCCTCTAGTTTATCTTCAGCACCTGAGATTCTCTCTTCTATCTCTTGAATTCTGTTGGTTATGCTTGCATCTGCAGTTCCTGATCGTTTACTCAGTTTTTCTATTTCCAACATTCGTTCAGTTTGTGTTTTCTTTATTGTCTCCACTTCTGTTTTCAAGTCTTGAACCTGTTTAATTGTTTTTTTTTTTCTTGGCTTTATGTATATTCTTCAAGAATTTTATTCATTTCTTCCAATTTTTTGTTTGTTTTATCTTTCATTTCTTTAAGGGATTTTCTCACATCTTCTTTGAGGGCCTCTATCATTTTTATGATGATAAGTTTTAGGTTGTTCTCTTCTGATTCATTTGCTTTGTTGTGTTCTGGTCTAGTTGGTGTAGCTTCCATAGATTTTGGTGGTGTTATGCTTGTCTTTCTGATGTTAGGTGTTTTCTTGTGTTGCCGTCTTCCCATAGCTTCTTCCAGTAAGTGTTGGCGTGGTTTCTCCCTCCCTATATATATTTAGGCGGGTCAGAGGTTCGATGTCTGTTGTTCTGGGTGGTCCAAGCTCTCTAGGAGGTCTCTCAGTAGGCAGGGGCCTGAAGATGGGGTCAAAGATCAGGCTCCAGCAAAGGAGAGATGAGACCTCTTTGGCAGAGGCTAGCCAACATGATGTTTCCTCAGGGATAGTCAGGTCTAGCTCTAGCCAAGGCCTCTAGCCAAGGTCTGGTATTGAGGGACAAAGGCTGAGCTTATACTCAGGATGTTTCTGCTCTGATAGGCAGGTCTAGCTGGCACTCTCCAGCTGAGTAGTGCATCTTTAGCAGAAGTCCTGCAATTGGGGTCAAGGATCCAGTTCTCAGGAACTCAGGGTGGGCCTGCAGAGATAAGCAGATATCTGGGAGGGGCCCAGAACTCCAGTAGATGATTGGTGGTGGGGATCAGAGTCCAGGTAGTTGGAAATTACTGGTGGTCCCACGTGGATAGGCTGGTCTATTTTTCTCAGATGGGCTCCAGGAATTTCCTCTGTTCATTACTTTTTAATAGTGGATTTTCTTCTAGAAATTTAAAAAATATTGTTTATTAATTATTCAAGAATTATTTATGGTATATTCTAAGCAAAGTCACCATTACCCCCTCCCCTAAATCAAACAAGATCTATGTTTTGCCTTTCACAATTTATAACTACTTTGTCTATTTTGTAATTTTTTAGTTACTCATCTACTTTAAATTGTACTGCTCATTTACTCAAGGCTCTGGGGCCATTCACTCGAGCATGGATTACCTACCAGGTACTCCCCTTTTAAAGAAAACTGACTTTTTCTTCTATTAGAACCTATTAACTTTCAATATCTCCTCATAAAAAGTTGGAGATTCATGAGTGCCACCAACTTTCATATAAGAATGTTGAGTAGCTTGATCTTCCTCAAGTTTCACGAAAGTTAAAAACACCCATGAGTTCATGAATGGTCATGTCCAGAAGACACTGTCTCTGGTGTCTCCTTATCTTTGGTGTTTGGAGTTTTCCTCTCCTCTTCCATGATGGTCACTAAGCATTGATGATAACAGTAATATAGTTGTCTTGTTTGTTGATGAGTACTTCACTTGCAATTGTTCTCTATATTTGACAAGGTGTGAGTTTTTTTCTATGAGTAATTTAAATTAGTGTAATTCTTAGACCCCCAAGTTTCTTTGTGTGGTGAACAGTGATTAATAATATATATATATATATATATATATATACATACATACATACATATACATATATATATATATATATATATATATATATATATTCCTCTCTTTTGAGTTAGAGTCTTTCTTCTTTTCTATAGTCTCATTACAAATTTGATTTAGGAGTATTTGGATTAAGATAAAAACTTCCTAGATATATCCTTTTAATATTTATTCCTGTTATCCAAAGTCAAGTAGTCAGGCTTGCTCAACAAGTGATTTAGCATCTAAAACTACAATCTCATTTCTCAAATATTTACCTCTTATATATTGTCTACTTTTCATTTCCTTTACCCTCTAGCAGTCTTTAATGAAAGTTGTATATAACGTAGTCCTCTACCTGAATCTTATTAATAATTTCTTCCTTATAGTTTCCCTCCTCCCTTACTACTTGTTAATACTTGGATTGTTTCCAGAATGTTTTCTTTTGTGGCATTTGTTCAACTTTAACCTGCCGATGACCACTTTGCCAGGGTGCATAGCCACAGGCACATTTATGCCATTTATGCCTTTCCTCACTGCACTTGTTCAGTGTAGATGATATATATCTTCCTATACACTTGTACCACTTAGCCAGTCTGCTGGTCTTTGCAGAGTCCTTGGACAGCCTGAACTTCCTTTAATTGGCACAGATGAAACATTATCCTTCTGTCTCAGCTCTTTGGAAAGAGGAAGAAACAGTCATCCTGCAAATGGGAGAAGGTGCTTTGTAATGTCATTTGTGGTTCTTGCTTTGGTCAAAAGTCACAAAGGGTTTGAATTTCACATGGGCAGTTGTGATATAGATATGAACACAAAAGGCATCTATGATCTATTTTAAATTAGTTTAAACATACTTTATAACTTTTCTTGAGTTCAATGTATTCGTCAAGTTTTTCTAGAGGAACAGGCATTATAAAATGTATTATAGAAAATTAATATATACATGAAATTGTTAGACTGTCTTATATATGCTGTGCTCCAGATACACAGAAATGGCTCTCTACAAAAGTAGGTTCAAGAATCCAGTAGTTTTTCAGGAAGATATAGGCTCTATATTTTTTTTTGTTCCGAAAAAAATAGGCTCTAACACCAGTGATGGAAAGAACTTGCCAACAAGAGCCAGAGAAAGATGCAAGCTTCCTTCTTTCACACCATTTATTTAAGTGGCCACTGGAAAGTGTGGCCCAGATTGAAAGTGGAACTTCACACTTCAAAAGATCTGTATTTAAAGAGGCTGACCAGAGCTAGTGGGAACTCAGGGACTCAAAAATGACAGTAGGGAACCTGCATAAAAACAAAACTAAGAGTTTTAAAAATGGGTGTCAGAGAACTAGGGCTATGGGCCACTGGCAGTGGAACCAATATATATTCCTAGTCCATGAATGGGCTTCTGGAGCCCATTCCCTGCAGAAGCATACACTCTTGGCCTAGACACAGGAGGAGGGAATCAGTCCTGACCCAAATAATATAATAAACTTTGATGATACACCATGGGAGTGCTTACCATCTCTAAGGAGTGGATGGGGGAGATATGAGGATATGGTAGGGAAAATTGGAGGATGGGAGGGAGAAAGAAATGGGATTTTTATATAAATTAGATTGTTTTTAATTTCATTTTTTTCTTATTTTATATATTGATCCCAGTTCCCTTTCCCATCCCTTTTTTCCCCCTCTCTCTCCCTGCCATGACCCCAGACCCCCCTCCCATTCCATTCACCACCCACTACACAGGAAGGGTGGTGCCTTCCAGGAGAAGTGAACAAAATACGTCAATTTATTTGGAGTAGGGGATAGGGTCCTTCTTCCTGCCTCTAGGTTAAGGGAGAAACTCTCCATGGTAAATGTACCCCTAAAGTCCTTTTGTGCACCAGGGATACATCCTGGTTCCACTGTCAGAGGTCCCTTATACTGCCCAGGCCTTTTAACTAAGGCCCATGTTAGAGGGGTCTGAGTCTGTGCAATGCTGGTTTCCCAGCTATCAGTCTGGGAGCCCATTAGCTCCTCCTTGTTTACAACAGCTGTCTCTGTGGGTTTCTGTAGCCTGTCCTTGTCTTCCCTCTCTGCATCTGGATTCCAGTTTAGGTCAGTGTTTAGCTTTGGGTGTCTGCCTCTGTTTCCATCAGCTGCTAGATGAGGGCTCCATGATGGTGGATAAGTTAGTCATCAATCTCTTTATCAGGAAAGAACATGTATGGTAGCCTGTCCAGTGTTGCTCAAATTGATAGTTGGGGTCAGTCTTGTAGGTCTCTGAACATTTTTCTAGAGTCACTTTTCTCTTCAAACATATAATTACTCACTATTTTATGGCATCTCTTGCACTTCTCTTTTTATCTCTCATATATTCCTCCCTGGACTCAATCTTCCTAGTTCCAAGTGCTTTCCTCTCCTCCCCTTCTCTAGCACTCACTCCACTCACTGTCTCCCTATCACACTCCCAATATGGTCAGGAGATCTCGTTTCTTTCCCCTTCTGTGAGGGGCCTTGTATGAATCTCTTAGATTCCTCCTTGCATCCTACTTTCTCTGGTGGTGGGAATTATAGGCTGGTGATCCTTTACTCTATATCTAAAATCAATATATGTGTGAGTACATACCATGTTTCTATTTTTGTGACTGGGTTACCTCATTCAGGTTGGTTTCTTCAAGTCCCATCCATTTGCCTGTTTATTTCAAGATTCCATTTGTTTATTTTTTGCAGAGTAGTATTCTATTGTGTATATGTGCCTCATCTTCTTTATCCATTTTCAGTTATGGGGCACCTAGGTTGTGTCCAGGTTTTTGCTTTACAAAAAATGCTGCTATGAACATAGTTGAGCACATGTCTTTGTTGCATGGATGTAGAATATTTGGGTATATGCCTAACAGGGGGATTGCCATATCCCGTGGTAGATTAATTCCCATTTTCCATAGATCAACATACTGATCTCCAAAATAGCTATATGAGTTTGCACTGCCACCAGCAGTGGAGGGGTGTTCCCCTTTCTCCACATCTTTTCCAGCATAAGTTATCATTGGTGTTTTATAGCCATTCTGGCAGCAATAAGATGGTATCTCAAAGTTGTTTTGATGTTCATTTCCCTGATAGCTAAGGATATTGAGCACTTCTTAAGTGTCTTTCAGCCTTTTGGATTTCCTGTATTGAGAATTCTCCCCTCAGTTCTGTACAACAATTTTTAATAGGGCTATTTGGTATTTTTGGTGACTAGTTTGTTGTCATTGGCCCTCAATAAGATGTAGGGTGGTGAAGATCTTTTTGCAGTCTGTCAGCTGTCACTTGATCATGTCAACTATGTCCTTTGCCCTACAGAAGCTACTCAGTTCGAGGAGATCCCATTTAGAAATTTTTGATCTCAGTGTCTTTGCTACTGGTGTTAAGTTCAGGAAGCAGTCTCCTGTACCAATTTGTTCAAGGGTACCTTCCACTTCTCTTCTGAGAACTTCAGTGAGACTGGATTTATGTTGAGGCCTTTGATCCATTTGAATTTGAGTTTTATACATGGCGATAGACATGTGGCTATCTGCAGTATTTTACAGACCATCACCCAGTTGCGCCAGCACCATTTGTTGAAGATGCTTTCCTCCTTCCATTGTATAATTTTAGCTGTTTTGTCAAAAATCAGGTGTTTTTTGGTGTGTGGGTTAATATCAGGATTTCTTATTTGACTCCATTGGTACACCTGTCTATTTTTGTGCCAATATAAGCAGTTTTCAGGACTGCAGTTCTATAGTAGAGCTTGAAGTCAGGGATGGTGAAGCCTCCTGAAATTCCTTTATTGTACAGGGTTGTTTTTGCTATAATGGGTCTTTTGTTTTTCCATACAAAGTTGAGTATTTTCCTTGCAAGGTCGGTGAAGAATTGTGCTAGAATTTTAATGGGGATTTCATTGAATTTGTTGAATGCGTTTGGGCAAGATTGCCATTTTTCCTATGTTGATGCTACCTATCCAAGAGCATGGAAGATCTTCCTTTTTCTGGTTTCTTCTTTAATTTCTTTCTTAACAGACACAAAGTTCTTACTATATAGGTATTTCACTTGTTTGGTGAGCATTACCCCAAAATTTAAGCCCCTTTGTCATCGGTATATAGTAGGGCTACAATTTTTTTTAGGTTATCTTGTATCCCACTAGTTTGCTGAAAGTGTTTATCAGCTGTAGGAGTTCCATGGTAGAGTTTTTTGGTTCCTTATGTAAACTATCTCTGCAAGTAGAGTGACTTCTTCCTTTCCAATTAGTATACCCTTGATTTCCTTTTGTTGTCTTATTGCTAGAAGTTCAAGTATAATAGTGAGGAAATAGGGAGAGAAAGGGCAGCCTTGTCTTGTACCTGATTTTAGAGGAATCTCCTAAAGTTTTTCTCCATTCAGTTTGATGTTGGCTGTTGGTTTACCGTTTATTGCTTTTATTATGTTTAGGTATGTTCCTTGTATCCCTGATCTCTCCAAGTCCTTTATCATGAAAAGTTGTTGAAATTTTTCAAAGGCTTTTTCAGCATCTAGTAAGATGACATGTGTTTTTTCTTTTCCATTTTGTATATATGTTGGATCACACTGATAGATCTTTATATGTTGAACCATCCCTGCAAGCCAGGAATGATGCCTACTTGGTTATTGTGGATGATTTCTCTTATGTATTCTTGGATTCTATTTGACAGTATTTTTTTATCTTGAAATTTATAACTAACAGTACTGAATGATCTTTCATATTTACTATCAGGTAGACACCATATTATATATTCTTGCTACATAGTTTCAAAGTACCACAAAAATACTGAAACAAAATAGTAGGTAGTGTTGTTTATAACACACACACATACAAATACATGTGTATTTATATATATTCCACAAATTATAGAGTTATTTATTGATATGTATGCTTTATATGAAAATCACAACTTGATTATGTTTTGAAATGTTGTTTACCTTTTTGGCATGCAGGATCTTAGATATCTACAGGGAAAAGAGTACTTATTATGTTTTTTCAGAACATGACTTAATGTCTTCAGGAGTTTCCAGCATGCCATATGACAATTATAAGGATTATGATACTAATAATCACAGAATTCCAGTTTCTTTGTTTTTCTGCATCATTATTGTAACCAAGATGCTAATATTATTGTTACCCTTTTATAATTTCAATTCCTCCCCCGTACTAATTAAGTTTTATTTCATAATTCTTTGGCAAAAGAATTATCTTCCTGATAAATTCTCCTCTAAGCCACCCACAAAGCACCTTACCATAATATAAAAACTAACCATTGGGAAAGAAAAAGCTCCTAGTCAGTACTGATTTGATTTCTTTATGTCCTGTGACCAAACTGTGTGGTGGAATCTTCAGCTATGGAGGTCAACTAAGTGCAGCCATGTTGTTTAGAAGGAACTCTGTCAATTAAAATAATGACTTGCATGGCACAATATGCTTGTGATGGTTTGAATGAGAATGGTCCTCATAGGTTCATATATTTGAATGTTTGGAAATGATTAGGAAGTATGAATTGTTGGAAATGTGTCACAGGGTGGGTAGGCCTTAAGGTTTCAAAAGTCAAATATCACCAATATCTAGGGTTGTAGATGTGTATTTAGTGTACACTCTGATAGCATGTCAGTTCAGGACAGTAATCATACCAGGGCCTGTGACCTAAGAGATACTAGGTTCTGTACCAGATTTACAGTATCTGTCATGCTTATTCACATTGAGCAGGTTTTAAATCCAGTGACAAAAATTTCAGTTGCCACCATATTTTTATGACAATTTTATCCATAAGTATTTTCTTAGTTACTTTACTATTTTGGTTTCAAGACACCATGACTAAGACAACTTATATAAGATAGTATTGAATGAGGCTCATGGTTATAGAGGTTGAATTCATGATCATTATAGTGGGAAGCACAGCAGTAGGGGCAGCAGGTGTGAGGATGCAGCACACAATCAGTAGCTGAGACCTTGCATATGAATACAACTACCAAGAAGCAGAAGGGGGAGGGAGGGACAAAAGGAGAGAGAGAAGTAGCTGGGAACAACATTGCCAGTATTTTTACATCTATGTTCATGAGGAATAGTGGTCTGTAGTTTTCTTTCTTAGTTGTGTCAGTCAAACAAGGTCAGACAAACCTTGAATAAAAGTTTGTCTATTTTTTTTTATTTTCTTGGAAAATGAACTCTTTGTTGCATTGATTTTTTTTTTTGTTTTGTTTTCCTGGTTTTGACTTTATTGATTTCAGCCCTCAAATTGATTATTTCCTGCCATCTATTCTTCCGGGGTCAGGTTGTAATTGTTTTTAATTTAAATAAAAATTTAATAAAATTATAAAATGGTTTTTTCCACTTCAAATAATTTAAATTTAGAAAAGTAAAATATTCTACACAGATGTACACAGCTGATTTTGTTTTGGTTAATTCCAGATATAGTCAGGTTGATAATCAAGAATAATCATCACATTCAGAGTTTGTATTTACTCATGTTCATATGGAATTTCAGCTGGCCTATTAAAATTATGGAATACTATCTCTTTGAAATTCCTTAGTAGCTTTATGAAAATAAATCATCCACAACTGTTACAAAATCCCTTTACAATGCTCCACTCAACACTAAAAAATCTAACATAATGCTTCTAAATTTTACTGAAATTTTTGAAAGTTACAAATGTGATTGCATTAATGATTTACTTTTCCTATTTTCTAAATCAACAATTAGACTGATTATTAGTTGATATTCATGAGTTTATTTTGAAAAGACATTATTATCTTTTAATCATTTTTATTTTTAGAGTACTTCACATAATTAAAACTTACAATATTATCATGTATCTTTCAGTTCCTTTTTTTTCTATTATTGATGTCATGATACATGTCAAATTACAAAAACAGTGCTAGATGTATTACAATTATTTGAATCACAAATTTGTTGTTAAGTGTGTATTTAACAAGTTTTTCAGGAATATCTTCTGCTGTTTCATATGCCAGTGCAATCTTCCATTTTCCATTTAGTGTCACTAGTACTTGATTTTATTCAGCAAATAATGGAGTCTCATTTTGTCCCATTTTTCATAGCCATGTGTTGTCGCCCTGTAATGTTCTATATCAGGATAACCCTGTGGCTATCAGTTTTTTAGAAAGGAAAACAGAGTATTGATTGCTCCATAACATGTCAAGATATATAAAATTCACATAGCATTATTGATGGTTCTCAACACTCATTACTTGGATAAAATTATGAGTTCTTTAAAGTCTTTCTGTGAATTCTTTGTAAGTAACAAACTTTATAGTTTCATCTATACTCCTGTTGGTTTTAGATTAAATGCTGCTTCAAAATGATTGATGAAGCAAGGTCTGAGAAAGCAAACTAGGATCACTGTTGTTGGGGTCCTTGTCCTTCTACCTTTCTTAGTGATCAGAAGGTACTTATGGGTAACAGGTACTGTATAAATACACATGCATATCTGTTTTAGTGCTTGTACGCACCTGCCCTCGCCAGCAAGGAAGACGGGACTCTGGGTAGATCTTCTTCATGCAGTTTTAATCAGGATCCTTTAAACATGTTGCTTCTGGCCCGCAGGGAGAGAGAGAGAGAGAGAGAGAGAGAGAGAGAGAGAGAGAGAGAGAGAGAGAGAGAGAGAGAGAGGACCCCTGCACAGGCTTAAATACCCTTGAGTTAACCAACCCCAGTGAGCCATGTGGACTCTGCAGATAGGCTACTCTAATGTGGAAGCAGACAGGCTGAACAGACTTAACCAATTAAGGGCTTGTTTACCCAGAGAGTCTTTACCAGCCAGAAGGTATAAGGTAGAAGCCAGCACAACTTTAAGGTGTGGCACTACTCGGCTCTCAACAAGTGCTTGTCCATCTCTGGGTTTGTATTAAGCTAAACATAATACATTAGGAAACTCTGATTGTAGCAAAGTAAACACTTTAGCTTTGTTTGTTTCTTTTTTCTTTCTGTTTTTCCCCCTCTTCTTTTTGGTTTTTCAAGATAAACTTTCTCTGTAATGCTTTGGAGGCTGTCCTGGAACTAGCTCTAGCTCTGTTAAACTCACAGGGTTCGACCTGCCTCTGTCTCCCAAGTGCTGGGATTAAAGACATGTACAACCAACACCTGTCTTAGCTTTTTTCTTACATGTGTATAACTTCTTTCCTGACAGCATTCCTTTTAAACTTTAACAGTTAGTTTTTAATTCAGTGCTTATTTGTACATATAATTCTTTAGAAACTGTTAACCTGTGACACTCACTTACCAAGTATAGTACTTATGCACATTTTATTCTGTTTGTGGAGTTATTATCAGAGGGCCATATTCCAGTATACATGAGATGCTTTCTGTTCCTGTGTGCTTATTCCCATAATTTTCACTGTGATACATTCATATTTGAAATTACCTCTTTGTTCTAAATAGACCTTCTGTTTAATATTTTAATCTCTATCAGCACTCTGATTGATTTCTTTCAATGTTCTTTTAATGTTTTAAAGTTTTAGTTGAATTATTTTTGATTGTTTAATGGGATGGATGCTTAAAATATGTCAGATCATAGTGTAAAACAATTGGAGATTTAACTCCAAAATATTTGCTTTTTACCAAAGCCATAGCCTTTGATATGATATATACATCTAATAAAGTTTATTGGTGTCTTGTTTCTGTTTTTAGGGAAATCCATTCAGTTTGATGTTTGCTGCTGGTTTATTGTATATTGCTCTTATTAGGTTTAGGTATGTTCCTGTTATCCCTGATCTCTCCAAGACCTTTATCATGAAAGTGTGTTACATTTTGTCAAAAGCTTTTTCAGCATCTAGGGAGATGATCATGTGGTTTCATGTAATTCTTTTTTCAGATTGTTTATATGGTGGATCATGTTGATAGATTTTCATATGATATACCATCCCTGCAACCCAGGAATAATGCCTCCTTGGTCATGGTGGATGCTTTCTCTGATGTATTCTTGTATTCGATTTGCCAGTATTCTATTGAGTATTTTTGCATCAATGCTCATCAGCGATATTGGTCTGTAGTTTTCTTTCTTAGTTGTGTCTTTGTGTGGCTTGGGTACCAAGGTGATTGTGGCCTCATAATAGTTTCATAATGAATGTTCTGATTCTATTGTATGGAACAATTTGAAGAGTTTTGGTAATAGATCTTCCTTGAATTTCTATTAAAATTCTGCACCGAAGCCATCTGGATCTGGCCTTTTTTGGTTGGAAGATTTTTGATGACTAGTTCTATTTTTGTTAGGGGTTATAGGTCCATTTAATTTGTTTGTTTGTCTTGATTTAATTTTGGTAAGTGATAGTTATCCAGAAATTTGTCCATTTCCTTTGAATTTTCAAAGTTTGTAGAGTACAGGTTTACAATGTGTGACCTAAAAATTGTCTGGATTTGTTCTGTGTCCATTGTTATGTCCCCATTTTTGTTTCTGATTTTGTTAATTTGCATGTCCTCTATGCTTTTTTATTAGTTTGGATAAAGGTTTGTCTATCTTGTTGATTTTGTCAAAAAACCAACCCTTTGTTGCATTGATATATTGTATTGATTTCCGGGTTTCTGTTTCATTGATTTCAGCCCTCAAATGGATTATTTCCTGGTATCTACTCATCCGGGGTGAGTTTGTTTCTTTTTGTTCTAAGGCTTTCAGTTGCTCTGTTAACTCTCTAATGTGACTATCCTCTGTTTTTTTCATATGGGCACTCAGTGCAATGAACTTCTCTTTCAAGGTGTCCCATAAGTTGGGGTATGTTTTGTCCTCATTCTTGTTAAATTTTAAGAAGTCCTTAATTTTTTTCTTTATTTCTTCTTTGATCCAGGTATGGTGCAATTGTGCATTGTTCAGTTTCAATGAGTTTGTAGGGTTTCTGTGATTTGTATTGTTGTTGAATTCCAATTTTAAAGCATGGTGGTTTGATACACAGGACTATTCCAATTTTTTTGTATCTGTTGAGGTTTGTTATGTTGCCTAGTATGTGGTTGATTTTAGAGAAGGTTCCAAGTGGAACAGAGAAGAAGGTATATTCTTTTGTGTTTGGATGGAATGTTCTATAGATGTCTGTTAAACCCAATTGAGACATATCTTCTGTTAGTTCTTTTGTTTCCATATGTCTTCAATATTGTACTTGATGTTCTAGCTAAAACAAACACAACAGAAGGAGATCAAGGGGATCCAAATTGAAAAGGAAGAAGTCAAACTACTCATTTTGCAGATAATGTGATAGTTTACATAAGCGACCCAAAGAATTCTACCAGGGAATTCCTGCAGCTGATAAACATCTTCAGCAAAATCGCAGGATACAGGATAAACTCAAAAAAAATCAGTAGCCCTACTTTATTCAGATGACAAAAGAGCTTTGAAAATAATCAGATGAACATCACCCTTTAAAAAAGCCACAAACAACATGAAGTATCTTGGGGTAATGCATATCAAACAAGTGAAAGACCTATATAATAGGTACTTTGTGGCTTTAAAGAAAGAAATTAAAGAAGATACCAGAAAATGGAAAGATCTCCCATGGTCTTGGATAGGTAGCATAAACATAGTAAAAATGGCAATCTTGCCAAAAGCAATCTTCTGAATCAATGCAATCCCCATTAAAACCACAGCACAATTCTTCACTGACCTTTAAAGGTTAATAATCAACTTTATATGGAAAAACTAAATATCCAGGATAGAGAAAACAATCCTGTACAAAGGAACTTCAGGAGGCATCACCATCTCTGACTTTAAGCTCTAATACAGAGTTATAGTCCTGAAAACGGCGTGGTATTGGCACAAAAATAGACAAGTAGACCTATGGAATTCAATTGAAAATCCTGATATTAACCCACACACCTACAAACACCTGATCTTTGAGAAAACAGCTAAAAGTATACATGGGGGGAGAAAAGCATCTTCAACAAATGGTGCTGGCACAATTGGAAGATGGTGTGTAGAGGAGTTAATATAGACCCATGGCTATGGCCATACACAAAACTCAAGTTTCAATGGATCAAAAACCTCAACATAAATCCAGCCACACTGAACATCTTAGAAGAGAAAGTGGGAAGTACCCTTGAAAAAATTTGTATTAGAGCGCTCCCTGAACATAACTCCAGTAGCACACACACTGAGATCGACCATTACTAAGTGGGACATCCTCAAAATTAGAAGCTTCTGTAAGGCAAAGGACACATTGGACAAGACCAAATTTCCAAATTTCAGCCCACAGACTGGGAAAAGATTTTCACCATTCCAACTTCTGATCTCCAAAATATACAAAGAACTCAAGAAAATAGTCATTAATGCACCAAATAACCCAATTAAAATGGAGTACAAAACTGAAGAGAGAAATTCAAAAAGGCTGAAAGACACTTAAGAAACACTTAGCTATCAAGGAAATGCAAATCAAAACAACTCTGAGAATCCATCTTACTCCTGCCATAATGGCTAAAATTAGAAATACCAATGACAACTTATGCTGGAAAGGATGTGGAGAAAGGGGAACACTCCTCCACTGCTGGTGGGAATGCAAACTTGTACAGCCATTTTGGATATCAGTGAGGCAGTTACTCAGGAAAATCAGAATCAGTTTACCAAAGAACCTGGCAATCTTCCTCTTAACCTTGAGACAGGAGAAAAGTCCTAGTCCCTACTTTAAATGACTTGACAGATTTACATGATTCAACCTGGATATCATAGCCCTACAAGTGGACATAATTACAGGACAATGGCAACTGCCCATCCCCGTATTAGCTAAGGTCTGAGGTGCTGTTTGTGTTTTTCCCCTAGGAACTGAAAAACTTATTTGGATACCAGAATGACATGTACACCCTGTGGATCCTGATCTGGAATCTAGTCCTGCTTTACTGGAATCCCTGGCCCACGGAGGAACAAATGGTTTGGGACTCGGTGAATAACCCTCACATCCTGATGCCAGTTAGTCAGGAGAGAACATTCCCTGGGACTACTGGCTGCCAATGTGGTGATGGAACCTTCATTACTGAGTAATTTGACCTTCCTGACACAGGGGAACTTTTGTTACCAGAGAGTGCTTAATGTTTCTCCGTTGCCCAATGGGTCATACTTGGTGTCATGCATAATTTTGAGTAATGCTTCTATTGCTGATTTTTACCCCAATGCCAGCATGAGCAATTTTTGGGACTTAGAGAGGTCCTATATCATAAGCTTCCAGCTGGAACAGAAAAATGCTACTATGTGCCCCCTATGCTGGAAGCTCCCCAGAAAATTATGACTTGCATAGGCCCTTGCCTTGATGACACTGTGCTCCACCCCTAATGGGTCCTTGGGAGAGAAAAAAATCTCTCAATTTTTCTTCCAGAACCTACTTCCTGAGCAACTCCTGGGCCCCTAAGGACGCTGGCACCCTGGTAGTTCGAGTTTGTGGCCTTGCCTCCATGGTGATGGAAGACTGATATGGGGGAGAAGAAATTATCCTCTACCGCCAAGAAGGGACTTTGATATTACTGCCACCATCATTCCTGCCATTGCTGTGTCAATGACTGCTGCTGCCCTTGCAGGGATTGCTGTTGCTCAGACCTCAGCCAATGCAGAGGTTTAACCAGCTGGAGGGCAGAATCAGCAAACCTCTAGCTATGCAGAATGCCCTACCTGGACACTCATATTCAGTTTGGACTCCTTAACTTATATCAGCAAACTGCCTTACTTCAGGAACAATCTGGGGTTTTCGGTTGGTGTAGCAGACCTCCTGCTCATGCTTTGTCATTTTTCTGTGTCACCTTGATTGGAATGCAAATGTCTCTGTAGGGGTCAACCGCCTCAATGCATAGCTGGTGTGGCCTTATCTTTTGTAAACTTTACCAATGATTTGGCTCACCAGATAGTAGAGGTCAATAAGACCCGAATTATTCCTATTTCAGCAGAGGGCTGGTAGAATGCCATGGCCCAGATTGGAGGTTGGATACAGCTTTGGGGTGGTGCATTGTCTCTAGGGGACTTAGAGCTGGTAGCAGCCAGGGCAGGGATTCTTGTGCTAAGCAAGATCTGACAGTTCTTTTCACAAAATGCAGAAATGAGGGTCCCCCATGATGGGCAACTTGCAGTAAAGCCCCTCCCCTCCCTCCTAGCCTAAGACATGGAGTCACCAGGTCCCCAGGGGACAGGTAAGGGGTGGCACACCCTCCAACGCCTAAGGCAGGGGTCTCTCATAGAAAATAAAAAAGGGGAAATTGTAGGAATCAAGACTAAGAAGACCTTGACTAAGAATTCATTTCCCCCTGCTGCCCTCTGTGCAGGCAGCTGTAACTGCAGGAAAACAAGAGACATGTTTTCTAATGCAAAACATGGCTTCCTAAGCCCTGAAAGTGCCCTAACCGGTCCTAGGAACCTGAGATGACAAACTTCCTCCTTTGCTTCCCCCTCCTCCATCTGGTGCCTGGGTATATAAGCCAGCTCCCAAGTAAAGGAAAAGGAAAATGATTAATAAAAAGCCTTCTTAATATCAAAAAAAAGATTATTATTCACCCTCCTCCCACAGACTGATAGCTGGGAAGCCAGCATTGGACAGACTCTTAATGATTAACCCATCTCTACTATTCTAAGTATTTCCACGTGGCTCATCTTACTGGCCAGAGTAGTGCAGGCATTTTTCCTCTCTGGGCTCTCCATGTTGACTCCTCCCTCCTACTTCCTCTTTCCTACTTGTTTCCTAGCCCCACCTTTCTTGCTTTCCCATTGACCAACAGGGTTTTGTTCATTAACCAGTATGAGAAACATATTTACAAAATAACATCTCCCATCAGGGGGCAGAGAAGCCTTCATTTACTTTAAAGAAGAATAAGTAGCAAGAAATGCATAGGAATAAAATAGGCATTAGTTCATATAGTAAAGTGTTTGGTTGTGATAGAATTGCACAAATAATCTCTCATATATTCTTTCATCAAATTGGTAGGGATGATTATTAGTTACTCAAGACAAGAGGAGATGTTGAGAAAGGGTTTAATGTTGAGGGAGGTGGTTAATAAGTTAACAAGGCATCACCATTAATTATTTGCCTAAAGATTGTAGTCATGATTTAATTAGTAGGACTAATTAGTATTGATTTAAAAATGTTGTCTATGTTCAACACTATTCTCTCTATCAGCAGCCATCAATTACCAGCAGTCATAGGATCAACTTTGAGTTTTAAAAAATGTGATAATTAGTGATGAGGAAAATAAGCCTGCTTCTAAATTCTTCAAGTAAAGGAAGGTGAACCAGGTGTTAAATAGTCTATAGTTAGAAAGTGTTGAAATTAATACCCTACTATGTACAGCAGCATCATAGTTTATCAGATGGCAAAAATTATGGTTTCATAATAAAGGCCAGCCTACCAAGAAGGAGAGAAGGTCCATGAAAATATCTGCCATTCAGAGCATAAGTACTGATTATCTTCTGCAAAATGTATTACCATACCTTTGATCATCCAGCTATGCAAGACTATATGCTTCTATAATGTGGGTAACACTTCTTATCCACATATATGGGCACTTTGCTTGACAAATGTGTGAAAAAAACACCCTTTTGTTTTTAGTCTATTTGAATGTTCAAATTAATTCCAGCATTCATGTTCTCAAACAGGTTCTATTTTCTTAAAGTGAAAACAGTTCAAAATTCTTCTTTCAGAGTATTTAAATGTATAGTCTATTATCCCTATCTGTAGTACCACAATATAGCATAGCCCCAGTATAACAGAATCCATATGCAATCCATACCCTGTAATTGGTTTAACCTCTGAGAGTCAGCATTCTACTCTAAACTTTTATCAGGTCAACATTCTCATTTACATGTATAAGGAATATCATATACTAAGTTAACTAATTTTATAGATATACTTATACATGTTAGTGTTTAATCTGTGATTTTATATTGATGTTAACATTATATTAACTATATGAAATGAGCAGACAACAATGTGTATTTTACACAGAAATAAGATAAATAAGTCATAACTGCATGTCTCTTTTCTCTTGAGAGTTTGAGATAACGATAACGTGTTAAAACCATAAACATTTAGAAATTTTAGTTTAAAAAACATTGCTAATATTTTAAGTTTACCAAACACAGTTCTTCTACTGACAGATGCTCTTTGTAAGTAATTATGCAGCAGAGAGTTAATGAGACCTAGGCCTGATAACAATCTATGTCTGCTTTCCGATTAAGAATTGCCTAACTGCCTAATAAATTAGTTATTTTACTGGATGACTAAACTATATCTGTTACTTATGTTAAAATTAGAGAGATCCATAGGCACTTTTGGATGAAAATTATTTCTTTTTCCAGTGTAAAATGTGGAAAATATATATTTGCTATGCAAATTCAACATAAATTCACATGCATAATTTATGTATATGCATTTCTTTGAGGATTTTGAAAAAAGTTTGCATTATTTTGTCATGACTGTGTATATGTATATTATATGTATGCATAAACAAACATTGGCTATGATGATTAAAATCAAATGACATCCTTGTATGAGACAATTTTTCTCTGCAATCTTTATGTGAGGGTCAAAAGATCAAACGTAACTCCCCAGGCTTCTGAGTAAGAGCATCTCCTCCTGAGAATTGTACTGACACTTTTTGAAGGGCTTTTTTTTTTTTTTTAAAACAAAGACTCATTTAAAAATATCACATGAAAACATTGAAACTTCTTTGAGTTCAACTCTATTAAGATTATATGTACAGGTAAGTTTAATTATAAAGTATTCATTTACTTAGCTCAAGGGAAATATGTGTTTACTGTTGTTCAATTAGTATAAGCAATTAACACATGAATATGATAAGATACAATATTTAAATTATTTTTAGATTTTTCAAAGTAGAGGATGCCTATGAGGATTTCCGCTAGCTGAGAAGCAGAATTATTTTTTCATAGTCTGTTAGAAATTGTTTCAAGTTATTGCTTCACCTAAAGAATTTAATTTATCACAAGCAAAACTGAGAAAGGGAAAAATATTCCCTTGTTTTCAGTGCTAAAACTTAAGTTTCTGTCTATCATTCAATCATTGCCCATGTGAATATCACCTATTAACTTCTTTGATGCCTATGAATCTGTTTCAACAAGGCTTGTTATATTGAAAAAAAAAACCACAAGAAAAAGTTGTAATAGTTTTATTGATACATTTACACAATTCCATTAGTAGATTCTAGAGTGTAAATAGTTTGTACATAATTTATAATTTAATCATTTCAAAACATCAAACTATTCATGCACTAATTTAAAAAAATCAAAAACTTAAAATACCATAAAGCCAAGTATGAAAACAGAAAATATACTTTGTATAGCATCATTTGATCATATATAAGGCATAATAGGAAAGAAGGTACAATTTTCACATACTAATAAATATGTACACTCATTCACTTACTAACTGAATTCTCACACAATATGTATTTTCTATATGCTAAGTATTGTGCCAGTTGTAAGGTATGTAAAAAAGAAAAGAAAAAGTGATGGCAATCAGGATTGGTGAAGTTCTTTACTACTTAAGAAAATTTTTTGCTTTCCAGAGGACCCAGTTTCAAGTCCCAGCATCCAGGTATGGACTAAAAACCATCTGTAAACCCAGTTCAAAGTGATCTGGTGTGGTGTCCTCTACTGGCCTTCTTGGGCACCAAGCACACATTGAGGTACCCAAACACACATGTAGAAAAGCATCTATATACAAAAGAAAAATAATAACTAAAAGTAAATAATAAAAATAGTACTATCAAATTATAGTATTGGAAGAGTTTAAGATTTTAATTTAACAAACTCAGTAAACAAATATGAAGTTATGAGTTTAATAATTGGTATGAAACTGAGACATAATATATTTTAGTGTCACAGAATTCTCAGTTTAAAAGTTACAAAACCCATGAATGTTTAGGGGAACAAAATGATTTAAATCATTTATCTATAATTTTGTATGTAGTACCAATTTTGTGTCAGAAATTCTACTTAACATAAACTCCCCAGGTTATTCTCACAAACATATCTAAGCTATGTATTTCCATTAAAGTTCCCTTGAAGAACAAAAGGTGTTAAATACATTTCTAAAGAATTCAGACCGATGAGGTGATTTACTCAGGAGTAAGCTTTCTCTATATTGGTTCTGTAGCATACCACTATACATAAGATGTCCAATAATGTAAGGTTCAATCAAGATCCTGAGTATAATATCAGTCAAGAGAGATTTATTAATACATGATCATTCAGTACTACAACCTATGCTAATGGAAAAGAAAAAAAGAAAGCACTCTTTTTTTTTTTTTGTTTCTTTCTTCATAGTTGCTTGTCCTTTCTCTGTGCACTGATACGTATCTTTTTAGATGATGTGTGAATTCTTACAATTTTAAAAGATAAGGACCCTATAGTTGATATAGCCATTAATCCGTTATGATTCTGAACTCAAAACTGTTCAATGGTACACACTGAAAGTACAGTGGAGGATCAGGTTCAACATGGATCTTTCTAAGCTACTTTGTGCTAGTTTTTATGTTATGAACTAACTTTAGAGTTCCAAACTTTGTTAAATAGGATTTTTATTTTGTTAAATGTATCTTGTAGATACCTTTTGATTCTCTAATTTCAGGGGCATGATTTTCTTTATTGTGTTTTACTGATTTTAGTAGTAAAAATGGTCATACTTTTCCTTGTCCTAAGTTGATTTCAAGGAACAATTTTAGAAGCATTCTATTTTTCCCTTGTTTTACTCTATGTTGAAATATCTAGAAATGAATTATGGTAGATGTTAGACTAAAGGATTTTAAAATATAAGCACTAATTTGGCCAAAGAGTTCAAAACATCAAAATCCTCTTTAAGATTTATTTTTAGAGAGAGAGAGAGAGAGAGAGAGAGAGAGAGAGAGAGAGAGAGAGTGTGTGTGTGTGTGTTTGTGTATGTGTGTGTGTGCATGTGAAGCACTTGCATTTTGTCTGCATATATGTCTGTGCAGCACATGTGTGCAGTGTCCATAAAAACCAGGAGAGGATGTCAAATCCCTGAAACTGGAATTACAGAAAACAATGAGCTTTTACATGGGTGCTGGTAATTAAACCCAGATCCTTAGAAAGGAAAGGTTATGGTAATAATAGTAGGCCTTCTCCCCCAAAACACTAGTTTTATAGGGCAAAAAATAATTAATCAACTGTTAAAAGACATTGAGAAAAAAAAGTGATTAAATGTAATGAGTCTCCTCACTCAGTTGTTGAGCATAGGGAGAGTATGATTTATTAATTCTTCATTAATAACTTGTTATTTCCACTATAGTGGCCAAAGTTCTTGTGAATAACAATTCAGGCAGGGAATACTTATTTTGTCTCATGACTTCACAGGACTTTCTTTAATCCAAGGCAGGAAGTCATGATGATTGTGTGATATAGGCTGCCCATGTGGCAGTAGATGACGAAGCAGAGCAGTAGATCCAATGCTGTTCCTCAGTACCTGCTTTTCACAATTAGTCCTGTATCCTAAGTTTACAAAGACTCTCCAAGTCATATCACTGGTTTGGAGCCAGCTTTAAAACTGAGGTATTTACACCCAAGCTCTATCTGAAAAACTAGAAAAATGGTCACAGAGTTGTTTTTGAATAATATTTTACCGATGTCTGATGTTGCTTGTTTCAGCCTCAGCAAATATATTGTTATTTAAAGAAATGTTAAAGATACTGGATGATTGTTATATGAAAGACAGCCTTCCAAAACTTCCCTAAATTTAAAATACATATAAAAAATCATTTTTTTAAAAGTTTGATATTTGAGTAAGGTATGGTGGAACACCCTTTTAATCATTATTTTTCCTTGTATTTTTAAGTATGTATATTAGAGACAATCTTATTTTACATATCCATCCCAGTTCCATCTCCCTCCTATCTGTCCCATTCCGCTTTATCCCCATCAACCCCCTATCCCACCCTCCTTCTGCTCCTTAGAGAGGGTAAAGCCTTCCATGGGAGACCATCAAAGTATGTCACATCCTTTTAGGCAGGGCCTAGGCTCTCCCAAGTGTGTCTAAAAATTCAGACCAAAGGTATTGGGTTTTTTTTTGTATGTATTCACCAGTTGTTTGAGAATATTAATGGCATGTTCATACCTTTAAATGTATATTAGCAAATAATTTTATATCAATAAATAATTTGCATAAGTTGAATTTTTCAGATAATGTGTATAAGTTGAATTTTTCAGACATAGAAGTTAAAATGTTGAATTTTTAAATGCATGATTAGAGTTATTTCATGTATATTATTTCAAGAGTAACCACCATTTCATTAAAAACAACAACAACAACAAAATTTCCTAGGAGTTATATCATAAAGAAGTTCTGATTTTGTTGTGTTTGGCTTTCATTATTTCTTTTCAAACTCGCAGGGGCTCCTGAAGGCAATACCTACTACACCAGATTTCTTCAGCACTGCTTCATCAGGCAGCAGTTTCTGAGAGAGCATTGTCCTGTGCCTCACATCCTTCCATAGGGCTCACAGAACCACATCATAAAATAGTATAATGATATCCCTACCACTGTTGAGAAAATTGAAGGTATAGATCTAGGACTTGAAGCAAAGGATTCTCAGACCAACATTTCTCACCAAAGAAATGGCTCTGGAACAAAGTTGTATTGAAGAGTCACTACATTTTAAAGGAAGAAACAAACAAACAAACAAACAAACAAAAACAGTTGATGAAAAGCACATAGTTTAGTTCATCTATTACAATTTTTTATTTATGACATATGTATATAAATAATTGCATTAAGATTTCATCTGACATATTACATTCAATGCTTCTGTTGCCACCTGTGTGTATTAATGAATGCCATGATTGTAGGATTTGTTTTCTGAGGGGTTTCCTGTGGAAAGGTCCATCTTCATGACTTTGATTCAAAGAAGAACCTGGTTGCAAATGTAGAATTACTTTCACATTACTCTATAGAATTCAACATTTAAGTCCTATCTGTTTCCTTCTAATCCTCGAGTTCAAACTATCAGTATTGTAGCATTGCTAATGCTTTGGCTTTTCTGTAAATATAGGACTCCTGCATTATCATGTGTTTCAGTAATATTTCCTAATATTTCACAACTTTTATACTTGCTATTTGTTTCATGACTTTAATGAAGGCCGAGATTTAACATATAAGAGTTCATTGAGTTAAATGATCTGCTTTTTTTATAAATAGTTCTTATACATAAGCACTATTCAATAATAAACTCAATTCAGTATTTCAAGTGTTTCAAAGACTTTAATGCCATCAACTAAATTTAGCTTCAGGTGTCAGAGAACTTAACTCTGAAGTAGAAGAGCAAAGTATCAGCTACTAGAGAGATGGCCCAACAGTTAAGAGCACCCCTTGTAGAGGATGCATGTTCTACTCCCAGCACCACATTGCATCTCACAGCCATTTATAACACAGTTCCAAGGGGTGCAATGCCATCCTCCAACCTTTGCCATCATCAACAGCACTAGTGATACAGGCATAAATTCATGTAAAACAATCATACATTTAAAATGAAGTAAATATTTTTATTTTCCTCAAAATTAAGAGAAACAAATGTCCAAATCACAGCTGTTTTACAGATTATGTTGTCTTCTTTAATTATGGTAATTTCTTTTTGGCTTCTCAGTATCAGATATGTGAAATAAACATAAAAAGAATGTTACTGAACATTGTTTATTATCACATATATTTATATAATCTAAATATCCAAACATTTTTATTTGCTCCTCCAATAATGTATTTATCACTGGTCAGGGATAAAAAAAGTGGATTTAGGGAATATTGTATATAAAGAATTTCTTTCATCAAAACCAAAAGTAGGGTTTGAAAATTTGTTTTGGAGTGTATACAAAATTCAATAGGCTGAAGATAGTCTCCTTGATTGTGTGTTAAACACGACACAGTCTGTGAAAATTAATTAATAGTAAAATATATTTATATGGTTATTATTTAAAATAATTAATTATTTTGCTAGAGTGGTAGCAAAGGTAAAGTGCCTTCCACATAAGTGTAAGGAGCTATATTCAATTGCCTAAAACCCATTTTACAAAAAGCTATGCATGTTGGGACATGCTTCTAATCTCTTAATGGTAGTAGTTGGAAGGAGGAGATGAGTGGAGTGCTAGTTCTCAGTGACTGTCCAGCTTAAGCTACTTGGCAATGCGAGACAGTTTCAAAACACAAGGTGGCTGGGCCCATGAGATGATTCATCATGTTAAGCTCTTCTAGAAGAAGCATGATAAAAGTGTTATCCATATCCTTGGAAGCCCCTAAAAGCAGAAGGAAAGGCCCAATGTTGTAAAATCCTTGTCATGTCCACATACATACCATGTCATGTGTGCCTAACACACACACACACACACACACACACACACACACACACACACACACACACACACACACACATCTTCCAAAAGCTAGAAGTTGACAATACACTGAAGACCATGTGTACCTTAACCTAGAACTTGAAGGAATTGAGCTGGAACTCCCAGGAAGCCAGGACTAGTTCTTATTTTATCAGAAAGTGCTTTGCAAACTGCCAGGGGAAAAAGAGCAGTCAACAGACACATTGAACTGTATAGCCTACTAACCAAAATAATTATCCACCTAGCAAAATATCACAAAGGTGAAATAGTGGCATTTGTATATTGAGCTTACCATTAGACACCTAACTGGATTTAAGACACACTCAATAGAAAGAAATTTGCTATAATTATTGTAAGCCTAAACAATTGCTTGTGGCTGGTGTGTACATATAACCTAGAAGAGAACCTACAACAGTCACTTCCCAAAAACTGCATAATTTCACATTGTACTGTAAATATTTGTATTTATTCAGTTAAGTGTAGCTCTTAGCCCTAATAAAGGTAGCAGCAATAGACAGACACTTATAAAAAAAAATTCACAACTGCTCAGAATGCATAGAACCAACCTGTCATGGAGTGTCTAACCTCAATTACACATCATCAACACAACCACTAGACTTTGTCCTAAGGACACATCTTGTAAAGAGGGTGGAAAATATAAGAATCTGATCTACAATAGTGACTTCTGTGTATAACACGGGAGCTGAATCCATGAAATCTAAATAATCTAACCACTTAAACAAGATGAGAAACATGACAACACAGTTAACATGCCAACATGAGCAGAGGAAGTATTACAAGGCTCTGCCTCTACAGGAGCAGGCTAGAAAGGGCTGCCCAGAGAAAGAACCAGTCTTCCAAAGGAGTGTCATTCAAACCTAAGTGAAAACATTAAGTGGACTGAGCTTATTGTGCTTATATATGCATATGTATGTGTGTGAGTGAGGTTATGCAGGCTTGTGTAGGGGGATGAAACAATAATAATTAGAGAAGAAGAGGTCATGAATCTAAGACATAATAGGGTGTACACAGGAGGAATTCAGACAAGAGAAATGAAAGTGTATAAATACAGACTCATACATATAATTATCAAAAAGTTTAAACCAGAATATATTTAACTATGAAAAAACACAAGGAAAAATTAAATATATTTGTATTAATCTAAATTAGGTTGAACATATTTTATGCAGAATAAATACAAGATAATCAGTCTCTGTAAAATTAATGCTGGTACATAAATAAAAGGTACTTGTATAGTGTTATTTATACAGGCCTCTATATGGATTCATTTGTAAGTATGTGGGCTCTAGACTCTATGTAGAAATTGTGCAGAAATTCATCTGTTACTTTTATACTGCTATTCAGTTCTAATTATTAATAGTTTACTTCACTAAAATACTGGAATATTTAGACAAAAAATTGAAAAGGAATAGTAAATATCTTTTTGTTTGTTTTTATTTGACTATATGAAAATATCAGAGGAATGAAGGCCCAAGTTATTTTATTATTTTGTCTTTCTGTAATTTACACCTCTAGCATTAGCCTGCAAAGCAGCACTGCAAACACCTGCTTCATGGAGTCATTGTTTCCATGGTGCCACTTTCCATCACCTATTTTTAATAGTTTACACAACAAGATCAAGGGTGTCCCAGCTGTTACTGCCACTGTTGCTAAGCAACCTTTAAATCAGAGTTCAAGAAGACAAAGAATCGTGCTTGAAATTTTCTCAAGTGTCTATTTACGCTCCCCCAACCTAGGCTTTCTTCATGTTACACCATTTTCAGTGTTTATTTTCTGATGCTGTTTCCATCCTTTAATTAATTTAATATGCATGTGTGCATATTATGTGTATGTATGTGATCATATATATATATATATATATATATATATATATATATATATATGATTCCAAGTACTGCTGAAATAAGCATTATACTTGCATTCATTTTTCAAAAGATAATTAGCATGTTTAATCATGGTCAACCTCCAATGCAAAACAAATAAATGTGCTGATTTTATTGTCTTTTAATAAACAGACTAAGATGTTGTTTTCTGTGTTTAGGATATGTTTCTAGACCATAACCCTGCTCTGCCTGGGGAGCTAGAGAAGTGACACTCAGATCAATAGGACTGCCTGCAGAGAATTACAATGCCCTCTGAGCATTCTGTAATCTAAACACCCTTTCGTGCAGGACAGAGGTCAACCAGATTTAAGAAAACAGAGAAGTTACAGGACATTGAACTTGAAATCCCTGCTTGATTGATTGATGTATGTAGCTATTCATTAGAAATATGTTTCAAAAATTTCTATAATAATAAGGTCACATTATCAACAAAAATATTTTTTCAGGTCAAATTCTTGCTAATGTGTCAGTATCATGAATCAGCAACAAGGAATGTAAATAAAATGGAAATGATGCCTCAGTTTTACAAGGAATAATTTCAATAAGGTGTTGATTATAGAATCAAACCATAAATAAGAAATCATGACTAATGCATGAGACCAAAAAGACCAAAATGAATAAGAGGACTCAAAGTGTACATAGAAGCTAACTACACCTGTGTGCAACTGTGTCAATCCCTCATATCGGGGGGGGGTGGTGAGGATAGTGTTTCTGAGCATATCATAGTAACACAATGTGGCAATATATTATTTATGAATTATTAAAGCTTGCTTGAGGATTCAAAAAGTAAAGTCAGCCTTAAGCTATAGAGATCAGGCAGTGGTGATACACAACTTTAATTCCAGCAGCCATGAGCTAGGAGGTGGTGGTACACACCTCTAATCCTAGAACCAAAGATTAAGAGGTAGATGGATCTTTGTGAGTTCAAGGCCACCCAGATCTACACAAGATTGACCTAAACAGAAACAGCACACAAAAAGATGATTTCAGCATTTGAGACCACATGCCTTTAATCCCAGCACCAGAAGGATATAAAAAATAGGAGCAGGGTCTTCAGTAGAGTATTGGGCTTTCATTCTCCAGCCACACTGAGTATAGGAAGGATTCATTCTCCAGCCACATTGAGGATAGGAAGTCATTGAGTCAGTATTCTTCAGTTACGCTGAGAATTGGTTACAGTATGAGGTTTGGTGGAGCCAGGATCTCCTTTCACCTTGAGGTAAAGTAAGAGCTAGTAACCAGCTGCTTTGTTTTTCTGATCTTCAGCTTGAATCTCGAATCCCAATATCAGTCTCTAGGTTTCTTATTATTTGTAAAACAGACCAACTCATGTCCTTAAATTTTATGTTCATCTTCTTCTAATGAAATACAATGCTTTTATACCAATGTTTATATATCAATACCTGCCTATGCCATATATATGGAAAGCAATAACAATATTTACATATCACTAGTTATATGTGCTTCTTCGCTAGCTGTTCATAAATCTATTAGATCCTTAAATATCTTCTACTTTTATGGTCCCAATTCTTGGTGAATGTGAAGAACTTGGAGACTATGTACATTGCTCTGACTATACTTTTCTTCCAAAGAGTATAAAAAATATTCTCAACTTTAACTTCATCATCTCACTACCTGATATTCAATATCAAATATTTTTGCTGTTACTTTAATACTCACATCTCTTTTGCATCACTTCATTTCTCTGGATTCTTCTCTATTTTTCCTTTAGTTCAAAAATACCTTGCATTATTTTTCTTACATTTCTACTTCACCACATCACTGTTTGGATAAATTTAATCAGCAGAGATATACTTCCTCTCAATTCCAACAAACAGTATGGTATGATTTTAATATCAACACATTCTTCTATTTGAGTCATATGTAAATACCTTTTATCTGCATTCATTTTTGCCTTAAGAAGTCTGCATAATTTTTTTTATCTTAAAAGAACACAAATTAAATGAGGGAAAAACCAATTCCACTGACCCTACATGTCTTTAATTAATACTTTAAAGACCTTACTGTAAAAACTTTAACTTCTACTGCACTTGAGATTAAGAATTCAACATCTGAATTTGAGAGGAACAAATTTGTACACTTTACACACCTAGAAATCAATCTTGATCTAATTTATTCTTCCCCTCTTCTTCTGGAAGGAGATTGCACAATTCTTTGTTTCTGCAGGAACTTGCATGGGAAAACTTTGCCTTGGTTCTACCTCTACAGCATATGTTTATTTCTGAATTCATTGGGACTTACCTTCAGCTGAGAAAAGTATTTGAAATTGCACCAACATTATATTTTTATATGTATAAATAGGTGCAAATCCTTTATTTCATTAGAGGTCACTCATTTTTCTTTTCCTTTAATTGTATAAAATGTTGTTTATTTTCTTTAAAGTTCTGCTTTATTTTTCAAATCCTTATGTGTTGCTTTGAAATGCCTTTTCTTCTTGAGAACACAAATTATTGCCTACTGTGATAAGTGGTATTTACCAGATATACTGATACTATTTTCTTCTAAACCTAATAATTTAATGTCAATCTTTTGGGCAGGATTTCTCTTAAATACACTGTGAAGTACATTTGCTTCCACACTAATTTTAGGTCAATATTTTTATTCTCAATCATGTTGGTGTTTCCTTATAATTTTGGAAAAGTTTTCAATGTTTTCAGAGCTATCACATCATCTAGATATTAGATTAAAAGAAAATAATTTGGGAATCAAAACAAGGCATGAGAAAATGAGAGTGTGGGTAGAAATAATCCACAGCTGTTAATTAGGTGTGAGCTTGCTCATATGCACACACACATTTATACATAAGCGAATATATACATACTGACACACACAGTGCTGGATATTGATAAGGGGTTTAAATATGAAAGATACTAGTTTCCACATACAAAATAATCTACTAAATAGTCGAAGTAACTATTACAGTACAAATAAATATATAAATATGTATTGGCAAAGTTGAATATTTTTGCTGTTAAGAAAATTGAGCATGGCTGTGGTGGTGCACACTTTTAATCCCAGCACTTGGGAGGCAGGGGCAGGCTGATATCTGTGAGTTCAAGTCCAGCCGGGTCTACAGAGCTAGTTCCAAAATGATCAAATTTATTACACAGAAAAACACTGTTTGGAAAGAAAGAGGAAAGAAAGAAGAAAGAAAGAAAGGAAGGAAGAAAGCAGTGAGGGAGGAAGGGATGGAAGATCTTTCCATCTTCTAATATCCTCTTCAGTTCCATTCTTTAATATGTTAATGTTTTTATTATGCATGTCTTTTACTTGCTTGGCTAATTTTATGTCACCCTGACCCTGGCCAGAGTCATCTGAGAAGATGGAGCCCCAGTTGACCCCAGTTGAAAATATGCCTCCATAAAATTGGGCTATAGGAAACACTGTAGAACAGATGTGGGAGGGCCCAGCCATTATAGGTGGAAGCAGCCAGAAGTCAGTAAGCAGAGCCCCTCAATGGTCTTTCAATTAGTTACTGCCTCCAGGTTCCTGATCTTTCTTTCTTTTTCTGACTTCCTTCAGTGATGAGTTATGGATGTGGAAGTGCAAGCCAAATTAACACTTTCCACCCACATTTGTTTGGTAACTGTGTTTCTTTATACTAACAGTAACCCAAACTAAGTGTTAACTGAGATTTGGGGGGGTGCTATTGTGACTGTATTATGCTCCTGATTTCTTGCTCAGTCCATTTGTAATCTGTATATAGAAAGGCTACTGATTTTGTTTGTTAATATTGTATCCTTTTATTTTGCTGACAGTGGTTATCTGAGTAGAAATTATCTGGCTGCTTTTTAAGGGTCAGTATGTATATAATTATATCAAATGAAATAAAGATACTTGACTTATTTTCCTAATTAGATCCCCCTGATCTCCTTAAGTTATCATATTGCTCTAGCCAAAAGTTCAAATATTATATTGAACAGATATACTTGTCTTGTTTTTGTTTTAGTGTAAATATTTTGAGTTTCCCTCCATTTAGATTGTTGTTGGCTATGGACTTGCTAGAAACTGATTATATACTGAATATATATATATATATATATATATATATATATATATATATATATATCCCATGTACCCCTAATCCCTCCAAAGGATTTTTATCATGAAGGAATATTGGATGTTGTCAAAGTCCTTTTCTTCATCTGATGAGATGACCTTGTGGTTTTGATCTTCAGTCCATTTATGTGGTGGATTATATTTATTGATTTATTTTTGTTGAACCATCTCTGAAAATATGAGATGAAGTCTACTTGGTCATTGTGGACATTGTCATTGATGAGTGCTTGGGTTTGGTGTGCATGTTTTGTTTTGTTTTCCACAAAACTTACACATGAAAAATCCTCATAAAATTCCATCATGGATATTGGAGCAGCCCATTAAAATCTGCCCACAGCTGGGGAGCTACTGGCAATTAAAGATAGTAACTTTTCCTCAGGGATGTTGTCCCTGAGACTTTCCATGATGGAATAGGTGGTCCTTGTACAAATAGCAAGAATTAAGTGGACCTGAGGTTTACAATAAAAGAATACATGAAATTAGAGTGGAAAAGCGATGGGGAAACAAGAGAAACGTTTGCAGGGCAGGAATAGGGAATAGGTGTGACAAAAATGCATTATATTTTCAAAGTAAAATATAAAATAAATTGTAAGAAAACAGGCCAAAATAATTGAAGTTCATCAAAGAATGAAAGAAGTGGAAAAAGATTAGCACTCTGTAATCATCATATAACATTCTTGACTTACTGTGACTTTGATTTCAATATGGACATGGTATGTATCTTGCCAGAATAGGAATTTTATGAAGAAAGAGTTTTAAAAATATTACTGTAATATATTATTTCTGTCTGTCCATGATAAGACAGCTTTCACAGGACCAATGATCCCAGCAAAAAGGATAAAAGCAGAATGAAATTCAAAGAAATTAAACTGAACATATAAGAGAAGTGAGGGACATTAAAGAATTGAAAAAAGTCAAGATTTCAGAGATAAGGCTACCATAGTGAAAAAGATGACTAGGCATTCAACATTTGTTTCTCCACTCACAAGAGTTACAGATTTCAGGCAAATCTGCTACAGAAAGCTAATGCCAAAGTGTTACAGCCAAAATGCTTTCTGGACATCTTACATTCTCAAATAATCAAAATTGAAATCAAGAGTCGACAGTGACACAGGATGTGAAAATAAGTCAAATGCCCAGGAAGGAAGGGGCAACAGTGTTTTGCTGAGCCTTGATTGCTACAAATCGCCCACTTAATTTAAAAAAGACTGAAAACAAATGACAGAATAAGCATTAGCACATAAAATGATATATTAGTACCAAAGACATTCATCTTAATTAAAGAAGTAACATATAAAAATATTTATATCATATTTGTTATAAGAGATCCATCAATATGGCAGGTGATTCCTCAACTATCTTCCTAAGGACGTAGGTCAAGAAAAATGGAGATAAGCAGTTAGTGTTCTTATTGTTGTGACAAAAAACACTTAAATTGTTAAATTTTTGTTCAGTTTGATGAAGAAGACATGATGGCAGCAGTGAGCAGCTGAGCCATATCACTTACTCACAAAATGGGTTAAAGTAGATAAAATTTAAGACTGGGCTATAAAACCTGAAAGCTCGACTCTAGTAATCTACTTTTTCTAGGGAGGTTTTTTTTTTTCTTTTAATCTCTTTCAGAATCTGTACATTTCAAAAACAGTACCACTAGTTGGGAATCAAGTGTTCAAGCACAGGTCTGTGGCGAACTTTCACATTTAAGCTGTAATAATCAAAATGGGAAATTAGTTCAGGCTTCCCTTTAGAAAATGAAGCATGAAGATCAATTTGAAAGCAACAACAGCTGATTTAAACAAATTTTAAAATTATATAGAAAGAACAATCTAGAAAAAATATAAACCATAAAATATAAATATATATTTTTATATAAAATATAAAATATACATTTTTATATAAAAATATATAAAAATATATTTCAAGATAAATAACTTGGAAAAATATAACACTATAGCCCAAATAATCCTTCCAGTTATAAGATCTGCTATAGTTATGTAAAACTAAAATTTTGGATAACTATATCCCTAGAAAAATACAATTTTCTATAATATGCTAAAAAAATGGAAAATTAGAAAAGATTACCTAAAGAAGATTACCCAAAGATTACCAAAGAAATTGCACATTTAAATCACTCAAAATGTCACCTACAAAACAACTTAATGTTATTGCTTTCATATTTTAAGAAGGAAATAGCAGAACTCTTAAACTATTAACATTAGTAAAGATGAAAGATTTCAGAAATTATTATTTGAAGTTGAGTAACTTTGTGGTTGAATTGTGGTAGAAATATTAGAGAAAAAAAATCACAGATCAATCCTGCTGTTAACATACATACTTTGTGGTAAATATTAACAAATCAAATACCATCTATAAAAATGAAAATAATATGCCATAGTTCAGAAATGCCATACTTATTAAAATTAAAATTTAAATAGTGAATCTCCTCAAAAGGTTAAGCTTCAAGATGAATATTGTCAAGCTACACAGAGTGTTATAAAATGCAAGAAGAGCTAATTTTAAAACAGAAATCATTCAATAGAAGGATTCTTTGAAAAGTTTGCTTTAAAAAAGTAGAGCATAGAAATATTTCATTAAACATCATATTTTCTCATACTCTTTTACATAATGATAAGTTAAAATTATCACTGTGGTTGGAAATGCCACAGGATACTATCAGTCATTATTTCCAGATAATACTGGATTGAAAACTTTTGTCAGCACAGAAAGCAAATTAAATAACAAATTAAATGTCTAAGAGTTACAAAGGGAAAAACAAAACTAAATTTCACACAGATATGGCTGCATTTACAAAAAGTCTAAAGAATTTCAAATTATTTTAGAATACATGTTAGTGTATTGCTAAGATAGAAAAAAAGCATGTAAGATAATATATTAGGAATAGTCAAAAAATAAATTAAGTTAGTTTATAAAGGCCTTGCCATCAGAAAATATCTACCAATAAAATTAGTGGCAATATCTATATTACACTTAAGAAATATTATTGAACAAAATTACATACTCAATAATGAAAGAATAAACTCTTAAATTAGAAGAATTAATAATGATATATTAACTGTCCTAAAAGTTATGTATAAAACCAATGTAATGCTAGGCAAAAACTAGTACTTCAAAAATTATGATTTCAGGCATTAGCATAAATTCTTAGATGGGATGTAAATATCAGTAGCAAAATAAAAAGTGTAATGTGTTTATATCACCAACTAAAGGAGTAACAAGATATACAATGAGAAAAAAAAGGACCCATGAAGAAAATATACATTTTAAATTAGTGAGATAATTATTAGACATTAAAAAAATATAGCAAATGACTTGAATGAGTACTTAAGGGGTTACCATAAGACCAATGACATACATAAAGTTGTACATTTACTGTAGTTATTTAGGAAGTTTACAAACTACAACTACATTCTATGCATTATCCAAAACTACAAAGTCAAAAGGATATAGGACTGAGTATTTGTCAGGAAATGTTTCAATCAAGAGCCTCATGCACTGCCAATCTATGTGTCATTTTAGAGATATTTGGTGCTCATCTATTAAATGCATCTCAAGACATTCTACTTCAAGTTATAATAACTAGGGTTACTACAAAAATATGAAAAACATTTCATGTTATTAATGTAAATATGAGCTTCAACAAACATAAGATACATACTTCCCAATAATGGAACTGGTACTAAAATGTGTTTTGTTGATAGGTTAACAGATTGCCAAGAGAAAATTCTTGCAAAATAATTTGCAGACAATTTAAAAATGAAATAGAAGTTCAGTAATTGATTTTTGTATGATGACATAATTAGCTATACAGGGCACTTATATGTAAGAATGTGTTTGGTTATAAAACAGTGAAATCCAGAATACTTTTGCCAAAATGCCATCAGCCTAGATTTAAGAAAAGTATCTGGAGATAAGCTAATATAGAGAAGACAGTAAAGGGGCCTGCTTGGGGAATTCCTAAATCCACAATCATAAATATGTCTGAGAAGAAATGGTACCACAATAAGATTTTCCTGAAGCAAGACGAAAGGTTTCAAGAATGAAGCAACAATCACTAAGCTACTAAATTAAATGAAGAGTGAGTTTCAGATCTGGCAATCATTGGTGTTATTTTAACAAAAGGTATTATTATTATTAAGTTGTGGGAATACAATCTGAATAGGAGATGCTACAAGAGAATGGGGGGAAACGGTGGGTAAAGTTGAGTAACTCCATAGAAATTTAGCTCTATGTGGCTAAGAATATAGGCTTAATTTCAGGATCAGGATTGGTGGAATTTCAGAGATGAAGAATCAAGGAAGGAGCCTCTCTGCATCTTGCCTTAAGTGGATTCTTTTACAGTGCACTCAGCACACTGGAGACATTGCTACACTTGTATGAGAAGTGAAGGGAAAGCATATGGGGACAGATGCAGGAATTGGCTTTACATCAAACAGGGTATGAGGAAGACAGAATTAATTCAACATTTTATTTCCCAAGGTCAATCATTATCCTCCTTTCTCTATGTTCTTGGAGAATTTTGAATTTTTAAATATGTAACACAGTATAATGAAACTTAATTAGAGTTTGTTTTAGCTACATAGTTTCCAAAACAAATACATATTTATTCATTGAGTGGATATACAAAATAAAAACAGAACTTCTAAAATATATTTACTCTCCTGGGCCTGGTCTCATCTAGTTTGAGCAGACATTTATTACCAAATTCCCACTTAAGTATATAACTCTTTCCCTAAGTTAATTCTGTCTTTTATTTATCTTTTTTATTTAAAATTGTGTTTTGTAAAAATAGCAAAGTAAACATCAAATGGGATTTTAAGAAATTCAGAGAACTTTTGTCTTCTTTTACCATAGAATCTTATGTTCTGTTATGAAAGGTGATAAAATATAAACATTTTCATTAGAGAACAGTGATTATCAGGGAAGGAGCCTACCCCAATTATCTGTCTATGCTAATGTTCCCAGAGAAGGTGGTTCACTAGTGTTTATATTCTGTACCCTAATTCCAATAGACATAATTGATAAATGTGCTGGGTCAACCTTTACAACTTGTCAGCAATATTCCTTTGGCACCTGCTTCTTGTTACTCTTGTTTCAAGAGAGAATTAGCCATTTGCTTTTACAGTCTTTGTAGAGGCCAACATTTATGGGCTACTAATGTAAAATTTTCAAGTACAGAATTCTTCATTTAATATGTTGAATAACCCAGTGTTTCTTCAGAATTTCCCTCCATTTTTCTTTCATTGTGCATTGCATGTCAAAATTGTATTACTGAAGCAGCCACATTTTTTATACAGGTTATGTCAACAGGAATATAGACTGAAAGGATTAAATTTTCAGGATAGATATTTTCCCATTAAACATAGCTATTTCTTTACTTTCCAGAGACATTTTTGTTGGTCGTCCACATTGTCCTGCTGAATGACTTCTACTCAAGAACAGCTTTGTACAAGGCACTCACTGCCCAGTGCTCAATTCCATGAGCTGCCATAACCTACCTGAAGTACAGGTATGTATATACAAAATAAGTAAATGAGAATTGTGGGTAAAGAAGATACTTGGGACTCATTTAAAAAATGAGTCTTAAAAACGGTGTTCCTATAATATGACATTGTTTAATTACCTTATTTCTTTGTGTAGTAATGTTATATTCATCTTCTATTGTTACATCTTCCTGACCAATACTGGCCAGAAAGTAGGAGAAGTTATATTTTATTTAATCTTAAATTGGAATATGTCATATTCTGGAAACAACAATGACAACAACAACAAAACCAAGGAAGTAAAAATAAAACAGACCCTCTCAACTTTTAAAGGTCAAAAACCGTTAATGGCATCTCTTCTGACAAGGGTGGTAAAATATAAAGGAATGCGGAGCTATGAGTTCTGTGAGGGACAATGTATTCTTAAAATACCAATTGGCAAAAAAGAAAGATAAGTAAATTAACACTCACATAGCTCTAGGAATTTCTTAACCCTATTTATATGGCCCCGTACAAATTTGAAATCCAAATTTCAGTTTAAAATTTAGAAACTTAGTCATTCAAAGATATTTTTAGGCTTTTTATTTTATAATTTTTTATTAAATTTGAAAAAAGCTTGTTTTACTTGTTCAAACCCAGTTCCCACACCCTCCCTCCTTCCCTTCCCCTACTAACCCCTATCTCATTTCTGTTCCCGAAGGAGGGGAGGGTGGAGCCTTTCATATACTCTTCAAAGTCTGTTATATCATTTGGTGCAGGGCTCAGGCCCCTCCCCCCTCAGCCCAGTCTAGGCTGAGGGAGTATCCCTCTTTGTGGAATAGGCTCCCAAAGTCCATTTGTATACTAGGGATAAATACTTATCCACTACCAGAGGCACCATAGACTGCCCAGTCCTCCCAACTAACACCACATTCAGGGAATCTGGGTTGCGAGGGGGATCTCATTCAAAGATATTTAACTACTCCATAGATATTCAAATTTTAACTTAAAATCTACTTCACTCAAAAATTCATATTTTCATGAAAGTATGAAATATTCTCACATCCTGCTACTTAAACCATACAGCCTTTCCCAAGGACATAAATATATACATTTAACAAATGCTGAAACTATTCAGAAATAGACAATCTGAAGACAGAATAGAGAATATATATATATTTGTCATTCAGAGATGTATATGAGAATAAAGAAACTGGTTATCATTTACTGAGTGTTGTTGACTAGATGACACTTAGAATAATTAAAGAATGTCTTTTCTTAACTTTAAATTTTTGGAAATACATATTACTGTTGATGTTTATGTTAGCATTCAAAGAACTTTCCAAAGAAATACAAATTTCAATAAATAATGTTGCCTCTCTGTTATTGAAATAATCATAAGCAATTCAATCACATATTTTGCATGATAAAGCAGTTATATTCTCCTTGGCATATTCATTTTCCATCCTCTAAACTCCAAATGTGTACTATAGATGTTATTTTTTGTGCCCATCAGCTGCACCAACATCTTCCTTCCATACTAATAATAGGAAGAAGTAGAGAGAAGAGACTGTGTGGTGGCCTCAGCCTTGTTTTGTTTTTTAAAACAATACAGCTACTTAAAGACCAAATGTCAACAAATTCCAGCAATTGTATCTTTTTGACACATCAGACCCTTGTGGATGGATCAACATTAAATTCTATGATTTAATGCTGGTGTCTAAAAGTCATTCTACTTACAAAAGCATTCTTGTTAATTCATAAGAGCAAGGTCAACATTGCCTTGCCTTCCTACAAATTATCATAAGACTGTCTTGAATAAGCAAGGTTGAGCTGCACAGCCTCTTCAGCAGTTGCTAGCATTTGAGTATGGACATGAGAGACAGAGATTGTGAAAAGTAATCCTGAAGCAAGCAAATGACAGCTCACACAAATGAAGGGAAAAATGCTAAAACAATAAACAAAAGAGAAACAATTACTTGCTCATTACAAACATGTCATATTGCATTCTTTATTTTGATTGTGGAAAAATAGCCATTGACTACCAGGAACAATTGATTTTCCCTCACAGCTGTTTTCTAATTACATCTGAACACAGAAAATTCTAGTGCAGCCATTAAGCTGTTCAGACAGAATTTTCTTTTATTATTGCTACTGCTCTGTGAGCTTTGACCAGCAGTATGACTAACCATCGTTTGCAACTCAACTGCATCTCTACAGTGTTTGGATTAACAGCCATGATTTTCAAGGATGTTTTAAGACCTAAAACATTTTAAATTATACAGAGCTGGACAGGCTGTGAAAAATGGGTGTACAAGCTGTTTAACCAGATGCTATTACATAGCTTTCTCTTTGTTTTTATCATGCCATCAAAACAAGGAAAAATAATAAAGATTTCATAAAAACATACATCAATTTCTTAGTCACTGTATCCTGTTCAGTTGGATCTATTTGTTTCACTTTGGTTTCTGATGAGAGTTTTGGAGGGTGATGGGCAGCTTCCTGTCAGTTGATGCTGTGGATAAATTCTAAGCAAAAAGCATGAAGATTATTAACAGGCAGGATTCCAAGGTCTCAGAGAAGCAATTGAAATTTTGGATCCTTCTCTTAAACTCTTCAGAATTTCTTCCAAAATAATTTCACTTTTAAAATGAGGCCAGCAATGTGAATGATGCCCTGGGGAATTCTCCAACACTTGTGGTTAGGGAGAGAGCTCTGGAAACATAGCTCAGCTCTATCCTTCAGAGTTTAGAATCTCTGATTAATCTTTCCTGTAATATATATGAATTCAGGAATATTAAAACATTCTATTTAAATTTACAGAGAAATATCCAAATAACTTTATATTTTCCCAATGCCGTAGCTTAAAAAAATGACTGTTTAACACTGCAAGTCTGGGCTGTACTAGCAAGGATAGAGCTCTTTGTTGTTATTTATTGAATGTTTGTCTTTGAGACATTTACTAAACACTTGTTTGCTCTATGGCCTCACCCTCCCTGGGGGATGGGATAGGGGTTGGTGGGGGGAACAGGGGAAGACAGGAGAGTGTAGGAACTGGGTTTGACATGTAAAAATGCTTGTTTCAAATTTAAATTTAAAAATTATCAAAAAAATGTTAAGACTGATTGAACAAAGAGAAAAGTTTAATTAAGAAGGTTGAGTTTGGTTTTATTTTCAGTTTTTGTTTGTATTGTTAATTATTTGTGACAGTAGTTGCATATGTAGCTATGGATGATGTTGAACTTCTCCTGTTTCCCCTTCCCTATTGCTCAGATTGCAGGCATTTGCTTCCACAGGAACCTTCAAGTGTACTTTGCAATAGTTGGTTTGTAGGTCTCAAAGTTTCACTGTAGCCAAGCTTCAGTCTACGTCAGGCTGCCAGTTGATCAGATCACATCCAAAGATGGAAAGCTTCAAGCTTAAATCCAAACTCAATCAACTCCTATACTTCACTTTCTCGTCCTTTGCGTAAATACTTCCTGACTGTGTTAAAGAACCAAGATCTCATAATTCTACTGATTCGGATGGTTCATCAGAAATTGCACACTTACTCTCAGAAACCCTGATTGAGTGTCTGCTCATGTAAACTCTATTAAATGTCTGCCACCATGATTCTCTCCATGATAATAATGGACTATGCCTCTGAAACTGTAAGTAAGCCCCCGATTGAAAGTTTCCCTTAATAAAAATTTCTCTTGTCATATTGTCTTTCCAAAGTCAGAGAATAATGACTAAAACAACAGAAAATTTAATTGAACCCAAAATTTAAAACACTATCATTGTTTTTTCAAATACCTGAAGAAACCAGATATATTTAAGGCAAGCATGAATAAGTAGCACATATCCACTAGTGGATAGTTCAGAGTTCAAACATTGAAACAGAAGGTGACCTTTATTTTGCACATCTTTGATACTTAATACACAGGGCTATAAACAAATATAATTTCTGGGAGATAGTAGCAATGTTAGAAAGTCAAAAGAATATCTGCTATTTAAATGGTATTGTAAAAAAAATAATGTTATTAACAATGGTTTCACCTACCTATAACCACTAAAAGGATTTTCAGAAAGATTCCCTCAAATCAATGGAAAAAATTCCATGCCTTCTTTTCTTCAGCAACTACATAGTTACACTCAGAGAACAAAGATATTTGATATTACAGCCTTTTCACCTGCTTTTCCTCTATTGAGCTATATTGAACACTAATAAGAAGCACAATGTGTAATTTCAAGTCTTCGTGTCCCAGTGGATTAGAAAATAATTGAGAAAGTTAGAGTTCAAACTACAGCAAGGAGGAATACCACATTTCAGTATAACAGGAATTTACAACTAAAAGTCAAAAACCAATAATAATGATATTTCAAGTATAGCAATAACTGAAATGTCCTTACTATATGTATTTCTAATTGAACTTTTTATCAACTGTCAACAACCAATAAAACTCAAGGGAGATGTGGAAAGTAATATCATGTGTTTTCTTTTTCTCATCTTTTGGTACTCAAACAACAATAACAACAAATTCAATTCTGAAATATGTGTTTGATGTGACATAAATTTAGAAAAGTATTCAATGTTATGTTAACTCATGTTGTAAGTAAAATTTTAAATAAATTGACAAAAATATCTGTGCTAGTGCTCAGTGTGAGAAGTTGAAATTTTATATGTTTAGGTTATTAGCAAAGTAGGTTATTTATTTTTTGGTAATAAGACACACTATTTATTTTTCAGATGATAGTTCCAGTATGTGAAAATATATTAGTTATTTTTCTGATTCTGATAAAACAACATCAGCCAAGGCATTTTAAGCAACTTAGAGTTTATTTGGCTTATGGTTCCAGATGTATAAAATTCCATCTTGGTGGGTAGAGACAAGGCAGCAAGTGGCAGACATGGTGGCAGTTACAGGAAGCTGAGACAGTGTATCTTTAACTACAAATGTAAAAGGGAGGAAACAAATCTCAATTCTCACTCCAGTGACATACTTCCTCTAGGAAGGCTGCACATTGCCACACTCACCCAAAACTGAACCAACTGGTGAGCAGGAATTCAAATTCTGAGACTATGGAGGACATTTTTCATTCTTATCACCACAACTGGATACTAATGAAGAAATTCTTTGGGTTAATTTTGGGAAAGATATTCTAAATGATCTAAGTAAATGTAATTTACAGTTCACTATGCCTGTAAGTAGAGTATCATTTTGACATCTTGCTAAGACACATGGGATACTATGTTTTGTTTTAATTTGGTTGGTTCCAATGAATAAACCAAAGCTCATAAACTATGATTAGTAAACCTGTCATCTAAAGTCTTAAAGGATGAAGTTAAAAAATAATTCATCCACATATAGTTTTCAAAAATTCTTAGTAACAAGTGGATGACAGGTTTTTTTTTTTTTGGTGATTCTAATATAGAGTTGAGTATCCAACCTGAAAATTATGAATTAAATTATTGTGCTCTTTACTGAAAATATAACCTCTGTCAGGACTATATATGGAAAGAGTCCTATTAGGAAACAATTAAGATAAAATTAGGCCATACAATTGTAGACTTTATCCAATACACTTTGAAGAAAGTACACTGGGTGAGTTCATGCACATGCATATATGTGTATGTGTGTGTGTGTGTGTGTGTGTGTGTGTGTGTGTGTGTGTGTGTTAGTGCAAGTGTGTATTTGTATATGTATGTGACCATGTATGATGTCCACTGTGATTCACCTACCTCCATTTATTTCATTTAAAAACAAAAGTACTGTAAAAATATAACTAATAAGCATATAGCCATAAAACACAAGTAGCAAGCCCTTATCACATACCAAGTCCAATATCTTTCCCATCTTGGGCATCCAGCCTCCAAAACTGTGAGAAATTGTTTCCTTGTGGAAGCTGCCAACCTTATGTTATTTTGTTGAAGAGTCTAATTGAGAGGATAATAAAATTAAATTGTTGGTTCACAAAGCTAATACAGTAACTTATGGTTGGCTTGTTGGAATTATCTGGGAATGAATGTTATCATTGTTCCTCCTTCAGAAATTGGTATGTGTACTTCCAAGCATTGTGTAATCATTGCCCATAAGTGTCATTCGATTGTATATTGTATGTTGATGTGAAATATGATACTCTGTTTGGGCTTTGAAATTAGAAATTATTATACATTATACTGAGTTCAGAGTAGGAAAGCTTTTAGTTCCAAATGTAAAAGTAATTTCAGGAGTTCTTTAACAAAAAAAAAAAAAGAAAGAAAGAAACATAATAAAATGTGGCCATATAAGTTTTGGTATGTTTTCTATACACAGCTTACTAGAGTGATCTCATTGGTATTTTGTTTATTTTGAGTGTGCATTCTGCCAAATATGAGTGAGTCAATGGCTTGGATATACATGGTTTATTTTGGAAGTTATCCCGGATACTTCAAATGAAAGGAGAAAAGGAGAAGCAGACACAAGAGATAAGATGTGAAAGCTATGCCTCAGCCAACTCCAGCTCTCCTGAGCACTAGGGTTGGAAGACCATTGGGGAGACAATGGAAAATACTCAAGGTTAGTTCCATGAGATTAATAGGAGCATAGAACAGTTGGATACTTGTTCCCTTTGTTGAGAGTTATCCCATTGTTACCAGAGGGGCTTCCGGATTGTTCCCATGACCTCCATTTCTCTTTCAATTTTCCACAGTAATTGTTTTCTTTCTTCCTAGAAAGAAGAATCCTAGAACACAAGGCATTCCTCTGGCAGCAGATCAGGTGACTAGAGAAGTAGGGGGTGATCCAGTGAGGATAAAGGAGCATCAACCACAGCTACCAAAAGAGTGCAGAATATGTATCAGAGTTTCTTTAAGGTAACTACATCGTCAATAGTGTTATGGCTATATAGTCAACTTTACAAGCCATTGCCATATATCACCATATCACAATGCTGGGCTCCAATACTTGAAAATAAATTAGCTAAAACTTTTAACATTATTTGCATTTTGTAGATGTTTAAATTTCCTAGCAATGTATTACTGTGATTTATGATTACCTGAATGCCAGTGGGTTGACCGTCTTTCTGCAACCTTAATTGCATTTTGCATTTTCTATTTTCTACATTGACCTTTCCCCCATATGGCAGGTCTACTTTTCTTGTTCTCCTCAGTATACTAATTTACATACTTTTAATTCCCAGAGTCTTGTACTGACTATCTTTGTTTATTGTCACTGTGTATTTTGGTTAATAATGTATAGGAAAGCCTAATTAAACCCACTTAAATAAAATGAAAACATATGCTCCACTGAGAAAAAGATCAGTATCTTTTGATAAGTGAGAATTATCAAAAACTGGCTTGTTATTACTCAAAATTTGAAGACTTTTAAAATCTGCAAGTAAAACTTAGGTAATTTCACCTCTAAATTTTGCATGTCATAATAAGTGAGTAAACCAAATATTTTTGCTTACTTGCATAAGAAGTATGTATTATTATTTTGTGTGATTTCTGATTTAATCATACAGGACTCTACAAATTTTAAGGATAAAAATCACAGAACAACTTTACATTTTGCTGTTTTCTCAACTGAATATGCAGAAGACAAATATAACCTGGTGAATAGTGCCACACTTTAACAGTTTAGTTTTCAAAATTATCTTATGCTGATAGAGAAATGCAATAATGGTACAAAGAATAATCACAGTACTTTAAGATACCATCCTTACCATTAATATATTTTAATACATCCTAAAGCTATTTAAACTAAATTTAATCTCTGTTCAACCTTAGGGTTTTGTTTCTATATAGAAGTCATCATTGGATCTTGTTTGAGGCCATAACTGATTTTTTAATGATTATTTTTTTCTCCTATCCCTCCCATTTTTATGGCTTAGAATTCTTAAAGTTAAGACAGCATATCTCACTCATTTCCTTAATTTACTTTGAACTCCAGGTTATTCATTTGTGTGTCTGTAATATGCTGCAATATTGTTGCCCTTTATTTTTCAATAAGTCTATGGTATTACTGCACAGACCTGGAATCTGCAGTTCTCAGGTTTGGCCTGTTGTATAGGGAATTTTTTTTTTAAGCTGAAATCTCAAGATAAGAGTGCTTCATGGTGTATGTAAATTCCTCTGGGCAGAGACTTAGAAAATGAATGTGCATGATTATGTACATTTGCATTGTATATGTGTAGTCATTCTACATATATTTGTGTATAATATCACACTTGTAATGTGAATTACATATACATATAACCTGTATGGTTTATGATTTTAATTGTTTATAGTGTACAATGGTGCAAAAGGAGTGATCATGTAAAAGAAACTATACTAACCTCTTTGAATGTTGATCTTTTACTAAGCAAGCAATATGTAGCACACTACTTCTCTAGATGCTGAGAAGCAGCAGGAAATGTAAAATCTTAGGAAGCCACACAGTCACAAGGGAACTAGCCCACTGTAAAATGCTGTGCTTCTAAATTATGTCACAATTAGTCATTTGTTTGACAAATGAATTCTGGTTTACCAGGTTTACTAGGGTCATTCATCATAATCATATATATATATATATATGTATATGTATATGTATATATATATGTGTGTGTGTGTACATATGTATACATACACATGTATATGTAGCAATATCTATCTATATATGTTTATATATCAATATCTATCAGTATATGTCTATGTATCAATATCTGTATAAGTCTACATATAACTGTGTATGTATTATGTTTGCATATATTTTAGATGTACATACTGATTCATGTTTTTAATTGTTAGGAAACACAAAATATTTTATTATAACATTTCCTCATTATTTTCTGCTTTCTCCTCAAATGAGAAATTTGCATATAATTATATGGATATACTCTACTTATTTGTTCAACCAACCAGTTGTATCATGTAAACATTTTCAAAGCTTGAAAAATATTAAGTAAAGTACAGTGTTTTTGTATAATATATTTGCAATGGTATGTATAAATAATTCATTGCATATTTTCTAGATGGTATTTAATAAGACATTGATTTCCAGCAGCAGTTCAGGCAGTTCTTTTCTATCTTGGTATAGCCAGTAAATTCATGCATACATTTGAGGACCAGACCCATGTGTTATAGTCTCTTTCTACCTGGCATCATACAAGATAATAATTAGGTTTTAAAAATATGTACTCTTATATTATATAATTCCATTTGCCTTAAAAATTGCAGCCAAGAACCCAGTAATACTAAATTACTGTGTAGAACAGTTATTTTGGTCTACAATTTTCTTTGGCAGGCTTTTCAGCAGAAAACACTCACCCTTATTCATTTCTACCGAGCATGATTTGTCATTCTACTAGTCACAATTGTTTTATTTCACATAAATTAAATTATCCAATACATTGAGTTTGAGTTTTGTGACTTTCACAATGAAAAGTGTATTTAAGTTTCATCCATTTTATTACATCCTTGGGCCAGTAATTTATTACATTTTATTACTGAGTATATTATCTATTATTTGGAAAGACTAAAGTTTAGCTCTTCATCTAAAGTTGTATTATTAGTCTTCTTGATGTATCTGTAATGAGATGCATGAATTTGAGATGGTAAAACAAAAGAGAACGGTTTGGCTTATGAGTCCAAGATTGTTTGCCACCATTGATTTGACCCATGACTAAGGATATTGCCAGAGCAGAAGCATGATGAAAAAGATGTGTTTGTATAATTCATACATGTATTGAAACTTTCAACAATGTGTTGCAAGTATCCAAATTATATTGATGATATACTATATATATGTGAAATTAATATTTTATTTTTTAATTAGGGAGATTTAATAGTCTTTCTGAGCTCAAATACTCAAAGCCTAGGTATTCTTCTCTTTTGATGTTAGTTTTCTCTGACAATCTTTTCGTTGCTAGAGAATTAAACATACACAAAACTTATATATAATCTGATGTGTGTATGTGTGTGTGTGCGTGTGTCTGTGTGTGTGTGCGTGTGTGTATGTGTTCATACAAAAATCTTAGCATCTATTAAACTGGCAAAAGATGTGAAGTATCTTTCTCTTTGAGGATTTACCTCATTGATCTATTTTACCAGCACAGAACTAGACATGTCTTGAAGTCTGATTTCTACTTGAGTAGATTTTGAATATTTGTTCTTCAATTTGAACCTTCAATTTATGTAAATCCTCTGAAAATCTCTCCTTACTGCCCCATCCATATTATCTTCTGACCTGTGGCAATCTCTTCTTTTAGGCGAGGAGAATGAAGGGCATTCTGGACATGGTCAGAGATAGGGTCGTCAGAAGTCATCCTGCTCATCCTTAAGATAAGATGTTTCTTCTTTTTTATATCTTCCCAAGTCAAACAAGTTCTACCAAACTATGATGCTGTCTTGCATGTGAACAATAATGTTTTACTTATAGGGGGGATAAATAAATTGGTCAATTCTGACATCTAGCCCCAAGATGCAAGATTACTCATAATTTTTATAATTGTTACCTTGACCGTCATTCAGTGATGGGAGAGTTGGGGGAGTACAAAGTTTGTAATAGTGCAAATATTTTTTCAATTGTGCCTTAGTGACAATGTTGTATAATTTTCTAGCTTTTCTGATTCTGGCTTTGGGGACTTTACCTGGCAAGGCCTGACTAACAAATGCAGAGTCTGTTTCTTCCTACAGTGTGGTATCTGTCCTCTGTATAGCAGTGTTCTCTGGGAGTTTTGGATATGTGTGATCTCAATACCTATATCTATACTTTCTTTTCCTAAAAATGAAGTTAAATCCTTATAATTGCTCAATTGAATATGCCAAGCTCAGACTATAGACATTACTTGAATTAAGAAAGAAAAAATGAAAGATTACTTTGAGTCATTTTTTACCATTTATCATGTGAAAAATTGAAGATTTCATGTTTAAATTGGAAATGGGGAGATTTATTAGGAAGACCTGGCTTGAATCTGGGTTTCATAAATCATAACCTAAGGCATTTCAGATTTAACCAGTTTGCATTATTTTACTTTTGCTGTTTCTGATAATGGGTGAGGGTAGAAAGTAAAAGAATTGGAATCAATGGGGAAATCATTTAAGATTTTCCTTTCATTAAATGTAGATATGACTTTTTAGAAAACATTTGGAACTTTAGTGAGATATGAGACAGAGCACCCAAGTTCCATATTAGAAGATTTGTGCAACTAATAGCTATAGCTTCAGTGTATGAGAATAGGACAACTAGATGCTTTAGTGAATCCAGTACATGATCATTATGAAAAATTTGTGTGCAGTCTTCAGGAGCTTTTACACCAGAGAATTGTTTCTAGATCTATTCCACATTACTATATACTTAGTCCTTGTATTCACTACCTTTATTAATAAAACATCAGAGAAAAAAATATTTGTTCTTTCAAGATAATGATTGTCCTTTCAGCAACTAAATAATTTTGAGTGAAATAAGTCTCATTATATCTAGAAGAAAAAAAACCCAAACTTTCTAAATAGTGTCCATTAAACATTTGGGGTTTCCCCTAAGTTGTTTTGCTTTATGAACTTCACAAGCTAAAGACATACATTTTTGCTTCCAGTGAGTGTTTTTCATTTCAGACAGGCAAGCCCAAGAAATTGAGTAATCAGACTATATATCAAGAAAGGAGAAAAAAAAATTACTGGGTGGAGTTTTTACACAATTAAAATGGGTAATTTTCAAAAGCCCTTGAAGGTTCATCCATAGCAGAACCTCATGAGATCACAACACAGCACTGGGCTTTGTACTTTCTGCAAAAGGTCTGAGAAAATGCAAATAATGAAAGAAAACAAAAATGTTCATATAAAAATAAGTTAGTCTAAATTATGGAATTTCTTACCTAAATTATCAGACAGAAAGGTAAAGAAGAAAATGCATTTCTTAAATATTTGCGATGTTAATAAAAATTAACCTAAATGTTGATAACATCAAGCTACTACTAAAATCAGGCTCCAAGGTAAGCATACTGAAATGAAGTAAAGGTGGTTTTCCAAACAACAATGTGCCTACTGTTTCCTCCTTTTCATATTTATCAAAAGTTGGAAGAGTAACAAACATGGGATACATTCAGTACATAGGGGGAGATGACATATAAAGCAAACATAGTGTGAGTGTGGTGAACAAGGTGGAGTATAAAAGTCTCAGTGCAGTTGATGTATTCTTAACTACTTTCTACTCAGTATAAACTCCCTGGATTTTCCAGTTTGTGGCTTCATTGTTTATATCCAGATTTTATTCTTTAAATTTGTGATTGTAAAACCCCTATAAATTATAACTTGTCAGAGAACAGAGTAAAAAATAATCAAGCATTTGGATAACAGGAAAACAACCACTAAAAAATATTTTGGTGGCATAAAATAACATGATGGAATTGTAAAAAAAAGAACCAAAGAAAAATTGTCTTTATGAGAAAAATGGTTTAGCCTATCCCCTCTAAACCACTCTGCCTGACCTTTGACCACCATCCACCAGGCCACTGACAAAGAGGCCTTAGACCACCCAGAGCTACAGGCATGGAAGTCCTGACCCATCTACACAAGAGAGTAGTGTAGAGTGAGAGAGAGACTCCACATGCACCCACTGGAAGAATGGACAGGAAGATGGCAATACAAGAAAATACCTAACAGTAGAAAGACAAGTATGACACCACTAGAATCTAGGCACTCTATGCCAACTAGATCTAAACACATCAAAGCCGGTGAAGCAGAAGAGAATGACTTAAAAAAATAACTTCAAAAAATGATAGAGGCCCCCAAAGACAATATGAGAAAATCCCTTATAGAAATGAAAGACAAAACAAACAAACAAAAAAAAAACTGGAAGAAATGAATAAATCTCTTACAAAAAGTAGGAAAGCCTAGAAAAAAAAACCAATCAAACAGGTGAAGAACACAGTTCAAGAATTGAAAACTAACACAGAGACAATAAAGAAAACACAAACTGAAGGAATGCCAGAAATAGAAAAACTGGACAAACAATCAGGAAATACAGATGCAAGCATAACCAACAGAATATAAGACATCGAAGAGAGAATCTCAGGTGCTGAATATAAACTAAATGAAATAGATTCATCTACCAAAGAAAATCTTAAGTTTACAATCCTTAACACAAAACATCCAGAAAATGTGGGACACTGTGAAAAGGCCAAACCTAAGAATAATAGGTTAAGAAGCCCAGCTCAAAGATGAAGAAAAATATTCAACAAAATCATTGAACAAACATCTATCTAAAGAAGGACATGCCCATGAAAGTACAAGAAGCATCTGAACACCAAATAGACTGGACCAAAGAAAAAAGACCCCTCAACACAAAATAATCAAAATACCTGACATACATAATAAAGAAAGAATATTAAGATTAGTGAATGAAAATGTCCAGGTAATATATAAAGGCAGACTTATTAAAATTACACCTGACTTCTCCATGGAAAGTATCAAGACCAGAAGCTCTTGGAAAGATTTTCTACAAGTACTAAGAGTCCATGGATGCCAGCACAGACTACTACACCCAGCAAAACTCTCAATCAGTATAGACAAAGGAAACAAGATTTTCAATGACAAAGCAAGATTTTCACTGTACATATCAGCCAATCCAGCCCTACAGAAATTTCTGGAAGGAAAACTCAAACACAAGGATGTTAGCTAAACTCACAAAGACATAGGCATTACAATATCCCACTTAACCAGAATCCAAAGGATGAAGCAGGACCAATAACACCACCAACAAGAAATCTAAAAAAAAAAAAAAAGAAAAAAGAAAAGAAAAAGAAAAAAAGAATTAACAATCAATAGACCTTACTTTCCCTCAACATTAATGGCCTTAACTCACCTGAATAGACACAGGCTAACAGAATGGAGATGAAGACAGAAACCATCCTCCTGCATACAAGAGACACATCTAATCTCAAAGACAGACATTACCTCAAGGTAAAAGGTTGGGAAAGGATCTTCCAATCAAATGGACCCAAGAAGCAAGCAGGTGTAGCAATCCTAATATCTAACTACTTAGACTTCAAACCAAAATCAATCAAAAGAGACTAAGATGGCCATTTCGTATTCATCACAGGAGAAATCCATCAGTGTTATGTGTAGGTTTTTCGTGCTACTGGTCTGGTCCCACCGCCAAGTCAGCCCCCAATAACATGCTGCGACTCTGTATTTGATACAATTTTGTTGGCCAGTTACTATTATTTTTTATCGGCTAGCTCTGTCTTAAATATTAACCCATTTTTATTAATCTAAGTATTGTCATGTAGCTCATCTTACTGGCCTGAGGAGCTGGCGTTCTACCTCTCAGGTATCTCCATGTTGACTCCTCCTTACTATTTTCTCCTTCCTCTTAGTCTCCTAGCCCCACCTATCATGCTTTCCTATTGGCCAACAATGCTTTATTCAATAACCACTATGAGAAACATATTTACAGAATAACATCTCTCATCACATCAGCACAAAGTCTCAATTCTGAATATCTATGCCCCCAATAAAAAGGCACCCACATTCATAAAAGAAACACTACTAAAACTGAAATCTATCATAAAACCTCACACACTCATAGTGGGATTCTTTAACACCCCATGCTCGCTGCTAGAGAAGACACCAGACAGAAACATTAAAAAGAAACAAAAGATTTAACAGAGGTTATGTCTCAATTGGGTTTAATAGACATCTACAGAACACTCCATCCAAACACCAAAGAATATATGTGTGTCTTTGCTCCACATGGAACCTTCTCTAAAATTGACCACATATGAGGCAAACCTTAACAGATAGAAACAAAGTGGAATAAGCCCCTGTATCTTATCAGACTACCATGTTTTAAACATAGAATTCAACAACACAAATCACAGCAACCCAACAAACTCATGGAAGTGATGTGGAATTGGACGATACCTGGGTCAAAGAAGAAAGAAAGAAAGATATTAAAGACTTCCTAGAATTTAACAAGAATGAAGACAAACATACACGGAATTATTGGACACTTTGAATGCAGAGCAATGGGGGAAATGCATTGCACTAAGTGCCCATATGAAGAAAACAGGATAGTCACATTAAAGATTTAATAGCACAACTGAAAACCTTAGAACAAAAAGAAGCAAACTCACTCCAGAGGAGTAGATGCCAGGAAATATTTAAATTGAGGGCTGAAATCCATAATGTTGAAACCAGAAAGAAAATAAAAAAAAAAACCAATCCAACAAAGGATTGTTTTTTCAAGAAAATCAAAAAGACAGATAAAACTTTACCCAAACTAACCAAAAAGCAGAAAGAGAATATGAAAATTAACAAAATTAGAAACAAAAATGGGGACATAACAATGGACATTGAGGAAATCCAGAAAAATTTCAGGTCATACTTTGAAAACATGTACTCCACAAAACTTGAAAATTCAAAGGAAATGATCAAATTTCAGGATAACTATAACATACCAAAATCAAATCAAGAACAGATAAGCAACATAAATATACCTATTACCCCTAATGACACCTGATTTTTGAGAAAACAGCTAAAAGTATACAATGGGGGTAGAAAGCATATTCAACAAATGGTTCTGGCACAACAGGGTGATGTTGTGTAGAAGATGGCAGACAGACCCATGTATATCACCATGTACAAAACTCAAGTCCAAATGGATCGAAGAACTCCACATAAATCCAGCCACACTGAACCTCTTAGAAGAAAAAGTAGGAGGTACCATTGAACAAATTGGTATAGGAGACCGCTTCTTGAACATAACTCAATTAATAAATTGAGATCAACAATTAATAAATAGGACCTCATCAAACTTAGAAGCTTCTGTAAGGCAAAGGACACATTGGACAAGACCAATAGCATCCCACAGTCTGGGAAAAGATTTTCACCAGTCCTACATCTGACAAAGGGCTCATCTCCAAAATATTCAAAGAACACAAGAATATCGTCAACAAAACACCAAATAACCCTATTAAAAATGGGGTACAAAACCGAAGAGAGAATTTTCAATAGAGGAAATCAAAAAGGCTGAAAGACACTTCAGAAAATATTCAACATCTTAGCTATCAGAGAAATGCAAATGAAAACAATTTTGAGATGCCATCTTACTCCTGACAGAATGGCTAAAATTAGAAACACCAATGACAACTTATGCTGGAGAGAATGTGGAGAAAGGGGAATATTCCAACACTGCTAAGGGGAGTGCAAACTCATACAGCCATTTTGGAGATCAGTATCAGTATGGCCTCAGGAAAATGGGAATCAGTCTACCACAAGACCCGACAATCCCCCTCTTAGGCATATACCCAAATGATCCACATCCATGTAAAAATGACATGTGTTCATCTATGTTCATTGCAACATTATTTGAAATAGCAAGAACCTGGAAGCAACTTAGATGTTCCTCAAGTTAAGAATAGATAAAGAAGATGTGGCACATCTACACAATGGAATACTATTCTGCAGAAAAAAATTAATGGAATCTTGAAATTTACAGGCAAGTGGATGGAACTTGAAGAAACTATCCTGAGTGAGGTAACCCAGTCACAAAAAGAGGAACTTGGTGTGTACTTGCTCATATATGGATTTTAGACCTAGAGCAAAGGATCACCAGCCTACAATTCACATTACAAGAGGAACTAGCATACAAAGTGTATTCTAAGAGATGTATATAAGGTCCCTCACAGAAGGGGAAGAGACATGGAAAGTGGGGGGCAGCAGTGAATGTAGAGGGAACTAAGAAAAACTGAAGGGGAGGAGAGGAAGATTAGAGGGAGCCATTATTGGTTTGAAGAGATAACTGAACCTAAAAAAAGTGTCTAGAGACCTACAAGACTGACTCCAACTAACAATTTGAGCAACAGTGGAAAGGTTACCATAAATTCCCTCCCCTGATAATGAGATCAACAACTAACTTATCCACCATCATGGAGCCCTCATGTAGTACCTGTTGGAAACAGAAGCAAACAGCTGTAACTAAACTCTGAGTCGAACTAGAATCCAGATGCAGAGAGAGAGGACAGACCAGGCTGCAGAAACATAGAGACAGCTGTCCTGAACAACAAGGAGATAATGGGTCCCCAGACTGATACCTGGGAATCCAGCATGGGACTGACTCAGACCTCTAGTAGATGGGTCTCAGCTAGAAGGCCTGAGCAGTCTAAGGGACCTCAGACAGTGGAACCAGGACATATTCCTGGTACACAAAAGGACCTTGTGGAAACATCCCCCATGGAGGGATACTCCCTTAACCTGGAGACAGGAGAGAAGTCCTAGTCCCTACTTTAAATGACTTGTTGATTCGCATGACCCCACCTGGATGTCATAGCCCTACATGTGGAGTGTGGGGGGATAGGAGGGGAGGGTTCTCAGGGTGCATGTGAGGGGAGAACAAAGGTAAGAGGGAGAGAGGGAGGGACTGAGGAAGTGAGGGAGTGAAAGAGAGGGAACTGAGATCAACATTTAAAATAAATAAATAAAATAAATAAATAAATGAGGAAAATAAAAGAAAGAAGAAAAGTGATACCATAAAGAGAAAACCATTATAGATTGAAGGAGAAATATGGCACTAGGGAAATTTCCAGAGATCTACAAAATTGAACCCAACTATCAATCTAAGCAATAGTGGAGGGGCTACCTTTAATGCCCTTCCTAGATAATGAGATTGATCACTACCTTATATGACACCCTAGAGCCTTTACCTAGTAGGTGATCCTGGAATCCAGTTACAGCAAGAGAGGAGAGTTGAGCAATGGGGTCAAGAACAGGCTGTAGAAACCCATGGAATTAGATGATCTGAACAAGGGGAGCACATGCACCCCAGTCAGATAGCTGGGAAATCAACATAGTACTACATAGAAGCCCTGAATGTGTTAGTTAAGCGAACTGGGCAGTCTATGGGTCCTCTAGTTATGGGTCATTATTTATCCCTAGTATATGAATGGACTTGGGAGCCCATTCCACATAAAGTGATACTCTCTCAGCCTAGACACATGGGGGAGGCCCTAGGCCCTGCCCCACGTGATATGATAGACTTTGAAGACTACCCATGAGGAGCAGTAAGGAGATTGGCTTGGACATGGTGAGAATGATAGGGGAGCTAACTAAGATTATCATGTAAAACAACCTTGTTCCAAATTCAAATATACGAAAGGGAAAAAAGGAAAATAGGTGTATACTGAATATACAATCTTTAGTAGGAAGACTGTAGCACAAAATAATTCAGTGCATAGTTGTATTTTATTGAACATGATACTGAGCTTAAAAATTCTTCAAGAAATCAAGAGAAAATAAAATATATGGAAAAAGGATTAGAACTTCTGATGTGAAAAGCACAGAAATAGATATGCAACTGCCTGAAATAGGAGTCCAGGAAGGAACAAAAATATATACAATGAGTGGGGAAGGAATATAAATGCTGTAAAGAATGAAGAGATCCAAATGCTCAAGTGATGAAAAAAACCTCATGTTAGAAAGTCTCAAGTATAAAGACATAATCTTGTATAAAGCTACAGCCTGAAACAAAGATTTTCAGAATAATAAGCAATTAAAATTAGATCAGTCTGAGAACTATAGGCAATATTTTTAAGAATAGTATGTCTTGGATCTTCTGACAGACAAAATGAAACTAGTTTATGTAGAATTGCACTTCAGATCACAGATTCCAGTGGAAATTAGGATGTCTCCTGGCAGGGCAGAGCTTGAGAATTTTCATACAGATACAGGAAAGAGCACTACAGGGATTCTTGGATTCTAAAGAATTATGACTGCATTATAATTTTTATTCTATATCTCATGGGTCCTGCACAAAAGAGAGACACCTGCACCACATTGCTTGAAAAGAATTAGCTAGCACAAACTTTGAAGGCTCACACTTTTATCTTTCTATAGAGTGTCAGTTCATTCAAAGGTCTCTCAACAACCATACAAGCTAGCTTCTGGGTGCCTAATAGCAACCCTTTTATAGACTTCCCTTCACAACACAGATGTAAGAAAGATGACAGATCAGAGAGCAAAAGGTAAAGAAAGACAAGAAGCTACAGTTTACATGGCAACTAAAATGATTTAAGAATAATAAAAGATATTTTGATAGCTTTATATATAAAAATACTAGCTTAAGCATATACTGCAAAGTATATACAATTAATTGAGAAGTATTTAAGGAAATAAGTAAAATTTGGATGAGTAACAGTTGACATCTGCAAACAACAACACAGAAAATAATAGAAATTATATCCATATAAACATGAGCTATAACCACAATATCAATATTGTAAGGTAGAGAGCCTAAAATTGGATGAAATAATCTTATAGACTTTTCTGGCTTGGTTCAAGTGAAAAACACAGATAACAATCAAAATCTGTAGGAAAAACCATGCATAAATTAGCATAACTTGTGAATAATATCAGTACTAAAGAAAAGTATGAAATGTGTTCAAAGCAGCAAAAGAGAAGTTTGCTTCTTAGAATGAAATTTGAATGAGTGCAATAAGCACGAGACAAAAGTATTAATAGAGCTGTTATTAGTATATATGCATGGAGATTAAAGTAAGCCTCCATAAAATTAGTCAAAGCATCTCCATGGCCTTGTCTTTGTCAGAGGAAAGATGCTTCACCTATATTTCATAGGACTGTTACTGCACATGTTCAAAAGTAATCTGACAACAGCTATATGTTCTTTTATTACTAACATTTGGACATACCAAAGTCTTTATTGTTGCTAACCAAACTGAACCAAATGTACTCCACACTTAATCAAGAAAGGACAAATTATATCCTTTAAAAGACTTCATACTACTGAAGTCTTTTAAATTAATTACTGGGGACAATTGTTGAAACTTAATTTGTTAACATTTTTTACATATGTAAACTATATAAGTGTCTGCTTCCTGAAACTGTATTACCCTCTTAGGACATTGGGCCATTGAAATTTAAGAGCTCAACAAGTATATCAAATTTAGCTCTACATGTTTCCTCATAAGTTGCAACCTTCATGTGGAACTTCTGTGATATAATTTAAATCTAAAATATGCTAAAGAAATTGTTTATCTATTCTCTGCCCCCCCCCAGAATGCAACACTGGGACATGAATAAATTAACAATAACAAATAGACATCCCTACCCAAGAAAGGGCCTTCTCATCATTTAGTGGTTAAAAGAATTTCAGAAAATATACATGCGCGTGTTGCTAGTTCATATTTGGATGAAGATTTTTCTGCTAAGGAATTCAAAGATCTGGTGTGGTTTCCATTCCTTGACATCTGGGTTCCGGTTTTTGAGGCACCAGTTTTCTTCTTTAAAAATTGTTCTGCTTTTGCACCTTGGTGGATTTCTCCATTTGATTTCTGTTTGTTTTCCTCAAAGCATTGTAAAAGGCTTTGTGTGTTTCATTAATTTGTTTTGTTTTCATATTATTATATCTTCTACTTTCAATTCAAGGTGATATTATGTATTTGTAAAAACCCATGATTTTGATAGATATCAATAGTGACCTAATACATTAATTTGAATTATATTCAAGACTCAAGGATATTTTTGTTAGGGTACTTTAAAGGCCTTTGGGAATGATAAAGGGGCTATGGTATCTTTTAGTTACTTAACAAATGTGTCTTTTCTTTAAAAATTTCTTCGTACTTAGTTTCAGTTTTAGCCATGAAAATATTATCTTACACTAAACCAGTGTGGACCATAAAGTATGGCTATTTCTTACTTCAAAAAGCTCTTTCCAGTTTCATGAGTTCTTTGTAAATTTTGGAGATCAACCCTCAGTGAGATGTAGGATTGGTGAAAATCTTTTCCCAATCTGTGGGATGCCGTTTGGTTGTTAATTGTGTCCTTTACATTACAGAAGCTTCTCAGATTGAGAACATTCCATTTATTAATTGTCAATATCAATGTCTGTGCTACTGGAGTTATGCTCAGGAAGCAGTATCCTGTACCAATTTGTTCAAGGGAATCTCCCACTTTCTCTTCTAAGAGGTTCAGTGTTGCTGGATTTATGTTGAGGTCTTTGTTGCATTTGGACTTGAGTTTTGTGCATAGCAATAGGCATGGGTCTATCTGCAGTCTTCTATACACCATCATTCAGTTGTGCCAGGACCATTTGTTGAAGAATTTTTCCTCCTCCCATTGTATACTTTTAGTTATTGTGTCAAAAATCAGGTGTTAGTAAATATGTGGGTTAATATCAGGAATCAGGATTTTTTATTTGATTCCATTGGTGTACCTATCTATTTTCATGCCATGCCAGGCTGTTTTCAGGACTATAGCTCTGCAGTAAAGCTTAAAGTCAGAGATGGTAATGCCTCCTGAAGTTCCTTTATTGTACAGGTTTTTTTTTTTTCTATACTGGGTCTTTTGTTTTTTCATACAAAGCTGATTATTATCCTTTCAAGGTCAGTGAAGAATTGTGCTGAGATTTAGATTGGGATTGCATTAAATCTGTAGGTAGCTTTTGGCAAGACTGCCATTTTTAGTATGTTTATCCTATCCATCTAAGTGTATGGAAGATCTTTCCATTTTCTGGTATCTTCTTTAATTCCTTTCTTTAAAGACATAAAGTTCTTGCTATAGGTCTTTCATTTTTTGGTAAGCATTACCCCAATATACTTATGTTGTTTGTGGCTATTGTAAAGGGTGATGTTTCTCTGATTTCTTTCTCAGCCCCTTTGTCATCTGGATACTAATTATATATAGTATGGATACTAATTTTTTTGAGTTTACCTGTATCCTGCTAGTTTGCTGAAGGTGTTTATCAGCAGTAGGAGTTCCCTGGTAGAGATTTTTGGGTTGGTTATTTAAACTGTCATATCATATCATCTGTGAAAAATGATTGAATCGGGGGAGGAATAGATGAGAGGAGAGAGAGAGAGAGAGAGAGAGAGAGAGAGAGAGAGAGAGAGAGAGAGAGAGAGAGAGAGAAAGAGAGACCATAAAAGAGGGAGCCTTTATAGGTATGAAGAGAAAACTAAATTTAGAGAAATGTCCAGAGACCTACAAGACTGACCCCAACTAACAATTTGAGCAAAGTGGGTGGCTACCATAAATGCCTTTCCCTGATAATGAGATTGACGACTAACTTATCCATCATCATAGAGCCCTCATCTAGTAGCTGATAGAAACAGAAGCAGATACCAAACTCATTGTATATACTTATACTTATTATAAAGGATTTCATCCTTTCTTATTTGGGTCAATAAATGAATATGAGAGAAATGATGGAAAGTTGGATTAACAAAGACAAAATAGTTTCTATTTGATACTGCTGAGATACTGTTTCTTGGAATCAAAGCATCTTGCTGTATGAAGCCCAAGTAAATGGATAGGTTTATATGAAAAGAATGAATTGCCCCTTAATTCTCACACACACACACACACACACACACACACACACACACACACACACACACACACTGCCACCACCAGATCTATGAATGAATTCCCATACTGTATCCAGTACTAGTGTACTAGTACTAGTGTACTAGCCATGTAGGTGAGTCACCTTGACACAGGACAATAGAGTTCCTGTCAGACTATGTCAAAGAAACCTTCATTAAAACAGATGAACCAATCTCACTCAGTGAAAATTCTGATTTCTCAATAAGTAAATGACTGGCTTCCCATAACACTAGATTATGGTAATTGATATTCTTACTGGGTTGTGGCTTGGTTATCAACATCTCTCACAGGTTCGTGTGCTTGGAGTTTGCCAAATGTCTTTGGGGAGTGATTAAATATTGATTATTCTGACCCAATGATAAATCCTTTGGTGTATTTACAATGATATAGCATCCATTGGAAGAGAATGGTAAGCAGCTAGTTATAGTTTGGCAATGTAGGTTTCTGAGAGCAAATTCTAAAAGGATGTATCTTGTCCTCTGCCTTTTCCTCTGTTTCCTGACTGCCAGAAGGACTGCTTTACTAAACTTTTCTTTCATCATAATTTTAAACATCAGCTCAGACTCCTAGCAACAGAACAAGGCAAACATTACCTAAAGTGTCTGATACTATGATCCAAAATAGATCAGATTTTAAAATTATTTCTTATTTAATAAAAATTCATTCTTCATCCTCTTACTCCCCCCACTATCTCTCCATCCTATCCCCCATCCACTCCACAGAGAGGGTGAGGCCCTCATGGGGAATCATAAATATCTGTCACATTGCTTGGGGAAAGACTGATTTTCTACTTTTAAAGTGTTACTATAAAAGCATGTTAGAAACTATGCACATATTGGAACATTTAATTTGAAATATTTAATTTCAAATCCTTGAATACCTTGTAACAAATACAATGTCACCATGATGTCAAGCTCAAGCTATGAAGAACACCTGAATGTATCTATCAGTTACCTGTCATCCCACGTTAGTGAGATACCTAGTGACATAAGGACAATTTAATATTCAATGTATACAGATGAGGAAGTCTCCAGATATTATTGTTCCCATTTAACAACTCCACACTGAATTTTTAATTATGAAGGAACAGAAATAAACCATCTCCAGTATACCTATCCTGGTTTTTTAATTTTTTTTTTAATATCCGGTGAGTTCAGTGAAAGATTTGTTTAAATCATTAACATCTAGAGTTATTTGTTACACGCAAAAACATCAGTAATAAAAACACAGTACAGTATCATCTAAAATATTTCTTAAAAGTTTTTTGGTTAGAGATTAAGTAGACAGGGAGTTGGATACATGGTAACCAAGGAAACAGCAGCTGTATCTTAGTAGCTGTGTTAGCAGTCATAACAAGTCTCTTGAGCATAAGCATTCTCAAATCCACTGCTAGGTCCTCCTTGTTACATCAGAAATGAAGGTAAAAGGACACTTCCTTAAATGCTATTCATACACACAAAAAGAGGGTCTATATACCTTTCAAAGATTCAGGCTCCTTATAATATCTATTCCCTTGTGGGTTTGCACTCTTGTTTGCCTTCAAGTGTATCTTTAGAAAGACCTTGTCCACTATGATTTGAGAAGAAGTAAAGGCACATCTTACATCTATGAACATGCCACTGCCTCACAGATGTTCACAAATCCTGAGACAGGAGAGCATAACCCAAATCACTTCCTGCTATATCTCTTTAGAGATGCCTGCTCTAGGCTCTCTGGAGTATTGCATTTCTTCTCATTGCTCAACAATACCTGGCTTAAAAGTTCTAGTGTTTGAAATATTTCCTTTGAGGAAAATGAGCAATGTGGAAAGCTTCAGCCTGGTTCTGGATGCATACATCTAAATAATTGTGTTATTTTACTTTAATTTTGCTATGTTTATAGTAATATGGAAGTCTAGATGTCAGTCTGAGGTTTTTTTTTTGAGCAATCTGTATTTTTTGAGCAATCTCTGTTTATGGAAAACATGTTTTTAAGCAGGAATCATTGTGATGTATTTATTTTGTTACTTTTTTTTTCTTCAAGCTAAAGTAGGAATTAAATTTTTTAAAATTTTTTGGAATTAATCAGTAGCTTTTACATTTCAACAGAAAGCCTTGAAACAATAAATGAATATTATCTTAATTATAATAACCAGTTGAAAATAAATAAATCTCCCTGATTATAAGAGTTCTTACAATACATGATATTGAGGAAGATTTAATTGCACTTCATGGCTTAATTTAATATTTTTATATATAATATATCTTGATTATGCTCTCTTCTTCCTCTATTCCTTTCATATACTCTTTAGCTTCCCTCCATCCAGATCCACCCCTTCTGTCTTTCATTAGAAAACAAACAGTATATAATAATATACTAGTATAATACTAGTATACTAGTATATTATACTAGTATAATATAAAATAAAATAAATCAAAGACACTGAAATAGGACAAAACAAACAAACAAACAAAAAAAAGAAAGAAAGAAAATAAAATAAAAGAAAAGAGTCCAAGAAAAAGAGAAACAGAGACCCATACATTTTGGACAAAGGAATCATTTAAAGTGACAAAACCAGATTCCATGATTTAGACACAAATTACCTATAGGATGGAAAAACAGAGATAGAGACAGAGACAGAGAGAGTGAAACAGAGACAGAGAGATAGACAGAGATAGAGACAGAGACAGAAAAGGACAAAGTGAGACAGAGAGGTAAAAGAAAGTAAATTTAAAATATAAAATTTAAAAAGAAAGAAACAGATCTTGTCATGAGCCTAAACTTTAACAGAAGCAAAGATTCACAGGTGAACACTGAACCAAACTCCTGGAATTCAGTTGTAGAGAGGAAGGAGTGATGAGCAAAAGGGTCAAGGCCATACTGGGGAAACCCACAGAAACAGATGACCTAAGCAAGTGGGAGATCATGGACTCCAGTCTTATAGCTGGAGAACCAGCATAAGACTGAACCAGGCCTCCTGGATGTGGGTGTCAGTTGGGTGGCCTGGGCAATCTATGGGGACTCTGGCAGTGGAACCAGTGCCCTAGTGCGCCAATGAACTTAGGAGCCCATTCTCTGTGGAGGGATACTCTTTCAGCCTACATACATGGGGGAAGGCCTTGGTCCATCTCAAAATGATGCGGCTGACTTTGATTGTCCCCCATGGGAGACTTATCCACACTGAGGAGTTAACAGTTTGGGATGGGGGGGTGATGAAGAGTTTGGGAGGGAGAGGGAACTTGGATTGGTATGTAAAATCAGATTTTTCAATTGAAATTAATTTTAAAAAAGAAAGAGAAAGCCCTGACAAGACATCATGAAAAAGTTACCTTCAAAGATGTCTCTGAGTTCCTTTCCCATTGTCCAACTACTGCTGAGCATGCATCAAAGTCATTCTGAAAGAGTTTAACTATTTAGTTATGTTACTTTTTTGCTCATAATGAAAACAAAGGAAAGGTTTTCAGAATGTGGCAAAAATAGCACAGATGGATTATTTTCTTTACACAAAACTACAGTTTGTAGAAGAAAATCATGATTAGATTGCATTTTGTCTGTTCTTGTCTGAAATGATATAGTATTTATTTTACTAATACATATACTTTTCTCTATTTGGCACATAAACATTAGTGGATAGTACCCATACATATTTAGTATTAAGGAACATGAGTATTAGTGAACATTAGAGTCCATAGGCATTGATGCCAGACATAATGTAGTATTAAATATGTATTAAACTCAGACTCTATCAAAGTCATCATATATATTTTGAAAAGGTATTTTCAAACTCTTAACAAAGAAGCTAATGTAGAAGAATAATACATGATTCTTGGTATAGAAAATGCACACTTATATGTAGTTGTTATAAAGTTACAGAGATATTAACTCAAAGAAAATTTAAGCTTTATTGAAATGTTTCTTTTCATGTCTTGGTTTGAAATATTTGCTGAATATTCAAGTACCAAGAATAATAAATGTCACATACCATGAACTGAAAATCGATTAAATAAAATCAGACCAAGAAAACCTTGTGGATATGGCTGTGTAGTGTCCACTTGGCTATATTACCAGAATTCTCATCTCAATGTAATTCTTCGATCAAGGTGATCACAATAATGTATTTTTAATGAAGGCAAAGGAAGCACAAGATGCTAGCTTTGAAGTTTCACTTAGTGCTCTGAGCTTACAGAGTTTGACAATGGCCAAAGTGGGGGATAGGGGGTGTACATATACATGCTTGACTTCAATTATCTTTGACATACATACCTGTGACACATTCTAAAATATCCAGGTCCCCATTTGTTCCTCTTTGATCCACATGGTTTCTGTACCTTTGAGCCTAACACTGTGTTGTCTGTCAGCCACACTGACACCAGTTTTGTATCCATTTATAGAGTTTTCACCATCCACCACCTCTGTGTGATCCCATATTTATCTTGAACTTCCTCTTTTATATTACCCCTAATATTGTGCTCTTCCTTGGCAAAACCATAACTGAAAATGGAGTCATAATAGGGAAATCAAGTTTAAATTTTTTTTAAAAAAAATGTATATATTTGGGGTTCTGTTATTGGGTTCTGAGATTCTCTGCATATTTCATTCGTTTGTGTCCTCTCTCTCAGTGTGTCTTTTAAAGCTTTAATCACATACAGAATAATTTGAAGAGTAGGTTACTGGCTAATGACATAAATATGTGGAATAAAGATTACAATAACAATAACACATCCTCAAGCATCTTAAAGTACCTATTGTAAAATAATAATGTACTATTGTCATATTATATTTGTCATAAGGATTTTTAAGAGTTTATCTGGAGTAATTTTCACAGAAATTGATATTAAAACATCAAAAAGATTATATGATTAAAAGTGCTAATAATCTCATTCATCCATCACCCTTCTATGTAGAAGCATTAAGATTTATGTTGGCAGCTAAATAAATGGTGTCTTGAACCCTTCATGTATACTCGCCATAAAATAATGCCTTTAACAGTAATATAAGAAGGGCTCTTCACTGCAGACTTAAAGTCCATCAATAATACAGTATGTCAGAGGAGGTCATTTAATCAGAGCACAGAATAGCACAAGATGTTTTCTAGTTAAAAAGTGATGTCTGCATACATGTAGCAACATAGATAATGTAAGAATAAGCAGTCCACAGTTTGAAGATATTTGAGCAGCCTGATAATATTAAGTATACTCAGATTTATGCAGGCCTACTGGAATCTGGTGGTGCACTCAGTTTCTCATGGGGGTGAAGCAGGATCCATTAAAGGTTTGCTTAAATTCCAAAGTATGTTTAAGGCCAGATCTGTCCCCAGGTATTTTTTAAAAAACTGAGAACATGGATGATAGTTAGACAACCTGCTTATTGTACGTGAAGTTTTAAGGTCCAACCCAGAATTGAAAAAACAAAACAAAACAAAACAAAAGGATGATATTCTTGTTTGTTGTAGATGAATAATTCTGAATTCATTGATGGCAATATTATGGAAGTGTGATTTTAAAACTTATCAATAATTTGGAAATTTGGTCTTTTATCTATAAGAGAGAAGTATTCTGTTTTAAAATAATAAACTTGGGGTTCTTGAGGGAAATTTTTATGCAGAAATCTAATAAACTTACATGTTTTGAGGATTAACTGAGAAATGGGCAGCACTAATTAAAATCCACTAGCCACTAGTAATTTGAATTAACAAATTATAACCAGCAATATAGGAACCAACTGTGGCTTAGTGACAGGGCAATTGCCTACCTAATTTGCAGATCTAGAGAAATTACCTACGTAATTTGTAAATCACTGCATCTGTCTCCAATACCTGAATAGGAGAGGAGAGGAGGGGTGAAGAGAGGAAAGAAGAGGAGAGAAGAGGTGAATAGAGGAGAGGAGAGGAGAGAAGAGTTGAATAGAGGAGAGGAGAGGTGAATAGAGGAGAGGAGAGGAGAGGAGAGGAGAGGAGAGGAGAGGAGAGGAGAGGAGAGGAGAGGAGAGGAGAGGAGAGAATTGCCAGGGCAGATGATTTGAAAAGGAGGAGTTCTTTTTAATTTATTTCTCTACTTGAAATAAATTACTAGCCAATGCTTAAATCTCCAAATAAAGTTAAAGGACAAAAGTTGGATCAGAGCATGCCAGCCTGGCATGCAGGAAGTCCTGAACTTGGTACCTTGCACTCAAGAAAACAAAATCCTATGCTCCAGATGCCAGCATTACCTGTGAAACAGCATAGAAAGTAGAGTAGGCAGCCCTAAGATAAATGCAAAAGAAAATCTAAATTAGCCTTCATCTGTATGTTTCATGTCATAACATTAACAACTAACAAAACACATAGCAGTTGACCTTCAAAATGTATGAAATTACAACCAAATTGAACAGCATTTTGTATTTGCATTTGTACTGTCACTGTAAATCTAATATATTCTGTAAATGATAAAAGAAGTTAAAATGGACACAAATGTGCATATGTTTAAGCTAAGCAAAAGCACCACACACGTGCTGAAATGCATCTGTAATTACCCACCAAGCAAATGATGTAGATTCTGATTCAATCTAATTAAAGTTTGTAATTTCAGTACAAAATTGTGTGGGCAGCTTTCAATACAAGTAGGGATAGTTAGGGTAATGACTAAGTCATTTTTGAAATTATATACATGTACAAATTAGAGCAAACAGGAAAACTTTTTATCATTAGAATAGCTAGAAGATCTCCTGTGATACTGTGTGACAAGACAATCAATCAGAGGCTATAGAAGTCTCATAGAGTAGCCCCCAAAGAAGCAGAGAATCAACTATTTTATAAATTAGAAACAATTATGGTACAGAGTTTAAATGAGTTCTTTTCATGATTTGTTAACATGGTCCATTTTATTTACCTTAAATTGTTGACAATAATATAATTTCATAAATTGATGGCATGTGATATTTGGCCAGAAACTCAGTTATCAAAGTCAGAATATTTTTCTTGCGAGTGATAAATGGAAATTAAGGAAAAGTACAGGAATATCTTTACAAATGTCCCATAAGATTAATATATTACCCATGTGAAAAGAGCTGTGTCTGCCTCATGATTAAAATTTCAACTTTATTTTCCTTTACATCTATTCTTTATGCATGCTTTTACTAAATAACTGACTGAAATATAGCTCACTTTGATCTAGTGAAAGGGGAAAGTTGTTAAAGCTGTTTATGATTATTGGACTGGGAAGTAAAATTACTTCACAATCTTATTTGCATTCATCAACTGTAGCATTAGGATCAAACTCCAACATTTTGTGAATACAGTTTTTTTAATGAAATAAATTATTTTTAAATTTAAAAAGCCACTTTCTTCAAATAAGCTCATATACATTTCAAAATCATTGTTGCTATTCCATTTTCATTTTTATACAGTCTTTAATCAAAAAAGCTATCTAGTAAAATATCTACCAAAATTGAAAATCTGTTTTGAAAGTCTTTTTGGCTGTAAGGTTATTTGAAAGTCTTGAATACTGTTGTGGGGAAAGAGCCCTTAGGAAATTAAAAGAATATTCACAGGCATTTTCCTATAGGTAAAGATGAAATCTATCCTACACTTCCACAAATTCAGAGAAAATATTTAATTTTCTAGATTATATCTCTGACACTATTTAGACAACCACACCACTCTGACATCATTCTTCACAGCTAACAACTGTCAGATTTCAAACTCCTCAATTGACATAAACAATAGTCAATTAATAGTGCAGTGACCTTGTCAATGGAAGATTCTAGTTTATCCATTCTCCTCACTTTGTTTTTCAGTCTTTGATTTCAAATATCATGTGCCAAAAGGACACACTGCAGAATCTCTGCACAACTAATAAAATACTGAAAATGCCCAGAAAGCTACTCATGTACTCAAAAAATGAATCATGATATACAATAAGATTAGAACCTAAAAACTAAAACAAATGGCTACTAAAAATAATAATATTTTACTTTGGAAATGTTTAATTCATGGATCATTCTTCAATGATAACAGATTTTAAAAAATAAGATTATTATTAGTGAAAAAATACAATAAAAACAAATGAAATATACAAAATATAATTCCTGTTAAAAGTGAAGAGCAGGATCTCGTTTGAAAACTAATATAAATAAACTGGATACCATATTTCACATGAAACTTTTACTTTGGCTCTAACAACTAATTGTGGTATGATGAATTTGAAATAAAACATTTGAAACTTCCAAAGTTACAAAATAAATATTAAATCAAGTTATAAGTAGGAATATCAATAAAACTATAAATGAGGATCAGTTCAACTTTTTTACTTATTAATATTAGTGTACATCTCAATGGCAGTAGTGCTTAAAAACACTACAGTAAATATTTTTCTCATAACTAGTACAATAATTATTAAGTGGCAAAAGCCTTAACACAACACAAGTGTATTTCCACATAGTAATAGCACCTTGAAATCCAAAATCAAGTTGTGGCCAGGTTTGCTTTCTTCTAAAACCATTCACTTTGGGTGACATTGGCTTTCTCATTGTTTTGTGTCATGGGCTACTAGTGAGATAGGATTTATAGGACAAAGGTAGCATTGCACATGTAAGGAGAAAATATATTTATTTCACACAAAATTATCAGCTATAGCATAATAAAAAAGAAGCCCATTTTCTGAAGGGATATAACAACAGAGAAGTTTGCGTACCAAAGACATGACCATCAAAATTGTTTAAGGAAAAAAAATACTGGTGAAAGGCCAAGAAAATGTAGATAGACTATCATAATTGATACTTCAATACACATTTCAGAGACTTATGGCTCAATGTGACAATTATGATCACAGACATATTTGGCCTGGGAAGCTTTGTTGATACCCATGATAATGAAAACTTAAAGAACAATTCACACAATCATAATAGAATTTATATTGTTTTCTAATTTACCAAAACAGACCACATTTTTGACCATGTAACAAATTTTAATAAGTTTTAAAAACAAGATTTGCTAAGGTATACTATATGTGTCTATTCACAATTCACATTTCAAATTATAAAATACACACACACACACACACACACCAGTAGTATAAAATGTAGACTTTGGGAACTGGCAGTCTATGAGGGCAATGGCCATAGAACCATATTAATACCATTTTCATGGAGGTTAAAAAATGATTCCCTCCCTTTATAAAACATGAATGTACAAATGGAAAGTTCATAAATGTGATGTGAAGAGGAGGACAGGGTCAGAGGCAGGGACAGGGACTGGGACAGAGACAAGAACAGAGAAAATATATAAGAGAACATGTGTGAAGAGCAATTTCCTGCCAGCCTCATCCCACACCCACATCAATTCCAGAAGAACACACAGAGACATTTTAAGTTATAAAGCTGTTAGTCATTAGCTAGAGCTTCTTATTGGCTAGCTCTGTCTTAAATATTGACTCATTTGTATCAATCTGTCTTTCCACGTGGTCTTATCTTATCAGAGAGAGGGTCCAGATCTCTTACTTTTCTCATGTCCTACATCTTGACTTCTCTCTACTATAACTTCCAGAATCCTCCTCGTCTCCTAGTCCTGCCTATCTTGCTTTCTTATTGGCCAACAGGGATTTATTCATTAACCAATAAGAGAAATATATTTATAGAATAGCATCTCCCATCATCTCTTCTTTTCTGTCTAAAATAAAAAAGGTTTTAACTTTAACATAGTAAAATACATAAAATAGTTATCAAGTATGAACTGTAGTTAACAATATTTAGTCCATTAACACTTAGCAAGATTTAAAGAAATTATTCCATCATCTATCCTATCTTTGTGAGCAGTATCTTGTTCAAATGGCTAGTCTTGCCATATTGAGAGTAGACTCCACAAGTTTCTTTGATGTCCATCTTCTTTGTGACACAGATTCTGTTTCCATGTGCAGTTATGTCTCACTGTCAAGAAAAAATGTAAACCATTTTAAATGCCATATTCTGTAGGTCTTGAAAGGTTTGAAGAATGCCTATCCAATTGATATATCACTATAAAAACCCAACAAACCTATTAGCTTTGACTATTATAGGTAACTATCTGTAATTTATATTTAATTATACATTACATTTTAAAATGAACTATAAAAACACAATACCTAAACAAGAGGAGAAACATACATATCACAAAATTGACCTTAAATTTGTTGTCAATAAATGAAAATCCATTCAAATACAAAGTATTCATTTCTATATAATACTCTACTTTTACTTTTAAAAAGAGATTGGTTGTGATCATTAACCATTTATAACCAGTGCCATTTAAATAAAAACAAACATTTATAAAAAATATTTGAGAATTTGGGTGTCATTCTTTCCAAACTGCTTCTTGCCGGTTGGGGACACTGTAATACCACAGGGATCCTAAAAATGACCCAGAAATTCTGGCTGTAGTGGTCTATAAGGCTATCTGGATGTTGGATCATCTGGGACACTGTTTCAGGGGGTTTTTCTTGATCAAACTATGTTAGTCTGGAAAGAATCCACAGCTTTTTATTTTCTGTGAATAAAGAAAATAAAAAATATTTTCCCCCGTAACCTGTGCTTGAACTTAAATTTTTAAGTCAAAGAGTTTTTAAAATATGTAAATTAGATTAATTTAGCAGCATTGATAATCAAATGTATTTTAGCAGTTGTTTCCTCCTTAGCAATTGAGCAATTCAAAGACAACTCAATAGCATACAGTATCCAGACTCTGTGTATTTTCCATCTTCATGTGGCTTTTTATTACTCTATTTCTTTTACTTCTTTTTTTATTTTTTTTTCCATTTTTTTGAGACAGGGTTTCTCTGTGTAACTTTTCCTATCCTGAAATTCACTCTGTATACCGGGCTGGCCTTGAAATCACAGAGATATGCTTGCCTTTGCCTCCTGAGGACTGGGATTAAAGGAATGTGCCACTATACCCAGCTACTCTCTTCATTTTTCTTTTTCTTTTTTAAACCACTTTATCCTGTTTCTTTTTCTCTCTCAAGCATACGTACATTTTAAAAACACAATGTAAACCTTTTGAGGTTTGCTTTGTCTTAATCTATCCTTACTATAAATTTTTATCTTTTTCAGCCCATGAGTCTTTCACTGCTAAACGTTAACAACACTGTTAAAATGAAAGCCACTGGGTATTTTAGCAACTGTCTATCCGAGATGGCAAGGGTATGTTTACTGACAGCACTGAGAGCTGTGCTCACAGCCTTGTTCTATGCTGCCATCAAGCAGCATGCTGTCGGCTTGGAGATGTGGTCACTGCCAGTGCCAGCTGCTTGTACACATTACTGTTTGGTAGCAGGGTCTCTTAAAGAAACCCTGCAGTTTTTTGCTCATTATGCTGAGTCAGAAAGACTCTCTTAATGGAGCTTCATAAGTCTGCTTTTTTCTACTAAAGCAGGGCTTGTCCAAGAAAAATGTTGTTACCAAGAAGCCTTGCTTGTCTTTTATTCTTTTGTTTCTAAAAATCCTTTTTAAGCTTTTGTCAAATTTTAAGTGGAAGTACTTAGTATCCACATAGCAGTCACCATTTTGTTAAGAGCACTTTCCTGCCAGCTGGAGAGAGGGTCTGGACAACTTCTCTCACTTCCTATATCTTGACTCCTCTTTACTACATCTCCCAGAATCCTCCTTGTTTTCTAGGCCTGCCTATCTTGCTTTCTTAATGGCCAATAGGGTTTTATTCATGTTTACAGAGAAATATATTTACAGAATGGCATCGCTCATCAAATATGCAGAAATAGAGTTACCATATGGAGAAGATGCTAAGGAAATCCCTCTATGTGAAGATACTGAGAGAGAGAAAGAACATCTAGATATGTAGTTGCAGAAACTTCATCAGCAACACAACCAAAAATAACACCATCTTGGATATCCACCAATCAAAAAAGTAAGAAATAAAAATTTCTCTATAACACAACTATGTGGCATGCTATTACAGTAGAACCAACCCAAGTTAATGACACATTGATTGAATTGGGATAATTTGAGGGAACTTTTTGCGTACCAGAAACACTACTTTCCTTTGAACATTGGTTATCTCTTAATGTTTTGTATTTCATTCTGTTCTTTGAATTTATTATGAAGGCACATAGCTTAAAATAACACAGTTTCTTTGGAACACAAGCCCTGGCCCCACTTTTCTTTTTTCTTTATCTCTAATCCCCCTTTAGGTATAGTCAAGGTGTTGAAAGCAGTAATCATCTCCAGATCCAGCCTATAATGTGAATTCTATGTTCTCTCATTTTGAATACTCTCCAGTGTCTATATTTTACATGTGCTAAAGGATTCAGTTTCTTCTAGCCCTTAGCTATTGGATTCAGTAAGTCTTCTGCCATATATTCTAACATATATTCTAACTCTACAAGGACATTTACCAGTTCTGGTAATATCAATACCAGAGGCTCAAAACATCAAACCTGGGAAATAACATTCATTTTCATTGGCCCTCTTCCACTTATTAAAAACACATTAATGAACTTAAACTACCATCAGGAAGTGTAGATTACAACAAATGTTAATATGAAGGCATGGAAATCATTAGTAATGGTTTAATACATACACACACATATACATACATATAAACACACACACACACACACACACACACACACACACACACACACACATATATATATATATATATATATATATATATATATATATATATATATGGATCATTTATACTGATTTACAGGCTGTGTCCCCCTAGTCCATGAATGACTGTTTCACAATGTAAATTCAAGAACATAATAGTTGCTCAATCCATGAGACTGGATATCTCAGTAGCCCTCATCTAGTTCTGGAGTCCCAGAGGTCCTAAGTCTAATTTGGAATTCTGAAAAAAATAGTTCTAGTGTCAATTAAGTAATGCCTCAGAACCAGAAAAGAACAACTTGACACGGAGATGGAGAGCAAGAAGGGCAAAAGGAAAGACTTCCTCTTCCTTATTCTTTTATGTGGAATGACACCAGAAGGTCTGTGGCCCAGCTCTATGATGGTGTGCCACCTCAAAAATTGAATCTTGAAAGTCCCTCCAGGTGTGCCATGCTGCTTGGTTTTTTGAGTGTTTCCAGATGTAGTCAAGTTGACAACCACGATTAGCCATGTCATTATAAACAATATTCTTTTCTCTTGATATTAAAAATCAGCTTATATGATTTTTTTCTTTGATTTTCTTAGACAAGGTTTCTCTATGTATCTCTGTATGTAGACCAGGCTGGCCTTGAACTCATAGAAGTCTACATGCCTCTGCCTCCCGAGTGCTGGGATTATAGGCATGTGCCACCTCTACCAGGTTGCATATATGTTTTTAAATATTTTAATTAAAAGTTAACAATCATTTAAAGGGTGATCATTTATTTTCAAATTGACTGTGAAAGACTGCTGTCATCTGCTATAATTTAAAGTTAAACTTTTGTGCTTTTGCTATAAAAGAAAACATTTGGAAACATTTTTACACATAGAAACACAAAACATATTTAAAGAGAAGATACAGATAAAATTTTATAACACTTTTATTAATTTTCAATACTGAATAGCACTATGGTCATATTGGAAGAACAGCAGCAGCAGCCAAGGTCCCTAGAGTCCTCAATTACTGTCTCAAGGCAAAATTTCTACTGATTATATTAATTTCAAGCATTGGACACAGAATACCCAATTTGTACAATGGCTGGAAAGACCTTAGCATTGATTATTTTTCTTCTACAATTAATCCATGAAGCCTTCCTATAGGTCAGTTGAATCCATTTTTTTTCTAAATATTGTTGAGTGTTCTGGTGAGCTGAATCAAAGTTTCAATCAAGAATTATAATTTTGTATACTAAAGCACCAACTGAACAGATAAAAAGCACTACTGTTCCAGGGGACCTGACTTTATCTCACAGTTCATAACAGCCTATAATTCCAGCTCCAGAGAATCATATGTCTTCTTCTGTCCTCTACCAGCATACATGCACACACACACACACACACACACACACACACAGAGTATATAAAGAGGGAGAGAGAGAGTGAAAGAGAGAGTGAAATAATAAAATAATCCTTTTTGTAAAAGAATTATAACTTTTATTCTGATAGTTCATTTTACTAGTATAACCCTAGTTGTTTTCTATTGTAGAAAATTTTGCCCTTACCATCCCATAATATTTGGTGATTTAATTTTGTTTTATAGTTCTCTTAAACACAGAGATTTTAAACTTTTAACATTAAGACAATCATCACCATAACATTAGCATCACAGAACATGTACTTCTGTGGCCCTCTACACTATGACTCTTATAGGAGCAACTCGTCACATTGGGAGAGTTATAGAAAATTAATACTATGAAGTCCTAAATCAATTTAATTCTTAGGTTTAGTCTGAAGGAGATCAAATTTTCACAAATAATTTACATCACTCAATATGAGCTTGTTAGCTGTCAACATGATGTTATATTCTATAGTAGTATCTTGCTTTGTATCTTCTTGGTTCAGGCAGGGAAAAACCTGATTCTACATCCAGGATAACTTCCACCCAACAATTACTATCAACGGTTATTTTCATCATATCTTTCAAGTTTTATTACTAAGGTATTTTTGCCTCACTTTCCCTTAATGGGATTCTCTGCTGACTAGGTAAGCCAGATCAAGATAAATTAAAATATAACAACAGGTTTATTGAGAACCCACCTTTCCTGGGGAGGCCTCCCATTCCTATGATTAGAGTCAGAGGAATTTGCCTGCAAAGGGAAGCAGGGAGATTTTATGGTTTCTAGGCAAGGGGTAATGACATGCCCACAAGCTGTGTTTGTGCCCAAACAAAGTCAAAATCTTAAAGTTTAGGCAAAGACTTGAGCATGTGGACACTTTTAGGGGAAGAAGCTACAGTAGCAGTCAAGAATGCAGAAGTAGAGAGGCTCTCTGTGCAGACAGAGTTTGGAGACAGAGAGAGAGAGAGAGAGAGAGAGAGAGAGAGAGAGAGAGAGAGAGAGAGAGAGAGAGAGAGAGGTAATATCTGAAACATGTAGGGGTGTTCTTTTCATTATAGGAAAAATAATGGCTCAAATCTAAATAAATAGCTTTACAATGACTTTGAAATATAACATTGATTCTTGATAGAAGATATTTTTTTAAATATCTAAAATGTATTTTGCACTTTTTCAGTTATTGTTTTTTTTATTTTTAACATAACATTTTTATTTTTTGGGAATTTCACACAGTACACCTTTATCTCACTCACTTCTTTGTCTTCACAGATCTGCTGCCGTACCCATGTGTCCTCCACCACCACTCCACCAAAAAAGAAAGAAAAAGAAAAAAATACATCTAGTATAATTTGTGTTTCCCATATACTCATTGGCTCATTGGTTCGTTGGCTCATGGTTAAACTTCCAGTGGCCAGCCCCTTAAAGAAAGTTGAGATCCTGCAGGAAGCCATCAACTGTAAAAAGCTACATTTGAGTATCCTTACCACAATACTTATGAGATTTCTTTAATGCTTTCTATATAAACTGTTTCCTTTGGATAGGGGTTGGAGGCGACAGGTTGTCTCAGAAGCCTTCAATGTCTCTTATTCTGAACTGTAAGTCTACAGTCATTGATACCACTGCAAAAGAAGTTGCTTTGTCCATTACAGTCAGTAGCCACACAATTAAATGACATCTGCATGGATCCATGGACCCTTGGCCTCAATTGTTGGTTTAGACCACCAACATCAACATGATTCATGCCTACAACTAGAGCCAGATATTAGTATAGTTTTTTTTTTTATGGTCTTGTATTGATGCTAATTCATTATAAGACAAAATAATTTCTTAAAAATATTTGTTAGTGGTATTCTTCAGTCAAATAAGAAAAAGAATTTTCTTCTCCAAATTTAAAGGTTTCAAAATTATTTTTAAAATGTTACTAAGAGTGCCTATTTTCTGATATTAGCTTATATGAAAAGATACTTTATAATTGTTAAACATGAAAATCTGTTCGAGTTGATACAAAATTGAAGATCTTTTTCCAGGATTACACCACAGTACATTAGTAGTGGTAATATACTTAAACATTTCTTTTCATGCTATGTGTTAGTTAATATGTTCTCTAGAGGAACAGAACTGATAGAACAAATATACATTAAAAGAAAATGTATTACACTTAAGCGCACAATACAATATGGGTAGTCTGACAATGACTGTTTTCACATTAAAGAGACTGAAAACCTGGTAACTACTTAAGATCATATATCTCAGTAGTCCCAGTATAATGGTTCATGGAAATCCTTTTGTCCTCTATTTATGTTGTGAGACTGAGAAAGGCGAATTTGTATGCCACTAAAGGTTAGAAGCAGCAGTAATCTCACAGTGTAAGCAACCAAGAAGATGCACTCACAAACAAGAGATGATGACAAGTAGTCAAAAAAAGAATAGCTTTTCTCTCAGACCTTCTTCCTTCTTGCTTACAGAAAGTGTCATTCACTCTGGAGGAAGGTCTTACTCCCTCAGTTATCCTTTCCAGGAAATAATTTTCAGACCCACCTTAAAGCATGTGTTGGATTGTTCCAGATCCAGTCTAGTTAGTAACCATGATTACCATCCCACCCAGTTACACAAACTGCAAACAAGATAATGATTTTCATTGGAGAATGCTTAAATTAAATTTAATACATCTATTTATTAGAAAATCATAAAGCATTTAAGAGGAGATCTATTGACCCATATGTGACTAACATGTGTTAGTCAATGAACTGGCAAACTGGTAAGAATATATATTATGTGTATATAATATATATATATATATATATATTAGAATATATATATGTGTTAGAATATATATATGAGCACAGATAGATATGGGTGCATACATGAGTGTGTGATTAATCCCTTAGTTAATACATAAATTTCTTAAATTTTTATTTGTAGTAAGTCTTCATGAAAATTTAAGGACAATTTTTAAAACTATGCTAAGGACTTTTACTTAGTATATATTTTAAATATACTTTTGTATGGAAATCTAGAAATTCTGGAATTTGAAATTACATATTTTTGTAAAGTATGCAGCAACAACATATGTGATCAAATGCATTAAATGCTGCTTATGATGATTTCCAAGTGTTATTTTCTTGTGTGGAGGGAATTAAATACTATCAACCATTTAAAACAAAATTCTTCAAATTTACTAGAAATGTTCATTTCTAGTAAATGTTTTAGAGTGCTAGAGTCTTTGATATCTCTTATGTATAGAATATCATCTACAAACAGGGATAATTTGAAGGTTTCATTTCTCATTTTTGTAGCTTTTATTTCTCCTGCCTTAATGCTCTTAGGCTATAAATTCTACAACATTAAAAAAAAATGAGCATACTGGACTTGCTGCTGATTTTACTGGGAATGATTTGATATGTTTCCCCGGGGTAATGAATCAATACCTTTTGGCCTTAAAAGACTCAAGTCCTAGGCCAGTAAGTTGGGTGTAACTTTCTGAGCCTAGTTCGAATATAGTGACCTGTATCTGACCAGCAACTTCTCTATGTGAGTGACTCATCATAGTTTGAACTGTAACTGCCTCTGCCTAGCTACTGCTGACTTGCCATATCATCATTGGCCCCAATACCTCAACTCATCCTAAGATTCATGGCCCCAGCCCCAAAGTTATGTAAACAGTTACCTGTTGTAATTAAAGGAGATCCTGCTTTAATAGGCTCAGTGTGTGTTTCTCCCCAGAAACTGGGAGTGGACAGTTCTGAGTTGCCCAACACCCATCATCCCATCAGCTCCTATATGGAAATTAGCTGGGCTGGTCGTTTTCAAGGTTAGTATATATAAGGTATTACTGATATTTCTCAATATAAACAGCAATTGAACCTGATTATTTAACCTTGAGCTTATGTTGTTAATCACTGAAATCAAATATAGAGAATATCCTTATCTCTGTTCTGAGATTACCCAAAGAAAAATGCAGTGGAGACTTTTGAACCCCGAGTTCTAGTTGGAAGTCAGTGCCCTTGTTCTCTCTGAGACAGGTATAAAGTCCTATGCCATCTACCACATGCACATGTCTATATAAATACTACTGCAACTACAATTCTAAAAGGAATTACAACACAATGCTCTTTGTTCTGCACTTAAGTTATTATTCCATTTATCTGGTTAACACTAAGGCTCAAGCACTCAGTTACTTTTATTTTGTATTATACAACACTTAACAGAAATAAAATAAGGAAAGGTCTGCATCTGATGATCTACTTTTGCCCATAACAATCTACCTCCAAAAGCAGTGGTTCTCATCCTTCCTAATGCTTGGATATAATTCCTCATGTCATGGTGATCCCCAACCATAAAGTTATTTCATTGCTTCTTTATAACTGTAATTTTGATACTGTAATGAGTGATACTGTAAATATCCAATATGCAAACTTAAAAAAGGTTACAGTGCACAGATGATAACTGATAGTAAGGGATCAATACTGTTCAACATGGCATCATGAGCCAGGGAACAATTGTTCAACGTGTGAGTCTTCTAGGAATATATCATATTTGAGGCATAACAAATTGGCACAGGAGAACTCTTCCTGAACATAGCACCAGTAGCACAGACACTGAGTTTCAAGGGGTCCAATTTATTAATTGTTGATCTAAGAAGCTCTGTCAGACAAAGACACAATCAAGAAGACAAAACGGAAGCCCACAGAATGGGAAAAGATATTCACCAACCCCACATCTGACAGAAGACTGATATTCAAAATATACAAAGATCTCAAGAAGCTAGACACCAAAACACTAAATATCCCATTAAAAAGTGGGTTACAGAACTAAACAGAGAATTCTCAATAGAGGAATCTCAAATGGCTGAAAGGTACTTAAGAAATTTTCCAACTTTCACTCCCTTAACCTAGAGACAGGAGAGAAGTCCTAGTCCCTACTTCAAATGACTTGACAGATTAAATGACCACACCTGGATGGCATAGATCTACATGTGGAATGGGGGTGGAGGAATGAGAAGGGGTGGTCAGGGTGCATGTGATGGAGGAGAGAGGGTAAGAGGAAGAGAGGAAAAAAGAAAAGAAAAGAAAAAAGAAAAAAATTAAAACTAAAGAATAAGTAAAGGCCAGAGATGGGGAGGAGTACTGTGTAATGTTGTCATATGCACATGACATAGCTATTGCACTCAAGAACTCACAGTCTGCATATTCAATTGAAGAGTTAAGAAGATTTACATTTGGACTTATTATCAAGAAAAACATGCTAATTATTAAAAAAAAAGGAAGAAAGAAATTTTCCATCAGGAAAATGCAAATCAAAACAACTCTGTGATACCATCTTCCACCTGTCAGAATTACTAAAATCAAAAACACCAAAGACAGTTTCTGCTGGAGAGAATTTGCAGAAAGGGGAACACTCCTCTGTTGCCAGTGGAAATGCAAACTTGTACTTGTTTAGCCACTTTGAAAATTAGTGTGACAGTTTCTCAGGAAAATGGGAATAAGTCTACCTTAAGACCCAGTAATTCCACTCTTAGGCATATACCTAAAGGATTCATGTTCAGCTATGCTCATAGCAGCATTACTTGTAATACCCAGAATCTGGAAGCAAACTAGATGTCCTTCAACTGAAGAATGAATAAAGAAAATGGAGTACTTCTCCATGGGGGAAAAAATGAAATCTTGATATTCACAGGTAAATGGATGGAAATAGAAGATACCGTCCCGAGTGAGGCAATCCCAACACAGAAATAAAAGCATAGTGTGTACTCACTCATAAGTGGATATTAGACATGGAACAAAGGATAAGAAGCTTATAATCTCCAACCCCAGAAAAGATAGGAAACAAGGAAGGAACCTAAGAGAGACATACATGGACCCCCAGAGCAAGGGAAAGGGACAAGATCTCTTGAGCAAATTGGAAGCACAAGGGGAGGGAAGGAAGGAAGAAGGGGTAGAGAGAGGAAGGGAAGAAAAAGAGGAGGGGACAAGGGGAGGGGCAAAGAGACCACGAGGGTTCAGGAAGGTCAAGAACACACAAGAAGAATAAGAAAATAGATACTTTAATAGAGAAAGCCATTATAGGTATAATGAGAAAGTTGCCACTAGGAAAATCTCCAAGGATCCACAAGGATAACCCCAACTAAGAATGTAAGCAATAGTGGGGAGGCTATCTTAAACTCTTCCCCAATAATGAGATTGATGAATACCTTGTATGCCATCATAGAGCCTTCACCCAGTAGCTGATGGAAGGCGAAACATATCCACAGCTAAGCACCGAGCCCTTCACCTATGATGAAATTAGTGACTACCTTAAATGCCATCATAGAGCTTTCATCCAGTAGCTGATGGAAACAGAAGCAGAGACACATAGCTAAGCACTGAGCCAAACTCTTGGAATCCAGTTGTAGAGAGTGAGGAGTGATGAGAAAAGGGGTCAAGCTCATGCTTGGAAAACCCACAAAAACTTCTGACCTGAGCAAGGGAGAGCTCATGTTAGAGAACCAGCATAGGAACAAACCATGCTCCCTGAATGTGGGTGTCAGTCAGTGCCCTTGGCAGTGGAACCAGTATTTATCCCTAGGACAGGAATAGGCTATGGAGGAATATTCTATCAGCCTTGATACGTGGGAGGAGGTGTGAGCTGCCCAAATGATGTGACAGACTTTGATGATCTCCCATGGGAGTTCTTGCCCTCCCTGAGGAGTGGATGGGGGTGGGATGGCGGTTAGTGGGGGAAATAAGAAGAGGGAACTGGGATGTTTATATAAAATGAGGTTGTTTTAACTTAAATAAAAATTATTTTTTAAAAAGAGAAGGCTACCATTAGGAAAGTGTGTGCTTGTTCCTTTTTCACACAGGACCCCCAGCAGATCTTGTGTTCCCTTTTTCCCCTCAGAAAGAAAAGTCTAGCCCCAGCTAGATTTGCAGATTTTGTTTTAAATACCCTGATGTTGATTGGGCCTGAACTCTTCCCCTCCCCCCGCAATTCAGAAACACCTTTTTATGTAATTGATATTGTTTCACAAATGAATTTGATAAGTTTCTTACTTATTTTCTGGGGAGAAAAGACATGGAGAACTGCCACTGGTTCTTCAAATCTTCTAGAGAACAACCAATCGAAAAATATTAGAATCTGGAAAATTACACAAAAATGTTTTATATTATATATTTAAAATGTTTAATGTGTGTCCCCCTTCACCAGACCTTGGCTAGAGGTGAGTCTGAGTCTAATTCCAGTGGATTCTCTGCTACACCATTCCCTGGAAAATCCTTGGGTGAGTCCCAGATCTCGCTGCCCCGTGTCCTGTCCCCATCGAGAGTGCTCTTGGAGCTCTGATTCACCCCCACCCACCCACACCGAGAGCCTGTCCTGCCCCTACCGTCTGTCTGCCCTACCGTGTCTATAGCTCCACCTCTCTGGATAAGCACTGAGACAGAGGGTGGAGCCAACAATCCCCCTACCTTCAGGGAAATTCTTGGAGCTGATTTGAGCACAATAGACCTGCCTATCCATATGGGACCACATGTAATTTCCACCTGCCTGATCTTTGACACCCACCTCTGGTCTTCTACTGGAGTTCTGGGCCCCTCCCAGAGATCTGCCTATCTGTGTGGGACCATTCTAATTTCCTGCAGGCTGAACTCTTGACCCCCATCACAGGGCCTCTGCTTAAGAGGCCTCAACTAGAGAGTTCCAAGTCCCAGCTAGACCCACCTATCAGTGAGGAAACATCCTGCTGGCTGGTCTCTGCCAAAGAGGACTCAGGTGTCCTCTACTGGAGCTTGAACTTTGACCCCCATCACCGGGCCCCTGCTTGCAGAGAGGCCTGCTAAAAAGCTTGAACCACCCAAAGCTACAGACATCGAAATCTGACCCATCTAAGCCAATAGAGAGAGGGAGAAACCCCACCAACACCTACTGGAAAGAAACTATGGGAAGAAGGAAATATAAGAAAACACCTAACAACAAAAAGATAAGATTAACACCACCAGAATCTAGGGAATCTATACCAACTAGACGGGAACAAAATAAAGCAGATGAAGCAGAAGAGAATGACTTAAAAATTATCTTCATAAAAATGATAGAGGCCCTCCAAGAAGATGTGAGAAAATCCCTTAAATAAATGGAAGAAAAATAAAAAAAAATTGGAAAAAATGAAAAAAATTGGAAGAAATGGACAAATTTCTTAAAGAAAGTAGAGAAAGCCAAGAAATAACAATTAAACAAATGAAGAAAATTGTTCAAGACTTGAAAATTGAAATACAGACAATAAAGAAAACACAAATCAAAGGAATGCTGGAAATAGAATAACTGGGCAATGATCCAGAACTACAGATGCAAGCATAACCAACAGAATTCAAGAGATGGAAGACAGAATCTCAGGAGCAGAAGATAAACTAGAGGAAATAGATTCATCAACCAAAGAAAATCGTAAATCCAACAAATCCTTAACACAAAACATCCAGGAAATGTGGGTCACTGTGAAAAGGCCAAACCTAAGAATAATAGGCATAGAGGAAGGTGAGGAAGCTCAGCTCAAAGGTGCCAAAAACATATTCAACAACATCTTTGAGAAAACTTTCCCAATCTGAAGAAGGACATGCCTATGAAAGTACAAGAAGCATACTGAACATCAAAAAGACCGGACCAAAGAAAAAAGACCCCTCAACATATAATAATCAAAACACCTAACATACAAAATAAAGAAAAAATGTTAAGAGCAGTGAAGGAAAAAGGCCAGGTAACACACAAAGGCATATCTATCAAAATTATGCCTGACTTCTCCACAGAAACCCACAAGGCCAGATGTACCACGCCTACCCTTGCCAGCAAGGAAGACACTACTCCAGGAAGATCTTCTTCATGCAGTTTTAATCAGGATCCTTGAAACATGTTCTTCTGACCCGCAAGAGACCCAGGGGGACTCCTGCACAGGCTTAAATACCCTTGTGCTAACCAATCCCAGTGAGCTACATGACCCTGCAGATAGGCTACTCTAATGCTGAACAGACTTAACCAAATAAGGGCTAGTTTACACCAGAGAGCGCTCACCCTTGGGGAGGTGGAAGGTGGAAGCCAGAGCCATCTTTAAGGTGCAGCACTTCACAGCTCTCTGCAGTTCACCATTTTTGTTTTAATAACGCAACAGGCAAGGGGTAGTGGTCTGGTCTCCAGTAAAGCAGTGGCCATTGTAATGACCCTGAATCCTGGTAGTCGGCCAAGTCAGTGCCACACCCATTCAGTATCTTTCCTGGAGGTGGGGACTCAGACACCAACCCACATGTAACTAAACTTTCCCTTCTCGGGGTTGCTCACTTCCAGAGCTAACTCGGAATGTAGTGCTAAGCCATACAACCTGAATGTGAAGGATCAATACTTGTTCATGACTGCAAGCCATGCTTGGGGAGACTGTCCTGCCCCAATGGCTGTAAATGCCTGGTCAACCATAGCTGCATACCAATTCAGAGCAAACCTCATCTTGCAAAGGCACCACAGGCCCACGAAGGAGATAAGCAACAAGAGGACAGCCATGGCTCCCATTCCCACCTACTCTTTCAGATGATCCATGGCAATGGGAATCATGACAATCCAGCAGCCAGTCCCACATCCACATGTGCTGAATTCACTGCAACGATGGCCACTCACAGCTGTATCATTCCTAAAAGATAACAAGGCAACTGTCGTGACAAATTAGCAGCATGTGTAATCTTCTCATACTGAATGCTGGTAACACACAAACCTGGATACTTCATTTCACATCCCAATTGGGCCAGCTGCCACAAGGTATCTATTAGCTCCTGCAACAGATCAATTCTTTGGTTTACAATCATTAAACCTCCTTTTAGTTGAGCACCAATTGTGGATTGAGCATCCAAGGTAGTAGCCACATTCTTGGACAACTCATTTAGCTTAAAGGCTGTCTGCACCAATGTGCTCATAGCCACAGCAACCGTGACTGAACCCACAACTGCAAAAGAGATAGCTGCAACTATGGCTATTGTAATGCCAAAATCTCTCCCTGCAGCCTCTACCAAACAGGCCATAAAATCTGAAAATGGTTCCATTGGGCCTTGCAGTATCTTAGTGAGGTTACCATTCACCTCTCCCTTAGTATGTAATGACTTCCATGCTTTTATGGCAATCTGATTTACTTGTTCAAGACTTAAGTCATTTTGTACAGCTTTCCAGATGTCAGAGCAAAAGAAACGCCCTGTACCTGGGCCCCGCCCTTCCTCACTCTGATCAGGAGAAGGTGCCAATGGCATTGTTCCAGGAGGGTCCCTCCACTCTCCACATTGCCATTTCTCCTCTCCCTTCCCCCTATGCCCCTTAAGGGATTGTTTTTTAACCTTTTTTTACTTGTGCTTGTAATTCTTCTTCAGAATCTGTTTCATCCATACCTGACTCTCCTGCGCTCTCAACCTCTTCTGATCTTTCTTCTTGCAACATTTCTAGCGCAGCTTTCCCTTTTTCCATTGCCTCTTTACAGTACTTCTGGTCTTCGATACAGCTTCACACTAACTTCCAAACAGGTCGGACTCCAGACTTTAGTGTCCCTTGTTCCCAAGCAAAGTCAAGATCCCTGCCTAATTTGTCCCAGCATGCTAGCATAAGGTCTCCGGAAACTGCTAACCAAGGTGCAATGGCATCGCATTTGCTCAGGAATCGTTCTAGTGTGCTTTTCTTTATTTTAAGTTCCTTTGTCAAAAGTAGCTCCTGAAGAGCTGGAAAAATTGGATGAGACTGAGAAGTCCCAATTTTGAAAATTTTACTTTTGGTTCATTACAACCTCTCACTCAATGCCTGAGACTTTATTGCCACTTAATTCCATGGTCTTTAGTTTGGTCCCAACTTACCTGGGACTTTTTATTGCTCCTTACCGGAGACTTTATCACCTCTTTACTGAGGGCCTTAATTTAGTCCACACCCGGGACTTCATTGCTCCTTACCGGAGACCTTATCGCCTCTTTACCTAGGGCCTTAAATTAGATCCCAACTTACCTTGGGAACTTGCCAGCGCTGCCCTGACTGCAAGAAGTTCTGATCTGAAAATTCCCTGTATGGGCCACCATTTGTACCACACCTACCCCTGCCAGCAAGGAAGATGCTACTCTGGGAAGATTTTTTTCATTCAGTTTTAATCAGGATCCTTGAAACATGTTCTTCTGACCCATGAGAGACCTGCACAGGCTTAAATACCCTTGCACTAACCAACCCCAGTGAGCTACGTGGACCCTGCAGATAGGCTACTCTAACGTGGAAGCAGACAGGCTGAACAGACTTAACCAAATAAGGACTTGTTTACACCATAAAGCACTCACCCTTGTGGAGGTGGAAGGCAGAAGCCAGCACCGCCTTTAAGGTGCGGCACTTCGCAGCTCTCTACAGCAAGAAGGTCCTGGATAGATGTTCTACAAGTACTAAGAGTCCACGAATGCCAGCCCAGGCTACTATACCCAGCAAAACTCTCAATCACTAAAGATGGAGAAAAAAAGATATTTAATGAAAAAGCCAGATTTTCATAAGTATCTACAAATCCAGCCTTACAGAAAGTTTGGAAGGAAAACCCCAACCCAAGTACATTAGCTATGCTAACAGACACATAGGCAGCAGATAATTCTATGTGACCAGTACCCAAGGATAAAGCAGGACAAACATATTGACAATACCACTGCCAACAACAAATCTAAAACAAACAAACAAACAAACATTAACAATCAATGGTCCTTACTCTACCTCAACATTAATGATCTTATCTCACCTATAAAAAGACACAGGCTAACAGAATGGATACAAAGACAGAATCCATCCTTCTGCTGCACACAAGAAACACATCTAAGCTGCAAAGATAGACATTCCCTCAGGGTAAAGGTCTGGGAAAATACCTTCTAATCAAATGGGGCCAAGAAGCAAGCAGGTGTGGCTATACTAATCTCTAACAAATTTGACTTCAAACCAAAATTAATCAAAAGAGATGAAGAAGGTCATGTCATATTAAGCTCAGGGGAAATTCATCAAAACAAAGTCTCAATTCTGAACTTCTATGCCCCAAATACAAAGTCACCTACATTCATAAAAGAAACACTACTAAAACTCAAACTTCACATAAAATGTCACACACTTATAGTGGGACACTTCAACACACCAATTGCACCACTAGAAAGGATCACCAATCAGAAAGTAAACAAAGAAACAAAAGAACAACAAGAAATTATGTTCTTTAGATGTCTGTTAAACCCAGACATCTAAACACAAAAGAATACAGTGCAATTGAAAACCTTAGAACAAAAAGAAGCAAACACACCCCAGAATATAGAGGCCAGAAAATAATCAATTTGAGGGCAGTAATCATTAAAATAAAAGCCAGGAAAATAATACAAAAATCAATGCAACAAAGGGTTGGTTTTTTGAGAAAATCAACAAGAGAGACAAACCCGTATCCAAACTAACGAAAAAAACAGAGAGAACATGCAAAATTACAAAATCAGAAACGAAAAGGGGGACATAACAACAGACACAGAGGAAATCCACACAACTTTCAAGTCATACTTTGAAAACCTGTACTCTACAAAATTTGAAAATTCAAAGGAAATAGACAAATTTTTGGACAACTATCACTTACCAAAATTAAACCAAGAACAGACAAACAACTAAAATAGACCTATAACCCCCAATGATATCGAAACAGTCATCGAAAGCCTTCCAACCAAAAAAATTCCAGGGCCAGATGGCTTTAGTGCAGAAGTCTACCAGAAATTCAAGGAATACCTAATTCCAATACTCCTCAAATTGTTCCACACAATAGAGACAGAAAGCACTTTACCAAACTATTTCTATGAGGCCACAATCGCATTGGTACCCAAGCCTCACAAAGATACAACTAAGAAAGAAAACTACAGACCAATATCCCTGAATAACATCGATGCAAAAATACTCAATAAAATACTGGCAAACCAAATCCAAGCATAAATCAGAGAAATCATCAACCATGACCAAGTAGGTTTCAGGCCTGGGATGCAAGGATGGTTTAACATACAAAAATATTTTAACATGATCCACCATATAAACAAACTGAAAAAGAAAAACCATATGATCATCTCCCTAGATGCTGAAAAAGCCTTCGACAAAATTCAACACCCTTTCATGATAAAGGTCTTGGAGAGATCAGGGAACATACCTATACATAATAAAAGCAATATACAGTAAACCAACAGCCAATATCAAACTTAATAGAGAGAAGATTAAGGCAATTCATCTAAAATAGGGAACAAGACAAAGCTGTCCTCTCTCTCTCCATATATCATCAATATTGTACGTGAAGTTCTAGCTAAAGCTATAAGACAACAAATGAAGATCAAGGGGATCCAAATTGGAAAGGAAGAAGACAAACTGTCTCTATTTGCAAATAGTTTACATAAGCACCCCAATAAAATCTACCAAGGAACTCCTACACATGATAAACACCTTCAGCAAACTGGCAGGATACAAGATAAACTCAAAAAAATAAGTAGCCCTACTTTATTCAGACGACAAAAAAATCAGAGAAAGATCACCTTTTACAATAGCCACAAACAACATACAATATCTCAGGGTAACGCTTACCAAACATTTGAAAGACCTACAGAATAAGAACTTTGTGTCTTTAAAGAAAGAAATTAAAGTAGATACCAGAAAATGTAAAGCTCTCCCATGTTCTTGGATTGGAAGGATAAATATAGTAAAAATGGCAATCTTGCCACAAGCAATCTATAGATTCAATGCAATCCCCATTAAAATCCCAGTACAATTCTTCACTGAAATTGAAAGGATAATAGTCAACTTATTATGGAAAAAGAAAAGACCCAGGATAGCCAAAACAACCCTTTACAATGAAAGAACTTCAGGAGGCATCACCATCCCTGACTTAAAGCTCTACTACAGAGCTATAGTCCTGAAAACAGCCTGGTATTGGCACAAAAATAGACAGATAGACCAATGAAATCGAATCGAAAATCCTGATATTAATGCACACACCTACAAACACCTGATTTTCGACAAAACAGTTAAAACAATACAATGGGAGGAGGAAAGCAATTGTGAGCTGGCACAATAAGATGATAGTGTGTAGAAGAATGCAGATAAACCCATGTCTATCATCATGCACAAAACTCAGTCCAAATAGATCAAAGACCTCAACATAAATCCAATCACACTGAACCTCTTAGAAGAGAAAGTTGGAGGGACCCTTGAACAAATTGGTATAGGAGATCATTTCCTGAACATAGCTCCAGTAGCCCAGACACTGAGATCAACAATTAATAAATGGGACTTCTTCAAACTTAGAAGCTTCTGTAAGGCAAAGGACATAATTGACAAAACCAAACAGCAGCCCACAGACTGGGAAAAAATTTTTACCAATCCTACATCTGACAAAGGGCTGATCTCCAAAATATACAAAGAACTCAAGAAACTAGTCATCAAAACACCAAATAGCTCTATTAAAAAATGGGGTACAGAATTGAAGAAAGAAATCTCAATAGAGGAAATCAAAGAGGCTGAAAGACACTTAAGAAAGTGTTCAACATCCTTAGTTATCAGGGAAATGCAAATGAAACAACTTTGTCATACCATCTTACTCCCGCCAGAAAGGCTAAAATTAGAAACACCAATGACAGCTTAGACTGGACAGGATGTGGAGAAAGGGGAACACTCCTTCACTGCTGGTGGGAGTGCAAACTTGTACAGCTATTTTGGAGATCAGTATGGCAGTCCTCAGGAAAATGGGAATTAGCTTACCACAGGACCCAGCAATTGCACTCTTAGGTGTATACCCAAATGATTCATCTCCATGCAACAGACATTTTTTCAACTATTTTCATAGCAGCATCATTTGCAATAGCAAGAATCTGGAAGTAACCTAGATGCCCCTCAACTGAAGAATGGATAAACAAGATGTGGCACATTTTCACAATGGAATACTTCTCTGCAGAAAAAAATAACAGAATCTTGAAATTCACAGTCAAGTGGATGGAACTTGAAGAATCCATCCTGAATGTGGCAACCCACTCACAAAAAGAGGAACAAGGTATGTACTTGCTCATATATGGATTTTAGACCTAGAGCAAAGGATCACCAGCCTATAATACACACCATCAGATGAACTGGGATACAAGGTAGATTATAAGATAATCACATATGGTCCCTCACAAAAGGGGGAAGTGACAAGTCCCCCAGAGCACATGGAAAGGGGGGTGATGGGAGATGTTATTCTGTATATATGTTTCTCATACCGGTTAATAAAGCTCTGTGGCCAATGAGATAGCAAGATAGGCGGGGCTAGGAAACCAGGAGGAGGAGAGAGGAAGTAGTAGGGTCAAGATGTAGCCCAGGAAGGAGCAGGAAGCCTGCCGCGCAGCTCCCCGATAAGACGACCACGTGGAAATACTTAGATAAGTAGGAATGGGTTAATAATTAAGACAGAGCTAGCCCATAAACAGTAATGGTAATTGGCCAACAGGATTGTATCAAATACAGAGTCTCTGAGTGTTATTTGGGGCACATGTGGTTGCAGGACAATGGCGGCAGGACCAGGAGGCCGGCGGGGAGACCTGCCGCAACAGGGGGGGGCTGTGAATGGAGAGAGAACTAGGAGAAAGAGAAGGGGAGAGGAGGAAAACACATGTGACTAGATAGGTTGAGTCAGGGTGAAAGAGGGGGGGCATAAAAGAGGGAGCCATTATTGGTTTGAAGAGAAAACTGAACCTGAACAATGGTCTAGAGAACTACAAGACTTACTCCAACTAATAATTCGAGCAACCATAGAAAGGCTAATATAAATACTAATAGTGAGATCACCAACTAACTTATCCACCATCATGAAGTCCTCATCTAGTACCTGTTCGAAACAGAAGCAAACACCCATATCCAAACACTAAGTCAAACTAGAATCCAGATTCAGAGAGAGGGGACAGGACCAGATTGCCAAAAGTCACAAAGACAGGTACCCCCTTAACCTAGAGACAGGAGAGAAGTCCCAGTCCCTACTTCAAATGAGTTGACAGGCTTACTTGTCCCAACCTGGATAGCATAGCCCTACAAGTAGAATTGGGGTGGGGGAGGGAGGAGAAGGTGGCCAGGGTGTATGACAAAGGGGAAAGAGGTTAGGAGAGAGGGAGAGAAGGAGGAATGGAGGGATGGAGGGTGGGTTGGAGGGCGGAAGTGAGAGGAAACTGGGATCCACATGTAAAATTTTTAAATTATATTATTATTAAAAAAGAAGGAAAATGCTGCTGGATTAATTCAATATATATTAAATTAATACATATTAATATATTATATAATCATATAAAATATATTGACTTTAATATATAAATTATGTATATATATGCATATATATATATTAAATGCTTTTGTTTCAAAATTTAAGCCTAAGGACAAGTTACTGGGGAAAAGGATTTCTAATTTTGTTTCCACAGAAAATGAAAAGCTGTGGATTTCTTCCAGACTAATGTGATTTGATCGAGCAAGGCCCTCTGAAGCAACGTCAATGGGACAATGCAGCCTTGCAGACCACTACAGCCAGGATTTCTGCATCTTCTTAGGATTCCCCCATGACAGCGCCCCTTACCAACAGGAAGCAGCTTGGAAAGAATGACACCCATATTCCCAAATATTATTTATAAATGTTTGTTTCATTAAAAAAGCATGTATAATTATGTCCAGCATAAAATAAATAAATGTTTAAAAAAAAAAAAGAATATACCTTCTTCTCTGCTCCACATGGAACCTTCTCTAAAATCGACTACATATTAGGTGGCATAAAAAACCTCAACAGATACAAAAGAGTTGGAATAGTCCCCTGTATCTTATCAGACCTCCATGTTAAATCATTTCTTAAATCATGTTAAATCAATTTTAAATAATTGGAATTCAACAACAACACAAATCGCAGGAACCCTACAAACTCATGGAAACTGAACAATGTGCAATTACCACACCTGGGTAAAAGAAGAAATAGAGAAAGAAATTAAAGACTTCCTAAAATTTTAAGAGAATGTGGACACAACATACAGGAACTTATTGGACACCTTGAAAGCAGTGTTATGTGGTAAGTTCATTGCACTAAGTGCCCTTTTAAAAAAAATAGAGGATAGTCACATTAGAGAATTACAGTGCAATTGAAAGCCTTAGAACAAATAGAAGCAAATGTACCCCTGAATATAGATGCTAGGAAATTATCAATTTATGGGCAGTAATCAATAAAATAAAAGTCAGGAAAATAATACAAAAAATCAATGTAACTAAGAGTTGGTTTTTTTTGAGAAAATCAACAATATAGACAAACCCTTATCCAAACTAATGAAAAAAACAGAGAGAGAACATGCAAAATAACAAAATCAGAAATGAAAAGGGGGACATATGAATGGACACAGACGAAATCCCGACAACTTTCAGGTTATATGCTGAAAACCTGTATGGAGAGAGTTTGCGGTGCAGCGAACTGAAAGTAAAGGTTTAAAAGGAAACTTTGCTAGTTTTACCATGGGTGCTTTGCAATCACATCCATTTTTCTTGGCTCTGAATGAGCTGCTTCATTCTAAGAATTTAAAGATTAAGAAAAGCACCCTAGAAAGGTTCTTGGAGAAGTGCGATACCGTTGCACCTTAGTTCGCAGTCTCCGGGAAAAACTAAGCAGAGATATTGACTTTGCCGCAAGTCAGGGAATGCTTAAGGGCAGTGTGAAACTTATCTGGAAATTAGTGAGGAGCTGTCTTGAGGACCAACCATGTAGCAAGGCGGTGGAGAATGGACAGGCTACTTTAGAGATGCTACAGGAAGAAAGATCAGAACAGGCAAATAGTGAGAAGGGAGGTAAGACAAAGTATAAATTGTACCCAGATCTCACAGAATCAGAAAACTCTGAGTCTACCGATTCTGGTGAAGAGCTACAGGCTCTCATAGAGCAGATAGAGAGGACAAGAATGATAAAAAGGGAGAAAAAGAGAGAGAAGTATGATCCCAGAAGTGGAGATTGCTGTGGGTCACCTTCATGTAAAGCAATGCCATCTACCCCCCTTCTCCGTATGTGGAGAGAAGGAGTGGCATTATGGGGTGCTCTTTTTGCCCTGAAGTCTGGAAGGCAGTGAGAACAGAGTTACGCTTGGCCTATCCAGTGTTTCAAGATCCACAAGGGAATAGATATGAAGAGCCACTAAATTTTAAGGTTATTAAGTCCTTGGCTGAATCTGTAAGAACATATGGGCGTTGTACAGACCTCATTCCCTTATGATTGGAGGGGGCATTCAGGGTCTTGGACAATTTAGTTGGACTTTTCATCGATATTTTGGAGACTTTTTGATCAGTTGTCGCAATCCATGCCTGATTTTTCCGCCACCAAGGGTTATTGGGTGCCTAAGGAGAAGAGTACCTTTAAGGATTTGTACAATGTGACTTTTTCTCCTACCCCTGTATGTGTTTGGCCTTTTTTTGTGTGGTTGGTTCGTAATGGTAGTACAGAGAGGAAATGGCTGAATTGCACCCCAGCCACATGCTATTATGCCTTGTGCTGGGATGCCAGTATCTTTCCATTGGCAGTGGTCACTTGTATACCCTGATATGTGCCTGTTCCTGTGGAGACACCTAGCAGCATGACCATGCATAGGCCCAGGAGAAATTTTGGTATTACAGCTGCCATTGTGATTGCTATTACTGTTGCAGATACTGGAGCTACAATTTCAGCTGTTGCCTTATCTGGTACAGTTAAAACTGACTCTGCTCTGAATAACTTGTCAGCCAATGTGGCTCATGCCCTGGATTTACAAACTTCTCTCAATCCACAAATAAAAGGAGGGTTGATGATTGTTAATCTATGTATCGACCTGGTACAAGAGCAAGTGGATACACATTGGCAGTTGGCCCAGGTAGGCTGTGAATGGAAAAAGCAAGGACTGTGTGTTACTTCTGTTCTGTATGTTAATTATACAAGAGTTGCAAATTTGTCTAGGTCTCTGTTCAGTTTTCTTTTACAGAATTGGTCGCTTGAATTTGAAGATACCTTGAAAGAGTTGAGGCTGGCTGTGGTCAACATGAATTCTACCAGAGTGGACCTCTCTTTTGCATGGGGACTGTCATCTAGGCTGACTTCTGCTATGAATCAACTGAAGAAATGGGTGGGCATGGGAGCATTAGCAAGTCTTTTGGTGTTGGTCTCCCTGGTTTGCCTGTGGTGTTTATGTAAGTTTAGAGTTACACAACACAATGCAGCCATGATCTTTCAAGCCTTTACAGCCATTGAAGCAGGACAGTCCTCCCAAGCATGGTTAGCTACCATAAAGAGCTAAAATCTTCACTCTCAGGATGCGAGGTGAAGCACTGCACTCAGGGTCATCTCTCGCGACCCAGAGAAGAGCATGTCTGATTGCATGCGGGTTGATACCCCAGATCCCGCCTCTGAGAAAAAGGTTTCCAATGGGTCTGGTACTCATTTGGGTGGGTGACATCTGGTTGAGCATCAGTACAAGAGTCCCTAGTCATCAGAGATCAGACCTGTACTCTTGCTGTTGCATTTAAAATAAAAAAGGGGGAACTGTAGAGAGCTGCGAAGTGTTGCACCTTAAAGATGGTGCAGGTTTCCGCCTTCCACCTTCCTGATGGTGAGTGCTCTCTGGAATAAACAAGTCCTTATTTGGCTAAGGCAGAGATCTAGGCTTGCATCCACGTATATGGACCTATCAGCATTCACCACGTGGCATGCTGGGATTGGCTACCCCAAGGCCTTATAAGTTGTGGACTGGCTTTCCCCAGGGTCAGAAGATTGTTCAAGGTTCCTGAATAAAGCTATTTAAAGAAGAGTCCAAGCATTGCATGTTCCTTGCTGGTTGAGGCGGTCACGACAGGAGGGGAGAGTGGTCAGGGTGCAAGTGAGGGGACAAAGAGGGTAAGAAGGAGAGGGGGAGGGAGGGAGGGAAGGAGGGGAAACTGGGATTGACATGTAAAAGTTTTGTTATATTATTAATAAAAATATAAAAAAAGAAAAAAATTGTACCTCCAACATATAGATTTGCAAAGAAATGATTAATGTGTGTAGATCTATTCAAATTATCACTTTCATATCAGGTGAATAGTATTTTTCTGCTTCTCATGATTTTTCCATTTAATTTTATTTATAAAATTAAAGATTTTGAAAGCTTAAAAACCCACTGTTAACGTTGTATGTCTTATGGGTCTCTACCAATACCCAAATTTTACTTGTCATAGTAGTGATTTCTTCTCTTTGTTTTCTCTGTCTATCCCCCCAAAAAATTGCAATCATATTGAACATATTAAGGATTAAACAATTAGGGATTTTATGGGCTGCTTATGGTTTTCCCTGCTTTTAACTCTCTTAGCTTCATACATACTACACATACTTTCTCTTTGCCATTTTATTGCCTACATTTTGGTCTATCTTGTTTTAATACTTCTTTCATGAAGTACAAATTTAGAGCATTTTTTAATTTTATTTTCTCTTCTCAAAGTGAGCATTTAATACATTCCACAAAGGAGCTATTTTACCAACCCTGAAAATTTTGATATGTTACATTTTTATTTTCATTCAATACAAGGCATTCTTTATTTCCATGGAGACTTCCTCTTTGCTCATGGATTATTTACCAGTGTCTTTTCATGTCTTTGAAGAATTTCAGGTAAGCTTCCTGTTATTGATTTAAAATTTGAATCTGTTGTGGTAAAAGTACATATCCCCATGATTCCAAGTCCTGTAAATTTGCAGTATGTTGTTTTATAACCCAAAATAAAATCTCCTGTGGTATGTGTTTTGATTTTACCCCTTCCACTTTTTCCATTGTTTCATTTATTTTTTAACCTTCATATGGTCTTATTGAATGCATTTTATAATTTTAGCAATTACTGATAGTGTTTTAATGTGTCTTTCTCAATAGATTTTATAGAAATATCTTTAGCTTTTCCATTATGTATGCAAAATTTACCACAGTCTGTTATTTTGATCAATTATCACTTAATGTAATAAAATCTTTCTTAGCTGCCTTTCCCACTTCAGTTTATATAATAAGTGTTTTAAATTTTTTACTTGAATATATTTTGGACTATTTTTATATGTTTATTGTTTTTGTTTTCACCTTTCACATGTAATTTAAGAAATGCAAGATTTGAAGGAAATCTACTGTGCTTACTTTTTCTTGCAATGATGAAGTGCTGAATATTGATTGTTAACTTAGCGGGATCACCTAGAAGACAGTTTCTGGGCATTCCTGAGTGGTACAATCTAGTTTACATGAAGGTGAAAAGACCCACACCTTCATAGTAGGCAACAGCATTTCAAAGGCTTGAATCAGACTGAATGAACTGGAGAAAGTAAACTGGGCATCACCACTCATTACTCCCTGCATCCTGAGTGTGGATGTCATGTAGCTGACATGCTATCTCAATCATCTAACATGATGATTTCCCTTCTTTTATTAGATTTTATCTCTGAATTATAAGGCAAAAGAAATCCTTTCTGATTTAACTTGCTTTTTGGCAGAGCATTTTTAAGCATTATAATAGTAAATCAGTTAATAGAAATCAATATCTTGTTAGGTTGTAGGATTTCTGTGTTACAATTTTACCATAAAGTTCAGTGATGACAAGGAAGTAGCAGAATTCAATTGATATTTTGCTGCTAGGTTGAGTGTGTTACAATTCATCTGTTACTGGCAGGTTTTTCCCACCAGCCGCCTGACCCACTCTTTGTTCCTCCCTGCCAGCCCCCCAGTCCCGCTGCCACACGCGCCCCAATAATGCTGAGACTCTGTATTTGATACAATCCTGTTGGCCAGTTACCATTATTGTTTATTGGCTAGCACTGTCTTAATTATTAACCCATTTCTGCTTGTATAAGTATTTCCACACGGTCATCTTATCAGAGAGCCACAGCCCGTGTCTTGTTTCCTCTATCCTCTACATGCTGACTTCTCCTAACTACTTCCTCTTTCCTCCTTGTCTCCTAGCACCACCTATCTTTTTTCCTATTGGCCAACAGGGCTTTATTATTTAACCAGTATGAGAAACATTTTTACAGAATAACATCTCCTATCATCTCCTCTTTTCTGTCTAAAATAAAAGAAGGGGTTTAACCTTAACATAGCAAAATATATCACACAATAGTTCTCAAATAAGAATCACAGTTAACAATATTTAGTCCATTAACATTTTGTAAGACTTAAAGAAAATATCATCTATCCTATCTTTGTGAGTCTAACGTCCTAAAATGTAACTTATCTTTAATCTTAACTAAGGAAAACTATATCCAAAAATATCTGTCTTCAACTCCTTCAAAGACCACAGACTCACAGATGTAGAGACTTGAGAGAGCAGAGGTCTGGACCATCTCTCTAGTAAGACGGGACCATGAGGAAACAATTAGATTAACATAAAGGAGTTAATATTTAAGACAGAACTAGCCAATAAGAAATGCTCATAACAGGCCAACAGCTTTATATCTAATACAGTGTCTCTGTGTTATTTGGGGCTGACATGGATCGGGGGCCAAGCTGGGCAGAAAACTGCTCATAACAAAATGTTGCCTACAACATGAGTACTAAGAACATCCACTTGAAACTTAACAAAAGCTTAAAAAAGGATTTTAGAAGCAAAAGAACAGAGACAAGCAAGCCTTCTTGATAGCAGCATTTTTCTCTGTTGGGCTCTGTTTTGCTAGAGACAAGCAGAGACTCGTGTGGCTCCTTTAAGGGAGGTTTCCTGATTTGGCATAAGTGGAAAAAAAAAAAAAGAACAAGGCTTTTTAAGAAGCCCTGCTAACAATTGAATGGTGTGTATGAGAGCTGAAAGAGCCAGCGATGACATCTCTAAGCCAACAGCAAGCTGTTTGATGGGAGCATAGGCCAAGCCAGTGAGCAAAGCTCTCAGTGCTGGAAGTAAATGTATCCCCACCATCTTGTATAAACAGTGGATAAAACAGCTGTGTATTTCATTTTAACAATGTTGTTTAGCAGATAAAAGACTCTTGACCAGAAAAAATACAGATATACACTAAATACAAATTCAGATATAGATAAACCTCTAAAGGTTTACAGTGTGTTTTATAATATATTATGGTGGGGGAGAGAAGAAGAAACAGGATAAAGTGCTTTAAAAAAAATAGAAAGAAAAGATTAGCTGGGTGTGGTAGCACATGCCTTTAATTCCAGCACTTGGAAGGCAGAGGTAAGCAAATCTCTGTGTTTTCAAAGTGAACTTGGTATACAGAGTTAATAACAGGACAGACAAAAGATACACAGAAAAACCCTGTCTCAAAAAAAGTAAAAAAAAAAAAAATAGTAGGAGAAAAAAACATAGTAATAAAAATGCTAGGTGAAGGTGGAAAGCACACAGAGAGTCTGGGTATTGTATTCTTCCATGTTGTTTTTGTATTGTTTGACTGCTAAAGAAATAGCAACAACTGTTAAATAAAATGCTGCTACATTAATTGAATTTATATATTTTAAAAATTCTTTGACTTCAGAGTTTAAGTCTAAGGACAGAATTTCTACTTTTGTTTCCATAGAAAATAAAAAGCTGTGAATCTCCTTCCTGACTAACATGGTTTGATCAAGCAAGACTCCCTGAAACAGTGTCCCAGGTAATCCAACATTCAAAACAGCTGGGACAAGGCAGCCTTTTAAACCTCTACAGCCAGGATTTCTGCATCTTCTTAGGATCCCTAAGGCTGTACCACCTACCAGCTGCAAGCAGTTTGGAAAGAATCACACCCAAATTACCAAATAGTGTTTATAAATGTTTGTTTTCATATAAATGGGGTGGTTATAAATGGTTAATGATCACAACCAATCTCTTTTTTAAGGTAAAGAGGGGAATATGGTATAGCAATGGATACTTTGTTTTGGAATGGATTTTCACTTATTGATACAAATTTAAGGTCAATTTTGTGATATGTATATTTCTCTTCGTGTTTAGGTATTGTTTTTACATGGCTCATTTAAAAATGTAATGCATAATTTAATACAGATTATAGATAGTTACCTATAATAGTCAAAATTTATAGTTAAGTTAGTTAGATTTTGTAGATATACAGAAATATATGTCAAATACATTTTTCAAACCTGTAAAAATTCTACAGAATATGGCATTTAAAATGGTTTAGGGCTTTTCTTAACAGTGAGGCACAACTTCTGGCAACACCACATGTGTCAGAAAGTGAACATTGAAGAAACTTGTTATGGCAAGACTAGCCATTTGGGCAAGATACTGCTCTTGTCTGGACTGTTTGACTTTGTTGTATAAAGTGCACGTTGTATAAAGTGCACATGCAGGACCCACAGAAAAGTGACTGCTGATACAAGACAGGCATTGCTACAGGGTTTCTACTTCATGGAAGAGTCTGTCGGACAGTCTGCAGGACACAGAAAAGTGACTGACAAACTGCCAATACAGGTGGATAGTTTACAGTTTTTTGCTGTTGTCACTTCTAGCATTTATATATTATACTTCTGTGGTCTTTGATAGAGTTGAAGACAGAGTTGAAGACATAGAGTTATGGTTATAGTTTTCCTTAGTTAGGATTAAAGTTAAGTTACATGTAAGATTTTTGACTCACAAAGATAGAATATATAATAGAATATTTCATTAAATCTTGCTAAATGTTAATAGACTAAATATTGTTCTTACTTGATAACTGTTTTTTTATATATTTTGCTATGTTAAAGTTAAAACTCTTATTTTTATTTTAGAAAGAAAAGAGGAGATGATGGGAGATGCCATTCTTTAAATATGTTTCTTTTTTTGTTTGGCAAATAAAAAAGCACGATTTGCAGGACTGGGAGGCAAGGAGGAATCTGGGAGATATAGTAGAGGGGATTTATGATGTAAAGACTTGGGATAGCAGAGGTATGGAATCTCTCTCCAATAAGATAAGTCCATTAGGAAATACTTAGATTAATAGAAATCAGTTAATATTTAAGACAGAGCTAGCCAATAAGAAATGCTATTAACAGGTCAACAGCTTTATATCCAGTATAGTGCCTCTGTGTAGTATTTGGGGCTGATGAAACTCTGAGACCAGGCTGGCAGAAAAACTGCTCATAGTAATTACTTGCATTCAAATCTAGTATTCATGTACCTGTCCTTGCCTGTACTTGCAATTCTGACAGGATACACCCTCCTCTGCAGACACTAAGAACACCACCATATGTTCCCTTCTAAAATGACCCTGCCTACCTCTCATCCTCCCCTGTCTCTCCCTTATCTCTTTCTTGTCTGCCCCTTTCTTCCTCTATCCTGTCATTCTTGTCCCCTGAGGCTGGTCTCCCCACTTCCTTTTCTTCTTTTTAGGATTCCCCCACCCTCCACCCCCCCAAAAAAAACTCTGCTTGAAACCTGTTGCATTGCATGGTATCTTTCTGTCATGCATGCATTGCTTTTCTTAAATTATAGCACTCAGTATAGCTAGTACTTAGGAAAAATATAATGAAGATAGGTCAGTTACTGTGAGACTTTGAGTTCTAGCTTAATGGTATAGCAGTTGTCACTTGTGTATTATTTCCCTAGGCAGGTTTAGGATTTGGCTTTTTTGTTTGTAGTGTTCATTCTGGAAAAACAAAAGATATTCCAGATATGAATGTCTTTCCCTTTGACAATTAAAGTACTGAAATAATGGAACCTGAAAAAAAAATGAGAGTTTCTCAGTGATCTCCTACTAAAATAAACAAAATGTAGGCAAGTGGCAAGATTATGGCTCTTTCTTACCATAGAGTTACCATAGTTATGAACACTCTTTAGAACACATAACATAGATAGGTCAATGTTAATGATTAGCATATTTTAATCAGATATGTATATGGTTATGCATAACTCTTGCTTTCTATTTAAACCTGAACTTCATGTTAATAGCCCTACACAAGGACTTTCTCATTCCTCTTCCAAAAGTGCTTATGTCGAATACAATTTATTTGTTTTCCAAGATCTTATCTGTTTAATTGGCTGGTTGAAGATTGGTGATCAACTAGCTCAATAGAGTCACTGGAATCTAGGAACTGACTCTAGCAACTCTGGTTCCTGTTATTAGTTGCTTCAAAGAAAGTAGAATGTTGTTAATGATGATTGTTCCCATGAGGGTTCTACTAGCAATGCCTAAGCTATTTGAGTAAAGGATAATTTACCTTTTCCATGTGACAACCATTAACACTGCAAAAGTGGAGGGTAGATTCACTGAAAGTCAAGTGTGGATGGAAATCTTGGCCCTCCAAGACACTTACTCAAAAAACAAATGAGAAGATTATCAAGAATAATAGGCTTAGAATTTAAACTCTATACTTGGACTGAATACAGCATAGACAAAGGATTGTGTTACACATTGCAATGAGGAATAATTGGACTACCACTTTTTCTTCTCTGGCATCATTCTGAAAACAGGGTGACTTCATCACATGCTAAGACTGGAAATGGAAACTCCCCGCTTGACCTTTTGCAGGAGAAGAGGATGTTACAGTAATATTTACAGAGGATGTTTTGTAGTGCTTGTCTGAAAAAAAATATTTATTTTTTTAAAATATCAGTACTTGCCAGGACAGGATTTTCTTATTCCTAAAGGTATAAAGATTTTGAAGGCTTTTCCAGTTTGCAAATATTTGCTTTTCCAGGCCTCTAGTTTCTTCAATACTGCTATAATACACATCAGCTAAAAGCACAGACTCAGGGAGTCCAATGTTGTTGGCCTATTTTTTCTTTATGATCTTCCCATATTTTTCTATCGGAGTTTAAATATATGTTCAGATTTTAGATGTATGTGGTGAGACTAGAGAAAAGGTTATCTACTTTATTGTTCCAATTGTGGAAGTCTTACTCTAAAGTATTTTTCCCTCCTCTTAGACCATAATTATAGAATAATGTAGTTATGAAATTTTACAGAGTCAGTATTTTAAAATAGCAGGGATTTTTAAGTAATCTTATTTTTCTTCCTTTGCCATTTACACTCTTCTTTCTGCCTCTTATAAAGATGTGCCTACCATTTTAACACAGCAAGTCTCTGAGTATGCTGTGAATTCACCTAAGAAAAGGAGTAAAGTACGTTTTTGTAGTAAACATATTGAGGGTCCTGTATGTTTTAATATCACTACCTATGTTGGTTTGAATGTGAATGGCTTCTATAGGCACATAACTTTGAATGCTTAATTCCAAGTTGGTTGAACTATTTGGGAAAGATTAGAAGGTGTGGGCTTCCTAGAGGAGGTATGTCACTAAGGATAGGCACTAAGCTCAGTCTCTCTCTTTGTCTTCCTCTATATGGGGATCAAGACATAAACTCTCAGATACTGCCCCAGCACCATAGCCTGCTAGCCTGGTACAAGTAAACTATTTATTTTATAAGATGTCTTGGTTATTGTGTCTTATTGCAGCAATAGAAAAATCACCAAGGTAGAGATTGTTATCAGATTGTTATCACGAATTGGCTATTATTATGTCAGTCCATACCCTACTTTTTTGAAGAAATATAGAAGACTTTGGAACTAAGGAGTACAAAAATGGTTGAATTCTATAAGCAAGGTTAAATGGGTCATTCCAGTCTAAAATTGGAATGCAGTAGGGCTGATATGCATGTTGACTACAGAGGCCCACCTCAAGAGTTTACATAGGTGAACAATATTAACAGCTAGACTAGACACAATCCTTATGATACTTTGCCAGAGAATGTGGCTGCTTTTGTCCTAAAAATCTGTCTGAGGCTCAAATGAAAAGTCTTGAACTAATACCATTGATAGAGATTCTGAAACAGCCTAATGTTGATTGTGTTGATAGGTTATTACTAACAACTATCAGGGGCTCTAAAAATAAAAAAAGAACCAATAGAACAAATATACATAAACTGTACAGTTTGAGTAGCAGGATAATTAATGTTGGGGCCAAAGCTTGTGTTCAAAATGATAAAGAGAAACCTGATACAAAATGGAATAGAGTGATGCCTCCAGGATAAGATCATATTCTGGTAATTCTGAAACTTGTGAAAGGAAAATGCCTGAGGGATTTTCTACTGCTAAGAAGCTGCAGAAAAACAAATATAATTCAAAGATGAGTCCAAGCTACATCCCAAGCAGACAGCCAACTTGGCAGCTTCATTCACGTCATTCTGGCTTAAGAGTCTGGAAGGATAGGGGAGTAAAGGGTATGGTTAGTTCCTCTTCACATAACTGAAGCTGCTGATGCCAAAGATTCTGTAGAGGAGTTGATACATTAAGAACAAAAGTAGGCATCGCATGAAACTGCACAATGAAGTCTGGATTGTGTTGGCTATCAGAAGATGTTTTGAGATGACAGAGTCATGGGATATGTGCCAATGAAATAGGGAGGAGTGGAACCAGACCAATGAGAAAAGTGTGTTTCAATCAGTGAACTTGGAAGTAACAGCCATTTAAGCTCTTTAACACTGAATGTAGAAATAGAATATTTGGAGTTTGTCCTGCTGGATTTCAGTCTTGCTCTGGTCCAGTATTTCCTCACTATGTCCCCTCACCTCCCCTTTGGAATGGTAATGTATGTTTTGGAGCAGTGTATTTTGAAAGTATATAATTTGTTTTTGGGTTTTGATTTAATACAGAATTCAGTTAAGAGATCTCCTTGAGTCACAGAAGAGACTTAGGACTTTGGAAGGATATTAAGATTGTGAAAGACTATGATGGCATTTGAAGTTTGATCAACTGCTTTTTGCATTATTATGTGGCTATACATTTATATTAGTTCAAATGAGAATGGTACCCATAAGCTCATATACTGGAATGTTTTATCTCCAGTTTCTGGAACAGTTCAAGAAAGATTAGCAGAAAAGTCCCCCTTCAAGCATGTGTGCCACTAGGATTGGACTTTGAGGTTTCAAAGGCCCATGCAATTTCTCTCTCTGCCTTGTTTTTATGAAAAAAAGATGTAAAGTATCAGCTACTATCCCTGTATGACAACTGTCTGCCTGCTGTCATGTTCCCCATCTTAATGGTTTTTGATGTTAACCCTATGGAACCATGAGTATCAAAATAAACACTTTCTTTTATAAGTTACCTGGGATAGAGCTTTATCAGAGCAATTGGTATTGAAACTAACCCAAAGTACCAAAAGTACAGTCACAGTGAATGTTCTCAAGAATGTAACAATAAGCTCTAATCTAGTGAAACTCCTAAATACCAAACATAATAGTGAAAAAAAAAACATAAAACAGTGCAGTACACACATAAAGAATCTACTTTATATGTAGTATTCAGAATTGTCTGCCATATGCTACATGGTTATGATTACTTCCAAACTCGTTTATTTTATTCTTATTAACCTATATTTATCTCCTTTTTCTTGTCGTCTTTCTAATACCAACGGCGCATGGCAAAAGTTTTCTAACATGCTACATTGTAAGACCCTGGAGAAAAACACAATGGTAAAATCTAGTCATCAGGATTTAGCAGCTATTTGTATAGTGAACTCTAGACTGCCTGGAATATATATATATATATATATATATATATATATATATATATATATATATATATATACCTTATCTCAAACAAGAAATACAGAAAGGAAGAAAGAAAGCAGGAAGGCAGGTCAGAAGGTGGGAAGGAAGGAAGGAATGAAGGAAGGGAAAAAAGAAAAAGAAAAAAGAAAGAAAGAAAGGAAGGAAGGAAGGAAGGAAGGAAGAAAGAAAGAAGAAAAAAAGAAAGATATTCAAACTAACAGGTTAACAGATTTTGGTACTAGGAAATTATAATGCAAGCCTGCTGACCTGAGTCTAGATCCCCAAAAACCCACACAAAATGATCAATTGATATACACAGGTCAGGATAATTCTGTGTTATTAGCATAACCATCTAACTTAATACTGTAGATTACAAATGCTTGACAGTAATTTTGAAATTAGGAAGTGTACCATTTTCAATTTGACTTTTCTAAGTTCTCTTAAACTTGAGGGCCAGTTTTCTTTACAAATATAGGTAAAATTAACCAGTCAATTTAAACATGAAAAATATCCTTTTTGTTACCATTGAATAAATGAATGAATTTGAGAACTGATTCATTGATAATACTAAATTTTCCATTCTCTGCCTTTGCATTTATTCATGTTTAATTAGGAACTTGCTTAATAATACTTTTCATTTAATAAGTAAATGCTTTACATATATGTCAAACTACATATATATATATATATATATATGTATATATATACATATATATATTTATATTTGAAGCAAGCTTGTTTTACATGTAAAACACAGCCCACATCCTCTCTTCCACCCCTGTAACCCCTACCAATCCCCATCCCATCCCTTTACTGCTCCCCAGGGAGGGTGAGGCCTTCCATGGAGAGTCTTCTAAGTCTGTTATATCATTTGGAGCAGGACCCAGGTCTTCTCCCAGGAGTCAAGGTTGAGGGATTATCCCTCTATGTGGAATGGGCTCCCAAAGTCCATTCGTATACTATAAATGCTGATACACTACCAGAGGCCCTATAGACTACCTAATCCTCCCAACTAAGACCATATTCGGGGAATCTGGGTCCATCCTATGCTGGTTTCCCAGCTACAAGCCTGGAGTCTATGAGCTTCCTGTTGTTCAGGTCAGCAGTTTCTGTGGGTTTCTCCATTCAGGTATTGACCCCTTTGTTCATCACTCCTCCCTGTCTGCAACAGAATTCCAAGAGTTCAGCTCAGTGTTTAGCTGTGAGTGTCTGCTTCTGCTTCCCCCAGCTACTAGATGAATCTCTCAAAAGGCATATAAGGTAGTCATCAATCTTATTATCAGGGGAGGACATTTAAGGTAGCTTCTCCACTATGCTTAGATTGTTAGTTGGGATCATCCTTGTAGATCTCCAGACATTTCCCTAGTGCCAGATTTCTTTTAAAACCTATAACGTCTCCCTCTATTATAGGATCTCTTTTCTTGCTTTCTTGTATTCTTTTCCTGACTCAAACTTGTTCTTAAACAGTTTTTATACTGTGAAGTTATGAATGTTTCCATCCCATTATATTTTTCTAATTGTTCATCTCTAGAGTGAAGAGTTATAAGAATCTCTTGTGTGGATTTGAATCCTGGCACCATAATAAGATCAATTTTTAATGTATTTTTCTTTTTAAAATGCTTAATTTTTCTCTACATTCGGTATGGCATTGAGTGTAAATTATTCCTTTTTAAAATGAGTGATTTTTTTTGTTTAAGATTCATGTTGTTTCTGTCTAGTAGCTAAAGATTTCTACTCTTTGATTTTTCCTCTGTGTCTATATAAATCCCTTTTTTTATAAATTCAGGGAAAATATGGATTCTCAATGTGTGCACCATTTATAATCACTTTTATTCTTATGCTTAAAAGTGACTGTTTCTGGTACAGAATCTATGAGAGCTAGTCCTGCTTTAAGTGTGTGTAGTCAGACTTGTGTATTCAGGCTGAAGTTTGTGGGGTGGGCCCTGAAGTAGATTTGCTGGTGTGAACATAACACAATTGGTCCATCTGTGTTATATAATATGATACTCATAAGTGGCTTTTGGTTGCCACACATTTCTGCAAACAGCTTCCAATTCTTTGGAATTTTTACAAATGTGTAATTGTCATGCTCGTGATTTCCAAATGCATAAACAAACTTGAATCCAGATGCAACCACATTAAAGTTTATTAACAAAGTTTTTACTAATCTAAAAGGATAGCAGCAAATGTGTTTCTGGAGGGAATAGCTGGTTTTTAATCTGTAATGGAAATAAATCTCTCACTAAAATTTGAAGACACATTATCATGATACTGTGTAGGGAGCAATGAAAGTAGATGAGTTAGCAATCAATTTCATGCTTCAGGGCTTGAACTGTTTTTATATAAGTTATAATGACATATTTTGAAATAAGTGAAGAAATTTTTCTTGTCTTAAAAAGTCTAAAGTTATCTATGTAGATCATGCTCCAATGTGGAGATTCAAACAGAAGCATAGCTGTTCAAAATGAGAATTTCACATATATCTGCACTTTGGTCTTACTAAAATGATATTGAAAATTATGTTATAAAATATTTGGTCACAGAAGAGTCTATGGAATTTTTCAAGGGGCATTTGTCCTCATCACAAAGAGAATCTTAATCATTTCTGTGATATAACCAAAAGAAACATGCTTTATTTCCCTATCCTGACAGGCACACTAATATCAATGTGGACATATATGTACTTACAGACATATAAACACACATACACACACATATACACATACATACACACGTACATGAACACACACATAAAACACACATGCACACACACACACAAAGAATAATTGCTTAGCCTGAGGCAATCAATGAGAATGTCAAGAAACAACATACTGTCTCCTATTTGGTTTTACACCTATGTTTATATACATAAGTTCTCTGAGATTTTCAGTTGTACTGTTGTGAAACATTTTGTTATATGATTTTGGATCTAATTAGATCTTGACATTTAAAAATTATATATGTATTTTCAATTTATAATGTTTACATAAAATACAAATGTTAATTCAAATGTTATCAATAATATCAACATAGTGTTTATATGAGTATAGGACAACTATACCTCTACTAAACACTGCAGGCTAATAAAAAGCCCAGTGCCATGAATGAATTTTCTCTCTATATGGAAGTATATATATATATATACCTTTCCAGCCTAGACAAACTCAGGGTGCACCTTAGTCCAGCTTCAGGGAGATGATGGGACAGACTTAGTATACTTTTTCTCTTCCAGGGACAGATGGGATGTGGGGGAGGTGTTGAAGATGACAGAAGGAGAAAAGAGAAGGGAAACTGGGATTGGAATACAAAAAAAAATCAATAAAAATATCTTTAAAACAATAAATCAATAAAAAAGTAAAATTTGGCAAATGAGGTCTCATAGACCTTAAAATGCTACATGTTATTACCATTACTCTTGGTGATATCCCAGAACTTATTAATATCCTATTGCTGAAGACACCTCATAATTAAGTCATAGAACAGACAGAAATTAAGTTGGTACTGACCTGGAAGCCTCACCTTTATGGTATAGTTGCCATAGTGCTGGAAATTGCTACACATGCTAAGTTGTCTTTGGCTGAGATTATTATTTTCTCCAAATCTTAAAACCATGACTTGCACCATTCATCAGTTGACATTCAGATGGAGAGAAATGCTATGATCCTTGTAATCTGCCTGTTTCTGATCAGCTCGATAAAAGAGATTTGACCTGAGGAGGCTGGTAATGATTGAGTCAAATCTGATATTACTAAAACCTTATTGGAAGAATATAAGCTATTAAAATAAATATAGACTGTAAAACAGCTGAATTTGATGGTTTTATAAAATGGAAACCTATTTTCAGCTAGAAGTGATTGTTCAGCATAAATTATAAGTATGTTTTAAGTATCTATATATGTCAAATACATTCCTAAGTTCTTGGCTTGCAGCAATGCGTGAAATCACTGGAAAACCCATATTAGTGTGAAACCTACACTCTAGCATAATCCCAATGTAAATGAACTCCCAACCGCTAACAGTATTTTTAATTAATGAAAAAGGCTTGAATAAAACAGAAAGTGCATTGGGGAAGGGTGGCAGAAATAGTTTAAGTACCATAAATTGTGGATGACTATAAGGAAATGGTGTTTTCAGGACAAAGCAGAGCAGTAGCACATATGAATTCATAGTAGTTCAGATAGCACACCAAAGAGCTGTATAGCTCCAAGATAGATAAAATTTATGCCTGGCAATTTGGATAGTGTTGGGCCCTAAGTTACATCCCCTCCTGAGGATTTATTGACAATTAATAGCTAGTAGGAGAGGTGTAGTGAGTTTTCTATAAAACTGGTAGACCATGCTCCAATGGAAGGTCATACATCCAAAAATATATAAACAACAGCAACTACACTTTATGGATCCTGCTTTTGGTTTTGTTTTAAATGACATTGTTGAGTGGGTTGGGAAGGGGATATGGATTGAGGAGGAGGTTGCATAGAGGGTGAATATGATCATAAAACCTTGTATAAAATTCTAAAACACTAATATGAAAGCAAAAAAAAAAATCACTCAAAAGACATTAAACAACTACTCTCCCTTCTTCCCCTCTCTCTCTCCCATGTGTATGAATGTAAGATGGGTTTTGTGAGATGCTGCGTATTAAATGGATGTTAGTTTTCATTTTATGACTGTATGTGTAATGACTGTTCAACTTAATGTGCTTAGTCATAGTAAAAGAATCCTGATTGATTTAGGATGTACTAAGAATTCAGGATGATCTATTAACTTTAAAGTTAGAGAGCTAGTAGAGAAATAATTGGTAACATGTTTACTTGGAATCTTGGTACTGTTGCTTGTCAGTATACTGAGATAATTTGACATATGCTTTCTTAAAATAGAACATGATTTGTAAGGAAAACTCAGATGTAAGATAAGATATCCCAGTACCTGTTCAATGAATTTGACTAAAATCTGTTAAGTTGGAGATATAGCTCAGTTGACAAAACTTTCATGTCATACACACACATACACCTACACACACACACACACACACACACACACACACACACACACACACACAATGGGTTTGGCCCTCAGCACCATGTAAGTTGAGTGTGGCTGTGCACATCTGTATTCTTGGCACTTGGGATGGGATGGTAGGTGGATCAAAATTTGAAAGACACCCTTGGCTGTCTAGTAAACTAGAGGGAAGCTTGGTCTGTGTGAGAGAGTGTCAAGAATAAAACAGATATCCCAACAAAAACAAATATCAATTCAAATATATAGTAGTCTATACAAAGAATAATAAAACGTGTCTCAATAATCTTCTAATAGAAGTCATAAAGATTAAAGATTCATAACTATCTTTCTTGAAAGTTGCCCTTTTGACTTTATAAATATATTCAAAGGACTAGACTTAAGTTCATATTTTCCACTAAAATTATTCATTATAAACAATTAGCTTATGCAACCTTAAGTGATACAAATGTAGCCATAATGAGCCCATTTGTCAAAATATGGAAAGACTTTCTCATAGCACTCACATAAAGACAATGGCCAGATGTAGCAAGAGCTCTAACTCTATTGTGTTAATGAAGCTTTGGTCTCTATCTCAGAATGTATGCACATTAAAAAATGTTTAAATGTGTCATTGTAAAACAATGTTCTAGAAATTATAAATCATTGGTTTGAAAACATAGTCATGTTTTTATAACTGTGACATTGAGATAGCACAGTGTATCCAAAGTATTGATCTCTGAAAACATTCACCCACTGTAAGGATAGAAAAATTTAGCCTAACTCTCCACTGACCCCAGGAAGCTGGAAGTTTAAATCCTAGACCCTGTCCCCTGGCAGTGAGTAGGCAAAAAGTCACATTCTTTGCTGTTTATGACAGGGCTGTTTATGATAGAGCTATTTATGCTATGGCTGTCTATGGCAGCACCTGTGAGTGAGTGAACACAGGAAATGAGCTTTGTCATCCCATCCAGGAACCCTTGCAAATGCAGACTTCTGGGGCTCAGTGCAGGCTTGGATAGTTTAAATTGATTGGTCTGAACTGGATGCTATAAGATGATTGGTTTATGATATGCGGGCTTTATTGTAACCCTATAAAAGCTGTCTCAATTCTGTACCCAGGGTTCCCAGTCCTCTACCCCCACGTGGTGTATGGCTGTGGACCCCAGTGCACTTGGAATATAAAAAACCTCATGCTTTTGCATCAAGACTGCTTCTCATGAGTGATTTGGGGTAGGGGCACCTTTCCTGAGTGGGAGTGTGAAGGTTCATGCCCCCTGGATCTTTCCTTTGGTATGTTGGCTGGGAAACCACAATCACCCCTCTCACCCAAAAACTGACTTTGAGGTACGAGGATTCCCTCTGATGTGTCTGTATGTGTCCCTCAGATATGTGTATATGTGTGTATGTTGGCCAGCTCCTCTGTTCTGATCTGGTATCTGTATTTTGGAACATGTGCTTTCAGTTTTGGTTTGCAGCTGTCCTCTTGGGCTATAAGGACCAGGACACTGTGACCAGCAGATGTGCTAGAAGGATCACAAGTTGTTGCCCTGGAGGAACATCCAGGGTGGTGTAGGAGGCCAAGGGATTTCTAGTTGTTAGCATCCCTCTGTTGGTTGGAGGACTGAGTTCTGTGTCTGAATCTGTTTGCTGCCTCAGGAGATACCCTGGGAGGTGAGGGGGCTTTTGGCTTCCATCTGTCAGTTGGTCAGTAGGACCAAGCTGAGTATTCCACAGTCGCTCAAGTCTTTTGCATGTTTGCAGATGGGTCACATGTGTCTGGATCATTAGTTGCTGTGTTGCACATTTTCTTTCTGTGTGTCTTTGGTGTCTATGTAGTTTTATCATAGGACAGACTGACTGATGACCTGTCCTTAGTTTAACTCTTTACCACTGGATAGAAGTTAAGTCTTGGGCCCAAAATTTGTCAGTTGAGGTTAGGGAGATTCTGGCAGATATTTTGCCTGAGTGGCAGACATTTGGTGTTGGATGGCATTTCATTCTGAGATTATCCAAGCTGTTAAGGCAACTGTATAAGTGCCAGAGAGCACGTGTGCACGGGCGGGTCCATTTTTGGATGAGACTGTATGAGTGTTCCCCACTCTCTGTATCATGCCTCTGCTGCTGCCACTGCCACCAGGGCTGCCAGAACCCAGCCATAACCGAGCGGCCATGGGCCAGGGCGGAAGGGGCGGAGCCATGCCAGAATGGATGAATGGGGTTATGACCCTGTTGCTGTGGACATTGGCCCCCTAGTGTCAGGTAGCTAGATTGTAGCCTCCAGTGCTAGCTCTTCTCAGATCATTGTAATTAAAAAAAACAGATCTTTGTAATTGAAAAACTAACCACCCCCCTTTCTCAGAGGATCCCCAATGCCTTACAGGGTTGGTGGAGTCTCTTATGTTTTCTCAACAGACAACAGCTGCTGCAGATGCTCATACAAGGAGCGGGAGGGAAATCTTGGGTTTCCCCTTGACTCGCCTCAGTAGGGACTTCACTGTTGAAGGTAAGAAGAGCTTAAAAATCCATTGCCAGGCTCTGGTGGTGGATCTCCGAGGTGCCATGAGATGGCCTACCAATTTGGCTAAGGTAAAGGGAGCACTCCTTTTGACCCTACCTCAGAAACCCAAGAGTTTTGTTGCCTCTGGCCTTTATAGGGCAATCAGCTCCAGATATTAGGAAAAAAAAAAAAAAAAAAAAAAAAACAAAAAAAAACTCCAGAGACTGGAAGGGTTACAGGAAGTTGAGTTGCATAACTTAGTAAAAGAGGACAGATGTGACAGAAGACAGGAAAAAATTTGACTAAAATCTTGGCCACAGTGGTTTAAAAAAAAGACAGGAGAGAGAGAAAGAGAGATGGGAGAGGGAGAGGGACAGGGACAGGGACAGGGAGAGGGAGATTAAAAAATTTAAAACAGAAATCCTGGGCAATAGGACCCCTCTCAACAAGGACCAATGTGCATATTGTAAAGAAAGAGGACACTGGATAAAAGACTGCCCCGAGGGTTTACAACACCCCCAGGTGACGTACAGTCTATGGGACAGGCAACAATGGCTGATGGATGCTCAAAAGTGAACTGTAGTCCAGATAATAGTCCCAACCATGGCCAGTTTGATCCTGTAGCCAGTGGATGGCCTGGCTGTCTAAAAGCTACCACAGCAGTGACTATACCAGTCAAAGATGCTGACAAGTTAATGCTTTGGAGAGCATTGTTTAGCAGCCCCCAGACCAATGGATGACCAATGCCCGCATGACTCACTACCAAAGCCTGCTTCTCACTGAGAGGATTACATTACTCCACCCACCACCCTCAACCCTGCCACTCTTCTGCCTGAGGAGACTGATGAACCAGTGATTCATGACTGCCATCAACTACTGGTTGAAGTGACTGGAGTTTTCAAAGATCCTATGGACATCCCACTGGCCGGGGAGGTGCTGACCTGGTTCACTAATAGGAGCAGTTACCTTATAAAAGATAAAGAAAGGGCTGGGGTGGCAATGGCAGATGAAACTTGCCTGCACAGTCTGGGCCAGAAAACTGCCAGAAGAAACCTAAGCACAAAAAGCAGAGCTCATGTAAGATCAGACAGTGGTCTAGTTTTTGTTGCCCAGGTAAGTCAGGGACTGGCCAAGATATTGGGGGTTGATTGGAAATTGCATTGTGCATACAGACCCCAAAGCTCAGGGCAGATAGAAAGGATAAATAAAACCACTAAAGAGACCCTCACTAAATTGACCACAGAGACTGGCATTAATGATTGGATAACTCTCCTACCCTTTGTGCTTTTCAGGTGTAGAAACATCCCTGGACCGTTTGGGCTGACCTCCTATAAATGGCTCTATGGGAGGCTCCCTCTACTGGTGGAAATTGTCTCTGTACATAGTTCTCCCAGCCTTTGTTTGCTAGGCTCAAGGTGCTCGAGTGGGTGAGACAGCAAATATGAAAACAGTTCCAGGAGGCTTACTCAGTGAAAGGAGACTTAGAAGCTTTGCATTGCTTCCAAGTTGGAGAGATGTCACTGCACAGGAAACCTTGGGACTTGGTGAAAAGGCCCACTTTGTGCCCATTCCAGAATATGTCCTTCTCCTACCATGGACCCACCTCCATGCCCCTTGAGGTCATAGGACCCAGGGAAAGTCTCTTATAACTGCTCATTTTCATTCCTCTCTTGTTGCTTGTTACTTTTGTTTGGGAGTGAGTGAGTGTGGTCCAGATTATGGTACTTAGAAAACAGTACAAGAGCCTTCTGGGCAAAGAGGATGCTGCCTTTAGTCCTCCCAGTTCTAAGATTAGAACTATTAACAAGAGAAGAAGTAGGGAATGTAAGAATAGAAAAATTTAGCCTAACTCTCCACTGACCCCAGGAAGCTGGAAGTTTAAATCCCAGACCCTGTCCCCTGGCAGTGAGTAGGCAAAAGGTAACATTCTTTGCTGTTCATGACAGGGCTGTTTACTTCAGGACTGTTTACGACAGGGCTGTTTATGGCAACACCTGTGAGTGAGTAAACACAGGAAATGGGCTTTGTCACCCCACCCAGGATCCCTCATAAATGCAGACTTCAGGAGCTCAGTGCAGGCTTGGATAGTTTAAATTGATTGGTCTGAACTGGATGCTATGAGATGATTGGTTTATGATGTGTGGGCTTTGTTGTAACCCTATAAAAGCTGTCTCAATTCTGTACCCAGGGTCCCCAGTCCTCTACCCCTGTGTGCTATATGGCTGTGAATCCCAGTGCACTTGGAATATAAAAGACATAATGTTTTCACATAAAGACTGCTTCCCGTGAGTGATTTGATGGGGGACACCTTTCCTGAGTGGGAGCTTGAAGGTCCACGCTCTCCGGATCTTTCACCACATGGCTCTTAACACGACTTTAGCATTTACCCCTGACATACCAGGAAGATTCTGAGAGACTTCCAGTCAGCTGTGTGGACAGGACACTCAGTTACATTATTGCTCTGTTCTCCTCCTTTTTTCAGTCATCTCCTTTCATAATTCTACTACTGATATAATAATCACACATAGACTTATCAGTAAATTATGTTTAAATGGTGTATCTAAAAGAGTAAATATTACTGCCTATTTTTCTCCTTAAGTTGATTGAGTTCATGGATGTATAATTGTATATAATATCTCTCTAAATATTATTCAACAGTGGTATAATTTGAGCATAATTAAAAGGAAAAATAATCAATAAAATGATATTCCATGGCTTTTATATTGAATAACCATTATGTTAGAATTTTGAAATTGAGAACTGGAGATGCTTCAGAGATGAGCTTATCTGCTGAATAATCATGAAATCACAACTTCTCCAGAACCACAGAGCTGCATTAGAGCTTGTATTCTCAGTGCTAGGGGAGATAAGCAGCAGAGAAATCAATTTCTCCTGAGCACCCTAGCCAGATAGCCTAATGGGAAATGTGGAATACCAGAATCATTGAGAGATACTCTTTTCAGAGAATAAGATAGAAAGTAATAAAGGAGTACCCCAACAATATCTTCTTGGAGCCTCTGTACACACAAGTATATACCGTACAGCACACACACACACACACACACACACACGTACTATTGGGAGTCAATTTATCTTTTATTTTGATGTATGAAAGTGTGTTTTCCTTCTACAAAGTAGATAAGAATCATTATGAACTAATAAATACTTTCCCCAACCTCACAAGCAAAATCCCATTATTATGACTGGTTATAAAACTCCAAAAAGGTTCTATAACATCTTCACAGTTCTTATGACTAAGTGGCTAACAATATTAACTGAGTTTAGAAAATATAAAATCTCTGAGTGTATTATGTTTTGATTCCTTAGAGAACTAACAATTTTCAACTTGTCTAGGTTTCAGCAGTGTAACACAGAAGTTAAGAAAATATTTGAAACATTCAGTTATAATATAGATTCATTGCAAATGTTCCCTGAATTGTATTCTCAGTAAGTTGTTGATGCACATGCTATTTTCAAAAAAGAAAATTTATTTATCCTCCCAGAAATCAGAAATCAGCAAGTACCAAGCCATCCATCAACTGACCAAACAATAAAAAACAAAACAAAACAAAAACAAACAAACAAATAAAAATATTCCAAATTCAAAGCAAGAACCAACAGCTGAAGTGCCTATTTAACATAAGTGGGCCTGGCCTCCATGTTCTCTCAACATTCCTCAGTCCCTACCTGTTAGCATACCCTGCCCTCTATCTCAATTGACCAAATAATAAAATCAATAAAAAACACTCCAAATATATGGTACTATTTTATTTACATCAATAACCTTGATTGGTTGCAATAAATAGAGCTTGGTTTTCTGTCTTACTAAGTATTCAGAGTTATTGCAGTATACCACATAATGCAATCATGTCAACATGACAAGAACAGCTTCTTTTTAGTAAAACTCCCTCCCTTCTGATTCTGACTGACAATTCACCTCATGCTTCTATTCTCCTTCTGTAGTTTAAAAAATTCCTTGTTCAGCCTTGAAGTTGGGCAGGGTGGGGGCTTGCCCCTGCCTCAACTTAATATGCCAGGCTTTATTGACTTCCCATGGGAGGATTTACCCTTTCTGAGAAATGGATGGGATAGGAGGAAGAGCAAGAGGAGAGTAGGGAGGGGGAACTATGATTGGTATGTAAAATGCCTGGAAATATTTCTAGTTATGGAAAGTATAAATCTGAATGAATTAGTGACAGTGGTGAAATGGTCTCCATAGACTGAACAAAGGGGTGAAGAAAATGCAAGATGTATATAAGAGAGCACCCTTCTTTAGAAATGACACAATGATCACAGTTATATAAATTATGAAAATAGTGAATGCAATAAAATAAAACTTGAAAACTGGCATTTCACTAATCATTTGGAAAAATCTACATTGTTGGAAGTTTTATCAGCTTCTTGTTTAATTATTTCAGTGTGCAGCAATACTTTCAGTATAGCCTAAACCTGATGAAATTCACTTAAACTAAAGGTACAGTTTGATAACTTTTTCTAGGGGTTGGTGAGGTGGCTCAGTGGTTAAAGCACATACTGCATTTCCAGAGCACCCAAGTTTGGTGCCCAGGATCCATGTAGGATGGCTAACAACCACGTATAACTACAGTTCTCAGCAATCTTTCATCCTTTCCTGGCCACTGCAGGCACCAGGCATGCAGGGAACATACATAAAGTACTGACACACGTGAAATAAAGATGAATAGATCTTCTCTAAAAAATTAAATCTTCTAATGTATTTACAGCCACCACCTCTGTCCAAACATTTAGGATTTTCTCTCTCTCTTTTTAAATCTAGACTATCCTTCAACAAGGTTTTGTTTTTGTTGTAATTGATTTGTTTTTTTGCAGAGACATGTGTTTGTTCTCAAAGGAATTCCTTAAAAGCACAAAAAGACAAAATGTACATGCAAATGACCTACAAACATTAAAAAACAAAAGAACACCCTGTCAAAACATTGTAAGATAAAGAAATTTCAATGATACTGTTCAATTTTTCTCATGTTGGCTGTGTGTTAGACATGGGCCTGTCTTCTAGAGTGGTTTGTAACCTCCATGAGATTCTGTTGAAGAGAACTGATATTTGTAGTCACAAGTGGATATCACATGGACTTAGCTTCTGGGTTGTGTCTGCTTCTCTCCTTACAGGGACCCTGTCTTTCACAGAATTCCATGTTCTTTAAAATTTTGCTACAGCCTATGTGATTTCTTATCTGTCTATTCTGTTGTGTTTAGGCAGTCTTGTTTTCCTGGTGTCCTCTAATACACCTGGTTTTTATAATCTTTCTGTCTCCTCTTCCTCAGTGTTCCTGAGGAGAGGAATTTACTTACGACTGAATGTTCTAAGTTCTCTCACTCTCTGCACACTGTCCACCTATGGTTCTCTGTATTTTTTCCCATCTACTGAAGAGGAAGTTTCTCTGATGATGGATGTTCAAGACTCTGATCTAGTATAACAAAATGTTGTTAAGAGTCATTCTATTTCTACATTCTTATAGTAGAACAGTATGGTTTTTCTTTAAATTACTATTTGGTCTCAGTTTTTGGCCACTCAAGCAGAGTCAAGGATAAATTCTATCTCATGGCTTGAGCTTTAAATCCTATCACATATTGGTTGGTTACTCCAGGCTTTGTGCCACTATTGCATCAGCATGTCTTGCAGGCATGTAATCATTGTAGACTGAAGACTTTGTAGCTGGGTTGTTGTTTAATTTTCCATATATTGTGTTTCACAGATCAATGTCTAGGGCAGTATATTGCTTAATAGTTATTGAAATTTTTGTTTAATAACTATTTGGAGAGAAGAGAAAATATAATGAGTTCCTTAATCAACTATTGCTAATGTCCTGTTCTAAAATTGTTAACTATTTAATCAGGTATATATTCAAATAGATTAAGTAATAAAAACATTTAAATTGATAGTGTAAAATAAATATTCTTAACTACTCCGGAATTTTCATTCTAGAAAAAAAAAAGTATTTTTCTCTCTTTTAGATTATGTTTTATCCAGTTACAAACAATTTTTTTTCAGCCTATGTTGCTTTTTGTTTCAGGATTGACTCCACAATGCCTCATGTGTTCAATTTTATGCATCTTTATCTCCTGTGACAGGACATGCTTCAGTTTTTCTTTTGTGTCTCATTTTTGCAATAAATGTGATTGCATTTAAAATAATTATGAACATAGATCAAAATGTGCCAGATGGCTTGCTGCTTTCTATTCTGTGAATTTGTTTCAATTTTATTTTCCTGACTTCCATTTTCACTGTGAATTTCATGTTTACATAGTATCTTCCTTATTCAGTTGTCATTTATACTTAATTATGAATGTTTATCCAAAATATAAAATACCTTTTAAAAATCACTTTAATTATTTGGGGAAAATTTAATATACATGTTTTGTGGTTAACACTTCCCACCCTACCCCTCCCTTTATTGTCTCCTTCATTCCTTCATGACCACTAATTATAACTTTTACACACTTAAAAATACACATACAAATTTAGTGTTGCTCATATATATGTGTGTATGTATGTATGTATGTATGTATGTATGTATGTATGTATGTTTCCAACTGACTACATGGAATTGGATATCCTATGAGGATCTTATCAATGGGGAAGACTATTTCTCTCAATAGCTATTAATTACTTATAGTTTAACTCTGGGTGGGGGCCTGTAATATTTCCCTCATTCACATTAGCATGTCAAACAGTATTGTCATCATACAGATCTACTGTATATTCTTTTGTCCATATGAAATTTCTTTTGATAAAAAAATGTAATGTTTCAGAACACAGGTGAATGAGTTTCCAACTGAATTAATAGGGCTGACTTCTTGAACTTATATTTTCAATCACTCTGTAAGAACATTGAACATATGGATACGTGATTCATTCCCTTGGACAATGATAGAGATAATCAACAAAGTAATTTATTGCTAATGAAGAATAGCCTGAAGATTGAAGATAAGATAGAGAAAAGAGATTTAATAGCTCACAACACAGAAGCATTCCTCAAAAATATTAACAGTAAAATATCATTTGTAAGTAGTTTAAGATAAGACCAATGTACAGGTGTAGCAAATTTGCAAGTGTAAGTAAAATGTTAGTTGTAAAACAATAAAGTCTTTATTCTGTAACAATTATCCTGACCATATGGGAGTAGAGGACAGATACAATTCACACTGCCTGGAAATAAAATTTCAGTTTGTTGTTTTCTCTCAGAGCTTCTTTTTAATCTCTAGAGAATGCTAAATGCTACATGGAAGAACACATTTGGTATAGTGATCATGTTTTATTAAAATTGGAGAATCATATTCTGAAAATCCCAGTTCTTGATAGAGTGTTACTTCAATCAGTATTTTTAAACTATGTCTTATTTATGAAATACTAAGTTCTTAGATGAAAGGCAGTGTATAACAAAAGCAGAAACCTTCTTTGCTTTTTAAGTAGATGGTTGATAATCCTATAACTATTGACATGGTCCCTCAAGGACAGGCTGTTTTCATGCCCTTTAACTCCTTTAGATTCACATTTTAATCGTGTTCCCCCCCACACACACACACAAACTCTCAGAGAGAGAGAGAGAGAGAGAAGAGAGAGAGAGAGAGAGAGAGAGAGAGAGAGAGGGAGAGAGAGAGAGAGACTGAAAAGGAGAGAGAGAGACCATTTAAAGAATAAGAAGTTGTGGAAACATTATCATTTAAAAGTTTTTATATTTTTATTTGCATATAATTTCCAGTAGTGTGTTTGCTTACCAATGAGAAATTGTAGTACCAGATAGAAATTGTAATCAAATATGGGCAAAAAAGTACAAAAATTGTCTGCACATACTTCTCATTTATTTTGAAGATTTGAAACAAGTATGCTGCTTCACTTTTAAATCATTTTATAAATCTAATTTTAGAAAGTATTAACATGGAGATTATTTTAAATGGTGGGTTGAGACATGGTGATAAAAAATAGACTGAATTGCTATGTCCTTTATTGAGCACTTGACATTGACTCCTTGATTAAACCTATAAGGGCTAATAAAATACCTCATAGTATTTGAAACTTGATTGAATTCTTTGCTATAAAAGAACAATACCTTTCTCCATAGCTTTGAGGAACAGCTGTCCATGTGCTCCTTCTATATCTGTGAATCTTCAATGTAAGGTTCAATCTTTAAGGAACGTGAAATAATGAATAAAAATAACTTGTTTTATATTTAAGTATTTTAAAGAGTTAGATGGTATAAATCAAATTTCTCTTAGGAGACACAGGAATAAATAGACATTAGAAATCTAAGATGCCAATTTTTTTCATATGCATTTCAAATTTTTCCTGGTAATATTATGGTTTCAGTAAACCATGTGGCTTATATGGTCAACACTGTGCATAGTAAATAAACAAAATAAAATCTTACTAAATTATATGTTATGTAACATAGGATATATGAGACTTAATTATTCAAATATTGTGCTTTGTTATCTCTGCATAATATACAACTTAGAAGTTTAAGCAGTTTTTCTTAAAACTCACAAGATTTTCTTCATATAAATGTGTTTAAATATTTCATTTCAAATAATTTCTTATAACAATCTCTACATATTTATTTTATGTTTGCTCTAACTGTATAATTGTACAATAAACTAAATATTATTAGTCAACTACTTGACCACTTAAAGGAGACAATATGTAAATTTGGACACTTATAACTAGTGTTATTCAGCATCAAATTACTCCATGTCTTTATACATCTCAAAATTATATGTAAGAAATATTTAGAAAAATTGATCACATGAAATTCTGATCACAATAAGAAATAAAGTAAATATTTCAATAAAAGCATCAAAATTTCACTTGTGATCTTGTGATCATAGATTAAATAGTCTATGATTTTTGAGATTAAGGACGTCATCTTTATGAAAAGGAGTGCAAATTGTAAAGGTCTCTTTAAAAAAATCTTCCCTCAGGAAACGTCAAGCATTTACTCTTTTATTATCTTTAAATGTCTTCTATGAGTCTGAGTATGTTGGTACAAGTGACACAGAGGGATAAGTAAGTCACATCTGGACTTAGCCCTTCACCCAACATGCACACATGCATCTTCCTGGTGATGTTTCCTGCCCACCCTGGACTGCTATCTCACAGTCCTGCACACAAGACTGACAATGTGGATGAACGATACCTCTCTCTTCTTAAAGTCCTCTTGACAGGAGACACCAGCAGTTTTCAAATAACTATGCTGAACTACCAGAGAAATAGCCTGATTTGCACATAAACATCAGTTCTGCAGAAAGAGCTAGAAGTAAATATTAAGGATATTTGTCTGCTATATTGATGTGTATTGGTTGGCAAGCATGTAGTGGTTCTACATATAGACTCAACACATGTATTGAATATATAGTGCTTTGGACATAGACATTCCCAGCTTATGTACCATTTACCTCTGTTTAATTATATATAATATGGGAATATAAGAAATTCAAGTGACTCTCATAGAACAACAACAAAATACCTCTTGTCATATGAGACTCACTTCTTTCTTGGTATCCAATTTAGTAGAAATGGTAGAGATGTAATTGATGACTTAGGTTTCTGTTCCTCCCAATCTTGAAGCTGTTTGGTCTGAAATAAAAATACAGAGACTTCTATTAATTATAAACTGTTTGGCCAATGGCTCAGGCTTCTAACTGGCTAGCTCTTTCTTATTTGTTAACCCATTTCTATGAATCTGTGTAGCTCCACAAGCTCTTGATCTCCAGACCTCTTGCTTTCTCAGCAGCTTCTCTCTATATTCCTCTCCCAGACTTCTTCTAGTCTGATAGCCTTGCCTATACTTCCTCCCTGGTTAATGGCCAATCAACATTTATACATCAACAAATAAGAGAAACATATATTCACAACATATAGGACACCTGCCGTATTTTTACATTTTATCTTCTAACCTTCCTTATTCTCATTTCTGACTAATTGGGCAGCAAAGGAAATTGATAATTAATTTGATGTCCATATACTAAAATATCACAAGAAGTTCTACTTCACTTCAGCTATCAAATTAACACAGCTTCAGGTCATCTAAAAGAGTCTCAGTTGAGAGATTCCTACAACAGATTTGTCTGTGACATGTTGGTAAGCAATTGTGTTGAATGATGATTGGTGTGGGTCTATCACATTGTGATTGGCAACATTCCTTTTCAGGTAGGGCTGGTATATAGAATTCAAACTAGTAGAAATAAGCTGATGAGAAAACAAGCAGCATTCCTTATGGTCTCCCCTTGAGTTACTCTTTGAGCACTTGCTCTGACATCTTTCAATAATAGCTTTTGGCCTGGAAATATGAATAAAATAAATCAATTCCTTCCCTAAGTTGATATTAGTTAGAATGGCTTTTCAAACCAACAGGAAGGCAAACTAGAATACAGGGCTATTCACTTCCTTTGAAAACTTCAGTTTTACAATTTTTAACATAAAAATCAAAATACTCTTTTGTAGACAGGATGTGATCAGACAAAACAAAGTTGACCGATTCTTTGAAAGAAAGTAAATATGCTATTTTGAATTAATTAACTGATCCCACCATCTGTCTTATCTTAAACATCTAATATGTCTGTTCATATTTCAATGAAAATAGAATCATTAAAAGTAAAAAGGATAAAGATATTAAAGGATTACAGAGTGGAGATCAATTTTGATATTTATGCAACACTACTGAAAATGTTAGCCAATGACTCCAATTTATACTTTCAGTGTATCCAAAGTATGAAATATATATATTTGTTACCCAGTATGTTCTCCAGGATCTTTCTATATGTAAAAGTAAGATACAGTCAGATCACTCAATGAAATGCAATTTAGGGTTAGTAATGGAAAAACTGCAACTATAAACAACCATGGAAGGCATAAGATACATTTTTTAAACATGGAGGATGAGAAAAGCAAGTAGTCCATATTATAGCAGTAAAAAAAAAAAAATGAGACAAGCTGCCAGGAGGCCAGAAATGTCTACCTTTACTCACAAAATCACTCACTCTCATATATCCTACACTCAATAATATTCCATTCTGTTTCTAGCTCTACATTACAGACTTGGTTAAAATGTGTTCATAGTGTCAAAAACCATGAAGACATTATGTACTTCACAATGACAAAAATGTTGGAAAACAAACAACTGAAAAAGTTGAGATGATACATTTTACAAAGAAACAATTGTTTCTAATAAAACATTCAAATCAAGGTTCACCTTGTCTATGTAACTGTGTTTACTTTTTGGCTACACTTCATTCTGTCAACAACTTCTGATTAACTGGCAATTATATTTAAGGACTACACTATCAGATTTCTGATATTTCAGAGATCAGTGCAAGGTCTTTGTAAATTATACTTTGTTGACTTTTTCTGCTTCTAATGTTCTAATGTCTTCAACCGTACAATAACTGTTTGTCTCATATATATCAGCTGCCTATCAGAAAATTGAGAAGTTAAAATAATTAATTAGAAAGGGAGAATATAGCTTATGGATTCTACCTTAAAAACAAGAGTTCAAGATTTTTTTTAGATTTTCTTTTTTATCACTTGCTTCTTAAACTGCCCTCCATCAGTCTTTTTTCCTTTTTGTGTCCTTTCTTTTTACAATATTGAGACACTCTGAGGACATCATTTATAGCACAGAGTATTCAGTCATGTATCATATTTGCACAGATTTAATGTGATTGTGATTCTGGAGACAAACATAGAACACAGAATAGCACAGACATTCTGCTATTGTGTCATATGTGGCTATAGATGGAAAGCAGCCTAAACAAACATGAGGTATTGACAGATAGGTGGAAGAAATTTGAGGGTAACACAGACTCTAGCAACTGGGCAATGCTGGAGAGCTGTGCATAGACACTGAGCTCTTATTTTAGAATCATATGTGAAAACATAGATTACTTGGGGGATCTGAGCCTGCCCAAGACACTTTAGTGCTTAGCTCATCTTCTCATTCACCATCAGAACAGTTTACTTTTGTTTTTTATTTTATTACCATACTGCCAACTGCCCTTCCTCTCTCTTTGAATTTGACATTCCCTTCGACCTGATCTGTAATTTACAGAAAGAACATTGATCCAGTTAGAACATCTCCAACTCTAGAGAATTAGAGAGTTAAAAACCAAGAAATATTATTACTTAGAATATGTCTAGCTTAAATCTCATTTGCCCCTCTTTGCTTAAAGAGAAAAATAAAACATTTCAAAGGCACAAACATAAACAAAAACCAATCTTGGCCATTTAATGCCATTATAACCAGCAACTAGGTAAGGGTAGATTTTTTTTTTTTGTGGCTGTTCACATTTCCTACTGTTGTTACCAGAAGTGACTGCCGAGGACCCCAATGCTTTTTGCTATCAAAGCCATTCAAGGTGAATTGTGGCATTTTCAACACTAAAGATGGATCTCTATGTTCAGACTTTTCTGTCCTTTCCAGAACCACCAAGACTGTAGACCAGACAGGATCATTTCTCCTCCTTGGCTCACTTGGGAAGAAGGTGAAGTCTATCTGGGTGTGTGGAGTTTTCCCTCAGATTAACGTGTTTGCAGCTACTGGCATAATTAAAAGATATTAATAAATAAATAAATAACAGCATCAAGGGTAAAATAAACAGCTTTATTTCAAGGATCACCAATAAAGAGAATGCATTTTTAAAAGCAATCAGCAAGACCCGCCCCCCCCCCACCTCTTGGGCACAAAAGTCATCTCTTCCTTACATAAAACATTCATCGCCATACCTCTGAAAATGATTTCTGACGATGACCCGGATATGAAAATTAGCCAGAAAGCATTTCTCTCTTGTATGGTGCCAGGAGCATCTTTTCATTTACCCTGACAGTGTTTTGTCTCTTTGCCTTTAAAAGTTAAGTCCACTATCATCGCATGTAGTAGAAAGAAGTGAAATTAAACTGCAGAATGGTCCAGGGGAGAAAATCTACTTTATTCATCTCTCAGCCCTACCTTAACTTACACTGACCTAATTACAGCCCACACCAGGCAAAGCAAAGTTGGCGAAAGGAGCGCTTCTGCCACCTAGTGGACATTTCCCTGAACTATGAACTGAGATTTCACCTTTTTTTTTTTTTTTTTTTTTTTTACATATTGATCTCAATTCTCTCACCCTCCCTCCCTCCCTCTTTCCCTGTCTACAACCATCTCTTGTCCCCCGCCCCCCCTCCCCTCCCAATCCTCCCGGCACTCCACATGTCATCCAGGTGGGGTCATGTAAATCTGACAAATCATTTGAAGTTGGGACTAGCACTTCTCTCCTGTCTCTAGGTTAAGGGAGTATCCCCCCATGGGGGATGTGCCCCAAAATCATTTTGTGCACCAGAAATACATTCTGGTACCACAATCTGAGGTCCCTTAGACTGCTTAGGCCTTCTAGCTGAGACCAATATTCAAGGGAATCTGAGTCAGCTGCCTCTATGTTTCTGCAGCGTGGTCTTGACCGCCCTCTATGCATCTAGATTCCAGGTCAGCTCAGTGTTTAGTTGTGGGTGTTTGCTTCTGTTTCCAGCAGCTACGAGATGAGGGCTCCATGATGGTGGATAAATTAGTTGTTGATCTCATTAGCAGGGAAGGATATGTCCAGTGTTGCTCATTGTTAGCTGGGGTCAGTCTTGTAAGTCTCTGGACATTTCTCTACATATCATGGCTCCTTCCTTTATGCTCTAATCTTCTCTCTCTCTCTCTCTCTCTCTCTCTCTCTCTCTCTCTCTCTCTCTCCCTCCTCTTCCTCCTCCTCCTCCTCCTCTCCCTCTCTCATCTATTCCTGTGCTTACTCAGTCTTCCTAGTCCCATGTGTTTTCCTTTCATCCCCTCTTGTCTCCTAGTTCCCTCTCCACTCATTATCCCCCCCTCCCCATGTGTTCCAGAGAACTTGTCCCTCTCCCCTTCTTTAAGGGAACTTATATGAATCTATTAGAATCTAGGGTTTCTCTGGCTGTGTGATCCTTTGATCTATGTCTAAAATCCGTATATGAGCGAGTACATACCATGTTCCTAATTTTGTGACTGGGTTACCTCATTCAGAATGGTTTCTTTAAGTTCCATACACTTGCCTGTGAAATTCAAAATTCAATTTCTTTTTTCCACAGAATAGTATTCCCTTGTGTAAATGTGCCACATCTCCTTCATACATTCTTCACGAGAGGGATGTATGGGTTGCTTCCAGGATTCTGCTATTACAAATAATGCTGCTATGAACATAGTTGAGCACATATCTTTGTTGCATGGATGTGGACGATTTAGGTATATGCCTAAGAGGGAGATTGCGGGATCCTGTTGTAGAATGATTTCCATTTTCCTGAGGACCGCCATACTGATCTCCAAAATGGCTGTACAATATTGCATTCCCACCAGCAGTGGAGTAGTGTTCCCCTTTCTTCACATCCTCTCCAGCATAAATTGTCATTGGTGTTTCTAATTTTAGCCATTCTGGCAGGAGTTAGATGGTATCTCTAAGTTGTTTTGATTTGCATTTCCCTGATAGCTAAGGATGTTGAGCACATTCGTAAGTGTCTTCTTTAATTTCTTTCTTTAAAGACACAAAGTTCTTAATATGTAGGTCTCACTTTTTTGGTAACCATTATGCCAAGATAGTTTATGTTGTTTGTGGCTATTATAAAGGGTGATGCTATCTGATTTCTTTCCCAGCCCCTTTGTCATCTGAATAAATTTGTGCTACTGAATTTTTAAGTTTATCTTAAGCTATAGGAGTTCCATGGTAGAGGTTTTTTTGGGTTGCTTATGTAAACTATCATATTATCTGCAAATAGAACAAGTTTGACTTCTTCATTTGCAATCTGTATACCCTTAATCTCCTTTTGTTGTCCTATTGCATTAGCTAGAAGTTCAAGTATAATATTGAGGATATATGGAGAGAAAGGGCAGCATTTTCTTGTTCCTGATTTTAGAGGAAATTACCTTAAGCTTCTCTCCATTCAGTTTGATGTTGATTGTTGGTTTACTTTATATTGCTTTTTATTGTTGTTGTTGTTTTGGTATGTTCCTGTTTTCCCTGATCTCCTCAAGACTTTTTTCATGAAAGGGTATTGAATTTTGTTGAAGGATTTTTCAGCATCTAGGGAGATGCTCATGTGGTTTTTCTTATTCAGTTTGTTTATATGGTGGATCCTGTTGATAGATTAAACCATCCCTGCAACCCAGGGATGAAGCCTACTTAGTCATGGTGGATGATTTTTCTGATGTACTCTTGGATTTGGTTTGCCAGTATTTTATTAAGTATTTTTGCATCAATGTTCATAAGAGACCATAAGAGATATTGGTCTGCAGTTTTCTTTCTGAGTTGTGTATTTGTGTGGCTTGGGTACCAAGGTGATTGTGGCCTCATAAAAAGAGTTTGGTTATGAACGTTCTGTTTCTATTGTGTGGAAAAATTTGAGGAGTATTGGTATTAGCTCTTCCTTGAATTTCTGGTAGAATTCTCCTTTGAATCCATCTGGACCTGGCATTTTTTAGTTGACAGACTTTTGATGAATGCTTCTATATCATTAGGTCTTATAGGTCTACTTAAGTTGTTTGCCTGTTCTTGATTTAATTTTGGTAGTGATAATTATCCAGAAATTTGTCTATTGCCTTTGAATTTTCAAACTTTGTGTAGTACAAGTTTTTAAGTATGACCTGTAAATTGTCTATATTCCCTGAGTGTCCTTTGTGATGCCCTCCTTTTCATTTCTTTCTTTCTTTTTTTTTTTAATTTGCATGTTCTCTCTCTGGTTGTTCGTTAGTTTGGATGAAGTTTTGTCTATCTTGTTGATTTCTCAAAAAAACACACAAAAAAAAAACAAAAAAAATAACCAACTCTTTGTTGCATTGCATGTTTGTGTTGTTTTCCTGGTTTCTATGTTATTGATTTCAGCCTTCAAATTAATTATTTCCTGGCCTCTACTCCTCTGGGGTGAGTTTTCTTCTTTTTGTTCTAAGGCTTTCAGTTGTGAAATCTCTATTGCGATAATCCCGTGACCCTCGCCAGCAAGGAAGATGCAACTCCAGGAAGATCTGGAAAGATCTTCAAGCAGTTTTAATCAGGATCTTTGAAACATGTTCTTCTGACCTGCAGGAGCCCAGGGGACCCTTGCACAGGCTTAAATACCCTTGAGCTAACCAACCCCAGTGAGCCACATGGACCCTGCAGATAGGCTACTCTAACGGGAAGCAGACAGGCTGAACAGACTTAACCAAATAAGGGCTTGTTTACGCCAGAGAGTGTTCACCCATGGGGAGGTGGAAGGTGGAAGCCAGCACCACTTTAAAGCGCAGCACTTTGGGGCTCTCTACACCCCTGTTTTCTTCATTTGAGCACTTAGTGCCATGATCTTCCCTCTTAGCACTACTTTCAAGGTGTCCCATAAGTTTGGGTATGTTGTGTTCTCATTCTCATTGAATTCTAGGAAGTCTTTAAATTCTTTCCTTATTTCTTCTTTGACCCAGGTATAGTACAATTGTGCATTGTTCAGTTTCCTAGAGTTTGTAGGGTTTCTGATATTTGTGTTGTTGAATTTCAACTTTAAAACATGGTGGTCTGATAAGATACGGGTAAATATTCCAATTTTTTTGTATCTGTTGAGGTTTGTTATGTCACCTAGTATGTCGTCAATTTTAGGAAAGGTTCCAAGTGGTGCAGAGAAGAAGGTATATTCTTTGTGTTTGGATGGAATGTTCTATAAATGTCTGTTGAACCATATTGAGACATAACTTCTATTAGTTCTTTTGTGTTTTTTGTTAAGTTTTTCACAGGTGGTACTGTCTATCGGTGAGAATGGGGTGTTGAAGTCTCCCACTATGAGTGTGTGAGGTTTCATGTGAGCTTTGAATTTTAGTAATGTTTCTTTTATGAATGTGGGTGCCTTTGTATTTGGGCCATATATGTTCAAAATTGAAACTTTGTGCTGATGGATATCTCCTGTTTTGAATACAAAATGACTGTCCTTATCTCTTTTGTTAGATTTTAATTTGAAGCCTAACTTGTTAGATATTAGGATAGCCACACCTGCTTGCTTCTTAGGTCCATTTGACTGGAAGATCTTTTCCAAGTCTTTTACCCTGAGGTAATGTCTGCCTTTCAAGGTTATGTGTGTTTCTTGTGTGCAGCAAATGGATGGATTCTGTCTTTGTGACCATTCTGTTAGCCTGTGTCTTTTTATAAGTGAGGTAAGAACATTAATGTTGAGTGAAAGTAAGGACCATTGAATGTTAATGCTTGTTTGTTTTAGATTTGTTGTTGGCAGTGGTATTGTAAATATATTTGCCCTGCTTTACTGTTGGGTACTGTTGAAGGGGGATTATCTGTTGCCTACATCTTTGTGAGCATAGTTAACTTCCTTGGGTTGGAGTTTTCCCTCCAGAACTTTCTGTTGGGCTGGATTCGTAGATAGGTATTGTGAAAATCTGGCTTTGTCATTAAATCTCTTGTTTCCTCCATCTATAGTTGTTAAAAAAATTTTCTAGGTAAAGTAGCCTGGGCTGGCATCTGTGGACTCTCAGTATTTGTAGCACATCTATCCAGAAGCTTCTGGCCTTCAGAGTTTCCATGGAGAAGTCATATGTAATTTTGATAGGTCTGCCTTTATATGTTACCTGGACATTTTCCTTTGCTGCTCTTAATATTCTTTCTTTATTTTGTTTATTAGGTGTGTTTATTATTATGTTTTAAAGGGTCTCTTTTCTTTGGTCCAGTCTATTTGGTGTTCGGTATGCTTCTTGTACTTTCATGGGCATGTCCTTCTTCAGATTGGGAAATTTTCTTGAATGATTTTGTTGAATATGTTTTCTGCACCTTTGAACTGGGCTTCTTCACCTTCCTGTATTCCTATTAATCTCAAGTTTGGCCTTTTTACTGTGTTCCACATTTCCTGGATGTTTTGTGTTAAGGATTTGTTTGATTTATGATTTTCTTTGGTCAATGAATCTATTTCCTCCAGTTTATCTTCAGTGCCTGAGATTCTCTCTTCCATCTCTTGTATTCTGTTGTTTATGCTTGCATCTATAGTTCCCAGTCGTGTGCCCAGTTTTTCTATTTCCACAATTCCTTTAGTTTGTTTTTTCTTTATTGACTCTATTTCAGTTTTCATGTCCTGAACCGTTTCCTTCACCTGTTTGTTTTTTCTTGGCTTTACATTCTTTTTAAAAGAGATGTGTTCATTTCTTCCAATTTTTTGTTTGTTTTTTTTTCTTGCATTTCTTTAAGTGACTTTCTCACATTGTCTTTGTAGGCCTCTATCAGTTTTATGAAGATTTTTTTTAGTCGTTTTCTTCTGCTTCATCTGCTTTGTGGGCTTAAGTGGGTCAGTAGTTTAATGTCTATAGCTCTGGGTTGCCCAAGCTCTCTAGGAGGTCTCTCCTCAAGCAGGGGACCTGTAATGGGGGCATCAAAGATCAGGCTCTAATAGAGGCCCTGTGATCAGTGTTAAAGATCCAGCAGGTAGGGGCTCAGGATGGTCCAAGGTGATAGGCAGAACTCTGGGAGGGGCCAGGAACTCCAGCAGAGAATTGGGGTGGATAGGCAGGTCTAGTGTGCTCAGAAGAACTTCAAGTAGTTCCCCAAAGGTGGCAGTATTTTTTGATTTGCCCTCTGTTCCAGTGCTTAACCAGAGATTTGGGACAGTAGACAGAGTAGGGCACATCTTTGCTGAAGGGGGGGGGGCAGGGAGCGAGATTCAGGGCCAAACTGTGGAGTTCTTAGGGAAAGGTATGGGGAGGGGATTCAACTGGAATTGGTCCCAGACTCAACTCTAGCAGAGGCCCAGAGATTGGGGGTAGGCAGGGACTCATTATGTTCCAGGGGGGATAGGCAGATCTAGCCTGTACCTGGCACTCTCCAGCTGAGCCTCTACTAGAAGTCCTGTGATGGGGGTCAAGGATCCCTCAAGCAGGGACTCAATATGGCCCTGCACAGATAGGAGGATGTCTGGGAGGTGTCATGGACTCCAGCAGAGGACCAACTGTGGGGGTCCGAGGTCAGGCAGGCTGGAATTCCGCAGAGGCAGGTCTAGTATTCTCAGAAGAGCTTCAGATAGTTACCCAAAGGTGCCAGGATTAGACATTAGACATTAGAAAGATCATCTCTCTGTCCCAGTGCTCAACCAGAGCTCAAGCAGAGGCCTGTCAATGTGAGGCAGGCAGAGACTCCCTTAATTTTTTTCCCTCCTTTATATTTGAAACTTCTGTCACAGAAGTGCAAATGGCCTTCTCTGATACCTGCATGAACACTAAGGATTAGCATCCCACGATGCTCCGCTCTTTGGGAGAGTCCAAAATGTAATGTTCATCTAAAGAACTCCATCTAGAGAAAGTTAAATTAATAATTCCGAAAATGAACTACTGCTGGAGTAGCATTTTATTAGTACTGCATCATGTGACATTTTATGAAGATTAAATTGAAAATCATAATGTAAATATTAATACTAGTTTAAGTAACATTTGATAAACTATGTGTTAGATGAATACCCAAAGGTTTTACAACCCTCCTCACAAAATCAATTGCCCTCCCTCCTAGCAACCACAGGATTTTGCTAGCTGAATGCTATCTTCTGTGAAGCTCCAGGCTTGTTTGTTTCTGGGAGTGGGAATGGACATTTAAAAATGCTTTGTTCTGTTTTTCTAGCTTCATTAACGAGTTATTGATTAGTAACTCGAAAGAAAACTTGGATGAAAAATGGAGCCAGCCTGAGTCACTAGAGAAGGAAAGGAAAATAAAAGGTACTCCTGTCCCCAAGCAGCAAGGTACCTGACTCTTCCTCCACTGGTGGCAGGCACGACCTTCCGATCCTCCTCATCTAACAAGGAAGCAAAATCTTGGAAAAACCTCCCATGTATAGAGCAAAGGAAATCTCTTGGTACTGTGGCATTTAATTCTGGGATCATGAAAGTAGACACTAAGGATCACAAATGAACATATTTCAACAAAGCATTCAAAGTGACAATATCATTTATAGTAATTTAATATATTATGGCCATCTTTAATGTCACACCTATGGATTAGTTTATTATAAATTTAAAAATGATGAGAAATATTTTATTAATATTCACAGAGGCTCCTTAAATCCCCACTGTTTACAAGACTTTGTTCAGACCCCACTTATACTAGAAAGTAAGTATGACTACATAAGTGATAAAAAAATTCATCATAAAAGCTCACAATATGGGGCTAGAAAGGTGGTCCCATGGTTAAGACCACTTGCTGCCCTTTTAGAGGACTAGAGTTTGGTTGTCAGCACCCACATTTGGCAACTCACAACTGACTATAATGCAAGCTCTAGGAGATTTGGTGGCCTCCTCTGGACCCCATGGGCATATATAAACACATGCATAGTCAAATAAAATGAAACCATTAAAAATAAATAAATTATCTTTTATTATATTCAAAATAATGTGTTTGTTTACTCACCATTGCTTGGAGAGTGAAGTTTGAGTCCTCTGACAATAAACACCAGGTTTGTATAACAAGAGAAGGCTGACACGACTGAGCTCAGTTTGACATTTTTCATCTCTCAACCTGCAACCCAGAATAAGACAGAATCAGTGTGTGCTTCAGTCTTTAAAACAAAACCCTCATCACGTCTTCTGTTTCCTCATTTAGACTGTCTTATTTTTTGTCTCAGGTTATTTTACTGGCTTCCTACTAGGCCAAACTATTTCTATTGAGAATCTGTTTTAGACAGATGCATTTCTTCCCTGTGGTCAAATACATGAAGTCAACTCAAATCTTTCCGAATTTGTCCACCAGAGCTCATTTCTCTTTACATTTATCTCTCCAATACCCAGATTGTTTCTGGTTTTTACATTTAAGTCAATCCTTTAGAGAAGCTTTGTCGGTTTTGTAAAACTTCAAATAGTAAATTTGGCTTTAAAATTTTATATGGAACATAATTGTATGGCAAAACAGGAGAGATGAATGGGGAGGTATGGGGAGATGGGAACTTGAGGGAGTAGCTTAAGGAGGCAGAGCACAGAAGGTCATTTTGGGAGCATGGATAACAGGGAGAGCAAAGAAATATCTTGTTGGGGGCTACATTTCAGTGTTAAGGAGAAATCTGATGCCAGGTAAACTCCCTGAAATACACATGGATGACCCCACCTAAGACCCCGAGAATTAGTGGAGGGGGGGGCCTGAACTGGCCATCTACTGTAATGAGATGTAACTACCCTAATTGTCATCAGAGACCCTTTGCCCAGTAACTGATGAAAGCAGATGCAGTGATGCTCTTGTTACTCTTGAGAAAAGTATAATATAATTATTTTACACAGTCGTTCAGAGAAAAGTAAATTGCTAAAAAGAAGAAAAATATACTTGATATGTAACCCTTGTTTGTTACTTCTTCTTTTTCCTTATCATTCTCTATTTTAACAAAGTACAAGAGCACTAGTGCAAGGTATATTTTGAAACATTCTATCCTTTAGGAGACTTTTTAAAATGTAGGGTTTAAATAAAATATACTAGACTCAGGAAAAAGTGATGCAAAAGCCTGAGAAAGTTCCTGAAACTTACAGGATTAGTAAGTCCCCTTCTAATTCCATCTAATTTGACTAACGACACAAATTCTAGCAGCAAAACATCCTACAAGTTGTTCAAGGCGATTCAGACATGAAATTTCAGTGATGGAACTGCCTTTGAGTTAGTTCTTATATAAAAAAAAAAACCCTCATTCATATTCTCATATGCAACCCCATTAAACTAATTGGCTTTTTAAAGTATGTTTTGGTGAAATTACTTCTTTGTTCTCTTGGTGGTGCTATATCTACCATGAATAGACATATGTTCAGGTCACACAATGAAAAAGTTTCACAATGTCTTTATTTACATTTCTCTCTTTGTGTGTGCAGTCCACATGTGTACGTGTGTACGTGTGTGTGTGTGTGTGTGTGTGTGTGTGTGTGTGTGTGTGTGATATGAGATAAAACCAATTCTAGAGTTTGTGTCAGTGAATATTTCACTCCAACAACTTTTTCTTGATAGGCCTTATATTTTAGAGTAGTTTAATATAATTTTATAAGGATATGGAGAAAATAAGTATACAGAAATGCTGCACAGAAGAACTCGGAATGTGTTGAGGGGATTTATTGCATGTTTCAATGGATAACTTTATTGCAATTTGAAGAAATTATATTATTAACACTGTTGGTATCTTAGGAAGTATAGTATATTTATAGAGCACTGTATTGACAGTGACATTGTATTGGGTCTGTTTTGTAGAGGCTAGGAAGTTAATCAGGTGAGAATGAGGTGAGAAGAATATGCTAGACATGGGAGAGAAGCCACTGGGATATTCTTTACTACATGAAGCTTGTTAGATATGTAAAAGTATTAGATATTTATGCACAATCAATTTGAGTATTCAGGAGAAATTAAAATTGGTAATATTATCCTGAAAAACCAAGATCACGGAAGCTGATATATTGAGAATTGATGTTTTATGGGCAAAAATTTGGAAGTTACTGAGGAAAAGCAGGGCCCAATAATGGTTTGACTGAGATTGTAATATGAAAAATAGCTACATTATTGCTGTATTTGATGATTGATCAGTATTTCCAGGAGAAACATATGCACAAAGTAAAAAAAAATCATGATTAAAAACTAATATAAAGATTAAGTGTTTATATATTAAACCTTGGAGAAATAATTGAACATGGCACATAGCTAAAACCCTACTATTCAAAGAAGCTGAGGTCATAGGATTTTTAATGTGAGCCTAAACTGCACTGTGCAGTGAGACTTCTAGAATTTGGTAAGTTTGGTCACCATTGACAGTAAAAGTAAAAGGCAGATGATTGGTAATTTGGAGGGAAGAATTCTCTTACAAATATAGAAGCTGAAAATGTATGAAAAGCAATAAAAGACAAGGATAAGCAGCTGTATGTCTGGGCATAGAAAAATTTGTAGTTTTTCAGAAGACAACTAGAATTTCATGTCATCATAGTGAATGTATAGAATATAAATATAGAATATAAAACAAAATACAAAGACAACATCAATATTAAGAAAATTCATCTCTAAGATCTGAAGGGAAATATTTAAAAGTAAACAAAACTGTGGACACAGATACAGTTGAAACTGAGAGTGTTGCTATAATTAACACTAAAAGTTATTACATGGGGAGGCAATCAACAATGATTCTTCTTAATGAGTATAAACACTGGTCATTGTATTTATTAATGTAGAGATCATTAAAGACTTTGATAGAGAATTTTGAAAAATGTTACTGAAGTGGGTTAAAGAAATAACTAAATGAGAAGCAAAGAGTATGTGTGTGCATGTGTGTATATTGTGTAATGTTTAAAAATACAGTAGGATTGAGCATTCTTTCAGTTTGTGATTATTTTCTGATTATATAATTGCAAACATTTAGTGAATCAGTAGACAACCATTAACCTCAGGACAAAGCTAAACAAATTCTTGAGTTTCTTTTTTTTTTTTTAATCTTTTAATTAAGTTCTAAGAAGTGATCTATTCTGAGAATTGTGAAGGAAAGAATAATGGCTCAAAATAAAACAGAAAGCAAATTAACTGACTCTAAAATGTTTAAACTACTACTATCTAAGTACATTTTTATTGAGGAAAGGGAGCTAAATACCAAGTGTTATTAAACTATGGGAATAATTATAACCAATGCTCAAAATGACCTAGTAAATTTAATGTGAAGGCCAAATCTGGTCACCTGGACACATCACTGCTCTTGCATTAAGAATATAACCTATATATTAGATGAAGTCATGGTTCTTTTTTTTTATTGTTTTCTACCTGAAAACAGATAAGTCACAGATTCTCAAATGTGATCACTTATGTAGGTTAGCAGGGGAAGGGAAATATATACACCATGTCTTGTGATTTACTGTGCAAGTCCAGGGGTTTTATTTTCTAAATGAAACAATTAAATTTCAAAAATGAATTAAGATGGGTGATTTAATAATCTATCAGGTCATAAGTTGACAGAGATTGATTAAAATTCATTGTAGTAAAGGACAGCATAAATAGAAACAAGGAATGATAACGTTGGTAAACTGGGTACCCGAGACATGACAAATGTGCCATATGACCTTGGGTATTTTTTTTCTCTTCAATGTCTCCAATTAGATGAATAGAATTTGAGTCCTAATAAAGAAAAAGATCATTTTTATTCTGGAAAACAAATATGTAATTTGTGAAGCAATTCACATAGTATCCGCTAGATGATAGATAGATGATAGGTAGGTAGGTAGATAGATAGATAGATAGATAGATAGATAGATAGATAGATAGATAGATAGAACATGGGGACAAAAGCAAAGTCAGTGCAGCCATGGCGAGATGTCATAATGCAGAGCAGACTTCAGATAACTGGATGGATCTCCAAGGTATGGTGAGATGGAAAAGAGCAGTCTATGCTATGTAAAAGTTCGTTTAGAAACAGATTAATTCATGATTATATCAAAAGTATGTTTTATATTTTTGCCTAAATAATTTAAGGACTCTTTCTTTAAGTAAGTGCTATTTTAAAGCATGAACTTACATTAATCTAAGGGAAATGAAGATTTCGTATGACTGTTTCAATACTTAAAGCACAAAGCATCTCATTGAAGAAGGCAGAGTACTTGAAGTTATAGGTTTCCTGGACTTTTTATGAGAAACTTTTCAACCCATCTGACCTTTTTACTAACTTTATAAATTTGAGATTACATATTTTACCTATATGGAAAAAGTTTTAAAACTTTTGATGTCCACCAGTACAATCACTTGGATCAATATACTTATTTATATTGTACACAATAGGACAGTTTTAGAGGATGTACAAACACATTTACATATATCACATACACAAATACACTTTAAGAAGAATTAAATCTGAACATTTGTTTTATATTAAATATTCATTAGTGTATTTGAGGGAATAAAATATATTCATAAACTGTTTTAAATTTTTAATGCAAAAGATTTTTACCATCAAATAGATTCATTAAAGATGAATCTTAAGTTGATGTGTTTTTTCTTTAATAAATATGCCAAGTTTAATTATCCCAGTCTAAATAGTATAGGATTGAACATTAAATCCACTGTAATATTATTTTATGCTGTATTATCTTTATTGATATAAATTTAATTAAAGTATGAATTGGCAAAGACAAAATTACTTAATTATTTAAACAAGGCTTTACTTACTCATTGCCAGACCTAAAGCTTAAATATGCCCCAAACTAGCCTGTCTTTGGTTTCCTAAAAGAACATACCATGGAAATAAATTAGGAACAAAACATAGCTAGTACATTTTTTAATGTTTTAATCTAATAAAGAGAAACTTTAATCAACTACTTCAGAGAAAAGTCAGTTTTTAGCTGTTCAAAAATAAAGTTCTGAAGGCATGTCTAGAGAATGTGGTTCTTTGTAATTCCTTTTAGGTTTTGTATTTTATAACTTAGGAACAAACATTACTTGGACTTATATAGTTTTAATCATTTGCCTTCTGCAGGAAGGATTTTCACAGAACTGGAACACAATAAAGCCATGGTAAATATTCCTCCAATGTTATATTCCCATGTACACATTTTCTTCGTTTTTATATTTTATTCATAGGTGCACAATAGGTAAATATCTATCAAATATTTATAAGTGAACAAGAAAAAATTTTGAAAAATGAATAAATGAAAGAAGGAGTAGATGAATTCTTCCTTTTAAAAGCTGAAAACTCTCAGCTTTAAGGCATTAACCTGCTTAATTGTGGATATTGAAAAGATTGAAGTTCCAATTGACAAGATAGAGGTCTCTCTATAACATATACTCTTATAGAATCAAGAACTTAAGTACATAAACACTGTAAAGATAGAATTTAGAGCTATAACATATACTCTTATAGAATCAAGAACTTAAGTACATAAACACTGTAGAGACAGAATTTAGAGGAGTGATACAAAAGAAGAGGTTGTAGTTTTCTATCTCCATAAACATTAACTCAAATTATCTTAAACTCAAAGATAGCAGACAATGCAGGGAATCACTACTGGATCATAGTGTAAATGAAGACTCTAAGGTAAATAGGACTGTGATGTTGTAAGACATTTTTATGTGATCAAGTGAACAAACAAATTCTATTATTCTCAAAACAAAAGAAAAGCTTAAGAAGTAATTTTTGCAAATAAGATGGAAAACATTTGTGTCCTTTTAGAACATAGGTTCTGCTACCTAATCTCTAATACTAGCAAACAAAAAGAAAAGAGTGTTTGAAATATAACTACTTCTTGATGAGATTCCTTCATAAGAAAAGACAGAATGATGGCTCAGGACAAAAAAGTAATTCCTAAACAGGCCTAACAATCTGAGTTCAACTCTGGAAACATAGGTTGGAAGGAAAACTGACTCTGCAGGGTGATGCTTTGACCTCTACATTCACAATAGCATGAGGAAGTGGTTCCTCTCCCCCTCCACACATACACCATGAACATATATTATAAATAGTATTAAGTAAATAAATATTGAAAATTAAAATTAATTGTCCAAAGCACATTATTTACCCCTCAACCTGTGACACATAGAGGGCTAAATGTAATACAGTAAGACATTGCCTGCAACATCAAATCTACAAGGACTTCTAGGACTCCAGAACAATGAACAATGCAGCTCTATTGTTTTCTATTTTACCTGTCAAGATACAATATTCTAAGTTTTGAAGAGAGTAAAAACAATAATATGAATGTATAAGGCAGGAATCATTAAAAGCCCAAGGTATTTTTGGTGCTAAGATGTTGTATAAGGCAAGAATAATTAAAATCCCAAAGTATTTTTGGTGCTAAGATGTTAACTTATGGTAATAAGTTATGGTAATGCATCACTAGTCTTTATCCATATTGAACACATGCTTAAAGTCATTATGGGAATAAATGAATACTCTACTGATTTTTTTCTTATTCTTCTATGATGTTAAGGTTTTTTATTTCACTTGCTAGCCTTTATATAAGTGTCTCATCTATGGGGTGGGTTCTTGAATGTGTCTACTTAGGCATTTCCTTCTATAATTCAACAAGACAAAAATATCACCTGCTCTGAGTAACATATAAAAAGTATTTGTTGCATGGATTTTACATACATTAACTTAATCATGACACAAGCCCTATGGAGTAACTACTATTATATTTTACTTTAAGAAAAAAAAGTTAGACAGTGATAAACTCAATAAAAACAAAATGACTAAAGCAGTTTCTGTGTTAATATTCTCAGCTACAGATACATAAATCCTTAGTATACACTAACCTACATCTGAAGTTTCTTATAATGCACAACTCCATAAAATTACCTTAAGTCACACATTTCCTAGGAGAATTCCATTATTTACAGATACATTCTCTCCAAAGCCATGAATAATTGCTCTATCCCTACCCTCTCTATATACATATGAACACAAACATACCACTACAACAAAGAGAGAAACTAGCTGTTGTCTTAATTATACTGACTTTTATATTTGCACCCATAGAACAATGTGATGTTTTGGTCTTGCCCTATTCAAAGGGTTGTGTTTGTCTGCCTTATATTTATATTAAAACACTTCATGGTGATAACTTGCTCAAAATTAGAATTGTCATGTAGGCATTGGCACCAAGGAATGTATGACTGGCTCACTGGTTCAAGGATCAGATCCAATGGAGTTCAGCCAATATCTTGCTTACCTGCAGAGACAGAAGCTGAGTAATGATTACCTGACAATGAAAATAACACCAAGACTAGGGTGCTGTCATTATTAAGAGGCTAAATTTGCTGGTGTTGCCCTTGTCACAAGTTGTAGAAACTAAGGACATGATTAGTAGAGGAAGAGAAAACAGCCCCAGAATCATTGTAAGAATTTAAATGATTCAAGTCACATATTATACAGTATAACTGTAATTTGTAAGTCATCACATGAAGTTATTTTTAGATAAGATCAAGTAATAAATGTTTAAAGTAGAAAAAATACTCCTTGAGAAAATAAAATGCTTATGGATATGAATCTGACTTTTCAATAACAGAAAGTAAACATTAGGTCTAAGACTGACCTCCAAATGACTTTCCAGCATCATTTAGAAAGCCCAAAGAAAACAAAATGTCTGGGTTGAAAATAAACTAGCTGGCTGATCTTTAACAACTTTATACAGCACTATACTCTCAAAAAAAGATGTGCTACAGATTCTTCAGCATCATGTGTTCAAATTGCAGGAGAACATAAATCCTTGTAATACTTAAATATACAATATAACTGCATAATGTGTGTGTGTGACAGAGAGACAAAGGAACATGCATGGAGAGATGAAAGAAGCAAGTGTAATTAGCCAAAGGACAAAGGTTTGAAGAATCCCATTAACAATTTTGTCTAGGTTGATTTTACTCTGCTCATTCAGAGGCAGGCACTGTGTAATAGAGACCCAAATGTGACCACAAACCCTCTGTTACTCTTACTACTCAAAGGCAAAGACTCACCCAAGGTCATTGTACTATGTGTTCAGAAGTCCATATGTGTACACATGCATAGCATGTATATAGAGACCAGAAGTCAAAACAGGGTCTTTCTTTGAACCTATACATTACTAATTCAGCCTTTGATTGGTCTAGCTGTAGACCCATTGGAGAGACTCCTAAGGATGCTCCTGCTTCTGTTCCCTCAACAATAGGATTATAGGGACAGTATGCTCTGCCGACAGTATGCTCTCTATGTGAGTTCTGGGGATTGAAATGCCGAAGTCCAACTGTATAACAGGCATTCTACCAATCAAGTATTTATTTCCTCTGCCCATATTCTATGATTTTAAATATGTACCTTTAATGTTTTTGATCTGTGAAAGAAAAGGGAATATAGCTAACATGACCCCCCCCCCCGATATGGCAGCTAACATCTCCAGTTGTATATGTATAAGCCATTGTGGCTACAGTCTGTAAATTTTTCTGCATGGCTTCACTTGCAAAACACTACAGTAAGCACCAGACTACTTAACCATGTAAATGTCAGTGTCAGGCTTAAAGAGATGGTTCAGTGGGTAAAAGTTCAAATCTCCAGAACCCATATTAAAACCATTATTTTATGGTAATTCCAGCACCTATATGGAGACATAGGGTAGAAACAGAAGATTCCTCACAAACTTGGGAGCCAACTAACTTGATATAAGCAGCAGGAAAATAACAAAATGGACCCTGTCTAAAACAAAATAGAAGGTGAGGCCTGACAGCCACTGTTGTCCTTTGTCCTCTACCTGTGCACCATAGCACAGGTTTAATCATATTTACATGTACACTCACAACATATACACATGTTGCATACATCCACCCAATAAAAGAAATATGAGAAAAAGAAATAATGAAATTTACGATTTAGTTTCAAGATAGTAAGTGAAAAGGCCATATAACAAGAAACTAAGAAGAGAAAGGCATCCTAAAGGCTTGAAGAATAAAGAAATATATTTAGACAGTAGAAAGGTTCTATTAAGTTGTATGACAACAGAAATCAACAGTGCTGTGAAATGTATATTACACTGGCAGTCTTATCTTCAATGTAATAGAAGTGAACTTCAGTAGAGTTCTATAACCTTGCAAATATACTTACTTTTAAGAGTTAATAAAATCTCCATTCAATAAAACATTTAATTTGAACATTTAGTCATTGTGAATGTGCAATAAAGTCCTATGATAGTTTAGACCAAATTTACTTTCACAGAGTATTATACACAGTAATCTTCTATAATATACAGTTTGATGAAATCTGACAACTAAATTAAGACTTGTATCATTTTACATTTAAGTGGAAACCAAAAATTTAGCCTGTGTACCCTAAGGTCAGGATTAAATTAGCAAGAGTAACTTATTAATAAACTATTTGGGAATAGGTAATTATAAATGTTAAACTCTCTAACTTCATGTATCAAAAGAAATGCCATATGAAATTGCCAAACATGAACATTATTTAAAAGGAAAAATTAATTTAAATAAATAAAAGCAATTGAAATACTTATAAGATGAAATTTTGAATTGCCAATTATGAAAGAAATATTTCATACATGAGAAGCTCCTAAACACACATTTTAAAGATCTTATAATACAATAGAGCCAGTCATGGACTATCAATACCTGTAACCTAAGCCCTTGGATTGTCACAGCTTGCAATTCCACATTAACTCAAACATGGTTTTTTAAATTACCAATTTCCTTAAACTGTTAAGTGTTAATGTGTGTATCTGTGTGCAGACAAGTATTTTTCCTCTGTATGTATGTGTATATGTGCAAAAATACAAATCTGACCATTTAAACAGAAAAAATAAACAAAAGCCCAAACACTTTATAGCTCATAGACAACTATCTCAAAGCTGAAACAACTATGTTGGAAACAAAATAATCATGAAATGGACTCTGTCAGACAGGAAGAGTATGCCAATGTAAGCAAATGAGTCTACACAGAATAAATGTTGAAATACTTTTGTGGACCTTTTATATTTTACTATTTCAAGAGAAGGATTAATAACTATACTATAAAATAACTAAAAATATTTCTAAAATATAAGCAACTAAATGAAAAATTAAAAAAAACAGACAATGAAACTGAGTTGAATGTCCTCAGAAGAAAGTTACAAATGGATAATAATACTTTAAAGAGTTTTGTGACATCATTCACTGTATTGGAAATGAACAATAAAACTGCTTTTATTCACTCTCACTCAAGTCAACATGACTGCCATTTTAAAAAAAATAATAAGGAAAAAGATCTTCACCAATCCTATATCTGACAAAGGGCTGATCTCCAAAATATACAAGGAACTCAAGACACTAGTCTCCAAGACTCCAAATAACCCTATTAAAAAATGATGTACAGAACTGAAAAGAGAATTCTCAATAAAGAAAATCAAAAAGGCTGAAAGACACTTAAGAAAGTGTTCAACATCCTTAGCTATCAGGGAAATGCAAATCAAAACAACTTTTAGACACCATCTTACTCCTTCCAGAATGCCTAAATTTAGAAACATCAATGACAAATTATTATGGAGAGGATGTGGAGAAAGGGGAACACTCCTCCACTCTGAGTGGGATTGCAAACTTGCACAGCCATTTTGAAGATCAATATGGCTGTTTCTCAGGAAAATGGGAATCAGCCTATCACAGGACCCAGCAATCCCACTCTTAGGCATATACCCAAATTATCCACATCCATGCAATAAAGACTTCTGTTCACCCGTGTTCGTAGCAGCATTATTTGTAATAGCAAGAACCCAGAAGCCACCTAAATGCTCCTCAAATGAAGAATTGATAAAGAAGATGTGGCACATTTACACAATGGAATGGTACTCTGCAGGAGGAAAAAATGATCTTGAATTTCACATGCAAATGGATGGAACATGAAGAAACCATTCTGAATGAGGTAACCCAGTCACAAAAAGAGAAATATTGTATGTACTCACTCATAAATGAATTTTAAACATAGAGCAAAGGATCACCAGCCTATAATTCACAATGCCAAAAAAACTAGGATACAAGGAGGAATCTGATAGCTTCATACAAGGTCCCTCACAGAAGAGGAAAGGAACAAGATCTTCTGAGCTTATTGGAAGTGAGGGGGGCAGTAAGTTGAGAGGGAGCTAGGAAAAAGAGAAGGGAAGGAGAGGAAAACACGTAAGACTAGAAAATCTGAGTCAGGGGAAGAATAGATGACAGGAAAGAGAGAGACAGAGAGACAGAGAGAGACAGAGACAGACACACAGAGAGAGATACCATAAAAGAGGGAGCCATTATATGTTTGAAGAGAAAACTGACTCTAGAAAAATCTAGAGACCTACTACACTTCACCCCAACTAATAATTTGAGCAACAGTGGAAAGGCTACCATAAATGCCCTTCCCTGATAATGAGATTGATGACTAACTTATCCACCATCATAGAGCCCTCATCTAGTATCTAATGGAAACAGCTAAGCACTGAGCAGAACTGGAATCCAGATGCAGAGAGGGAGTACAAGAAAGACCAGGCTACAGAAACAGAGATGGCTGACCTCAACAAGGTGGAGCTAATTGGCCCCCAGAATGATAGCTGGGAATCCAGCATTGGACAGACTCAGACCCCCTGAACATGGGTCTTAGTTAGACGGCCTGGGCAGTCTAAGTGACCTCTGACAATGGAACTAGGATGTATCCCTGGTGCACAAAAGGACTTTGAGAACACATTCATCATGGAGGGATACTCCCTTAACCTAGAGACAGGAGGAAGGGCCTTGTCCCTACTCCAAATGACTTGACAGATTTTGTTGACCCCTCCTGGAAGGCATTGCCCTACCTGTGGAGTGGGGGAGGAGGTTGTGGGATGGGAGTGTGGTTGGGGGGCATTGGAGGGTGAGGGATAATGGGAGCGAGAGGGAACTGGGATCAATACATAAAATAATAATAATAATAATAATAATAATAATAATAATAATAATAATAAGGCAATGGAAGGTCCTGGGTAGAGTAGATAACAAATGCCGCTGAGAATCTAAGAAAAGAGAAATGTTATTTATATATTCAGGAGCATTGTAACTGCTGAAGCCATTATGGAAATCAGTATAGATATTTAACAAAAAGCTAAAAGGATAGCTACCATATGGCCCAGCTGTGTGACTCTTAGTTATATATCTCTACCACTCTTTCTAATTATACTTGTACTTGCACTTAGCTTTTCAATGATTATGTAGTCACAGCAATTAGGAAATGGAATTAGTGTATCTATCCACCAACTTATGAATAGGCAATTAAAACACAGTACATATACAAAAGGGAAATTTATTCATCTGTAAAGAAAAATTAAAGTTGTAGTAAACTTGATGGAACTAGAAAATATTATTCCAAATAAGATAATCCAGTCTCAGAAACACAAATGTTACTTGTGTTTTCTTATTGGTGTATCCTAACTTTAGGTTTATGTTTACTTGGCATGTCTCTAGAGTTCAAGGAGAAAGGAATGGGCTATAGTAGGGTAAGGGCATTAAAGGAATGTAGGCAGTAGAACACATGCAAGGTTCATGAAGAGCAGGTAACATGGTGGAAAGTATTAGTGGGAAATGGACTGAACTATCTCAGAGAGGCAGTAATATTAAAAGGATAAAGAACTATATTAGTTTTAAGGTGATTAAATTTTTTTATAAAGAGGTTGAATGGAAGTATCCTGCAATGTTGAGTGATGTTGATCTTGAAAGAGATTGTTGATTAAATGAAAACTCCAGTGTCAAGTATGAAATACTTCCCTCGCTGTCATTAGTCAAGGAGAACCCAAAGAATCCTCCAATAATACAATCTATTGTTATTTCTCATGTTTAATCAACAGAACTAGACAGAGTTACTCTATTTCTTAAGGCCCTACACACTATGGTTGCAGAATATAGAGAGCTCAATGTGAATCTAAGCTAAAAGTTTGTTCCTTGCTGGCTATCTTTCATAGTGCTAGAAGGTGATATACGGGTTGCTGAGGAAAAAAATAAATCATCAATTGTCTTTCTCAGTTTTGAATCATGAATTTATAGAAACAAACTGCATGAAAGGTGTGTCTACTGGTATAACAGTGACAGGAATGTTATTGGGTTACCAAACATTTCCTGCTGTGCTTGAAACTCAGTACCATGATATAGGCTATATACTAAATTCATGGTGTGTGTACGTGTGTGTGTGTGTGTGTGTGTGTGTGTGTGTGTGTGTGTGTGTGTGCTAAACCAATGGTACTATAAACCTGGTTGAAACCCATGGCTAGGAACAAGAGAATGCCAAAAGTTAATATTGATAACTAATTAATGTACTTTCCATGGGAAGGAGTCTTTCTCTCACTCAGCATTCCTTAGTTGTCTGCAATTGTTTTCTGTCGTTGAGGCCTCATGTTATCATGTCCATTGGTGTGCTCCTTTTTCAGGTCACATATAGGCAGCCATGCTGATGAGACTTCATGGTAAAGTTTTCTGAAATTCCAGAAGATACAATTACATAGAAAATTCCCTTCTCCTCTGGCTCTTACAATCCTTCCACCCACTTCTTCTGTAATGAACCCTGAGCCTTAAGTACAAGAGTTACTTAAATTTATTTACTGGGACTGAGCTATACAACCCCAAATTTTGATTGGGTGTGATTTTCTGTAATGGTTCCCACTCTGTTGCATAAAAGAGGTTCTTTGTTGAAGAGTGAGGACTATATTTACATGTATAATTTTAAAACAAGAAATACATCAAACTACTCTTTATTAAATATTGAAAATTAAGGTTTATATTTGTTTGTGGGTTATGAAAATCTATGAATAATTAAATAAATGTAAAGCATGATTAAAATAATTGGGTAATTTTAATACTGTATATAAGTATTGACCAGTATTACCCTTCTTGAATAAATCAAAAATTTTATTTCTTGGTTAAATTGTGTCTGATATATATGCTGAAATATTTAGGACTGAAATGTCAGAATATCTGCAATTTAGCTAAAACATGCATATTTATGAGTATGTCAGAGAGCAGAAAATGAAAATGTTAATTGGTAAGTCTCAGAAAAGGTATATTGATGTTCACTTCACTCATTAGGGAAATATCACAGACATCTCCAAATGAACATTTATGGTGGATTACCTAGTTTAGAAATGGTTGATTCTTTCACTTATTTATTAAGAAACACCGTTTTGCTTTTCTACATATATACCCACGCCCCAAGTAATTAGAGAATATTAGCTCTTAAATATACTTTGTCTGATCCTATCAGAGCCTACCCCATGTTTTGACTTTGAAAATGTGACAATGTGTATAGCTAATGTCTGTTTCCTTCAAAAAAGACAGAATAATCTTGCTGAACCATCACGACAGTTTAAATGCCATCTGTGTTGTTCTGTTGTCATAAGCAGAAATTCCTGTAAGAAATTTCAATACTTCTGTTCTTTACATTATTTGAATTTTAGTGGTTCAAAATTATATTCCTTCTATGGGGTTCATATATTCCCTATGGGCATCCCCAAACATCACAGGCTATTGTCAAGGCTGTTGATTACTCTACACATGATAGATGGTAAAAGACATATTGAAGACAGTACCTACATATTTTGTTGATCAGAGAGAAGTTTAGTTGGTGCCTAACTAGAAGGTTTAACCCTACTGACTAACTTTCATGGTACTGGCAGGTACTCGGAATGATACCAGAGGAGAAAGGTAATAATTATCTCATTATAAACCCTGGGATCTACAACAGTGATATGTAATAATAATGGAGTAACAATAATGAAGTAACAACTCCATATAAGTTTTCTTTTCAATTTAAAGTCAGTGTTTCCATTTCATTGAACAAATACCTAACACGATCAAAGTGGTCAAGAACCTGAGACTATAATCATGGGCCTAGGAGAAAACTAAATATGACTATTCCCTGTCTTTATCATTGTTCTATTGTTGCAAAGAGACACAATGACCAAGGCAAGTCTTATAAGAGAAAGAATTTAACTGGAGGCTTACTTAGAGATTCAGAAGTTTAGTCATTATCATCATGGTGGGAAGCCTGACTGCATGTAGATAGGCTCGGAAGAAGTAGTTGAACGCTTCATCCATATCCATAGGCAGAGAGAAAGAGAGACACTATACCGGGTGTGAGGCTTTTAAACACAAAAGCACACTCCCAGTGACAAACTTCCTCCGACAAGGCCAGACACACTACAAAAAGGCTACACCTCTTAGGCCTAATTCTTCTTAAATGGTGCCACTACCTAATGACTAAGCATTCAAATATAAGAAACTTTGGGTGGTCATTCATATTCAAACCACCACTTTCTACTAAAGGAACATATTAAAAAGCCATTCCTGTTATGTGCATATTCTGTTATGGATATATGTCAGTGCCTCGCTTAGCCATTGTTAGAGAAGCTTCTACTTGTAGTATAGGGAAAACCTACAACTTGACAATGTAGATTGAGAGCCCTTAGACCATTTAGCACTAAATGAATAGTCTTCATTAAACCCCTCCCAAGAGTCAAGGATCTATGTATAAGAGCCACAGGGGATGAATGCCTAAACTTACAGAGACTGTGGCATAACACAGAAGACCAGCACAAGTTCTAACCAAATGGGGTCTCAACTCTGTGAGGGAGTAGTGAACACTAACATTTACCATTAATCAAATAGCTACCCATAATCTATACCCACTGGCAAAGGAAACATTAAGTCTATCAACTGGCTTATCAGTAGGTAACTTAACCATATTTCAAGATGAGTCTAATGCCTAGGAGTACTGTACTTGACCAACAACAATGAACTCAGTGGTATTTTTTGTAGACATTTTTTCTTGCTACTTTCTTTGGGTATTTTTTTTCTTAGTTTGGTTTGCTGTATAGTTTGGTTTCCATTTTAGTGTGTTTGTTTTTTTTTTCTTAATATGTTTCTAGTTTTTAAAAAATATTTTCTTTGAATAGAAAGTAAGAAAAAGAGCATAAGGTTGGGTAGTTGGGGAATGATGTGGGAGGAATTTGGGCAGGTGGGAGCATGATCTATATTCTATGAAAAACTATTTTTTCAACTAAAAGAGAAAATTATATTCATGTCATTTTCTTGCAAATTCTTGGGGTTTCACTTAAGATGCATCTTACCTGAGCCCTATGCCTGTCTTGAATATTCATACCTTACACTCATCAATGCCTGTACATTCTCTGCTTCCTTTATCCTGGTCAGAAGTATACTTTTGTTCTTCAACTGATTTTGTGTCATTAGCATCTACCAGAGAACCTGAAAATGAATTTATAATAAACTATTTTCATGGTCATACAGTGAATAAATTTGTGATCAAATATTTATTAATTTAATCACAATATTATACCATGGCTACTTAAATGTATTAGATGATGAATGGGAAATTGAGCACTTAATATTTTTCCATTTATTTACTTTTAACCTTTGAAGGTAGTTTATCAACTTACATCTCTTGTTCTCCTAGAGCTTTTTATGTAGACAAAATTGGTCTTGAATTTACAGAGGCTTACTTACCTATGGTTTCCCATGTACTGGGAATAAACTTGTATGTTACTATCCTAGGCAAGTTTCCAGGATAATCAATAGATTGTTTAGGAGCTAGAATGTTGGTTCAGCAGTTAAAATGTCCTTGCTCCTCTTGCATAGGACCCAGAATTAGCTGGTAGCATCCACATACTGCCTCACAACTCTCTGTAACTCTAGTTAAAAGTCTCTAATGCCTTCTGGCCAATGAAGGTACTAAGGATATACAAGGTTCACATACACATAGGAGAAATGCTCAGGCACAATATATATATATATATATATATATATATATATATATATATACATATATGTGTGTGTGTGTGTGTGTGTGTGTGTGTGTGTGTGTGTGTGTGTGTGTGTGTGTGTACATTTATGACTTAACTGGTTGATTTCTTTTGTGGAAATGGGCCTTGACAGATGAAAGTAAGTAAGTAAGTTGGAAAAGAGAGCAAAAGAGTTAACAAGGTTAGAACTCCTACAAAAGATACATCAATGTGTGCATAGGTCTGTACCTGAAAGAGTGAAATTAATTGAGAAAGGAATGAGAGAAATAGAACTACTCTAATGATCCTGGGTTTGTGAATATGTATACCACTTTGTCAGAACTCATCACAATACAAAGAAATATGGGCTAACACCTTTCCTTGTAGTTAAACTCCTAAATACCTTGGTGATCTCAATAAGTCTTCAATACCATTTCCAGCAGAGAGTGTTTGACAGTTTCAGCACTGGGGATTAATACTATCAGATAATGATACTTAAATTTTTTGGATGATAGTAAAAATGCTGAAAACAGTTTAAAAAGCCTTTTTTTGCAGTTTGTGTATCAAAGTAATTTGATGGATTTCACACTAAATGATTGCACCACTGAACTGCTGATTTTCCCCTTGCTCATGCACAGACCATCAGGAAATTAGGACTTACTTCCTAAGTCATCTGCCAGCTGTGGGGAAAATGAGAACAACAGTCATTCAGCTATGCAGATCATTAACATCCATACAAGAAAACAGGACCTCTGCAATCAAGAGTGACAGAGCCCTGGGTACTTTTTTTTAATTTCATCTCTGTTTATTGAATAAAAAAAGCAATTATCTGACTAGAGGATAGATGTTTATGTGCATATACACTAATTATTTTCATTTTTTGATAGGGATATCCAATATTAGGGTGATGATAACTCATGGAATCCAAATGCCTAAAACATCTTACAGAAATAACTGTAAAAAATGTGAATACTTATCTGAATTTCCTTTTTAACTGTTTAATACATATCATGTTAAACCATATTGTATAGAGACAAAAACTTCACATCTTTTAAACTAGAAATATTCCTTGCTTCATTGTCTCAGCTTCACACACTCCTACACACACACTCCTACACACACACACACACACACACACACACACACACACACACACACACACACAGACCAAACACATTTGAGAAAGACTGGTAGAAAAATAGGAAACAAAATGTTACTAGCTATTATATACACATTTTATGAATAATAGTAAGAAGCAAAGAACTAATTAACTCTTCCTTTCAATTGAGATAAAGTTTGCCTAAAATAAAAGTCTCCAAAAAGTTATTAGTTATTTTATTTTTAACATACCTTTTTATTGATTATTTGTGAATGTCATACCAACCACCCTAGTCACACTCATTTTCCAATCCTTCTATGTCCGTCCTCCATCATTGTAGCCTTCCTCACAAAAGAAAAGAAAAAAAATAGTAACAAGGAAGGCCTAACCCTCTCTGAAAATAAACAGAGGACGAGTGGATGTGGTGGGAGGAATGGTAAGAAGTGGGGTGGGAGAAGTAGATGGAGGGAAAACCATGGACAGGATATAAAACGGAACACACAAAAATAAATAAATACAAAAGATCTGCTTTGCTCCTCCATATGGCTTACTCTCCATCATACATTCCATACTTTCCATGGACTTAAAGGAAATGTTGGATGATTTCATATTTTGGAAGCTATGAGTAAACATCTACAGGGATGAATGCCCATTAATATCCATGTGTAGGTCTTGTGGGAGTAAAAGTCTTCAAACCTTTGAGCTAATACCAAGGGATTATATAGTAAAAATATTGGTATTATATAGTAAAAATAGATTTCGGTTCATTAGAAATCATGGGAAAAATCTCATTCTAGCAATGGGTAGGCTGAGGCAAGATGACTGCTTCAAATTCAAAGAGGCTGTGGGCTGCTTCAAAGTGACTTTCGGGCAAGAACCAGGAGTCCGTAATGCTATTTGGAGGCTATACCCCTACCAGCCCCTTTGAGAGTATTGGCTCTCTGAACTCCCCAGCATTTGATATGTTCTGTTCTTTGGGTTTTAGCTGAGCTAATAGGTGTGTAATGACATCCTTTCGTTTTTCAGTTTTCACATTCCACAGTGACATCAGATGCTGGATATGGCCATACATCAATTAGTCATTTCATAGCCAGTGCTGAAGTTGTCATTGGCAAGTGAGGACAATTGCATTTTTGAAATCCTGACAAAAGGGATTATATAGAATTGTCCTGAGAACTGCTAAGAACTCATAGAAAACAGCACCTAAAAATGAAAGGAAACATGTATCTGATAATAAACGAATATCCCAAAGGATATAAAAGCAAATAGTATATGAACAACAAAAACACAAAATGTAGAAAGATTGTTTAAATAATTTTCTTCTGGTGCTGATTTCTTGTTGTTGATATTGTTTGTTTGTTTTCATATCTTTAAAACAGCTCTGCCATTAAAAACAACTCTTGTGTAAGATTCACAATTTATGAGTGGGAGAGATGGCTCAAAACTTAAAAGCACTTGCTGCTCTTGAATAGATTATAGTTCTGTTCCTAGCACACACATGAAAGTTTATAACAACCTATAACTACAGTTCCAGGGGGTCTCATACACTTTCTGGCATCCACAGGCAAAACACACTCATTTGTAGGCATATATAGAACACTTATATGCACACACATGAAATATTGGAAATCTAATTATATTGTATTATTGGTTTCTTTATCTTGCTTTTTAGTGTCTATGTGTAATCTTTGAAATTGAGAACTTCTTTATTATTGATCACTGTTCAGAGCTGTGCAGCCTAATCTTAGATCAGCAAACTCAGGGCAAAAAACCTTCGGGAATAAATGCTCACTTGGCAAGGAGTGTATGGGTAACTCCATGCGATAGTGTATGAATTTGCAAAATTATTGCATCCAGCTGGTTCTTTTCTCTGTCATTATATTGGTTATTCTTTGAATGGGTTTTAGTTTTATTTTGTCAGTCACACATGCTTTAGCAGTAATTTTCCCTGGAAATTTTGTTCTTTCCCAAATATTTTCCACTAAGATTCAACAGGGGGTGAACGCTTCTCAAATCTCTTATGTGATTACTAACTACAATTTCTAATCCTGGGAACTTCTCTACTCATTAAAGACAGTTAGGTACATGTGAGAAAACAACACTTGGAACATTAACCATGTCTTACAGTTTTGGAAAAGAAAGTAAGGCATGAAAACAAAGAATAGGAGAAAAGCCTAAAGAAACACATAGTTCCAACTGTTGTGGGCAATTTTCCTGGACAACATAATTTTGGTAGGATTTGGTATGTTCCAAGAAGAAAAGATACAAAGTGAAGTGTAGAGTGGATATATCCATCTTTAGGAGCTTATCTTGGTAGAAGAAGCATGATATAGTTGGATGAAAAGAAAGTGCCTTATCAAAGTCTGCTTTTTTACAGAGATTGAGACATGAGACTGTCTTGTGGAAAATATCTGCAGTCATGAAAGAGTTGCATGGGTTTGAACATTTTTGTCCTTAAAGCATATTGCCAACATCCATTACTTTTTAGCTTTGTAACCACAAGTAGCTGCCAACTGAAGTAAGTGCTGTGAAAGCAAGATGTATCTGGCTGAATGCTGAACTCTGTGTCTAGAATAAGGTTATGCATTGGGTGAGTAGCTGTATTTGAGGAGGCTTAAAGGGGAGCAATTGGGGCTTTTATAATGATCATGATGTGTTCCTTAAACTGTGATATATTTCTTAACTTCAAAAATGTAACCCTGGTAAGAAAACCTCTGTGTAAGTATAAATAAGGATAGCTTGATCTATTGGGGCCACTTGACTGCAACCTACTTAGTTGTAAGTTTTCCTTGTGCCTACTCCTTTTCCCCATCTCAGTGTATTAATCTGAGCTGAGGCTGGACCCTTGCATATCATAGAATTTAAAACTACCTTTTTTCAGGAGCTACTGTAATAGCTATCAACAAAACTCTGTTCAAAATATTTTCTAGTTTTGTCTAATTTACCCCAAAATTATTTTATATTATTTAATTTTGAAAACTTGGAGAATTTCTTAGTGATCAAATTATTATTATTTGTATCTGGTTTTACTTCTCTCTAATTAGGCAAAATTTATGTCATGGTTATATTTAATTTTTCAAATAAATAGTATGATTCATATTTAAATAGTTATGAACCATGAACTATTTTAAAAGTTTTATTTATTTTGAAATATATAGATGGTTTCTATATTTATCTCATTTTGTTGAAAAGTTTTATTTGTTTGGAGACAGGGTCTCCTGTAGACCAGTCTGGCATTGAACACCTGATCCTCCCTCCTCTCCCTCACAAGTGCTGAGATTATGAACATGAAACAGTCTACTTGGCTCTAGTTACTCATAATTCTATTTCCGCTATTGCGGAACATATTTTATAGAGTGTCAAGCATTCCATCATCTTATTGTATTACCAACATATAAAATCTATATCTATATAATTCTATATGCACAGAAGATAAACACACACATATGTATATATATATATATATGTATATATATATGAATATATATATATATATTCCATTGCTATTAGCAAGCTCTTTCTCAAAGCAATCCATCAATACAAGCTAGTAAAAATATTATCTGACTTTTATACGTATTATTCTGTCTTTTCTATTTTCACTTCTATCAATTATTGCCAAAAAAGTTGAAATCACTCATTAACATTTTTATCCTCTCAGTTCTATTAATTTTCCTTTATGTAATTTCAAGTTATATTACTATGAGAACACATCTCAGAATTATAAAAATCCTCTAGAAAAATTGAACCCATTATAAAGTGATAAATCACAAATATACTTTGCTTTGGTCTAAAATTTACTTTGGCAATTCTGGTATTTAGAGAATCATTCTGTCACTATTATAAATAGTTAAGATTATTGAGCCAAAAGCAACTCTTTCCTCATAGGAAATAAGAGATACATAATTCTGATTCTGCTATGTGTGCCCATAACCAAGAAGCATAGATTCCAGCTACCCAAAATTAATGTTTCAGAAAGTAATATTTTGTTCAAAATTTTATATTAAAAAGATTTTCCTTTCCCAATGTATTCCTGCCAGTATTTGTGGTCAGCTCTTTTATTAATCTTGGTCTTTCTGACAGTCATGGAATTAATTTCTAAATAATTTTGAATTTGCAGTCCCTCATTGGTAAGATGTTGAACACTTTTTGAAATATTGCTTAGTCATTTTAATTTCTTCTATTGAGAAACTTCTGTACGGTTCCTTTGCCCAATTTTCAATTGGGTCAGTTAATTTCTTCACTCTTTTTTTTTTTTTTGACTTTCTGTCATAGAGTTTTTAATCAGATGTTATACCTTGTGCAAGAGCTTTCTTGCTACCAGGTCTAAAGTAGTTTCTACTTCTAATCATTAGCTTTCATTTTACCTTAATTTTTTTCATGATACTTGTAATTTGGTGGTATTATGTTCATCACTTGTTACATATAGTAGCATCAAATTTTATGAAAATTAAAATATATCCCATAGGCATGACTCTTTTACAGTAAAGGCCATTTAGTACAGCTTTGCTGTTAATTACAAAGTCTACAGCAAATATTTGACAATTCTATTCATGAGTTTATTTATGTGCATAAATAGAATTTATGGTTTTGACAAATAAATGTACCTCCATTCATTTCAGACATAAGTGTATTTGTCAGTTTTGTGGTACAGTCTACTGACCCCAGCATTTGGGAGCTGAGTTAAAAGAATTTATAATTTTATAATTTATTTTAATAGGCAATAAAATATCCAAGACAGTCACAGCAAAAATTAAAAAGAAATTTGAGCATAATCCAACTTTCAAGACATCACCAAAGTATATAAAATGTGACAACTAATTGTTTATTTCTAAATTTAAAGGTAAATCATGCATGAGAAATTATATTGGCAAGGTTTATCATATATCCTAATTTCACAATATTAGAAGCTAAATTGGACAATATTTAACTCTGTACTTATGTATTTCATTACATAGTGGAATGTTAGTATATAGGCAAGAGACAGTGTAATTTGCAACTACCCTTTGGTACTTAGGAGAGGAAAATTTGGATGCTGAACAAGACAATCACAGGGCCAGTGTCCCAGTTTGTAGTCGGATGAGTGTTGGGTAAAATTATAAAAATAGAAACTGCCTTAGGACAGTAATAAAAGCATTCAACATTGTCTCTCAAGGTGACCAGGGCTTCTATTTCTAAATGCAGGATGCTCTGAGGGAAGAATGCTGTTAAATGAGCCATGTGGGTGAGGATTTATCTCCTGCTTATGAATCAGTCAGCTCCTTTCTCAACTTAAAGGAGAACATATGTTAGTTAACCTTTAATTGCATTGCAAGATTGTAATTAATAAAGTCATAGAGCAATCAATTATTTCAATTCAAAGTAACATGAATGTAAACAAAGCATTTTATATACCCTGACTGAGTTTCTATTCATTCAAAATGATAATAAATATTTAATTTCATTTAATTTCCATTTCTTTTATCAAGCTTAACAAAGTTTATAGGTCCCCTTCATTTCCACATCTCTTTTACTCATTTATTTGGTTCTATAAGTAATATTAATACAATTAATATACCAACATAGCTGTTACTGTATATTTTAACCCACAGTTCATGAACAGATCTAAAACCAAAACAAAAAGAAGAGAAGAATATAAGGAGATTGGGCCATTAGCATACTCTTCCAATAAGAAAAGAAATTGCAAATGGGTAATCTTTCAAAGCTACCAGATAATTGAGGCCTCTGTTCAACCATTGGCCATAGATCTAGAGATCGACTTGCATGAAGAAACAGGACTGTATGTACTTCAGGCTTGCATGTATCAATTTACTTTATATAAGGCATTGAAAAAATACACCTGATTTTGTTAGAACTGGTAAAATTCAAAAAAAAAAAAATAAGAAGAGGTCTGCACATTTTTCAATCCTTGTCCCTAAGAGTCTCACCAAATATTCAAAGAAAATGTGAGGAGATATATCTTTTTTGATGAGAGAGGAGAGTGACAAGAGCCCATGTACTTCAGGAGGATGTCAAAGTCATTATGTACCTAAGAATGACCTTGAACTCCTGATTCTTTTGCCTCCACCTCTCATGTACTAAAATTATGGGCATATGTCACCAGTTTGGGAGAAAGAACCTATAAAAATTACCTACTGTGTTGTTAGTTAAAGGAGGAAAGGATAATCAACATGAAGATGCATTACAAATCCATTTCTTTCATTTCCTAAAGTGGTCACAAGTCTTCCTCTGTAAGAAGAATGTCTAATATGTTTTTCTATGTGTTTAAGTGAATATATGTATACAAATAGATATGTCAAGGAAGGTATGTATCCGTACCATTAATCTAACTACTCTCTTAAGTCAAGGGTAGAAACAATTTATGTGAAAAACAGAAATTTTAAATCTTGTCTATCTTGAGGACTTACAAAAATTTTCAGTATTCCTGGGATCAGTAAGGCAAAATAAAGTTTGTGGTTTGCTGAGGGTACTCAGGGGAGCAGTCCACATAATCATAGATGAACTACTGAAAGCCCACCAGAAAGAATGGTAGATCCATTCTCAAGCACAGTGTTAGAGTATGTTTTTCCCAGCCTGGGCCCACTGCCGCACCAGTCCCAAATAATACACAAAGATGCTGTATTGAAATAATTTTATTGGTCTTTACTAGTTTCTTATCATCTAACTCTGTCTTAATTTTTAACCCATTTCTATTAATCTAAGTATTTCCATGAGGTCTTATCTTACCAGAGAGATGGGCTGGCATTCTGCTCTATCTATCCTCCATCTTTGATCCTCCCTACTACTTGCTATCTCCTCCTAGTCTCCTAGTCCTATCTATCTTGCTTTCCAATTGGCCAACAGTGCTTTATTCATTAATGAATAAAAGAAACATATTTACAGAATAACATCTCTCATCATATATGCGTTTAGGGTACAATGTTTTACATAGAATAACCACAATAATATTAAAATTAATAGACTCCATGAACTTTATAAAAAAATTCACAAGAGAATGTGAATAAAGATTGTTCATCGATGCATAAAAGTAATATTATGTTCACATGAGTAAATTATGTTCACATGAGGTTGATTTAGGAACACAAGATCATAAGTTCAGGTCACTATTTGAAAATCAATGATATTCATCATTATGAACAGACTAAATAAAAATATATATTAAAAATATCAAAAGCATTCAAAAATTAAAGCATTATAAAAAGTACCATGATTTTCTCAATAGATAAAAGTACCCTACAAAATCCAATGTTCACAATTTAAAAACAGTCTCATAAACTTGGAAGAATAAAGCTTTAATGAGACAGCTGTTAGCATAACAGCTAGCATCATAACAACATGGTCATAAATGATGAAAGAAAATGATTTAAGTAAACATTAACAAAGAAGGAGTGTTTTTCTCTCTGTTTCTCACAATAGTGCATCAGCAGATATTCTATTCAATATTGTACTGGAAATCATAGGAAATTAAGGAAAGAAAAAGTGATGAAATGCATTTGGGTTGAAATAGAAGCAATAAAATATCTCTGACAAAATGTGAGTTTTTTAGGTAGATCATCCCTGGGAATCTATTTGAAAGATTCTTAGAAATAGAGGCCAGTACAGCTGAGTTGTAAAAAAATTTCCATGAAAGAATAGAGACCTGGGTTGAGAGCCCTGGCATCATCTAAAATGCTTGGCATGGTAGCACATAAATACAACCCTATTGTTCAGGATATGGACACAATGAGTCCCCTGGGGATTTTTGACAAGGCAGTCTACCTAGTCAGTGAGCTCATGGTTTAGTAAGAAACCCTGTCTCATAAAAATAAAGTAAGTAAACCAACGTTTTAAAAACACATGTGTGTATACAATGATACATATGAACACACACACGTAGGCTAAATCACAATGGCACACATATACATACATGCACACACAGACTACCTACAACTAGTAAGTGTACTTAGGAAGATTTGGGATCACATACACACAGAGAGAGAAAAAGAGAGGAAGAGGCGGGGAGAAAGATAGTGCATACAATACACCTTCTAAGTGTGCCTAAGAAAAATTAAGGATCACACATAAACACACACACACACACACACACACACTTACAGTACATAGACCTAGCTTAAGAGAGATTAGTGTGACAGCCCAGTATAATAAAGTAAATCATATTCTTCTATTCTAACAATAAACAAGTAGAATTTGAAATTTGAATATTATCCTAAATATAATGAAAAACGTGAAACATATTTTTCTAATAAAATTATTCTACAATATTGTTTAATGCAGACATTTAGGCATTGTTTCTGTAAATATTCTGTGTATGCATTATTTGTCTCTTATCCTGCCTTTGCCTTCTTTGTTCTCTGGGTTTTTTTCATCAGACTTGCAACTTACTATTGTGTATTAGATTCTTTAGAATATCTACAAATGCAATTATGTATTTTGAAAATGGAAGCAGTATGTTTTTTTCTTTCTGCTCTGGCTCTATACCCAGATTTTTATTTTACTAGTTAGGACATCCAGTTCAACATTAAATAGAAATAAAAGTGATAAAAGTGTTGGCCTTTTTCTTGAGAATCGAAGAACAAAATTGTTTTCTCTTTTTTACTTCCATTTTTTCATTCCTATTTCAAATCCTTCATTTAAATATCTGGACAAAAGTAACAGATGTGTTAGAATTCTATTCACTAGTTCCATCAACATCTTTGACATTTGTGGTCAGGTTCTATTGACTTTAAAAAAAAATGGCTTTGAGTCACAATTTCTTATTTCTTTGTATGCTTTGAGACTTTTGGTTGGGTACTGAATTTTGTGAGAATTGTATTGCGGATTGTCTTTCATTTCAATGGCTTTCAATATAGATTGTTAAGTACAGTTTTCACAATGTTGGAAGCATGAGTTTGGTTCTTTTCAGGTCTGTTTTGTAATAATTCCCAGGAGGCCTTTAGAGTTTCTACTTAACATATATTTAATCCTTCTTGCTAAAGTATGACTCCTTTCAAGTCTCTTTTCCACTTCATATGGACAGAAAGGTATGTTGTAGCTTCTTGGAAAACAAGCATCTCCTTAATTGTGAATAATAAAACCAGATGACTTCACTACTTAGGAAATCATTTCTAATGATTTGGATAATGACTGTTATTTAATAAATCCCAGTTTCAAGAATTAAGAAGGTACTTCTAGATTTTCTGCATAATTTTCTCTCTTCTGTCACAAAGTAAAACATTCCCTATAAAAAGGTGCTGTCTGAGATAGATCTCTCAAACTCCCAGCTTCATTTCCTCATTCAATGAAGCTCTATTGTTTCCCATTTTCATAAGCCTAATGTCTAGAACTCTCCTAGAAAGAGAAAATTGCCATGGCATTTGTTATCCTCAGTGACTATCCTTTCAACCATCATGTTGTGTTTCCCAACTAGATAATTGAGAAATCTTGTTTTTCATATTCCTTGGACTGTATGTTCTGATCTCTAGTAATGTATCACTTCTGGGGAAAAAAAAGCAATACCTGCTTGAAATAAAATAGCCTTGTATTTCCAGAAAAGTTGCCATTACATTACAAAGGACACACACATATAGCTTTAGACAGGCTTGGAGGATAAGATGGGAATGATTTAGTAGTTGCTTCTCTGGCTCATGGACTCCAGTCTGATAGCTGGGAAACCAGCACAGGACAGACCCGGATTCCCTGAATGTCGTGTTAGTTGGGAGGACTGGGCAGTCTATGGGGCCTCTGATAGTGGATCAGTATTTTTCCCTAGTATAGGAATGGACTTTGGGAGCCCATTCCACCTAGAGGGATACTCCCTCAGCCTAGACATATAGGGAAGGCCCTGGGCCCTGCTCCAAACGATATGACAGACTTTGAAGACTCCCCATGGAAGGTCTCATCCTCCCTGGGGAGCAGGAAGATGATGGGATAGCGGTTGGTAGGAGTTACAAGTGGGGGAAGGGAGGATGCATGCTGTGTTTGGCATGTAAAACAAAATTGTTTCAAATTTAAATTTTAAAAAAATATTATCAAAAACAATTAAGAAAAAGAGGAAAAGATTGCTTCCCTGATATTCTGTGAATCAAAAGATTCAGGAAAACAAAAGACAAAATTCCAAAGAGAGAAAATATCCAAGGCTCTTTTCTTGACAAAACAGCATGATAAGACTGAGAATGTACACAGAAAAAGGTAGAACTATGTGAGGTGGGACACATCACGACCAGAAGTACCTGTGTGGAGCAACCACATGGATAGGCCACACTAAGGGATTTGCCTGTTCTTCCTACAGTGATGGAGCTAGTGGGAAAATGTCCCCCTTTATGGAGAACATCAGTACTAGACCAGATATTGAGGTTTTCACCCTCTAATCTAGAATATCATAGCTAAAAAGGGTTGTGTTGTTTGAGACTGAGATGCTCTAGCAAATTTGAAAGCAATGAAAGTTAAAGAATACTGAGGACACCCTGTTACAGTATCTGGGCAGAGATGGTCCCAGATAGTATAGGATCAGGTAAAGTTCATGGTGAGGCAATCAGTAAGAGTCTGAGGTGGCAAAGGGTATGGTAATCCATAACCATGTGCTCTGTGGTTTCCAGCTAGTTCAAACACTTAAAGATAACCAATTGCAACATTAAACCCATGAACATAATTCCAACAATTTTCTCAGCTTCCCCTAGACTGTAAGTCTTGCAGCTAAAAGTGCCCCACACCTGAGTCCAATCCAAGTGGAGCACCTGATTCAGGGAAGCTTCTCTTGTCTCATGCAGTGCTTTGTTGCTGGACAAGATACGAACACATCAGAAACTTAAAAGCAGAGTACCAGGTACCATGTATTCCTTCCTTCAGTACTTATCTCCGTGCTCTGTCTGCTTTGCTTGCTCTAAGACATAAATTAGAGACACCCATTGGTTTGGACAATAGGATTCCTGAGTGACAAGAATGAAAGCATGTACCTCACATAGACTGCAAAACCTTGCGTGGCTAGTAGTAAGTACAGGTAGTCAAAGACAGGATGTTTCAAGTTTAAATATAGCAAAAAGCACGAGGAAGCAGAAAGATTGTGTCACAGAAAGAATACAGGAGAGCAAGAAAAGAGATACCATAATAGAGGGAGACATTATAGGTTTGAAGAGAAATCTGGCACTAGGAAAATGTCCAGAGATCTATAAGGATAACTGAGACTAACAATCTAAACATTAGCCCTTTCCCAATAATGAGATTGATCACTACCTTATATGCCATTATAAAACCTTCATCTAGTAGCTGATGGAAGCAGAAGCAGACACTTGCAGGTAAACACTAACCTGAACTCCTGGAATTCAGTTGTAGAGAGGGAGGACTGATACGCAAGGAGGTAAAGACCAGGCTGGAGAAACCCACAGAAACTGCTGACCTGAACAAGGGGGAGCTCATGGACTCTAGTCTGATAGCTGGGAAGCCAGCATAGGACTGACCCAGCTTCCCTGAATTTGGTGTTAATTAGGAGGACTGAGCAGTCTATGGAGCCTCTGGTAGTGGATCAGCCCATTGCACATAGAGGGATAGTCCCATAGCCTAGGCACATTAGGAAGGCCCCTGCGCCCTGCTCCAAATGATATGACAAATTTTGAAGACTCCCCATGCAAGCACTCACCCTCCCTCGGGAACAGAAAGGGGATGGGATAGGGGTTTATGGGAGGTACTGGGAGTGACATGTAAAGCAGGCTTATTTCAAATTTAAATTAAAGAAAAAAACCCAGCAAAATAGAGGACTACTTACTCTTAACCACCCCAAATTTCAGTCTACATACAACACTAGCCTAAATAGCAAAACTGTCAATAGATTTGATAATAGATTTGATAAAATTATATCAGAAAGATCTTGAAATCTTTGAAATATATAGGCATCCAAGTATTAGAATGAAGAACCACAAATATGTCCAAATAAGAAATATACAATTAAAATTTTAAGATTTCTGCAAAAAGTATTAAATTTTGTAAAAGAAATATCTGTCCAGTCAAAAGGCAAAATAATCAAATAACATAAGATCTCTCTGCAGAAATTTAAAGAGGAAAACCTACTAAAATATATACGAATCTTCTTTTGAAACAACTTTGAAATGAGGTAACTTTGTCCAATTAAAATTATCACTTGAAATTAATGAATGAAAGTATTCCACATAATATGGAACAAAATCTAAAGAAGTTCTTAACCATGTGTCTTCATTGCAGATGATATTTGAAGGAACCACATAAACAAAAGAGGAAGAAATATAAAAATAAGGAAACATTGAAGAATATAATATTTGGGGGGAGGAATACCTAAACAAGATACAAGAAAAATCCATCATGCTCAACTCAATAAATCAACTAAACTCACAACTAAACTAACAATGGAGAAAAGAAATACATGTAAATGTCCCAAACAAGTCAAAATATATCATTGATATCTCTCAAGGTATTCACTAAGCCAAATTAGTCATAAGATACAAAAGTTTACCATCTATTAAGAGAAAATCAAAAAGATATGATTATAAATGAGGTTATCTAAAACATATCTAGAGACTCAATTTAACACAGCAAATTCTCCTAGACATAAAATGAAATAGAGCCATATAAAATAATTTTAAATTAAAAATAAATCATAATTTAAAAATTATGTTGACTTCTAGAAATTTCAGTACATCAAAGTATAGTACAGTTCACAGAGGCAGGAAAATGCTACAGAGGAATTTCACATTACAGTGGACCAAGAAGCAAGCAGCCAGATCACAAATGTGGCATGGAATCATTCAATTAATGGCCTGTGACTCAGGGATACAATCTTCACAGCCAATGTTTTAAGCATTAACCTGGCCTTTCCAGTACAATTAGCCACTGAGTTCTCATAAATGATCTAGGATTGTTTCATTCCTCCTCTCTAAGTTCTTCCAAACTTATCAGTCCTGCCAAATAGGCATGGATTTTAAAAATTTCTACAGTCTTGGAAATAATGCCACCGTCTGGGAATAATTATTCAAAATATGGATGGATCAATAGATGATGATTATGTAGAAGACAGATTGATAGAAGAGATGGATAGATAGATAATAGATAGATGATAGCTTGATCATCATTTATTCTCTGAGATATTCAGTAAAATTTTAAGATTCTTCACAAGGCTTATTCACAATCTCTTGTCTTATTCACAAGAGACAGTCATTTTATATTTGCCATCACATCTCATTTTCCAAATATAACCTTTAACCCATCAGGATGAATTCTGAGCAATAAAGGCTCATATCAGATCCTTGATTGGACATTATAAAATTTCCACTTATACACTTTATAAATTATTTAGTTATATTATTAACATTTTTACATTATTATGTCTACAGAAAATGAAACAGAAAATGATTTACCTCATGGCTGTTCCTTCAAAATCAAATGTCCCCAATTATTTAAGCAATTATTTAAGCTTAAACAATTATTTATTTTTCTTCTTGGTAGTTGTATTATTGTTCCTAGAAATTAATTTTTTTTCTGTTTTAAAGTTTATGTGTCAACAATTCATATCTATTTATAGGGGAAAAGAACTTAATTTTTTTCATCCTGTATTCTTCCCCACAAAGCCTCCCATCTACCACTTTAAACCCATCAAATACATCCCCATCTCTTAATCCTCCATTCTATCTCCATTTGGGAATTATTTCCTGCTTGTTAGAACTTCATATTTTACTGTACATTATGTCCCTCAATTGAGTGACTTCCTATGTTATTTACCTTGAAAATGTGCTTTTAACTAGTGTGAGATATGTTTGTGGTTGCATATGTTGCACTCCCCAAGGACTTATCTATGAGAAAAAACTCTAAGGAAAATGGGAGAATTCCCATCTTTTCTCTTAAGCCAATCAAACTCTTCTTGTGCCTGAGACTAGTCAGATTGGTAAAGGAGCCAACATTCTCATGCTTTAGTATCCAAGTTTTTACTTAACTCTTCTGTTTTAGTAAGACTATTTACTGTTCATTATGGTTGAGGGTGTATACTCAGTATGGTCAGAAAAAGCTTCTGTGTTGACAAAAATGTTATTTAATTGAATAAAATTATATGCATTGAAAAAAATCCAAGTAAACAATGCAGCTTCCCAACAAATAAGAGATATTCTTAATATGTAACTCATTGTCTCATGTAATCTTTAGACAGAATTGTTAAATGTCATAAAAATTAATTAAAATTTCTAAAACTCCCCAAATGAAATACCCAGAATATATATTTTAAAATTAAGGACCCACACACAATTAATGTTAACTTTACCAAACTAAAAAATTCAGACAAACATATGATTTTACTAAGATCAGAGAAAAGAGTTATATTGAGTAGTTATTTATTCATAAAGAGATCGGAGTTTATATTCCATAGTTACTAAATAAAGTTTATTACATGGAGATTACTGAGTGGTTTGGAGACTTCATAAATTATGTGAGCAGCACTAACTAAATAAAATTAGATTTTTTGAAACTCTTGCTTTATTCAATAGGAATAGCAAGTTCATTATATGCCAGTAAATGGAATAATCGGCTAATTAGCAGCACTTGTTATGCGATGAATATTCAATTACCAGAATAGAAAAGAGAAAAGAGGCATGATACCTTGGTAAATTAATTCCTTCTTGTGGACTGAATTTGCATCCACCTGGCAGAAAACATAAACAGCCTCTTAGTAAAACCCTTGGGAGTTTTGCCAAATTCAAGAAATTAAAGGGCGTTTAACCCTTTCACTCACAGGCAGATTGTCCTTCACAGATGTTCTCTTCATAATGTTGGTTGAAATTAATCACATCTGTCTTAGCTGTATATATTTTGCAATGCTTAGAATGGCAATTAACCATACTTCCTGTCTCATTTTCATCCTGTATCTATGTAGAGGAAGCTTTAAAAGTGTCTCATTAAACACATATGTGTGTGGGTGATACTTAAATACAATGATAATGGATCTTCAAAAAAAATTGTGATGCCCATAATCACCCAAGATACCTTCAGTAAAAAAGCAAATTTTCTGTTTATCACAAAATGCTATTTCTACTTTCCTTTTCTAGATATTCTTGATATTCTAGAAATTCTAGGTATTCTAGATAACCTACATTAAATGCTTTCTATCTCAAAACTATAGTTCTGGAAATCAGAGTATCTGCCTGTGCATATAAAAGTCATAAAAGCTGTGCATATTGGGACAGTTCCAAAATTACTTGCAGGTTAGTAAGGAAAAAATATGGTTTGTTGTTACAACCAGTCATAATTTCATCTATGTTTTATGAACATATTTATTGTTGCTGGTGCTATGCAGAAAGTATGAGAGTTTTGTGTCAACATCAGAAAACATGGGTGAAAGCCAGCAACCCATAAGACTCAGCTGTGGAGAGGAGTGACCACTATGACAAGTGACCTGATACTGGGGAGAAGTTACCGCTATGGCAGGTGATGTGATGGTGTAAACATCTTGATTAGAAAGGACACCTTTAATACTACAGGTTTCAGGATTTAGCTGTGGCTCTTCCAATGTGTTCTCTCCACTGTTGTGTGTTTAGAAAGCATAAATCTTTAAATACACCCATTCTTCGTTCTAATTTTAATCAGGAAATTTTATCTCATGATACAAATAAAAAACAAGAGTATTTAATTAGTGCCTATTTTAATTAACTAATGATCCAATTTAGGATTGATTAAGGTAGAGTGTCACTGTTACATGAATTTAATGTAGCCACATTATTTACAAGTGATTGCTCATTCTTGTTCTACTAAAACATAATTGATTGTGGGTTGCTTTCCAATATTTTAAAAATAATATACATGTTTTTGTTGTGTCTTGCTTATTTCTCTAATTAGTGGTGTTTTGATGAGAGACTTAATGGGTGCTGTCTTAACAGTGGATATAAGGAGAGACAGAGAGCTTATAAACCATAGTTCCTTGACAGGGGCACAATGAACTATGTTCACAATCATGACACTCTGGAGTCTAAGGCTTAGGACTGAGGGTTCAAAGGCAGTTTGAACCTGGTAAGTTATAAGCCAAAAGGAAAAACAAAGAAACACCCTGTCTCCCAAACAAACAAACATACAAATGATAAGGTACTTCTACTGTAACTCTGAGGATGTCTCTGGGGTACAAATGCACCTCGAAAATGGCAATGAGAAGGAAATTAAAACCCTAGACCATATTTTTTCATGCCAGAATTTAAAAGATCATGCTTTTTGTAATTTTGGCAAGCCGAGAACAGGATCTTGTTCAGACATCTCAAACGCTTTAAACTCCTGTTAACAGGAGAACACTACTCTTTCTGTAACATGAACTAGATTATTCTCTCCTCTCTCAGCATGGCAGTGCCAAGGGAAGGACATATAAAGACTCAAGAAAAATACAACTCTCCAAAAACCAGGAAGAGAGTCCTCCCCAGATACACAACTTACCATCATCTTGAATTATGGCTTCTCAGAAGCCAGAATTTTTACCCACTCCATATTACATTGCCTAGTAGCTGAACCTGACTGGGACAAGGTTTATAGGTGTGACAGTATAACATTCAGTTTGTTGTAGCATGTATGTTTTCCACCAGCCTTCCTGGTCTCGTCGTTTTCTGCCAGCCCCCAATAACACCCAGAAACTCTGTATTTGATACAATCCTGTTGGCCAGTTACTATTTGTACGTGCCTGCCCTCGCCAGCAAGGAAGACGCGACTCCAGGTAGATCTTCTTCATGCAGTTTTAATCAGGATCCTTTAAACATGTTGCTTCTGGCCCGCAGGGAGAGAGAGAGCAAGAGAAGACCCCTGCACAGGCTTAAATTCCCTTGACTAACCAACCCCAGTGAGCCACGTGGACCCTGCAGATATAGGCTACTCTAATGCAGAAGCAGACTGTAGTGGGATATTCACCGTGTCTGCTTCTGTGGCACTGACCACACCCATTGAGGGGTGGAGCCAGGGGCGGAAGTGACCGATGGAGTTTAGTCTCGGGAGGAGGCGGAGAAAGGCCCTTTCTGGCGGGACACGGAGAGAGGAGCATCCAGTTTTAACTGCTGTGTTCATCTGTCTGTGTTGTGAGTTGTTTCTCCCTTAATAAACATCTATTCGACCTATTTGTTTATCCTGACCCTTATTGAACCGCAATATCTGGTGTCAGAAGTGGGATTGAGAACTTTCGCTTAAAACTTAACAAAAGCTTAAAAAATAGTTTTTAGAAACAAAGGAACAGAGACTAGCAAGACTTCTTGGTAGCAGCATTTTCTCAGTTGGATTCGTTTTGTTGTAGACAGAGATTTGCGCGGCTCCTTTAAGAGAGGTTTCCAAAATTAGCATAAGCGGCAAAAAGCCGCCTGGCTTTTAAAGAGCTCTGCTAACAATTCATTGGTGTGTAGGAGAGCTGCAATAAAGGTTTACACTGTGTTTTAAAAATACGCTGGCTTGGGAGAGAAAAAGAAACAGGATACAATGGTTTAAAAAAGAAAAAAGGAAGTAGAATTAATCCTAGTACTCGGCAGACAGAGGCAAGCAGATCTCTGTGATTTCAAAATAAACCTGGTATGGAGTGAATTCCAGGACAGATAAAAGTTACACAGAGAAACCCTGTCTCAAAATATGTAAAAATAGAAGTAGAATAAATAGAGTAATAAGAAAGCCACGTAAAGATGAAAAACACAGAGAGATTTTGGATACTATACACACTTCTGTTGTCTTTAAATTATTTGCTTGCTGAGAAAATAACAACTACTAATAAAAGAAATGCTGCTAGATTAATTCAATTTATATATTTTAAGAATGCTTTGACTCCAAAATTTAAGCCTAAGGACAAGCTACTGGGGAAAAGGATTTCTATTTTTGTTTCCACAGAAAATGAAAAGCTATTGATTTCTTCCAGACTAATGTGGTTTGATCAAGGCAGACCCCCAGAAACAGCTCCCCAGGTGATTCAACATTCAAAGCAGTTGAGATAAAGCCTTGCAGACTACAGCCAAGATTTCTGCATCTTCTTTGGAACCCCATGACAGCGCCCCCTATCAGCAGGAAGTAGTTTGGAAAGAACGACGCCCAGATTCCCAAATATTGTTTATAATGTTTGTTTTCATTTAAATGGGCTTGGTAATAACTGGTTAATAACCACAAGCAATCTTTTTAAAGGTAAAAAGGGAATTATGGCATAGATATGAATACTTTGCTTTGAAATGGATTTTCTTTTATTGATACAATTTAAGGTCAATTTTGTGATATGTATATTTCTCTTGTTTAGGTATTATGTTTATATAGCTCATTGGAAAATGTAATGTATAATTTAATACAGATTATAGTTACCTATGATAATTAAAACTTGGAGTTAAGTTAGTTAGGATTTCTAGATATGCAGAGATGTATCTGAGATAAATAGGCATTCTTCAAACCTTTCAAAGACCTACAGAATATGGCATTTAAAATGGTTTAGGGATTTTCTTGACAATGAGGCACAACTGCTCCTGGTAACACCACCTGCGTCAGAAAGGAAGATGGATATCGAAGAAACGTGTTATGGAGTTTGCTTCTAATATGGCAAGACTAGCCATTTGGGCAAGGTATTGCTCTTCTGGACTGTTTGACTTTATGTTGTAGAAACTGGACAGGACCCACAAAAAGGTGACTGCTGATGCAAGATGGACATTGCTACAGGATTCTTGCTTCATGGAAGAGGCTGCCAGACAGCTAGACAGTCTACAGGACACAGAGAAAAGTGTCCTGCCTTGTTGAGGAGTCTGGACACACACTATGGCCTATGGGCTGAAGATGGAACATTACAGAAGAACTTCGGGTGACTGACCAGGCAATGAGTTGTCTCTGTCATTTCTAGAGTTTATATATTATCCTTCTGTGGTCTTTGATGGAGTTGAAGACAGATAGTTATAGTTATAGTTTCCCTTAGTTAGGATTAAAGATAAGTTACATATAGGACTTTAGACTCACAAAGATAGGATAGATGATATTTTCTTTAAGTCTTACAAAATGTTAATGGACTAAATATTGTTAACTGTGATTCTTATTTGATAACTGTTGTATGGTATATTTTGCTATGTTAAGGTTAAACCCCTTCTTTTACTTTAGACAGAAAAGAGGAAATGATGGGAGATGTTATTCTGTATATATGTTTCTCATACTGGTTAATAAAGCCATGTGGCCAATGAGATAGCAAGATAGGCGGGGCTAGGAGACAAGGAGGAAGAGGAAGTGAGTAGAGGGGAGTCGAGATGTAGCCCGGGAAGAAGCAGGACGCCAGCCACAGCTCCCCCGATAAGACGATCACGTGGAAATACTTAGATAAGTAGAAATGGGTTAATAATTAAGACAGAGCTAGCCCATAAACAATAATGGTACTGGCCAACAGGATTGTATCAAATACAGAGACTCTGAGTGTTATTTGGGGCTGGCGCGGCTGTGGGCGCACGTGGCAGCAGGACCGGGAGGCCGGCAGGGAGACCTGCTGTAACTTAATGGTGTCAGAAGGCTGAACAGACTTAACCAATTAAGGGCTTATTTACCCAGAGAGTCTTCACCAGCGGGAAGGTGTAAGGTAGAAGCCAGTGCCACTTTAATGCGTGGCACTACACGGCTCTCTACAACTATGATTGTTTATGGGCTAGCTCTGTCTTAATTATTAACCCATTTGTACTTATCTAAGTATTTCCACGTGGTTATCTTATCTGAGCATGGCAGGCCGGAATCTTGCTTCCTCTAGGCTCTACATGCTGACTCCTCCTAACTACTTCCCCTTTCCTCCTTGTCTCCTAGCCCGCCTATCTTGCTTTCCCAATGGCCACAGTGCTTTATTTATTAACCAGTATGAGAAACATATTTACAGAATAACATCTCCCATCAGTTTGTCTGTCTCTACCTCTAATGGCTTGAAAACTAAAGCTTTGAATTTTTTAAAAATCATTACTTCAATGTTTTGCTGTTGTAATGTAATTATATCATTTCCACCTTCCTTATCCTCCCTCTAAGCCTCTCAAATGCCCTTTGTTCCTTTTCACAATTATTCCTTCTTATTTCAATATATACTTGATATATATTGATGTCTTTGATTATTTACTTAATTGATTATTTACTTCATCTATTAATTGAGGTAAAGAAAAATAAATACCCAAGATCACCTTCTTAAATATCTTTCATCTTGTTTCTCTAAATAACCATACTTTTCGTTTTCATTTTCATTTATTTTTATGAATATTTTTATTTAAATCTTTTATTAATTTTACTAACCAACCATTGTTGTCCTTCCTCCCTTCCTTTTGCTCCCCTCTAACTTCCCCCAAGCGACCTCCCTCTCCACTGCTCAAAAAGGGTAAGGCCTTCCAAGAGGAGTCAATAAAGCCTGTCACATTAAGTTGAGGAAGGACTAAGCCCCTCCCACTGCATTAAGGCTGAGCAAGGCATCCAATCATAGGGATTGGGCTCCAAAGTGCTAGCTCATGCTCTAGGCTGAGATCCTTATCCCACAGCTAGGGTCCTCTCAAACAGACCAAGCTACACAACTTTCTTCCATATGTAAGGTACCTAATTAGTACCATGCAGACTTCCCAGGTGTTCATCTATAGTCCATGAGCTCCCATGACCTTTAGTCAGCAGTCTCTGTAGATTTCCCCATCATGATATTGACACCCTGCCTTGCTAGTATAATTTCTCCTCCCTATCTTTGACTCAACTAGTAGAGCTCAGCCTGGTTCTTGGTTGTGGACCTCTGAGTATGCTTCTATTGGCTACTAGAGGAAGGTTCTTTTCCATTCTTTGCTTGAGAGGCATCTAGGTTGTTTTCAGGTTCTCGCTAGTATGAATAATGGTGCTATGAACACAATTGAGCAAGTGTCCTTGTGGTATTATTGAGCATCCTTTGGGGACATGCCCAAGACAGGTATAGCTTGAGGTTGGTGGACTCTCAGTTTTCTGAGAAACCACAATACACTTCATCCAATTGATTCAGGGGGTATCTGTGACTCTCAGGGTTATTGATGCTTCCATGAGACTTTTAGATTAGAGGGTCCAATCTAATGTGATGAAGTGGCCTTCCTGCAGGAATCTTGCCTGCTGACTGCCTAATGGGGCTGCCCTTTTAATTTTTAAATATTTCATATTGCATAAGGAAAAACTTCTCTTTATTTCTTATTTTACATATGTATCCCAGTTCCCTCTCTGTCTCTCCAAACCTCCTTCTCTTCCACCTTCCTATGTCCCCAGGCCACCCTCTCTTCCTATCCCACCCAACAACTCTACATGTAGGGTGATACCTTCCTGGAGGGGTCATCTAAATCTGTCAAGTCATTTGGAGTAGGGAGTAGGGCTTCACTCCTGCCTCTATGTTAAGGGAGTAACCCTCCATGGGGATTGTGCTCCAGAAGTCATTTTGTCCCTTAGATTGCCCAGGCCTTCTAACTGAGACCCATGTTCAATGGGTCTGATCTGGATTCCCAACTATCAGTCTGGGGGGCCCATTAGCTCCTCCTTGTTTGGTTAGCTGTCTCTGTGGGTTTCTGTAGCCTGATCTTGTCCTCCAACTCTGCATTAGGATTCCAGTTTCCAGTTCAGCTAAGTGTTTAGCTGTTGGTATCTGCTTCTGTATCCATCAGCTAGTAGTTGAGGGAGAAACTTGTCTTTACAGACACATATTCTCTTTGTACTCTATCAGATGATGTCAGGTCCAAGTATATATTTGACTGATGAGGAATCCATAGAAAAAATATTGAGGTACTCTGAGATATTACACATGCATGCCAATCTTCTTTTGAATGGCTTCATTTCAAAAAACAATCCATGCCATTATTCTTATGAAATCTCAAAGCAAACCCTGACCCAGTATCCACACTTCCTCTTGTTAGATGACACCTACTCCAACAAGGCCACACCTACTCTAACAAGGAACATTTCCTAACTCTCAAGTATTATCTCTTCCCCACAAACAAGCATTCAAATATATGAGCCTGTAAGACTGTTCTGGCTGATACCACCACAGTCCACAAAATGACCCAGAGAGTGCATAGAAAACTTAGAGTGATGGAACGTACCAGGAGATAATTAGGCTGCATACAGAAAGTCTATCTTTGAAGGGTTTAGGGATCCTATACTCTCCGATTCTGCCGTTTGTTTCTTAGCTAAGTTATGAGTCAGCTTTACTACATTGTCCCATAATATTTGTCAAGGTCAAATACTATGATTCAAACCAGTCATAATCTGGGACTCTATGCCAAAATAAACCTTGTATGCTTATTCTAAATGATTTGTTTCAGGCATTTGTTATACTACCAGAATGTTGAATAAGGGAGTCCAGAATATTCTTTGTGCAAATATAGTTATAATCATGATGATATTTGTGTAATCAATAGTAGGGAATAATAAGAAAGCAACTAAGTAAAAACCTAAGCTAAAATACAAAATAGTATTTCATTTTTTATATATTAACTTATTTTTCTATATTTATTTTACATATCAATCCCAGTTTCTTCACCCTCCCTCCCATTTTTCTTCTCACCCTCTCATGCGCCCCGAACACCCTCCACTCCCATCCTCCCCCAATCCACATATAGGGTGATGCCCTTCAGGAGGGATCATCTAAATCTGTCAAGTCATTTGGAATAGGGACTAGGACTACTCTCTTGTCTCTTGGTTAAGGGAGTATCGCTCCATAGGTGATGTGCCCCTAAGTCCTTTTGTGCACCAGGAATACATCCTGGTTCCACTGCTGAGGTCCCTTAGACTGCTGATGCCTTCTGGCTGAGTTCCATGTTCAGGGGGTCTGAATCAGTCCCATGCTGGATTCCCAGCTATCAGTCTGGAGGCCTATTAGTTCCTCCTTGTTCAGGTCAGCTGTCTCTATGTGTTTCTACAGCCTGGTCTTGTCCTCTCTTTCTCTCTCTGCATCTGGATTCCAGTTCGGGTTAGTGTTAAATTGTGGGTATTTGCTTCTGTTTCCATCAGCTACTATAAGAGAAGTCCATTATGGTGAATAAGTTAGTTGATCTCATTATCTGGGAAGGGCATTTATGGTAGCCTTTCCACAGTTGCTCAAATTATTCGTTGGAATCACTTTTGTAGGTCTCTGGACATTTGTCAGGGATGAATTTTCTCTTTAAACATATAATAGCTCCCTCTTTTATGGTCTCTCTCTCTTTCTCTGTCTCTGTATCTGTCTCTTTCTTTTCTCTCATTTATTCCTTTCCTAACTCAATCTACCCAGTCAAGCGCTATCATCTCCGCTTCTCTTTCTTCTAGTTTCCTCTCCACTCAATGCCCCCTCAACGCCCCATGTGCTTTGGAGATCTTGTCCCTTTTTCCTTCTGTGAGGGACTTATATGAAGTCTTTTAGAATCCTCCTTGTCTCCTAGTACCTCTGTGTATGTATTATAGGCTTGTGATCATTTGATCTATGTCTAAAATCCATATATGAGAGAGTACATACCATGATCCTCTTTTTGTGACTGGGTTACCTCATTCAGGATGGTTTCTTCATGTTTCATTCTCTTGTCAGCAATTTCATAATTCCATTATTTTATCTGCAGAGTAGTATTCCATTGTGAAATTGTGCCACATCTTCTTTATCCATTCTTCAGTTAAGGGGCATCTAGGTTGTTTCCAGGTTTTTGCTATTACAAACAATGTTGCTATGAACATAGTTGAGCACATATCTTTGCTCTATTAATGGGGATCATTTGAGTATATGCCTAAGAGTGGGATTTTCTCTCCAGGACCTTCCAGCCTTGAGAATTTCCATGGAGAAATCAGATGTAATATTGAAAGGTAATATTGATATGCTACCTGGCCTTTTTCCTTTTTTGCTCTTAATATTCTTTCTGTATGATAGGTGTTTTGATTATTATGTGTTGAGGGGTGTTTCTTCTTTGGTCCAGTCTATTTAATGTTCAGTATTCTTCTTGTACTTTCATGGGCATGTCCTTCTTCAGATTGGTAAAGTTTTCCTCAATGATTTTGTTGAATATATTTTCTGTACCTTTGAGGTGGGCTTCTTTGCCTTCTTCTATGCCTATTATTCTTAGGTTTGGCATTTTCACAATGTCCCACATTTCCTGGATATTTTTTGTTAAAGATTTGTTGGATTTATGTTTTCTTTGATCAATGAATATTTCTTCTAGTTCGTCTTCAGTGCCTGAAAGTCTCTCTTCCATCTCTTGTATTCTGTTGGTTATGCTTGTGTCTGTAAGTCCTGGTCTTTTGCCCAGGTTTTTATTTCCAGCTTTTCTTCAGTTTGTGTTTTCTTTATTGTTGCTATTTCAGTTTCCAAATCTTGAACCGTTTCCTTGACCTATTTAATTGTCTGTTGTTCTGGGTGGTCCAGAGCAGGGGCCTGGAGATGAGAGTCAAAGATCAGGCTCCAGCAGTGGCCCAGAGATGGGTGTCAAAGATCCCTCTGGCTGGGACACAGGATGTTCCTGCAAGGATAGGTGGATCTCTGGGAGAGGCCTGAAACTCCAGCAGAAGATCAGAGGAGTGGGTTAGAAATCAGACTGGTAGGGAGTCAAGGTGTTCCTGCATGAATAAGCAGGCCTAGTGTGCTCAGAACAGCTCCAGGAAGTTCCAGGAAGGTGGCAGGATTGTTGGATCCACCCTCTGTCCTAGTTCTCAACCAGAGTGGTGGACAGTGGGCAGGATAGGGCACTGGGTAGGGGGAGGGTAGGCTCTTGGTGGGGGTTGGGGGGTGTGTATCAGAGCACCAGGAGCACTCTTGCTAGGGATAGAACACAGGGAGAGCAAAATCTGGGGCCAATCCAGGGAGTTCCCATGGAAGGGTGTGGGGGACATTCAAGCTGAATTGGTTCCAGACTCACCTCTAGCAGAGGCCCAGGGATGGTTGTCAAGTATCTAGTAGGCAGGAACTTAGGATGGCCCAGCATGGATAGGCATGTTTAGCCTGGGCCTGGCACTCTCCAGCTGAGGCCTCTAGCAGAGGCCCAAAATAGTAATTTTAAATGCACCATTTTTCATTTTGATGGAAAAGATAATCTTTAACTCTATAATGATTATTTTAATCTAATTAATTCCCAATGCCACAGTACTCCAAATGATTCATATTCATCATTAAATTCTAAAATCCCTTTTTCTCATACTCAACCCTCATATTTTACAGCAGAGAATAATGTGGAATCCTTTCCTTCCCAGCTTCATTAGCATTGTAATTTCTTGCCAAGAGGATCAAGTTCATATACTTGAATTTAACTTCAAGTTGAAGTGTATACTAATCCAGTTAAAACCTCTTTACAATTCTGACATAAATTAATGAAGTTTCCAAATGTTTTGTCAAATACATTTAATGATGCAAGAGATCTAATCACAATTTTTTTCTTCACAACATCATGAGTCTCTTGTTATAAACTCAGTGGGAGATTTTGAAATTTAAAATGAATATAATAATTCATATGACAAATCATTCACAGACTGTATTTTATAATTTTTACTAGCTGACTTATTTATATTCACGTGATATTGAAGTACTAAACAACTTAGTATTTCATTTAACTTAAGTTGTTGTTGTATTATTTAAGCAAACAATTAAAACAAACATATTAACCAAGGTTTGTGAAGGTAACCAAGGTAACCTCAGGGGTTATAAGGACATGCTGATCTTTCAGAGGACTCAAATTCATTTCCAAGTACTTAGGTGGTGGATCATAAACATATACAACTTAATTCCACGGGATTCAGTTCTTTCTTCCAGTTCTTGAGACACCAGGCACATACATGGTGAACATATACATATGCAGGCAAACACATACACACAAAATAAAAATATGTGAATCTTAAAAATAGTGGTCTGTGAAGGTTTTGTTTACATTTTATTCAGTAGTCAACAACATGTATTAATCTGGAGAAGTTATTATATTATCACTTTAAACAACAAAATGAGTATGAGAAACTCATTATAATTATATTGAATGGTAGATGTTATATTACTCTTGACAAAAATTTTCAGGGACAAGTCTTGCCCTGGCAGATAATTATGAACTTGGATTTAACTTTGTGCAGGAAATGTGAAAATAGAATATCACATTTCAATTCTTCATTGAGTTAGTCACAATATCCTCAGAAATGGTCTAGATTAATTCAGAAGTGCTTGTGAATAAGTAACCATCTAATATGAGATGATATTGAATCATTAAAGAGGTATTAAAAATGCAAGCCTCTTACTGAGTGAATAAACTCAAATGTATTCTTTCTGACTTACATGGTTCTGTGCCTTCCACTATGTAAATGGTTAAATTTCCTTTGACAAAGGGACTCAAGAGAGAAATAGCTTCCCTCTATCTACATCAAATCAGGATATGATATTCATAATGACTTTTTAAACTCTCATGTACATAATATAACAACACAATAAATTTTAATGAAATGTTATATCAGCATTCATAGTAATTGAAGAAATTATTAAAAGCAGCAAATTTCCTCTCTAATAAAAAAATTAAATACTAAAAAAAATTTAAATACTAAATGAGAATATGTAATATCTATTTCTATTTAAAAAATGGAAAATTATCAGTAAGGTCAAATAAAATAAATTGAAACTATAAAATCAAATTTCTTTGTTATTATACAGAAAAGCAGAATCAAATGGTGTGATAGAAACTATGTCCTGCCAAACCTAGAACATTTAGACACCAACCCTTTCATAAAGACACCATTTCCATGTTTTTGAAATCCAAACACACAGAAATGATCCTCTTCTCTGTCTTCTTTTTCATTCCATATCTATGTATCACTGATATTCTCTCTTCTGTCCTCATATTTCCCAACAATGAAAACTCTTCCTCAATTTTTCTAGAATCTCCTTCCATAGTACATCCTAGACCTAAACGATTGTTTCTTAAATGGGTTTCCAGAAGATGCTAAATTAAACTTGTTCTCACTTACAAATGTCCTCATTCCTTAGCCTTCTTCCAGATCCCTGGAGTCCACTTTCTCTCTGTGAACTAACTTCTATTTATAGTTTTCCACACTTAATTATCCAAGGCTGAGGACAAAAAGAATTGCTCTACCACTATTTGCATTGCCACAAAATACTGTTTTATCACTTGCCTAAATAATGAAGCAATACAGTAAAATAAATGGAACTTTATTTCAGCATTAATACTATTTGAAAAAAAAATTAGTAAATTGTTTCATCTGGCTCTCCAAGGTTTAAAAGTGTCTCCCAATTCCCCTCATACCACATTCTTTTCCTAAACTTCAGAACTGGATAACCTGATTTCTGTTTGTTTTTCTGGGGTTTTGTTTTGTTTTCATTTTTTTTCCACCCTCAGTATATCTTTGAGCCTTCTGTATTTAAAGGCTAAATTCTTTGAGGTGTGTAGCCTTATTAAAGTAGATTCTATTTTCAGGTTTGAAAGGACTTGTGTTAGCTTCCTAGTGTTGACATAACAATGAACTGCAATCCAAGGGGATTACAACAAAGAATACATTCCTTGTTTCTAAAAGTCAGAATGTCAAAATCAATGTCAGCCAGGGATGCTTCCCTCTGATGGCTGTAAAGAATCCTTCCCCACTAACTCTTGCTAAGATCTATTAATTTATCAGAGTATTCACAATTCCTTCACTTGCTGCCCCATTAGTCCAGTTTTTCCTCTGGTTCCTTGGCTGACTTCCATCTGAAGCAGTGTGTCTCTATCAATGCCCCTTCTAGTTTAGAATACCACCCATTGAATTTAAGGGCCATCCTGGCTCAGTAGGCCCTCACCTTAACTTGTTTTCACTCACCTTAACTTGTTTTCACAAAGGCCATGTTTTCTTGTTTTGAGTTTACAAACCTTCTAGCTGCTATTCTTACTCTCTAAGTAAAAGGTCACATTCTGCAAACAGACCAATCATTTATGACAATGGAGATATATTCCCATTAACTCTGTTTAAATACTATGTTGATGCTAGAACTCGCCCATTTTTAAATGCAACCCATTTTTTAAAAGATGTTTCAGAAGCACAGAAAACAAATACATAGAACGCTCTCTGAAACATAACTAGACATGTGTTTCCCCTTGATTCTCTTCTTGAACTCTACAGAATGAAGGAGATTACCTTGTCAATACTGTTAACAATTGAATGATTAAAGATAGTTTAATCCTTAGAAGATCTTCTCTAGGAAAAAGATTACCATTTTACATGATTGCATTTCAAAAATATGTCACGAACATACTGATAATCATGACATGTGTCTGTTAGGAAACCTGATTTAGTTCCAGTTGTCTCATTTTTTTAAGGAATGTCTCCTAATTGCCTAGTTTCACATATAATTAGAGTTTGTCTTCTTATAATGGCTCTGATGTGAGACAGATATGGCTATGAATCCTAAATTTGCCACAAAATAACTGTTTTGACATAAAAATTAAATAATTTCCCTAAGCTTTGACTTTCAGCTTGTTAAAAGGAAGATGTAGCATTTCCATAAAGAGTTAATGAAAGTAGTAATCAGATAATAGATTGTTAGCATAGTGCTTGCTAGGCATACCGGTGATGTATGATAACTTTGTTGCTCTGGCTATATGGAAATTTCATTGAACACCACTAAATCTGTTATGTTAAACATGGGCTACAACCCTATGTTGCTTCTTGTCCTGGTCATAGCTCATGTGGACTCGTGCATGGTTTGACAGACCAAAATATTCTTATCTTGCTGTGTATAAAAGAAAAGTAGTTCCAAACACTAAGACTTCAAATGATCAGGGGCCTGAAGTATATAATTTCTCATTTGAATGGGGTTTTCCAGTTCTTTAATCTCTATTATTTATCATGAAGACAACTGAGGAGGAAATTGGGGCATGCTATGATTTTTCTAAAAGGAATCAACATCTCCTACTTGAACTTTATCTGCTTTTAAGACCCTGTTTCTCTGTTCACTACCTATCCATTACCAATCCTTGGGAAATGCGGCAGAAACACCCAGCTATTGTCTGGTAGACACTTTTTATTTCCATTTCTCTTTAAAAGTAGATTCTTCTCTCAGAAAGGGGATAGAAAAATGAAATTTATATTTTGTAGCTTCCATTGTAACTATAAATAACTCTTTGATAAAATTCTGTTACATTAGCCATAAGTAAAATATTGTATGGGATTCCCATGGTCTAAGTATTACTCATGAATAATAACCATTCTGACAAACATAAAGGGAGCCCATCACTACTGGACGTGCTTCGTAAGAGGTGCTATGAATTCTTCAAGGTGAACGGGAAGTACACAAAGTATAAGAAAACAAATATCTCATGGGTAAACATTCACAAAGTATTTTTAGCTCTAGCATTCAAAAGTATTAATAATAACAGCATTTATCAATGTAATGATTACACAACATCAAGGGATATAAATAAATTATAATCTCCAAACTATAAAACTGAATTAGTAATAAAAATACAGCTTTTTACATAATGGAAGTTCAGTTGTTAGCAACTTAAAATATACTTTTTAGTTAATTGTTTAATAAAATTCCCATGTAAACTTGAACAGAATTATCCAAGATAATCAGTACAAAAAACAATCAAGTCATACATATATACAAATACATATAGGTGTGTGAATATATGCATACATACATACATACATACATACGTACACACACATATACACAAACAAACAGACACACACACATACAAACTCACATAAACACCCATTATATTGTGTGACACTGTTCCTGAGGAGGCATGGACCACTCTACTAACCCAGATAGGGAATACATAGGAAGATCATTAAATCCCAGCTTGGCAAACCAATACATTTGTTCTATCATACAAGGGTATGACAGAAGAGTTTCTTATTGGAGCAAAAATTACTCAAAGACAGCTGTGTCACAAAAAGGTTATCCGGCATGAGTAAAAGCTCATGAAAACTGGACATGTGGAACATTCTGAACAACTTTCAAGCAGTTCAGGAGGTGGGAGAGTGTCTTTGCCAGGAGGCTTAGTTGGTAGGAACTTGTGCCCTGTAGCTCAGCTGCTCTCTGTTTTTTTCTGGACAGCATAGTAATCTCTATTCAACTGCTGTGAGACCACTAAGATGTTTGGCCTGTCTGAGGGTGTCTTTCAGCAGCCTGAACTGCTTACATGTGTTCAGAGCGGAGATATGTGTTGAATCAGGTCAGTTTCAGAAACTTTTGCATTGTGTACTGCCTGCCTTGAGAAGGATCTATGCAAGATGGGATGTTTCATCTCCTTTTAGAACACCCTGTCCTAACCAGATTTCCTCTAATGTAGGGCCTTTTACTTCTGAGGACAATAATACTTGAACACATATATGTACAAATGCACACAGACGCACACACACAGAGAGACACACACACGTATGCACATATCTATATACATATTCCCCCACCCCCCACACATACAAAGAAAATAGAAAAGAACTTAAAAGTAAAAGTCCTAATTCTGTAATAACTACTTAATATTTAAATGGATTATATCCTCAATAGAGTGGCTGATAAAAAAAGCAACAAAAAGAAAAGGCCCACTACCCAATTATTGACAGGGACTCGCTTTAATTTTAAACAAGAAATGATGGGAAATAAATGAATGGAAATTATATAAATGTGCCTAACATCCAAACACATCATGTTGCAGCATAGACATTGTTATATCTGAAGGTATGACTAATTCATCACAATATTAATAGGAGCCTTTAATACCCCATATTAAATAATGAGGGGACATTTAAACAGAACACCAAAGTGCTAACAGAGACCAGTAATAACACTATTTTCCAAGCATTCCTAAAACAGACACACACAACCTACACAACAGCAAAATTTGAGCCACTATGTGAATTCTGGGAATGGGACACAAGTCCTCTGCAAAATCAGCAAGCATTCTTGACTGACAGCTTCTACCACATTTTGCATTGTATGCGACACACAGTTTCTCAATCCAATCATAATATCAAAAATAAGAAGGCACATGCACATTTTACAATGAATGATGAAGTCTCTAGCTCAACATTACTTCTTTTAACTGTAAAACACAATTTTAAAAAGGGAAATCTAAGACAAAAAGGTATGTGTTACAAGATGATAGCAAAGATAATAGTATCATAAATCATATACTTCAAGTTTGTGCTCTATGATTGACTTTAAATGAATTTTCAAAATAATATTGAAAAGAACATTCATTTCAAATGTCCTAATGTCAGTTTAACAATCAGTTTTATTTTTTAAATTAAACCATAATTATTACATATTTTGTAGTTTCATTAACTTAGTATGCACTTAGAATTGCTCTTCAATTTCACCTTCTCTAAATATTAGCATGCAGAATATATAAATATGCTAGTGTTCGGAATACAAGAATAACTAAGATGGTGAAACTCTAACACTTATTTTCAGCTACTGCTCCCAGTCATTTTTATATAATAATTAGGTCTAATAAATTGGTTCATAACCTAGGAAACCATCCTGTATGAATCGATATAATCTGCCAGCTTTTTTTGTTGTCATAAAAACTAATTACAGCCAGCATGCTAACACGAGACATATTCTAGGCAGAGTTGATTAATATACTAAAGCTCAGGAAGAAGCCTATTCATACCATGTTAAAACAACTTATATAAGTGCATTTTGTTATGTTTTCTGATATACCATATCCTATTTAAAATTCTAACATATATATGCTAGAATTAATATGCATACAAATATATTTAATGAGTTAATAAAGTAAGTTTTTTGAGAGGGAATACAGTATTATTTTTATTAATGAATGATTCCATAATCCCCTGTCATTCCAGAATAAACAGTGTATCAGCATAACTTTACCAGCAATCCAGTCACTCATACTTAGAAGCTGAGGTGATACCACCCTTGCCTCATTGTGACAATGTGAGTTATCCAAAGGTTTTTAAATACAACATTGGTATTCACTGAACTTCCTCAACTTTAGAATTCAAAATGTAGTTTATGAAATGAAAAGGATATAATTATAGCCCTGAAACAACTAAGCAATAGTTTGTGTGAAAATAATAGAGATCCTGAGAGTGAGATATTTATGACTCAAAGGTTTTATATTTAAAGCATTAGAAGAAAATATGAGTCATTATTTTCAGTGAAGTACACTTTTATAAATTCTTTCCAAGTGATTGAGATACTGGCAGTATAACATAAAAAATGCAATTTTAATGTATCAGCATCTCTAACTGAATATGAAATGCCACTAAATCTTCTGTAAAACAAAAGAACTTTACCTCAAATAAACCCATGTAGGAAAATACAATCTATCATAGATACACTCATGTGTACTATATGCATATACACATACATGTATTAAGGTGGCATATATAATGTTTATATTAAAATACAAATTCGTAATACTACCAAGTAAATGAATGTACATAATTCCTTAGTGCCATCAATCTTCAGTGAGTTTTCAAAATTTGCACCTTTGTAAGGAAATACAAGGATCATGATCTGGATGTAGAGAAATCAAAGAAATTCACCATTTATATGTGTCTCTGTTGATCTTTCCTTCTACTTGAGATTTGTTGAAAGCTAGAATGAGCTATCTCTTTTTCTCAAAACATGGTTTCTCTGTGTAGCCCTTGCTGTCATGGAACTTTCTCTGTAGACCAGCTAGCCTTAAGCACACACAGAGACCTGCCTGTCTCTGTCTCCAGAGTGTTCAGATTAAAGTGTGCCTCACCACTGCTCAGCTAAAAACAGAGTACTTAGTCTCAATAGTTTCATGACTGCATTTTAAGGGCCCTTGTTATTTCATGTTTTGATAGAAATTCACTTTTTAATTTTGTAACTACTTCTGAGTAATAGAAATTTTTATGTCCCTGAAATAAAAGGCCATAATATCTGACCATTTTAGATTTGCCTGACAGAAGTCATTAATGATAGTTATCATCACCCATTAAAGCTTATAATATGGTGATTCTAATATAATGTAATAGCTGGGATATTTTCATAAATCAAAGCTTCATATAAGAATTATTTTGTTATCATATAATGTGGCTTATATATACATAAGAAAATAAACCCTTGATACTTACTATTAAAAAAAGAAGATTTCTAGAATAACAAAAGGAGTTCCTAGACAAGCATCTTTTTTTAGGGGGCATTTGTTAATGCAGAGACTCAGAACTGGGCCTATGGCTGTTCTCAGAAGAAGGTGGTGAATTTCCAGTCCTAAAGGAGATATTCTTACAAATAGCCACAGCTAGGTCAAGGAACAAATTCATGGAAGGAGTAGAGATATATAATCACCAGTTAAAACTGTATTTGGGATATGGCTGTTTCATTCAGGAATTCACATCATCTGTTTAAGATCTGTGCAAGATCAACCTATTCAAAATTCCCAAATAGAAGATAGTGGTCCAACATCTACCTGGTAAGTTATTTGTAGCTGATTGTGACTGGGACAGAGCTAGTAATTGCTCTAATAGGTTTTCCATGCTAATTTTCTGTAATTAGTTATTTCCCTCTCCTTCTCTCCCTCCAACTCTTCTCATGCCCCCAACATCTTGCTGGTTCATGACCTCTCTTTAACTATTATGTATATTGTCTGTTTTTCTTTAAAAAAATAGGCATAATATACATTAAAATGCATATTAAAGTAAAAGTGTGTGTGTGTGTGTGTGTGTGTGTGTGTGTGTGTGTGTGTGTGTGTGTGTAAAACCTGCTGGGTCCAGTTAGTGTTGCTCTTGTGCTCATATGCTTAGGAATTACTATTAACTGGACAACCTACCCTGAGGCTCATCACTGGAAAACACTTCTATTCTCCTCCCTCAGCAACTACTAATTGCCTGTAGCTTTCCTAGAGCTGGGACTTCATATGATTTACATCATCCTCATCAGCATGTCAAATAGTGTTACTATTGGAGAGGTCTACTTTAGGAAACTATATTGTTAAGATTCCATGGCTACAGTTTGTTTGCCATAATATGAAGACACTCACAGACATCTTCTCTCTGGTTCTTATAATCTTTCCATGTCCTCTTCCATTATGTCCCTTAGTTTAGACACACTGTTCTCAGGTGTGCTCTGAATTTTGTCCAGCTGAGGATTTGTATTATGGTTTCCCTCTTCTAAAAATAGAAGCTTGTTGGATAAGGAATAACAGTTACACTTTTATAAGGTGAAGTGTAGTACATGAGAATATATATATATATAGATATAGATAGATAGATAGAGAGAGAGAGAGAGAGTATAAAAATATAAGTATTTAGGATGCAGTTAAGGCTTATACTAGTTTATGAAGTAGTTGTAGGTTCTTCTCTGCGACATAATCAGCCCAGTCCTGAGTATTTCTCTAGGTTTCCAGTATCAGTTATGAATTACATATTTAGCAGGCCATAAGTCCAGTTCCGTCAGATGGTTGTTGGTTCTCACTAAGATATGTATCACTATTAAATGTTTGAGAGTGTCTTGCCATGCTGGGCAATATTATGCTTCATACACTTACAAATGTGAACAGTTATTCATTCGTTTTCTCTCTAGGAAGATTGCATAGCAACTATGAGAGCTCATCCTCACAGAGGAAGCTTCCAGTTCAGTGACAGCTTCCTCCAAGTGTTGCACAAAAAGTATCTGTGTTTTGCCTTCAAGATCTAGGAGGCAACTAGTGGTAATAGCAGTAGCCTTTATTGTCTTGGGAGTACCTTTGACTCTGTAAACCAACAACTGAAAGGGAGGTTTCCAGTGCCTGTCTCTAGGTAACCACTTCCCTAGACACTAAAGCTACTTTCTCCTATGATCCCTTTTCCTTTCCTGTTTTTTGTGGGTATTCTAGATTATATACTCACATCCAAAGATGGGGACCTAGACTCTAAAAATAAAAAGAGACAACTTGTAATATTTTAAATTCTGGGACTAGGTTAATTTGCTCAGTATAATAAAATTTAGTTCTATTCATTTTTCAGAAATTTTTATAGCTTTTTTCCTATTCTTTAATTTATAAAATTCCATTATATATAGGTACTACATTTTCATCCATTCTTCTTTTGAAAGGCATGTAACTCATTTCCATTTCCTAGCTATTATGAATAAAGTGGTAGTAAAAAATGGCTAATCAAGTGGCTATGAATTAGGATATAAAGTTCTTTGGTCATATGCCAAGGAGTAACATAGCTAAGTTAATTTTAAGCTCTCTGAGCATGTTTTGAATGATACTGTAGTGGGTGAACCAGATTGCAATCTCATTAACAGTGAAAAAGAGTTACTCTTTACACAAAGTCTCAACAGCATTTGTTGACAAATGTTTTGTTAAACTTAGCTATTCTGAATGAGTTAAGATGAAATCTCAGAAGTAGTTTTAATTTTCGTGTTCCTAATTGCTAAGGATGTTAATCACTTTTAAGGTGTTTATTAATACTTTTTTCTTTTTTATTTTGAAACAGTCTTACTTTACATCCCTCTCCATCCCTTCTTCCCACTCCTCACACTTTCCCCCACACTCATTCTCATCCTCTCCTTAGATGTTATTGGTTCCCCATGGGAGGTTTCATCATCTCTGTCACATCACATGAGGCAGAACCAAGAGCCTCTCTGCCTGTATCTAGGCTGAACAAAGTGTCTCTCCATAAGGAATGGGCTCCAAAAGACAGTTCATGCACTAGGAATAAATACTGGTTGCCGTGCTAGTGGCCCCACCAACTGCCCATGCCACCCAACTGTCACCCACATTCAGAGGGCCTAGTTTGGTCCTGAGCTGTCACTCTGGAGGAAGTGTGCTCACAAATGCTGGGTCCGCTGTTTCTGTGGGTTTTCCCATCATGATCTTGACACCATTGCTGATATTATCACTCCTCCATCTCTACAACTGGACTCAAGGAGTTCGGCCCAGTGCTTAGCTGTAGATCTCTGCACCTACTTCTTTCAGTTATTGGATGAAGGTGCTACGTTGACAATTAAGGTAGTCATCAATCTGATTACAGGAAAAGGGCAGTTAATGCACCCTCTCCACTATTTCTTAGATTCTTAGGTGTGGTCATCCTTGTGGATTCCTGGGAATTTCCCTAGTGCCAGGTAGATGGCTCAGCCATTAAAAGCTAGGCTTATAACCAAAATATTAGCTATTTTTAAATCTTCTAATGTGGTCTCTCTATTCAGAACTGTAAATTTTTTTAAATATATTTTTTCAAGAACTTCATTCATGAGTACTGTATCTAAACCCCACTTTTACCTCCTTCCCCCCTTCAACTCTTCCCATGTCCCCTCTCAAATTCATAAACTCTATTTTAATTAATGTTACCTGTATGTACACATATATGTATACTTGCATGTGTGTATACTTAAAAGTGTGTGTGTGTGTGTGTGTGTGTGTGTGTGTGTGTGTGTGTATAACCTCCTGAATCCTGACAAAAACTGTGTGACTTCTTAGGGAACATGACCTGAGAATAGAAAGAACAAGCTCTACTTGTGGCAAGCCTCTGGAGCACTAACTCGTTTTAGCAAAGCCAATAGAAAGTTTAGTGCATAATTCTTGGCATGACCCCAGGAACTTATCTGCTACCTGATCTCCTTGCGTTCTCTATGCTAGCCATATTGCTAGCTACCTTAAGTTTCACTTTCTCAGTCTTGGATAATGTAGCTATTACAAAAGGAAAATTTTCCCCTGATAATTCTTCTCTGAGTGAGTCAGAGGGAATGTTGTTAAAAATACAGTGTCCTGATTCAGTCCCTAAAGCCTTTGATGTTTCAAGGGTGACCATGGGTTCAGTCTTTTGAAGAACAGGATGTTGTCTTTCCAATGGGCCTTGTGACTTGCCTAAAACAGTCACAGTACCTCAAAGTTTAATATTACGTATTTACCTAACTTTTATGGAGAGAATGATTGTAACCTCAAGAGTATTGGTGAAGTGCTAATAATAGATAATATCAAGAGTTAATGGGCTTCAAATGATTCTGCTGAGCCACCTGCATAGGACAGAACTGGACCTTCTGGATATGGATGACAGTTGTTTGGCTGAGGCAATCTGTGGAGCCACTGGTAGTAGGACCAAAACTTATCCCTAGTGCTTGAACTGGCTTTTTGGAGTCCATTCTCTTTGGAGGAATACCTTGCTCAGTCTAGATAAAGGGGAGAGGGCCTCAGTACTGCCTCAAAAAAATATGTCAGAATTGGTTGACTCCCCAAGAGGGTTGCCTTACCCTCTCTGAGAAGCATAGAGTGGGGTGGAAGGAAAGTGGGTAGAGCAGGAGAAGGAGAGGGAGTAAGAACTGGAATTGGCATGTAAAATGAAAAAAAAATATTGCTTTAAAATAAAATAAGAAAAGACAAGAAAAAAGTTAATGGAAACAGTCTGGAGACAGGGAAAGAAGCAGAATTTGAGGGACCCAAGGTGCCCTCATTTCTAATAGCTGTGCTAGCCAATACTGTAAGAAGTCAAGAGTACAAGGACATAAGAAGGGGGGAAAAGTGCCAACTGTTATAAGTTTCTAAGTTATGTTGCTTATAGGATAAAAGTAAGGAGCTTGGTATATCCCCAGAGGAGATGGAGTAGTAGAGAAAGAATGAATTTATCCATCTTTGGCTGGTGAGTTAATTGTGAGGACCCAGACCCTGTCAGATGTAAATATTAACCACAAGAGATGAATCTGTCACTCACCCTGCATGACACTGTAACTACAAATGCTGCCACTTAGACACACTAGTCTATCTGTAGGTGTGTCTCCTTCCAAAACATCATTTGGGTCTTGGAATACTGCTTATACTTCTAACTTTAGAGCTGTAGATCAAATGGGTAATGGTTACTTGGTGGGAAAGTTGTGGGACAGAAGGAGAAACTGTCAAAGGACAAACTGGTAATTGTTGTAACCATTTTTAGAGACTTAAGGAAACAAAATTCAACATAAAACTATTCATAAAATTCATTAAAATTGCATGAACAAAAACGACTATCTGGGACCACTTGTTTGAAATGGGAAGTGACAATTTCTTCCTTCATGGATGACATCCATCCCAGGGGTTGGACCCAATTGGAAATAGGCTTCCAAAACGTTCCTTTAGCTTCACTAATATGTAAATATGCTCAGTTATAGCACCTTTTATACTTGAGTCATTTGTTTTCTTGGCTCTTTGTTTTATGAGTTTGTTGTAAATTCTGGATATTAATCCTCTCTCAGATGTATACATAGCACAGTTTCCTCTGTAGGTTTGCTTGTCACTAGACTTATTGCTTCTATAGCTGTAATGCAGCCTTTTAATTTTATAATGTCTCAGTTGTGATTTGTTGGCCAATATTCCTGAGCAAATGACATCCTAGACAGATAGTCCATTCCTGTATCTGTATCTTCTTATGTTTTGGTTTTTGTTGTTTTTGTCTTAGTGGTTTCACACTAAAGGCTTTAATCTGTTTGGAGTTTATCTTTGTGCAAGGTGATAGGTAGGGTCAAATTTCATTCTTGTACATAAGAGCTTACAATCTTCCTGGCAAAATTTGTTGAAGAAACTGTCTTCTCTCCACTATGTTGTTATGAGCAGGTTTTCCCTGCCGCCTGGTCAGCCCCAATAACACACAGATGCTGTATTAGATATAAATCTGTTGGCCTAGTTTCTTATTTGCTAGCTCTGTCTTAATGATTAACCCATTTCTATTAATCTAAGTATTTCCACATGGTCTCATCTTACCAGAGAGAGGGCTAGTGTTCTGTTCTCTCCAGTCTCTCTATGTTGACTCTTTTACTTCCTACTCCTCTTTCCTTCTTGTCTCCTAGTCCCTCTTATCTTCCTTTCCTATTGGCCAACAGTGCTTTATTCATTAACCAATAATAGAACATATTTACAGAATGACATCTCCCATCATTACCTCTTTTCTGTCTAAATAAAAATAAGGGTTTTAACCTTAAAATAGCAAAATATGTAACAAAACAATTATCAAATAAGAATCACCATTAACAATATTTAGTCCATTAACATTAAGCAATATTTAAAGAAAATTTTCCATCATCTATCCTATCTTTGTGAGTCTAAAGCCCTATATGTGGCTTATCTTTAATCCTAACTAAAGAAAACTATAACCATAACTATCTGTCTTCAACTCCATCAAAGACCACAGAAGGCTAATGTATAAACTCTAGAAATGACAGAGACAACTCACTACCTGGTCAGTCACCAAAAGTTCTTCTGTAATGTTCCATCTTCAGCCTATAGGCCATAGTGTGTCTGTCAGACTCATCAATAAAGCAGGAACTTTAAACTGTCTACCTGTATTGGCAGTTTGTCCATTACTTTTCTCTGTGTCCTGCAGATTGTTTGGCAGACTCTTCCAAGAAGCAGGAATTCTGTAGTAATGTCCTGTGGGTCCTGCATGTCCAGTTTATATAGCATAAAGTCAAACAGTCCAGACAAGAGCAATATCTTTTCCAAATGGCTAGTCTTGCCATAAGCCATTTCTTCAAGGTCCATCTTCCTTTCTGACACAAGTGGTGTTGCCAGAAACAGTTGTGCATCACTGTCAAAAAAAAAAACCCTAAACCATTTTAAGTGCCATATTCTGTACGTGTTTGAAAGGTTTGAAGAATGTCTATGTATCTCAAATGCATCTCTGTGTATCTAGAAATCCTAACTGAACTCTAAGTTTTCACTATCATAGGTAATAATCTATAATCTGTGTTAAATTATACATTACATTTCTAAATGAACTATATAAACACAATAACTAAACACGATAACACATGTACATATCACAAAATTGACCTTAAATTGTATTAATAAATGAAAATCCATTCCAAAACAAAGTATACATTTCTATACCATAATCCCCTTTTTTACCTTTAAAAAGATTTGTTGTGGTAATTAACCATTTATAACCAACCCATTTAAATGAAAACAAACATTTATAGACAGTACTTGGGAATTTGCGTGTTGTTCTTTCCACAATGCTTCCTGCTGGTAGGGGACACTGTCATGGGGGATCCTAAGAAGTCACAGAAATCCTGGCTGTAGTCTGCAAGGTTGGCTTGTCCCAACTGTTTTGAATGTTGGATCACCTGGGATGCTGTTTCAGGGGGTCTTGCTTGATCAAACCACATTAGTCTGGAGGAATTCACAGCTTATCATTTTCTGTGGAAACAAGATTAGAAATCCTTTTGCCCAGTAACCTGTCCTTGAACTTAAATTTTGGAGTCAAAGCATTTTTAAAATATATACCTTGAATTAATCAAGCAACATTTCTTTCAACGTTTGTTGTTATTTTCTCAGCAGTCAAATGATACAAAGACAATGTAATACCATGCAGTATCCAGATTCTCTCCATCTTCACATGGCTTTTTTTATTACTGTATTTCTTTTACTTCTATTTTTTCATTTTTTGAGAATGAGTTTCTCTGTGTAACTTTTATCTGTCCTGGAATTAACTCTGTATACCAGGTTTACTTTGAAATCACAGAGATCTGCTTGGCTCTGTCTCCCGATTGCTGGAATTAATGGTGTGTGCCACCACACCCAGCTCCTCTCTGTCTTTTAACACCTATTTTATTCATTCACTCTCCCAAACCTACGTATATTTTAAAACACACTGAAAAGCTTTAGCGGTTTTTCTTAATGTGAATCTGTCTTTGCTGTAAATCTTTATCTTTTTCTGGCCATAAGTCTTTTTCTGATAAACAATAACATTGCTAAAAATGAAAGCCACAGTTGTTTCAGCAGCTGTCTATTCAAGATTGCTGCAGGCACTTTTACTGCCAGAACTGAGAGCTGTGCTCACTGCCTTGGTCTACGCTGCCATCTAGCAGCATGTTGCCGGCTTGGAGATGTGGTCACTGCAATTTCCAGCTCTGATACACACCAATAAATTGTTAGCAGTGCTTCTTTAAAGCCATGCAGTTTGTTTGTTGGTTTTTTGTTTGTTTGTTTTTTTGTTTTTTTTTTTTTGCCTCTTATGCTGAGACAGGAAAACTTCCTTAAAGGAGCCTTGCAAATCTCTGCTTGTCTCTGCTTGTCTCTAGCAAAGCAGAGTCCAACTGAAAAAAATGCTGCTATCAAGAAGTCTTGCTTGTCTCTGTTCTTTTGTTTCTAATCCCTTTTCTTATGCTTTTGTTAAATTTTAAGTGGAAGTTCTTATTAGTCATGTTGGGCGCCATATGTTATGAGTAGGTTTTCCCTGCCGCCTGGTCAGGTCCCACTGCCATGCCAGCTCCAAATAACATATGGAGACATTATATTTGATATAATTCTGTTGGCTAGTTACTAGTTTCTTATCAGCTAGCTCTGTCTTAATGATTAACCCGTTTCTATTAATCTAAGTATTTTCACGTGATCTCATCTTACCAGAGAGAGGGCCAGCATTCTGCTCTCTCCAATCTCTCCATGTTGACTCTTCTCCTTCCTACTCCTTTTTCCTCCTTGTCTCCTAGTCTCCTACTGGCCAACAGTGCTTTATTCATTAACCAATAAGAGAAACATATTTACAGAATGACATCTCACATCACTATGTATTTTTGGCATCTTTTTTTCTAAGTATTAATTTGATGATATGGGATATTTTGTTATTCTATATGAATATTAGAATGTTATTTTTTATTTCTGTGAAGGATGCCCCAGGTATTTTATTTGAGATTGCATTGAAACTATAAATTTCTTTTGGTAGGATGGCTATTTTCATGATATTAATTCTACCATCCATGAGCATGGGCGGACTTTCCAATCTCTATGGTCTTTAGTATTCTATTTCTTATTATGTTTTGTTTTTTGTTTTTTGAGACAGGGTTTCTCTGAGTAGCTTTGGAGCCCATCCTGGAACTAGTTCTTTTAGACGAGGCTGGTCTCAAACTTACAGAGAATTGCCTGCCTCTGCCTCCCAAGTGCTGGAATTGAAGGTGTGTGCCACCAACATCTGGCTGAATATGAGTATTCTCTTTTTGTGAAACATTGTTTACATATAAACAGAGTCAAAATTACAATTATTCAGAAACAAGAGCTATAAAACATATCTGTTTAGGAAACTACATATTCCCCTTTCTCCAAATCCTCTCTAGCTTAAGTTGTCATTGGTGTTTCTAATTTTAGCCATTCTGACAAGAGTAACATGGTATCTCAGAGCTGTTTTAATTTGTATTTCTCTGATGGCTAAGGATATTGAGCACTGTCTTAAGTGTCTTTCAGCCATTTTGGATTACTCTATTGAGGATGTATCCCTGGTCACAAAAGAACTTTGGGAACACATTCCCGATGGAGGGATACTCCCTTAGCCTAGAGGTAGGAGGGAGGGCCTAGTTTCTACTCCAAATGACTTGACAGATTTTGCTGATCCCTCCTTGAAGGTATCACCCTCCCTGTAGAGTAGGAGGGGGAGAATGGGATGGGAGGGGGGTCAGGGGACATGGGAGGGAGGGAGAGAGAGGGAACTGGAATTGATATGTAAAATAAGAAAAAAGTATATATATACATACATATATTCATATAAAATAAATTAAATTAAATTTTCAGGCAACAAATAATTTTTAAAAAAGGAAGCTACAAATTCTGTAGACATGGGTTCTACTTCTTATGATATTTTTATTGTATGAAACCTATTTAATACATAAAAAATGTATGTTGTAAAATCACTTGAGTAATATGCTTAGTAATAATATAGCTCAGTGTCATAAAAAGGAACATAATGTCAGTCTTGCTGTTGGTGTCAGCATTAATTTGCATGATGATTATATTTATGATTGGAATTATTGTCTTCTTATATGTATTTCAAACTTCCTCTGCTATTACAATATTTTTCCACCAGATGGTACCCAATAAAAGCAGTAAGAAAAGAGATTAACAGAGTTAAAATAAATAAAATTAAACTGAAACTAAGGTTATTTTTTGTAACTACAGAAATAACCATCTTTGCAAAAATAAAATCATTTTAAACTTGTTAAGAAATACTACTATGGTGCTGAATTTGGACAAATTCCTCAGTATTATCTTGATATTTATAGACCTCCACTACTAAGTTTGAGTATATAATCAAAGTGCAAAGATGCTTTAGAATATAAATACTGACTGATTTTGAATATTCCTCAAGTATTGTTTATAAAGCAACTTGGTTCTAAATATTAAAGGTTGTGTATTTCCTGACAGTTGTTTTTTTAACATTGAGCCAGCAAAACTCGGGCTGTGGACTTGTCTCATCTGAGTGGAGCTTCTCCTATTTCCTTGTTAGTCTTGGCTTCTACATGAAGAACTCATTATTTCCAAAAACCAATTATCATTTCTGTCTGGATACATTAAGTTTTTTTCTACATTCTTTCCCTCTCTATCACATTTTAAGCAACAATTTACATGAATTATTCATAGTGCCCATATTGCAGGCAAGGATTTTTTTTATTAAATTTGATCTTAATAACAGTTATTACCCTAGTCATGGCAGTTTTATGAGCATTCTTCAATGCCATTACCTGGAAAGATTCCAATCAAGAAATATAAAAGATGCAAATCAATTTCCATAATAAAATTAACCTACATCATGCCTTACTTTACTCGGGCAAAGAAACTGATTGACAGGTTCTCTGTGATACCAAGGACAAATAGCATTAAGATATAGATAGAGAGAGGAAAAACACTCTTTCCTAAGAATTTCAGAGGAATTTCCTCCATTGCTGCTATTTTTTTCTGCTAATTTCATTGAATATAATGTTTAACACAGAGTCTCTACACAAATGTACTTACGGGGCATTTTCCCTGCTGACAATCATTGATTTCCAGAAGGTCATTGTGGTTATATCAAAATAAACATGTAATTAAGTGCCATTTTTGTCGTGCTATAGGTATTACTATGTACGCTCAGGATAGCTCCAAATTCATTTTGATGCCTAGTATGCAAGTAAATGTATGGTTTTTCCTAACTCAAGCATCCTAAATTTTAGAATTAGGAGTGATAAGTTTTAATTATGATTTAAAATTCAAAATAAAGCTAACAGACCTTCTTGATGTATTTTTCTTATTAATACTGACCAGAGTATGATCTCACTTGGACTGTGTTTTTCAAACATGATAGATTTTCATGGTTTAGATTTATTATGGAACAAGGGCTGGAGAGATGGTTTTGTAACAGCACATGTTGTGTTAATGTAGAACCTGGGTTCAAATCGCAAGATCTAAGTTGAAAAAGTAAAAAACCAAAGATGCTAGGCTAGAGAGACTGTTCAACTCAGTGGTTTAGAGTGTAAGAATGTGGAACTTTCAGAGAATCCAAGTTCAGTTCTCAGCCCCATGAGTATAATGACCTGTCACCTTAGCTCTAGAAGAACCCAATGCCTCTTGCATACATAGGCACCTACAGTATCATGATTAGATCCACAAAAGTAGGCACAAACAAGGATAATTTTGAAACCAACAATTAGAATACAGCTGAGTGGGGCCACACACCCACTTTTAACTCCACTGCTGAATGTGGGGTTAAACAAAGGGCCTTGCTGTGTTCCCCTTGCTAGCTCCAAATGAGATATTCTTGTCTCAAGGGAATAAGTGATAGATGGGAACATGTATTCTGACCTATGACTTTATTTTTTAATCAATATGAGTATTATTAAGTGGCTTGTTTAAAATGTCCATAAGCTTATGAGTGAAAGGCTGGGTGTCCAATGGGTGGCACTGTTTTGGAAGACACAGAAAATTTGGCCAAATGGTACCTAATTGTAGGGAATAAATCTTTCTTTAATGTGAACAGCATTGCTATCTCTTGCTCTCTCTGCTTCACCACTGTGTCTCACGCAGGCCTAGAAGTGTATAATGATGGGAGATGTTATTCTGTAAATATGTTTCTCATACTGGTTAATGAATAAATCACTGTTGGCCAATAGGAAAGCAAGACAGGTGTGGCTAGGAGACTAGGAAGAAAGAGGAAGTAGTAAGGAGAGTCAGCATGGAGAGCCTAAAGAGAACAGCATGCTGGGCCGCTGTAAGATGAGCCACGTGGAAATACTTAGAATAGTAGAAATGGGTTAACTGTTAAGACAGAGCTAGCCGATAAGAAACTAGTAACTTGCCTACAGCATAATATCAAATACAGAGTCCCTGCATGTTATTTGCAGCTGGATGGTGCAGTATTGGGACCAGGCGGCCAGCGGGAAAAAATACTCCTTACATATTGGCGCCCAACGTGCTAATAAAAACTTCCACTTAAAACTAAAAAAAGCTTAAGAAATATTTTAGAAACAAAGGAACAAAGACAAGCAAGATTTATTGGTAGCAGCATTTTTCTGGGTCAGACTCTGCTTTGTTGAGAGACAAGTAAAGATTTGTGTGGCTCTTTGAATGGAGGTTTCCATAATCACCATAAGCAGCAAAACACCACACAGCTTTTAAAAAGATGAAGATTTACAGTAAGGACAGATTCAGATAAAAAAAAAAAACAAGTTAAAGGTTTACCGTGTGTGCTAAAATATACATTGGCTTGGGAGAGAAAAACAAGCAGGATACAATGGTTTAAAAAAGAAAAAAAAGGAAGTAGAGTAACTGAGTGTGGTGGCACATGCCTTTAATTCCAGCACTCAGGAGACAGAGGCAAGCAGACCTCTGTAATTTAAAAGTAAACCTGGTATGCAGAGTGAATTCCAGGACAGATAAAAGATACACAGAGAAAACCCTGTCTCAAAATATGTAAAAATAGGAGTACAAGAAATAGAGTAATAAAAAAGCCACGTAAAGATGGAAAGCACAGAGAAACTTTGGATGCTGTTTGCTGTTCTGTTATCTTTAAATTGAGTGCTGAGGAAATAACAATTACTAATAAATGAAAGGCTACTGGATTAATATACTTTATGTTTTTTAAAAATGCTTTCACTCCAAAATTTAAGTCCAAGGACAACTTACTGGGGAAAAGGATTTCTAATTTTGTTTCCACAGAAAATGAAAAGCTGTGATTCCTTCCAGACTATTGTGGTTTGATCAAGCAAGACCCCCTGAAGCAATGCCTTGTTTAAGTATTGTGTTTATATAGCTCATTTAAAATGTATAATTTAGTACAGATTATAGATAGTTACTTATAATAGTCAGAACTTATAATTATGTGAGTTAGCTTTTCTAGATATATAGAGATGTATTTGAGATGAATAAGCATTCTTCAAACCTTTCAAAGACCTACAGATTATGGCATTTAAAATGGTTTAGGGTTTTTCTTGACAGTGAGACATAACTGCTCCTGGCAACACCACCTGCATCAGAAAGGAAGATGGACCTTGAAGAAACGCTTTATGGAGTTTATTTCAAATATGACAAGAATACCCATTTTGGCAAGATACTGCTCTTGTCTGGACTGTTTGACTTTATGATGTATAAACTGGACTTGAAGGAAAGAGACTGCAAAAAGAAGATAGACAGTGCTACAGGGTTCCTGCTTCATGGAAGAGGCTGCCAGACAGTCTACAGGACACAGAGAAAAATGACTGACAAACTGCCAATACAGACGGACAGTTTCCTGCTTTGCTGAGGAGTGTTCCATCACATTATGACCTATGGGCTGAAGATGGAACATTACAGAAGAACTTTGGGTGACTGACCAGGCAGTGAGTTGTCTCTGTCATTTCTAGACTTTATATATTATTCTTCTGTGTGTTTTGAAGGCGTTGAAGACAGATAGTTATGGATATAGTTTTCTTTAGTTAGGATTACATATATAAGATTTTAGACTCAGAAAGATAGGATAGATAAAATATTTTATTTAAATCTTGCTAAATGTTAATGGACTAAGTATTTATAACTGTGATTTTTATTTGATAAATTTTGTGAGATATAATTTGCTATGCTAGCGTTAAACCCTTCTTTTTTAATTTAGACAGAAAACAGGAGATTATGGGAGATGTTCTTCTGTAAATATGTTTCTCATACTGGTTAATGGCCAATAGGAAAACAAGATAGGCAAGGCTAGAAGACTAGGAGGAAAGAGAAAGTAGTTAGGAGGAGTCAACATGGAGAGCAAAAAGAGAGCATAGGTCTGGGCCTGCTCTCCAGTAAGATGAGCCACATGGAAATACTAGATTAATAGAAATGGGTTAATCATTAAGAAAAAGCTAGCCAATAAGAAACAAGTAATTAGCCAACAACATTTTATCAAATACAGAGTCTTTGTGTGTTATTGGGGTCTGGCATGGTGGAGGGACCAGGCAGCTGGCAGGAAAACATACTCGTTACAGTATATTGTGTGAAGAGTCCTCATAGATTGAAATCTCTGAAACGGTGAGACAGAATAAATGCCTCAACTCTATAATAGGTTTGTCATAGTGAAGAAATAACTAACATAACAAGTGATACAACTATTTTACTTTCTACAAAGGCAACAGAGACATCCATAAAATATATTGTGAGAAATTTGGGAGGTATGCGCTGAATGTAAGCCACTGTCTTGTCAATATATATATATATATATATATATATATATATATATATATAAGAGAGAGAGAGAGAGAGAGAGAGAGATTGAGACTATCATCATGATACACAATAGGTTAAAAAAAACAGACTGCTGTAATTTTAAAAAGTTTAGTGAGAGAGAAAAATGCCATTCAACAGAGCTTGAGTGGAGGGATTTTTTTTTACCACTGGGAGAAATGAATATAAAAGAGGGAGAGAAGTGGGGAGAGGGGAGATCAGCCTCTGGGGACAGGGGCAGCAGAAAAGAGAGGCAGAGAGAGAGGGTGGGGAAGGAGAGGCAGAGACAGACAGAGAAGCAGAGAGAGAGAGAGAGAGAGAGAGAGAGAGAGAGAGAGAGAGAGAGAGAGAGAGAGAGGAGGTGGGCAGGACCTTTTAAAAGGTAACATAGTGACTAGACAAGGGTGATTTCTTGATGGCTGCAGTTGAGGGTGTATCTTGTCAGAACCCCAAGGGCAAGCCAGTACAAGTGCCTGAATATTAACAGATTTATATTGTTAATGTTCTTTTAGATCTCTAATTTTCCCTTGGGATGATTAGAAAATAGTTTGAGTTTTATAGTACAATGTTAATCATCTGCTTCATGTTGGAAATATCACTTCTGTTATTTTTAAAACATACATTAGAAAACTGAAAGCACAGTAAAAGTTACCGAGTCTTCTTTTCCCTCATGTTTCCATTTCATAGTGTTTGTGGGGATAAAAGTAGACTGCAAATGAATGATAGCTATAGTCCCAACCACTTCAGTTTTGAAAACTGATCAATGTAGAATTGATTGTATTTATTTAGCCTGAAAATTCATTTTATTTTACATGATTTATACCACATCTTCTAGATATAAGACAACATCAACTAAAATCTCTATCATTTGTTCAATGCCTGCTACTTGATCAAGACATCAGTTAGTTCTAAAGGGACATCTTTTACCAGGCTGTTTGAAAATGCTTTTCTTTCTATATGAGAAAAATATGTTAAAATAAATCAACCATATCCAAATACATAGTTACCCAAGAATATCTTGTAGTTCATTTATTTGAATATTAGCAATCTAACAGATGCCAGTATAACTAACAGAAACACTTGGGGATTAAATTTGCAAAGTCTATTCAACCAAAACATTTGTTTTAAAAGAATAAACCAAGGATTAAACATCTTCTCAAAATATATGAACTCCATTAAGCATGGAATAGCGTTTTCATTTATTTGCTAAGAGCAAATTATTTATAGTTTTGAATCTGATGATAAAATTAAAGCTAAATATTTAAGGTTCCCTTAGGGAGCTTGCAGAAATGCAAATACACCCTCAGCAATGTGTTTGTAAAAATACCATGCAGATTAGTACTTCAGTTAAGCCTCTTGATCCTGGATCTAGTAATAAACATTACAGAGCATGACACCACTTGAGTTGTTTTCTATCTTGGTTCTTTATTCCAATTAAACCACTGCATTTGTCTTTGTCATCATGAACAATATAACCGAGATAAGTCTATTGAAAGGATGATGAATTCACTTTCAAATGACTCATTTTTTTTTTCTGTTCTGTAATGGGCAGAGCATCATGATTGTTATGAGGAGTTTCCTGACATCCTGGTCCTCCCAGCTGCTTCAGCCCCAAATAACACACAGAGTCACTATATTGGATACAAAGCTGTTGGCCTGTTACTAGTGCTTCTTATTGTCTGGAATAAAGCCCTGTTGGCCAATAGGAAAGCAACATAGGTGGGACTAGGAGACAAGCAGGATTTTAGGAGATGTAGTAGGAGGGAAGATATAGGAACTTGATAGAAGAGGTCTGGACCCTCTCTCATTCCTCAGACAACACACATCTTAGTTTTAGAAACAGGATCTCTCTTTATTAGGGACTCCCAGGTTACATTAGGTTGTTTGGCCATTGAGACTTGAAATCTCCCTATCTCCATTTTTTCCTAGCACAGAATTGCAAAGCACACCACCATGCCTACCTAAACTTTTTGTGTGGCTGCTTATATTGAACTTGTTCATTATGTTTGACTGTCAAGAGCTTTAGTGATTAAATCTCTCTCTCTCTCTCTCTCTCTCTCTCTCACACACACACACACACACACACACACACACACAAACACACACACACACACACATGATTTTTCAATTAGAACCTGTGGGTGACACTAAAGTTGATGCCATTATGAGCAGTAGTTGTGCTCACTCTGGCCTTGGCTAGAAGATTTCTTCATGCCTGGACTGCCCTACTCAGAAACATGAATCCCACAAAGCAACACACATGAAACAGCCTGGCTTCAGCAGGTTCTTCTAGGGCTCTCATCTTAAACAAAATCTTTGAAGCTGTGACAGATGCAATCTTGCTGTTTCTTGAGAGAACATCAAGGAACCTCTGATTTCTCAGTACAAAATTAGATTTTTGGCAACCACACCACATTTGGCAGCAACTTTAATTACACTCCTTTCTGGAAAAGCTGCAAGTTTTTCAAACCTTCCAATCATCTTTGCTCCCAGTTTTCATTGAATATCTGACAAAAGTCTGCCAGTGATGGCCCATGTGACTTGCCTGAATGGTATGAGGCCTTGAAATTTCCTATACCAAATAAACACTTCTTTCTCCTTTAGACTCAGCTTCCTGCCAAGTTCCAGAGCACTGACAGGATATGATATGGATGGCAAGTAGTCTAATTACTTATGGATTCCACATTTCTATTAAAACAAAAAGCTGGCCTTTACTCTGGCTATTTTTATTAGCAATCCAACTTTCTCCATAAGCAGGCAGGAATCGCTATTAACAGGATTCTACACCTGTTCTAGAGAGTCAGATTTTCCCAGTGTTTTTAAATTTTGGTTTCCAGCTAAGCCCATAGAATTCAGTATTGTTTACTTTCTATTGCTGTGAGAAAAAAAAATCATGACCAAGGCACTTAATTAAAGAAAGCATTTAATGAGGTTTATGGTTCTAGTAGGTTAGAATTCATAATGGTAGTGTGAAGGTATGATGGTAGAAATAGCTAATATTTTACATTGTGAACTGCAAGCAGGAGGTGGTGGGAAACTTCTGGAACCACAAGCTTGTTCACAATTACCTATCTCTAACAAAGTCACATGCCCTAATTCTTTCCCCCAGAACATGAACTAAGAAGCAAGTATCCAATTGCCTGAGAATTATGGGAGTCATTGCATTAAAAAAACAAGCTTCTTAATTGTAATCAAGCATAATTACAGCAGCAATCTCACATCTTGGTATTATTCTTCTTTATTAGCATTCTGACATCCTGTTTCTCTGTCTCTTGCTGTCTTTCTGTGTTTTTGTATGTCTCAATGTCTGTTACCTTCTCTCACTGTGGTGTGTGTGTATTTGTGTAAGGTAAATGTATATAAATATGTATAATAAATATAAAAAATATATGGAGAAGTAAACTTAAAGGAAAAAAGATTTACTGTAATACAAAGGTCTAAGCACAGTCCATTATCAATTGGTTCAATTGTTATTGGATTGGCGATGAAGCAAAAGCCCTAGCAGTTAAGGCTTATTAGAAAAAAAATTGTTTACTTTTTTGTTGGAGAGGAAAGTGAGTGGTAGAGCATTTGTTTAGCATGTGTGAAGCCTTGGGCATGGTACTCCATAAGCCTCCATGTACATACTCTTCAAAAGAAATTTTATTGAGCACATGAGAATCAGCATCCTAGGCTAGTAAAGATTACAGACACTTTTATGCACACAAATTATTTATATTCTCTATGTCATTGAAGCCAAAGACGGCCATCAGGTTGACATCTTTTCTACATATTACCTTCCTATGAAACCCAATTCTTCATTTTGATTAACTTCATATAATATTGCTATTAAATTTTATTTAGGTTGACTTAACACAGTATATCCTCATGTTATCTCTTGTTGGCCTATGTACTGCTTATTGTATTTTTTCATATCTGAAATTCATCTCAATGGCTGGTTGATGGCCTTAATTTATAATCAGGAGAGAAAATTAGTTACTCTGATTCATTGCCAAAGCTCTTTAAGCTACTACTCTAGGCACTCATACAAAATACTTACCCATTCCAAATTATTCATTATATTCTACCAGATATGACTCAAACAAATTAAAAGTAACATTATTTGAATGTAATTAAAGTTTTGAAGAAACTGCAGAATATTATATGATTAGCCTTAAACTCTATAAAAATGCAAGAATGTTTTCATGACTCTGAGTTTCTGAGGGCTGGATCCCTGACCCCCATTGCCAGGCCTCTGCTAAAGAAGGCTCAGCTAGAGAGTGTAAGGTCTCAGCTAGATCTGCCTATCCATGCAGAAATTATACTGAGTATCAGCCAAGTCTTCGACCCCCATCACCAGGACATGGCTAGAGACTTCTGCTGAAGCCTGATCTTTGACCCCCATCACCAGGCCTCTGCCTGAGGAGAGACATCCTAGAGAGCTTGGCCCACCCAGAGCTACAAACATCAAACCTCTGACCCACCTAAGCCCACCTGGGGAGTACCATAAAGAGAGAGACCCCACCTTCACTTACTGAAAGAATCAATGAGAAAATGGCAATACAAGGAAACACCTAACAAAGTCAAGCATAACAGCACCAGAATCTAAGGACTCTACACCAATGAGAACTGAATAACCCAGAACAGATGAAGCAGCAGAGAACGACTTAAAAATTATCATCATAAAAATGATAAAGGCCCTCAAAGGTGATGTGAGAAAATCCCTTAAAGAAATGGAAGAAAAAATGAACAAAAACATTGGAAAAAATGAACGAATTTCTTAAAGAAAGTAAGAAAGCCAAAATAAACAATAACATGTGAAGGAAATGGTTCAAGAGAAGAAAACTGAAATGGAGACAATAAAGAAAACACAAACTGAAGAAATGCTGGAAATAGAAAAATTGAACAAAAAATCGGGAACTACACACACAAGCATAACCAACAGAATAGAAGAGATGGAAGAGAGAATCTCAGGCATGGAAGATAAACTAGAGGAAACACATTCATTCACCAAAAAACATCATAAATCCAAAAAATCCTTAACAGAAAGTATCCAGGAAATGTGGAACACCATGAAAAGGCCAAACTAAGAATAATAGGCATAGAGGAAAGCTAAGAAGCCCAGCTCAAAGGTGCAGAAAATATATTAAACAAAATAATTGAGGAAAACGTTCTCAATCTGAAGAACATGCCAATGAAAGTACAAGAAGGATACCGAACACCAAGAAAACAGGACCAAAAAAAAAAAAGACCCCTCGACACATAATAATCAAAACACCTAACATACAGAATAAAGAAAGAATATTAAGCACAGCGAAGGAAAAAGGACAGATAACACATAAAAGTAGACCTATCAAAATGACACCTGACTTCTCCATGGAAACACTTAAGGCCAGAAGGTCCTCAATAGATGTTCTACAAGTACTAAGAGTTCACAGATGCCAACCCAGGCTACTATTCCAAGCAAAACTTTCAATCACTATAGAAAGAGAAAACAAGATATTTAATGACAAAGCCAGATTTTCACAGTGTATATCTACAAATCTGGAAGGAAACTCCAACCCAAGGAATTTAACTACACTCACAAAAACATAGGCAACAGATAATCTCACTTCACCAGTACCCAAGTGTAAAGCATGGCAAACATATTCACAATACCACTGGCAACAACAAACCTAAAACAAACAAGTATTAACAATCAATGGGCATTACACTCCCTCAACATTAATAGTCTTAACTTGCTTATAAAAGACACAGGCTAAAAGAATGGATACAAAGTCAGAATCCACCTTCTCCTGCATACAAGAAATGCACCTAAACTTCAAAGACAGATAAGATAGTTTACCTCAGGGTAAAGGGCTGGAAAACATTTTCCAATCAAATGGACAAAAGAAGCCAGCAGGGTTGGCTATCCTAATATCTGACAACTTAGACTTCAAACCAAAATTAATCAAAAGAGATGAAGATGGTCATTTCATATTCATCGCAGGAGAAATCCATCAACACAAAGTCTCAATTCTGAACATCTATGCCCCCAACACAAAGGCACCCAAATTCATAAAAAAAATAAAAAAATGCTACTAAAACTCAAAATCACATAAAACCTCACATACTTATAGTAGGAGACTTTAAAATGCCACTTTCACCTCTAGACAGGATTGCCAGTCAGAAACTTAACAATGAAACAAAAGAACTAACAGAAGTTATGTCTCAATATGGTTTACCATATATCTACAGAACATTCCATCCAAAAACATCCAAACACAAAAGAATATACCTTCTTCTCTGCACAACATGTAACCTTCTCTAAAATCGACCACATACTAGGTGGCATAACAAACCTCCACAGATACAGAAGAATTGGAATAGTCCCCTCATCAGACCACCATGCTTTAAAATTGGAACTCAACAGCATCACAAATCACAGCAACCCTACAAACTCATGGAAACTGAACAATGCACAACTGCACCACACCTGGGTTAAGAAAGAAATGAAAGAAATTAAGGACTTTTTAAAATTTAACGAGAATTAGGACACAACATACCCAAACTAATGGGACACCTTGACAGCAGTGTTACAAGGCAAGTTCATTGCACTGAGTGCACATATGAAGAAAACAGAGGATAGTCACATTAGAGACTTAACAGCACAACTGAAAGTCTTAGAACAAAAAGAAGAAACTCACCCCGAAGGAGTAGATGCCAGGAAATAATCAATTTGACTGCTGAAATCAATAAAATAGAAACCAAAAAAAAAAAAAAATACAAAAACATCAATGCAACAAAGAACTGGTTTTTCAAGAAAATCAACAAGATATATAGACTTTTATCCACACTAATGAAAAAGCAAAGAGAGAACATACAAATGAACAAAATCAGAAATGAAAAGGGGGACATAACAATGAGCACAAGAAAATCCACACAATTTTCAAGTCATACATCGAATACCTGTACTCCACAAAATTTGAAAATTCAAAGGAAATGAACAAATTTCTGGAAAAGTATCACTTACCAAAATTAAACCAAGAATAGACAAACAACTTACATAGAACTATAACCCCCAACAAAATAGAAGTGTCATTCATGGAAAGCCTTTCAACCAAAAAAAAAAAAAAAAAACCTAGGGCCAGATGGCTTCAGTGCAGAATTCTACCAGAAATTCAAGGAAGAGCTAATAGCAATACTCCTCAAATTGTTCCACACAATAGAAACAGAGCCACACAAAGACACAACTAATAAAGAAAACTACAGACCAATATCCCTGATGAACATCAATGCAAAAATACTTAATAAAATACTGGCAAACCAAATCCAAAATAACATCAAAGAAATCATCCACCATGACCAAGTAGGGTTCATTCCTGGGTTTCATGGATTGTTTAACTTATAAAACTCTATCAACATGATCTACCATATTAAAAAAAAAAACTGAAAAAGAAAAACCACATGATCATCTCCCTACATGCTTAAAAAAACCTTTGACAAAATTCAACACCTTTTCATTATAAGGTCTTGGAGAGATCAGGGATAACAGGAACATATATAAACATAAGAGCAATATACAGTAAACCAACAATCAACATCAAACTAAATGGAGAGAAGCTTACGGCAATTCCTCTAAAATCAGGAACAAGACAAGGCTGCCCTCTCTCTCCATATCTCTTCAATATTGTGCGTGAAGTTTTAGCTAAAGCTCTTAGACAACAAAAGAAGATCAAGGGGATCCAAATTGGAAAAGAAGCAGTCAAACTTTCTCAATTTGCAGATGATATGATAGTTTATATAAGCGACCCAAAAACCTCTACCAGAGAACTCCTACAGCTGATAAACACCATTAGCAAACTAGCAGAATACAAGATAAACTTAAAAAATCAGTAGCCCTACTTTTTCAGATGGCATAGGGGCTAAGAAAGAAATCAGAGAAACATCACTCTTTACAATATCCACAGACAACATAAAGTATCTTGGGGTAAAGCTTACCAAACAAATGAGAGACCTATATAATAAGACCTTTGTGTCTTTAAAGAAAGAAGATACCAGAAAATGGAAAGATGTCTCATGTTCTTGGATAGGAAGAATAAACATAGTAAAAATGTCAGTCTTGCCAAAAGCAATCTACTGATTCAATGAAATATCCATTAAAATACCAGAACAATTCTTCACTGACTTTGAAAGGATAATAATCAATTTCATATGTAAAAAAAATACCCAGGATAGCTGAAACCACCCTGTACAATAAAGGAACTTCAGGAAGCATCACCATCCCTGGCTTTAAGCTCTACTACAGAGCTATAATCCTGAAAACAGCCTTGTATTGGCACAAAAATAGACAAGTCGACCAATGGAATTGAATTGAAAATCCTGATATTAACTCACACACCTACCAACAACCTACCTGATTTTTGATAAAACGGCTAAAAGTATACAATGGAAGGAGGAAAACATCTTCAACAAATGGTGCTGAAACAATTGGATGGTGGTGTTTAGAACTGTAGATAGACCTATGTCTATCGCCACACACAAAACTCAAGACCAAATGGATCAAAAACCTCAACATGAATCCAGCCACACCGAACCTCTTGGAAGATAAAGTAGATGGTATCCTTGAACAAATTGGTATAGGATACAGCTTCCTGAACATAACTCCAGTAGTACAGACACTGAGATCTACAATTAATGAATGGGACCTCATCAAACTTATAAGCTTCTGTAAGGCCAAGGACACAGTTGGCAAGACCAATGACAGCCACCAGACTAGGAATATATTTTCACCAATCACATCTGACAAAGGGCCAATCTCCAAAATATACAATTCAAGAAACTAGTCAACAAAAAACCAAATAACCCTATTAAAAAATGGGGCACATGACTGAAGAGAGAATTCTCAATAGAGGAAATCAAAATGCTCAAAGACACTTAAGAAAGTGCTCAACATCCTTAGCTATCAGGGAAATGCAAATCAAAACAACTTTGAGATAGCAGGTTACACCTGCCAGAATGGCTAAAATTAGAAACACCAATGGCACCTTATGCTGGAGAGGAGAGAATGTTGGAGAAAGGGGAATACTCCTCCAGTTCTGGTAGGAGTGCAAACTTTACAGCCATATTGAAGATCAGTATGGCGGTTCCTCAGGAAAATGGGAATTAGTTTACCACAGGACCCAGAAAACCCTCTTAGGCATATATCCAACTGATCCACATCCATGCAACAAAGACAAGTGATCAACTATGCACATAGCAGCATTATTTGTAACAGCAAGAACCTGGAAGCAACCTAGATGTCCCTCAACTGAAGACTGGATAAAGAAGTTGTGGCACATCTACACAATGTAATACTACTCTGCGGTAAAATAAACAATGGAATCTTGAAATTTGCAGGCAAGTGGATGAAACTTGAAGATACCATCGGGAATAAGGTAACCAAGTCACAAAAAGAGGAACATGACATGTACTCACTCATATATGGATTTTAGACCTAGAGCAAAGGATTACCAGACTATAATTCACACTGCCAGAGAAAATAGGATATAAGGTGAATTTTAAGGGAATTTTAAGATGAATATAAGGTCCCTCAAAGAAGGGGGAATGGACAAGTTCTCCAGAGCACATGGGAAGTTGGGGGGGCAATGAGGAGAGAGGAAACTAGGTGAAAGAGAAGGGGAGGAGAAGAAAGCACTTGGGACTAAAAAGATTGAGTCAGGGGAGGAATAGAAGGCAGAGAAGAGAGAGAGAGAGAGAGAGAGAGAGAGAGAGAGAGAGAGAGAGAGAGAGAGAGAGAGAGAGAGAGAGGGACAACATAAGAGAGGGAGCCATTATTGGTTTGAAGAGAAAACTGAACCTAAAGAAAGGTCTATAGACATACAAACCATTTTAAGGTCTAGAAAACTACAAGACCGACTCCAAATAACAATTTGAGCAACCGTGGAAAGGCTACAATAAATTCCCTTCCCTGATAGTGAGATCATTAACTAACTAATTCACCATCATAGAGCCCTCATCTAGTACCTGTTGGAAACAGATGCAAGCACCCACAACTAAACACTGAGTTGAACTAGAATCCAGATGCAGAGAGAGAGAGAGGACAAGATTAGGTTGCAGAAACACATAGAGACAGCTGACCTGAACAAGGAGAAGCTAACAGGCTCCTAGACTGATAGCTGGAATCCAGCATGGGACTGACTCTGATCCCCTGAACATTGGTCTCAGCCAGAAGGCCTGAGCAGTGTAAGGGGACCTCAGACCGTGGAACCAGGATGTATTCCTTGTGTGCAAAATGACCTTGCGGGCACATCCCCCATGGAGGGATACTCCCTTAACCTAGAGACAGGTGAGAAGTCCTAGTCCCTACTTCAAATGACTTGTCAGATTTACATGACCCCTCCTGGATGGCATCACCCTACAAATGGAGTGGGGGACATATGGAAGGGGAGGGTTTCCAGGGTGCATTGAGATGTGAGAGAGGGAAAGAGGGAAGGAGGGATTAAGGTGGGGAATAAGAGGGATACTTACTGGTATTGATATGTTAAATAAAAAATAAAATAAAATACATGTTTTCATTTATTAATCTACTTAAAAAGTATATTTCAGAAGTTTTGCAGACAGAAGCCCCAAAGCTATGAGGTAACTCAGTCACAAAAAGATGGACCTGGTATGGACTCACTCATATATGGATTTTAGACATAGAGCAAAGGAACACTGGCCTATAATTCACACCACCAGAAAAGCTAGGAAACAAGGAAGATACTAAGAAAAAGGGGAAAGAAACAGGATCTCCTGAGTGTATTGGGAGTGGGGGGGGCAGTGAGTGGAGAGGGAGTTAGGCTGAAGAGAAGGGGAGAAAAGGAGGGGAGAGCTGGGCATGAGGGAGCAGGAAGATTGAGTTGGGGGACTAATAAAGGAAAACAAGAAAAGATATACCATAATAGAAGGAGCCATTATAGGTCTGAAGAGAAATCTGGCACTAGGGAAATAGCCAGAGACCTAGAAGGATGACCCCTACTAACAATCTGAGCAATAGTGGAGAGGCTGCCTTAATTGCCCTTCCCTGATAATGAGATTCATATCTACCTTATATGCCATCCTACAGCCTTCACTCAGTAGCTGATGGAAACCGAAACAGACAGCCACAGCTAAACACTGAGCCAAACCCCTGGCATCCAGTTGCAGAGAGGGAGGGAGAGGTGATGACCAAATGGGTCAAAACCAGGCTGGAGAAACTCACAGAGAGAGCTGACCTGAATAAGGGGGAGCTCATGGACCCCAGATTGGTAGCTGGGAAACCAGCATAGGACCGACCCAGACACCCAGAACATGGGGCACAGTTAGGAGGCCTGGGCAGTCTATGGGACCTCTGTTAATGGAAACAGGATGTATCCTGTTACACAAAAGGACTTTGGAAACAGATTCCCCATGGAGGGATACTCCCTTAGCCTGGACACAGAGACACAAGAAAGGACCTAGACCCTACACTAAATGATTTGACAGGTTTTGATGATCCCTCCTAGAAGGCCTTACCCTTCCTGGGGAGTAGGTGGGGAAACTCAGGGTGGGATGGAAGGATGGGAGGAAGATGGAACTGGAATTGATTGGTAATAAGAATACTATATATATATATATATATATATATATATATATATATATATATGTGTGTGTGTGTGTGTGTGTGTGTGTGTGTGTGTGTGTGTGTGTGTATACATAAAAAGAATAGCATAAAAGAAAAATTTTGAACATCAACAACAAGAAAAAAGCCAAAATGAAGAAAACTCACAGTGAAATATCCAGGGACACACAAAAAACACTCAGAGGAGGGCATGGAGATAGACTGTTAAGAATACTAGCTGCTCTCTGGAGGACCTGTGTTTGATTCTCCACATCCACATGGAAGCTCACAGCAGGCTGTGACTTTAGTTCAAGGAGAACCAAAGCCCTTGTGCCCTCCTGGCCTCTGTGGACATTGCATTCAGAGCACAGACATACATGCAGGCAAAACATTCATACATATAAAATTAAAATAAGAAAAAGAGAACAAAATAAAAATTTAAAGGAAAGCCTCTCTTATATATGGAATCTCATTAAAGAAGATCAGTTGTTCAACTAGAGAAATTGGATCACTCAGTAAATGCAAAGGTCAAATTATGTCCCTCAGCTGACATGCCCCTACAAACTGGGAACTGGACTTGTAGTAACACTGTACACAGAGACTCTGCAAATAATGGTGGGCAAGGAAAAGAAGCAAAATAGAAGACATGGATCAAACTCATGGAAAATATATTCAACAAAATTGTAGGAAAAGGCTTCCTAAGCTAAGGAAAGACATGTCTAATATTATCCAAGAGGCATAGAGAAACAACAAAAATACGGGACTGAAAAATAATTGTCCAAAGAAAGGGTACTGAAAACTGCACAAGAGAACAATCAAACCATGTATAAAGGCAGGCACATTAGAGTAACAGCTGTTTTTTGTTTTTGTTTGATTTTGTTTTTGTTTTTTAACAGAGACAATAAGACCAGAAAGGATGGACCAATGTTCAATGTGGTTATAAAAGACCACAGATCCTAGCCCATACTTCTACACCTACCTAAGTGCCCATCTTAATTGAAAGAAAAAGGAAAATTATCCACAATAAAAACCTATTTCAGAAATTTATAAGCACTAGGCTAACTGTACAGAAAACACTGGAGGAACCCTTTGTTCTGAAAAGAAAGTTAAACACACCCAAGGGGACAGCAGAATCAGACACACTCAGAACACTGACTCAAAAGAAGTAATACAAAGCACTATAAATGAACAAACTGAAAGGAATCGATACATATTGTTCAATAATAACTCGTAGCTATTTTATTTTTAGATAAATACATTAGATAGGAAATGTATTAAAAATGAACACTAAATCTTCTTTACTTCTTTTCAGTCTTAATGTGATCTGTTTAATATCCTGTCAGATCTATATTACATACATCTTCCTCCAATCGTTGATTCCTTGTTTGAATTTTATGACTTTGAGTTTAGGAATAAGCATTATTTCTTTTTTTAAGGTATAGCATTAAGTAAATAAAATTTCAGATAAATTGTATCTTACTATTGCCAACTTAATTATTTGAAACTGTTATAAAAAAAAGTACCATAGGCTGAATATTTTACACACAATATAAATGAATCTCTCAGTTCTGAATTGTGAAAATCTGGGATAAAGCTATCAACATAGTGCCCATAGTGATTACCCACATTTGCATGCCAGGCTTCAGACTAGCTTCAGACACAGTGGGACAAGAGAGAAATGCCCTTTACCTTTTTTTCTGTAGGGATACTAATTCTATTCACAATGACTCAATAACCTATCTGCCCCCAAAGAGTATAATACTCAAGATTACATTTAAACATAGCAATTTAAGAAGTGCAATAGTTTGGGGATGATGCCTGCTTCCAAAGGGTTCATTATTGAATACTTGTTCTTCAACAAAATAAATATTCTGGGGTAAGATTTTTAGAAGTAGTGGATTCATAACTTGATGACATTTACAAATGGTCGTAACATTTAAATTTCAGATCTTCTAGACCTGAGTTGGGTGAAGGCAGCCACCAGCACAAAGTCACATAGGGAGATTAATGTTTACCTGACATGTTTTACATTGCTTTCCCAGCAGCCAGGTCCCACAGCCTGGTCAGTTCCAAAACTAACAGAGACTCTGTTAGTTATAAAGCTGTTGGCCAATGTCTATAGCTTCTGATTGTCCAGCTCTGTCTTAAATATTAACTCATTTCTATTAATCTGAATGTTTCCACATGGTCTTATCTTACTGGAGAGAGATTCAGGACCTCTTTTTCTCACATCCTACATTTTGATTCCTCTCTACTACATCTCACAGAATCCTCGTCTTCTAGTCCTGCCTATCTTGCCTTCCTATTTGCCAACAGTACTTTATTCATTAACCAATATAGAAACATTTACATAATGCATCACACATGGTCAGAAAATGCTACAGGAGCACAGGAAACCAGGTTCAGACCAAAAGAAAAAAATCAAAAACAAACAAACAAAACAACAGCAACAACAACAACAAACCTCTAAACAGATTGCAGTAAGTTAAAAAATATATATGTAGGTGCTTAAGGAAGAGAAGAAAATGGGTATAGACAGTCATAGTAAAAAGTAGTTTGAAAATAATAAGTCTTTAAAGAGAGAGGAAGTAATATAAAGAAAAAAAAGCCATGTAAAAATGGGAGTCTGGATCTTGTTTGGCATTTTGTTGACTTTGAATCTTTTGAATGCTGATGGGTAAACAATAGCTGCTTAAAGACATTGTATTGTAAAATAAACTGACAAATCAAACCAGCCACAACACTTCAGGTTGTCTTACCTCTAAAATGGAATTCAGAAAAGGTGTTGGGGGAGAGTTCTTGCCTTTTCTATCCAGGAAAAATGAAAGGCTGTAGATTCCTTCAAGGTTAATGAATACCAGGTTTGATCAGAGGAGACCTTCTGAAAATATTGGCTGCAAATGTAAAGAAATAAACCAGGAAAAGCAACAAGACAGGTGACATGTATGCTAATCCATCTGCATTGGAAGAGTTCTGAGACTCAATAACAAAAGTTTCATCCGGACATTGGTGGCTCATGCCTTTAATCCCAGCACTCAGGAGGCAGAAGTAGGCAGATCTCTGTGAGTTTGGGGCCAACCTGGTCTACAGAGTGAGTTCCAGGACAACCTCCAAAGCAACACAGAGAAACTGTCTCAAAGCCTAAAAGCAAAAACCTCAAAACAAATGTTTCAACAAATTTTCACATGAATTGACTATTATCTAATTTTAATTGTCTCAATTTCATGTGCTGTTGATCCCACACAAGAGGAAGCAATCTAGAGAACACAACTCTCACATTAATAAGAGGTGGTGATGGGAGATGTTATTCTGTATATATGTTTCTCATACTGGTTAACTAATTAAGCACTGTGGCCAATAGAAAACAAGATAGGTAGGGCTAGGAGACTAGGAGGAGGAAAGAGTAAGTAGTTGGGAGGAGTCAAGATGCAGACCAGGGAGGAAGGAAGACGCCAGCCGTGGCTCCTGGATAAGATGAGCCACATGAAAATAATTAGATAAATAGAAATGGGTTAATTATTGAGACAGAGCTAGCCCATAAACAATAATGGTAACTGGCCAACAAGATTGCATCAAATACAGAGTCCCTGAGTGTTATTTGGGGTTCACGTGGTGGCGGGACCGTGGCAGCAGGACCATGGCAGCCAGTGGGAAAAACCTGCTGTAACAAGGTGGGGTGTTTGGCTTTTGGGTTATGGATGTTTGTTATCATTTAGGGGTTATAGGAATAACTATAAAAACACAACTAATAACTTCAAATATTTTACATTGGTATGGATTTTGGTTTATTGATACAAATATAAAATTATTTTTGTTATACTGTATTTCTATTCTTGTTTGGGGTCTTGTGCTTATGGAGCTCATTTAAAAATGCAATGTATAATTAGGAAATGTGGGTAGTAATTAGTCATCTATAATAATCAGATAAGTTTCTAAGACTAAACTAATATATTTAAGATAGATGACTTTCAAACACTCCAGTAACCTACAGCCTGTCCATTTAAGATGGTTAATAACCTAAGGCTTTCTATGACAGTAAGATAGGTCTCCTGGCAGTACCAATATACTTCATAAAAGGATGGTGGGCATCAAAAAAACTCCATAGGGAGTTTGCTTTCATTGTGGCAAAGCAAGAAATTTGGCCAAGAAAATGGCTTTGTCTTGACTGCTGACAGTATGCTGTACCAACTGGACAAGCAGGACACAAAGGAAAAAAGACTGCTGAATTTTTCTAAAACAAGGTGAGACAGTCCTTCAAAATTCTTGCTTTATAGAAAAGTTAGCCAGATATCCTAGGCTTTTAGACTAAATATGGATGCCTAAACATTGCTGAGGAAACTTGGGTGTCTTGCACTTTCTGTTTTCTCAGGTAATAGTATACCCTTCTGCAGTATTTGCTAAGTAGTTATACTTACAGTATTTCCAAAACTTCAGACTCACCAAGATAGGATAGATATTAAAATAATTTCTCTGAATTTGCCAAATACAAATCAACTGGATATTATAAGTGTAATTCTTACTTGATAATTGTTCTTATTATTTACAGATTTATTGTGTTAAATTTAAAACCCTTTGATTTTATTGAGACAAAAAGGGGAAAATGTTGTAGAATAAAATTTTTAAATAAGTAAAGAAGTGATACCCTTTTTTGTTGAAGATTAATTGTCTAACAATGTAAAGGTGTGTTGCATTTGTTTAGACTGCATTTGTTTAAATTTGTAAAGGTATGTTGACTTAATGTATGCTGCAATTTTTACATACGTAAGAATATGTTGTTGTTATACCTTTCTTGCCTAAGGGAACTGATATATCTAATAAAAAGCTGAATGTCTGATAGCTAGTCAGAGGAGAGATATGTAGAGCTGGTGGGTAAAGAGAAAAAGTGAACCAACCAGCCAGGTGGGGTCAGCAAGGTGGACATGGAGGAAGCAGGAAAGAAGAATGGACAGTATGTACATGAGTTAAATAAGCCTCAGGGCAGCACATGGATGAATAGAAATGGGTTAATTAAAGTTAAAGAAAAAAGTCTAGTTAGAAATAAGCCTAAGCTAACACCCAGCATTCATAACTAATAATCAGTCTCCTTATCATGATTTTGGGGCTGACAGTCCTAAAAAGCCTGCAACGGTAACAATCTTCCAAAGTGATAGTCTAGTGAGAAGACATGTAGCACAAGAACATGTTTTCAAAGACTATATTTTGTCCCAGGCCTCTTCCTGTGTCATCCTGTGTGTCTTGTCTACCATATAATGGGATACTTTGGTTCACTGCATCCTCCCATCATATGCACCTGCTGTAATGATGTGCCTTATTCTCTGCAGGACCATAAGCAAGGGGACCATGCCTCAAAAGGAACTTCTCCTTTAAATTGTTTCTTTTTTCTTTTCCTCAAGCATTTGCCACACAATGGAATGTCTGACTAACACAAAAGAGACATTAATATTCAGTCCACAGCAATACTTTCTAGAAAATGAAATAATCCATAATTAAATAGAGGTGTGCTGTTGTGTTTTCATGATTTATAGCTGAGGGACCTTGATCTTTTACATGAATAAGGTCATGGTTGCATCAATGAATTACAAACAACAGCTTTGAGAGAACACGGTAAATTAATTACTTCTTGAATTTTGTTTTTGTTTTTTGTTTTCACTTTTGGCACATAGATTTTTTTCAGTGTTGCCCATTTGCCTAGCTAAAATGAGCAGATTTTAAGTAGGAGTTCTTCTCTTTTGCACTTGTTGAAAAATATTAGGTTTATGTCAGCCAAATGACTTTGTTGAAAGGCAAAGAAAATTCAGCAGAGTTTTCTATGTGAATTAAGATGATTCAGAAAAAAGAGTAAAATATTTTCCAGTGGAGATGCTATATTGCAACATATGAATTTAGATTAGAGAATCTGATGTTATATTCATATATATCTAATTGTATTTGTATTTTTTCTATATAACTATCACTTTAAAGTAAATAATAGACATTTATGAGGCATTACTTCATTAAATAACAACATTAAACTTCTCATTTTAGATTGGTTTCATTTGCATATCACCCTTGTGTTATATAAGTCTTTGTTTATAGTACTTGAACAGTATGAATTCATCATCTGCAATGTTCTTTTTATACTGTTAAAGTTAACTAAAATACTGCCTCTTCACTAACAGACCTTAAATGACATTCTAGGAAGGACATTCCAGTACTGTTCCTGGCTTCAAATCCATTTTCACTATACAATTCCCTCTTTATAAAAACATGTCATGAACTATGAACTCAAACTATAAAAAATAATCTTGAAGAAGCACCAGGACAGAACCAGTTTGTATTCTTTCAATGCTTCTATACAGATAGTCCATTATTGTTATTTGTTTAACCATTATGTTTGACTAGGTCATAGGTGAAAACCTAATATCAGGCAGCATTTCATTTTGATATAAAATTTGATGAGTGAGTGGGCAACCAAAATTTGTAATAAAAAAATGGTATCAGCCGAATTTAGGTTTTCTGAATTGTAACAAGTACTGGGAAAGGGATACCATTAAAGCACAGTTTAGAAAAGATTAGACTATCACAGCTCTGACAATTCTAAACAGCTGCTTTGGACATTTTAATAAAACAAATGGTGAATTAATACTATAGTTATAAGTGAAGTGATTACTTCCATACATTTGTCATAACTCCTATGTGCACAGTGCCACCAACAGGAAAGACATGCACTACAAAGTGATGATGCACTTAAAATCCAAAGGTTATCCCAGACATTCAATAACCTTGAGAGAATACTGAGAGTCATCAAGTGCTATGGCATTTCTATAAGTCATTGTCATATTTACCCACATAAATGAGGCTACATTGAAGAAACTATTATTTTTTACTTTTTCTTTAGTGTGGACCATGGTTCTTGTACAATTAGTACATGCTTGAGTGTTACTAAAATTCTCTCAAAGTAAGAGTAATTCATTTTTATTGTGTCCCACAATATTGTGCCATACATACACACACATTTCTGTGTGCATCTGTCCCTGCAATTTAAATAAGACCCCAGAAACTAATTGTTTGATCTGATTTTGTACAATATAATTTAATGTTGGTTTTTTTTGGGGGGTCTATTCTGTCTGGTATCTTTCTGCCTTATGATAAGTATGTACCACCAATTTGCCTCCACCTCACCATCCTATGAGTTTGATTGAGTCTTTAAGCCCTCAGTTATTGAGGATATACATTTCTTGATTAAAACATATTGACTGAATATATGAACCACCTAAGACCTTTCAGATAAGTATCAAAATTCTTCTCATACAAAACTTTTGACATAAAATAGTTCAAAATATCTGCCTATGTGTGACAAATTGAAAGATGTTGATCTTTGCTAGCAAAGGTTGTTAGAAATGGAACAATATGAGAACTATAAAAATAAAGAAAATAGTCAAGACACTGAAGACTGTAGATGTAAGGACTAATGAAGCTCTTAGCATCCTGCCTTTTGTGTGGTCTTCTTGCTTTCAAAGAGGAAGTATCCTCCAGAATTAACCAATATTCCGGGTACTACTATGCTATTTAGACTAAAAATCCATTGATAATGGCAGAAAGAATATAACCATATAGAAATTATAACCCAAACACATCTGATTTATGATTATATTTTGATAACCTTTTTATAATTATTTTCCATTTAATAATTATTTTAAATTTAATTATATTAATTAAGTTACTGTACACCTGAGTGTAGGTATGTGTCTTTCAACAAGATATATATCTGTGTGTGTGTGTGTGTGTGTGTGTGTGTATATGTGTGTGTGTGTATGTGTGTGTGCGCGCGCATGAGTGTGTGTGCATGAGTGTGCAATGTTTAATGTTTGCTTGTGTTGAGAAGGTGGATTTATTTATATGTGTGTTGATGTCAGGCATCTCTTCAATCTACGGTGTTGAGGCCAGAGTTTATCACTATATTTAGACATTATTGTGTTGTTTAGACCAGCTAACTAGGAAGATATGTAGGATCTACCTGTCTCATCACTCCTAGCACTGGAATCTCAGGTACTTGTAGCTACATCCACATGTCTTTTAACATGGGTTTTCAGATACTAATTCATTTCTACAAGCTTGTGCCACAAGTACATTCTGCATTGAGTCATCATCCCACCCCTGAATTGTTAAATACCATGTATGTGTGCTTAAAATACTTCCAAAAGAGCTGTTTTCTTTCACACTAAACTATGATTAAGATATATTAAATGATGTTATTAGATTTTTTATGTTGCAATATGATGCATAAAGGAAATAAATAGAAATTGAATTACAAGCTTTGAAAGACTTTCCATAGGGAAAAGTTCTACACACCACAAGGGGGCACAGTGAGGGAGAGAAAGAGTGCTTCCAGATTTGAAAATCGGTAAAATACCAGTTTACTATGTTAACATTCTCTCTCTGTCTGTCTCTGTCTGTGTATCTGTCTCTGTCTCTGTCGCTGTCTCTCCCTCCCTCCCTCCCTCTCTATCCTCATCTGTCTTCTGTGTTTGAAAAATAAAAGTTAAAATGTTAAGATTGTTGAGAGGCAATTGCTCTCAGCTAGGACTTCTAATGGCTTCTAAACTATTTGAAAAAACTCAGTAGATTTTACTCAAACTTTTAGGAGTGATTCTTACAGTGAATTCAGATGATTAGTATATTCACAAACAATATTATAAATCAAACATAATTTTATAATTTAAGGAGTTTCAGGTGGTATGGACATAATCAATGTACATTATATCTGTCTTACCTTTCTCATGATTCACCCATCTCTTTCTGCACTTTATCCCTTTTCCCTTCTGACTCATCCCCTACTTTTTTCTTATTTTCCAATTTTTATTCCTCCTTCTACTTCTTTCTTTCTGACATCTTCCCATGTTATAAAACAATATAACATCATCAAAACTAAGTCACTATGGAATCTGACATATTTCAGATCGAGATGTACTTTTATGTGTAATTTGGATACATTGCTAGATATTTATGTGTATTATTTTGCTAAACTATAAATTTTAGCATTATTACTTAAAATATTATGAAGGCATTTTATCTTATACATAATATTTTCTTCATTAGATTAACCTGTCAACTTGATAGAGCTTAGAGTCACTTCTAAATTGAGCAAGCTAGATTGCAAACTTTTCCATGTGAGATTATCAATGAATATTTCTTTTATCTTGATTGATAATCCATGTCTACAGAAGGGCTCAGGCCATTTTAGGCAGCATCATTCTGTGGACAGATGATCCTGGGCTGTGTAAGAAAGCTACTGAAATGTGAGCCAGTAAGCAGTGTTCATTCATGGTTTCTACTTCCTGCTTCCTACCTAGACTTCCCTCCATAACTGACTTCAATGTGACAAGGATTAGAAGCCAAACAAACCCTTTCCTCCACTAAGTTGTTCAATCATAATGTTTTCTCCCAGAAACAGGGATCAAGCTCTGAGATTAGTTAATGTATGTTAAATGCCTTCTAGGGTAACTGAAAAAAAGGTAACGGCTTAATAAATAGATATTTCCCTGACTATGTAATACTTTAATGATTATGTGAATATGAAATTATATCAGTGATTCTATCAGTATTATTATAGCAATCCAGATATATTTTTACTCAAAAAAATGTCCATAAAACTTCCAGGTTAACACCTTGAAAATTAGAGACATAAGCAACTATTATTAAGAATGAATAAATGTCAAAGATAGAATATTTAGAACTGTATTTTAGAAATAAGAATAAAATGTTTTGTTGGACTAGAAAGTTATATTTAAGAAATCAGTTTACAATAATTTAATATAAATAAAACTACATGAGGTATTGAAACATTCTATGTGATACTGCAATGATGGATACATGATATTATCTTTTGAACTCCCATTTTTATTTCTCTTGACTAGTTGCTAAGGCTAGGATTTTTAGCATATTGTATAATTAAAGTGACATAACTGGGTAGTCTTGCCTTTTCTCATAATTTGCTGAGAATGCCATCATCTTTTTACTTTTCCACTTTAGCTTCCAGAGATTAAGACTGCATAATCTAATGGGATGGGAGAAAAATATATCCCTGTGGTGATGTTTTGCATGATCCATTAGGGATACTTAGTCATTCTCCATGAGGTTCCCATGAAAATGACAACAAAGACCCCCACATGAAATACAGACAATACTGAGAGAGGATTAGCCATGCAAGAGGCAGTGTTTGCTACTAGCTTTATAGGACTTTATTTATAAGTGCAGAAACAATTTAATTCACCATTGTCTTCCAAAATGATGTAAGGGATTGTTTAAGTTACTTTTTAATTCCTGTGATAAGAAACCATGACCAAAGCAAGCCAGAAAAGAAAATCTTTTTATTTGGGACCCTGTGTTCCATAAGATTAAAGTCAGTGACCATCATGTTGGGGAGCATAGTAGCAGTGAAGCCACTGAAAACCCTCAAATCATGAAGGATATTGTGACTTGTGTTGTTTGAATATTGAAGCTTTATGGTAAGTACCCATTATAGAAGACACCATATACTTAGCTCTAGGGCAAGAGAAATCAAGCTGAGATTGAGCTGAGACTGAGCTGAAGAATCTCCCCATTGTTGGCTGATTTTATGCCAGGTGCTCTGTAGGTGCTGTGGGATAATATCTCAAACAGTCCTACCTGATTATGGACTCTGAGTGCTACACTATCAATATACCTGTAATGGTGTGTTCTCTGATGTAATAGTGGCACAACTGTTAACAGCTGCAACCAATTCCTTGACAATGGGTAAAGTCCTGATTCTCAGAAGGAAATACATATTTGGTACTGTATGCTGAAATGAAAACTTGTAGAAACGATGGTTAGAGACCCACATAAGGATGATATCACTGTCTGTTAAGTGATTATCTCCTAATGTATTTTATACCAATAGATTAAAATGCTGCCTTTTGCCCAATTTTGGAAGGGAACTTTTTGTTGTTGTTATTTAAATGTTTTATTTGTTTGATTTAGTTTGTTTTTGTATGCGTTGTTTGCTTTTATAGTGGTAATGGTTACTATGCAGATTCATCAGTGTAAAACAAAAACATCTGAGAATAAGTGACTCTTTAATATTGTAGCCCAATGTTCATATATAAAAGGAAAAAAGTAATCATGTATCTTTACTACCTTATCTAAGGCCCAGGAAATATTTTGGATGTAGAAGAGTTGTGTAACTTTTTTTTCTATATTGAAATTTTCTCTGCTGGAGAAAACAAAGGAGAACTGTAGGACTCAGGAAACCTGTGAAACTTTATGTGTTCAAGAAACCCAGAAAGTTACAAGATTCAAAATTCCTCCTGTAAGTTTATCTAAGCAATCAACAATTTCTAAGTGTGGAATTATATAGAAACTATGAAGGAAATCCCAGAAAATATAGCATGAACCATCAAACATACTGTGTCAGGATTTTTTGGAGACATAGCTGCCTTTGAGTCACCCATGATTCTTTAAGTAACCCTAACAAATTCATTGGTTCACCAGGTAATACTTGTATGCCATTATAGCCCTTGTCTGTTGTGAGTGATTAATCTTGAGAGAATAGACATTTGTTCACCTTACTTCAGCAAAGACATGCACTAAGTTTGTTGGAGGTTTTCTATTATTAAAAGACTAATACACTGAAATGTGTGTGTGTGTGTGTGTGTGTGTGTGTGTGTGTGTGTGTGTGTTTGTGACAGGTTTTCTCTGTGTAAAGTTCTAGCTGCCTGGAACTTTGCAGAACAGGCTATCTTCAAACTCACAGAGATCCACCTGCCTCTACCTCCCAAGTGCTGTGATTAAAGGTGTGGGCCACCAATGCCTGGCATTGAAATAAATATTTTATATCTAACAGTTTCATATTTTTCTTATGTAGAGATATTGAATTTGTTAAGTACTTAATTGCATGTGTTAAAAGAATCATACATATTTCTGCAAGCAATTTGAAAATTGTGGTATATCACACTTACTAATTTTCATATATTAAGTACCTTTGCATCTACAAGATGCATAAGTTAATTATCATTTGGTGTGCATTATTCACCCCTGGCTATGGAATACAACTCATAACATTGATATAACTTTCTCAAGAACATAATTTAAAAATATAGCCAATGACAATAGATTTGGGGCTAGTAAATATAAATTTCTATTTAATTTGCATTGATAACTGAGACTATTAGTTATTTCATTCATTTCTATGATAAAGAAAACACATCAACAAGCAATTTAAAGTAGGAAAGATTTATTTGAGCTTAAAATTAAAAGGAATACAGTCCATCATCATATGGAAGGCATCATAAATATAAGGCATTTGGTCACATTGCTTCCACAGTCAGGAAACAGAGAAAAGACATAGAGTGAGGCCAAATTACAAAGACTCAATTTCTTTCCCCAAGGCTTCATTTTCTCTGGAAAGAAACTGCCTTATAAAGCAAAACCCTTCAAGCAGCTCAAATACCTGTGAAGTTGTCTTTAACCTAGAAGACTATGAAGGGCATGTAAAACCATAATAGAGAGCAAACAGTTGCCATGGTATCAAAATATGCCATTATTTTAAATTCCAGTGAAGATGGATTGCTAAACTTTGTCTGATAATCTACTCAGACCCATTAATATACTTTTGTAGTAATTAATAGGCTATATAGGGGTGGCTGACCAAGTCATATTTACTTACTGTCCAATAAAAGAAATAAAGAGACATTCAGATCCCTTCTAATTGTCCATGCCAAAAAAAGAGAAACAGAACACAGATTATAGTGTCTGCATTCGCATACTTAATATATTAATGTATTTGGCCATTTATATAGCTTCACAGTGCTGACTACACTCACTTTAACAACCATAAAAGGTATTTGGTTTAAAGAAAAAAGCAATGATGAATATTACATCAAGAAGAAAAACATGATGAAATAAATAGCTAAACCGTAGGCAGTGAACTCTTTTATCAAACAAACTTTATTTAATTTATATATATATATATGTATATATATATATGTATATACATACTTACACATTTATATGTATTTATTCATTATTTACCAAATAATAAAAATATTTTTAAAGTGCTTTAGTGAAAGGAACAGTTTTGGGTATAGGAATATCTTATATCTATTATTTTTCTGATTCACAATTCTAATGAAAGACTGAAAAATAATCAACTGGTCAAAGCATAGGAATGCAGGTCTACAGTCACAGTATTTGAGGGTCTTAAACAGGAATATTGCAAACACAAGGCTGCCCTATGATACTTAGCTAAATCCTTTTTCAATAACAAAATGAAATAAAAATAATAAATTTTTGTCAAAATATTATTTTGCAGATACTGCTGTATAACATTGGTGGTGGACTTATTTCATGTTTTTAGTACCAGAAGCTTTAGTATTAATAGCATAATTGTGCTAAATTTTGCAATGACGGTTTTTTTGTTTTAACTTAAACTACCAGAAAAGCCAAATCTCAAGAAAAAAAAAATAACAAAGCAGTTGTTATCTAGGATGAGAAGGAGGAATTGAGACTCACTTTAAATGGATCTGAAGAAATTTCATTGAGCAATGGAAATAATTTTAATTGTTTTTAAGTGGTTTGTGTTTATTAATTTGTTTAAAATAGAGTTCTTGTCATGCATGCATTGCATGAATGGAAATTATGTTCCAATTAAGCTACTCTCAGATATGGAGTCAATTTCTGTTGTATACTACTAGGAGATTTTCATTTGATACTTCATATCTTGGGGTTTTCATAAATTCTGATAACTGACACTATAAATCATAGGCTAAATAGTTGCTGTTGAGTACATTTCAAAATGAGGTCTTATATAAGTGTTACAAAGATTCTTTGTGTTTAATCATACTGTCTTCACGATTTCCTAAACTAAAAGGTGTTGCTTTTATGTAATACTCAGGTGTGCTGAATTATGACAATCAAGGTTTCTGACACAGATTAAGAAATTAAGAACCTTGTGGTGTGTGACATAGCCACCTAATGAACTCACAGAGGATACTTGAGTAAAATACAAAACATGGCTGAATGAACTATGAGACCTCAACGTAAAAGTTCCTTCTTACAGTGAATAATAACTAATATGGCGACAAACAGATGGTCAATATTCATATAATATGAGCCTTGGAGAGCAAAGCTATAAGTGGGACATTTATATTATACTCCTTTTCCTCCAAGGATCAGGGATCTTAGGAAAAGAGTAGGGAACAATTGTAAAAGCTAGATGTAGAGGATTTTTGCAGCAAAACAGTATTTCCCATAGGAGATAGAACCCATTACATTGTGATTGCACACATAAGATCTGCATAAGAACAGACCAGCCAAAATCCCTTTATGGAACAAAAAAGGAGTTAATGATAACCAATCTCTTGCTGAGCAGGTAATGGCACATGATTGCTGGTAGGATAGAGACACTTTTATTCAATGAAGTCTTTCAAAGATTGTCCATATGCCAGTGTGTTTCCTACTCATGGACATATAAGCAGCAGTAAGTAGATCTAGTTAAAAGAGACAGAGAGAAAGAAAGAGAGGAGAGGGGGGGATGAGTATGGCAAAATTGAAAGACAGGAAATAGGTAAATTTGATCAAACCACGTTGTGTGTGTGGGGTGTGTGTGTGTGTGTGTGTGTGTGTGTGTGTGTGTGTGTGTGTGCATGAAAATATCAATAATAAAAATGTTTAAGATGAGAGAAGACATGACTTCTCTCTAGGGTGAAATCAAGGAAGACCATGAAAAGAAAGAACGATCCAGAGTACCAGCTTAGCCTTTGTCCCTGTCAACAGGCCTTGGCTACGGGTGAGTTTTGGTCTAATCACACTGGACCAGCTGATTCTCCCCTACACCCTCCCAGGGAAATCCCTGGATGGGAACTCCCTGCCCCTGTGTCCTGTCCCTACTGAGACTGCTCTTGGAGATCGGATATACCCACACCCACACCCACACCCACCAACAGCCTGCCCTCTCCCTACCCTCTTCCCTACCCTGCCCACCTGTCCCACCACTCTGGCTGAGCACTGAGACAGAGGGTGGAGCCAACAATCCAGCCACCTTCAGGAAAATACCCATACCCTAACCCTAACCCTAACCCTAACCCTAACCCTAACCCTAACCCTATCCACATGGGACCATCCATAATTTCTACCTACCTGGACTCTGACTCCCACCACTGGTCTTCTACTGGAGTTCTGAGCGTCTCACAGAGATCCCCCTATCTGTGTGGGTCCACTCTGAGTTCCTGTAAGCTGGATCCTTGGCCCCCGTAGCAGGATCTCTGCTAAAGAGGCCTTACTCAGTTGGAGAGTACCAGCTAGATGCGCCTATTGGTGCTGAAACATCCTGAGTATCACCCAGCCTTTGTTGCCCAACACCTGACCAGCTGAAGGCCTTGGCTAGAGCTAGACCCAACTATCCCTGAGGAAATATCCTGCCAGTTAGGCTCTGGCAAAGAGGCCTCTGCACTCCTCTGCTGGAGCCTGATCTTTGACCCCCACTGTTGGGCCCTTGCCTCTGGAAAGAACTCCTAGAGAGCTTGAACCACCCAGAACTACAGGCATCGAAACTCTGACCCACCTAAATCCATAGAGAGGGGGATAAACCCCACCAACACCTACTGGAAGAAGCTATGGGAAGATGGCAATACAAGAAAACACCTAACATCAGAAAGACAAGCAAAACACCACCAGAATCTAGGGAATCTACACCAACTAGACCAGAACAAAACAAAGTAAATGAATCAGAAAAGAACCTAAAAATTATCATCATAAAAATTATAGAGGCTCTCAAAGAAGATATGAGAAAATCCCTTAAAGAAGTGGAAGTTAAAACAAACAAAAAATGGGAAGAAATGAATAAATTTCTTAAATAATGTATAGAAAGCCAAGAAAAAACAATTGAACAGGTGAAAAAAAATGGATCAAGACTTGAAAAAGGAAATGGAGACAATAAAGATAACACAAGCCGAAGGAATGTTGGAAATAGAAAAACTGGGCAAATGATCAGGAACTGCAGACACAAGCATAACAAACAGAATTAAAGAGATGGAAGAGAGAATCTCAGGTGCTGAAGATAAACTAGAGGAAATAGATTCATCAACCAAAGAAAATCATAAATCCAACAAATCCTTAACACAAAATATGCAGGAAATTTGGGATACCGTGAAAAGGCCAAACCTAAGAATAATAGGAATAGAGGAAGGTGAGGAAGCCCAGCTCAATGGGGCCAAAAACATATTCAACAAAATCATCGAGGAAAAGATTCCCAATCTGAAGAAGGACATGCCCATGAAAGTACAAGAAGCATACTGAACGCCAAATAGACTGGACCAAAGAAAAAAAAAAGACCCCTCGACATATAATAATCAAAACACCTAACATACAGAATAAAGAAAGAATATTAAGAGCAGCAAAGGAAAAGGGACAGGTAACATATAAAGGCAGACCTATCAAAATTATGCCTGACTTCTCCATGGAAACCCTGAAGGCCAGAAGGTCCTGGATAGACGTCCTACAAGTACTAAGAGTCCACATATGCCAGTCCGGGCTACTATACCCAGCAAAACTCTCAATCACTATAGATGGAGAAAAGATATTTAATGACAAAGCCAGATTTTCACAATACATATCTACAAATCCAGCCCTACAGAAAGCAATGGAACCCAAGGAAGTTAACTATGCTCACAAAGAAGTAGGCAACAGATAATCCCACTTCACCAGAAACCAAGGGTAAGGAAGGACAAATAAATTCACAATATCACAGCCCAAAGCAAATCTAAAACAAACAAACATTAACAATCAATGGTCCTTACTCTACCTCAACATTAATGGTCTTAACTTGCATATAAAAAGACACAGGCTTTGAAAACAGAATTCATCCCTCTGTGGCATATATGAAACACGCATAAGCTACAAAGATAGATATTACCTCAGGGTAAAGTGCTGGGAAAAGATCTTTCAATCAAATTAACCCAAGAAGAAAGCAGGTGTGGCTATCCTAATATCTAAAAAGTTAGACTTCAAACTAAAATTAATCAAAAAAGATGAAGATGGTCATTTCATATTCATCGCAGGAGAAATCCATTAACAAAATGCCGAATCTGAACATCTATGCACCAAATACAAAGGCACTTACATAGTAGCGTAAAAGAAATTCTACTAAACTCAAAGATCACATAAAACCTCACACACTTATAGTGGGAGACTTCAACACACCACTCTCACCACTAGACAGGACCACCAATCAAAAACTCAACAAAGAAACAAAATAAACTAACAGAAGTTATGTCTCAACTGGGTTTAACAAACATCTATAGAACATTCCATCCAAACACAAAAGAATATATCTTCTTCTCTGCTCCACATGGAACCTTCTCTAAAATCAACTACATACTAGGTGGCATAACAAACCTCAACAGATACAAAAGAATTGGAATAGTCCCCTGTATCTTATCAGACCACCATGCTTTAAAATTGGAATTCAACAACACAAATCGCAGAAACCCTACAAACTCATGGAAACTGAACAATGTGTAATTGCACCACACCTGGGTCAAAGAAGAAATAAATAAAGAAATTAAGTACTTCCTAGAATTCAAGGAGCATGAGGACACAACATATCCAAACTTATGGGACACCTTGAAAACAGTGTTACAAGAGAAGTTCATTGCACTGAGTGCCCATATGCAAAAAAACAGAGGATAGTCACATTAGAGAATTAACAGCACAACTGAAAGACTTAGAACAAAAAGAAGCAAACTCACCCTGGAGGAGTAGACACCAGGAAATAGTCAATTTGAGGGCGAAAATCAATAAAATAGAAACCAGGAAAACAATACAAAAAATCAATGCAACAAAGAGTTGGTTTTTCGAGAAAATCAACAAGATAGACAAACCTTTATCCAAACTAATGAAAAAGCAAAGAGATCATGCAAGTTAACAAAATCAGAAATGAAAAGGGGACATAAAAACGGACACAGAGGAAATCCACACAACTTTCAGGTCATACTTTGAAAACCTGTACTCTACAAAATTTGAAAATTCAAAGGAAATGAACAAGTATTTGGATAACTATCACTTATCAAAATTAAAACAAGAACAGGCAAACAACTTAAATAGACCTATAACCCCCAGTGAAATCAAAACAGTCATCAAAAGACTTCCAACCAAAAATAGCCCAGGGCCAGAATTCTACCAGAAATTCAAGGAAGAGCTAATTCTAATACTCCTCAAATTGTTCCACACAATAGAGACAGAAGGCACATTACCAAACTCTTTCTATGAGGCCACAATCACTTTGGTACCCAGGCCTCACAAAGATACAACTAAGAAAAAAAACGACAGACCAATATCCCTGATGAACAGCGATGCAAAATTACTTAATAAAATACTGGCAAACCGAATCCAAGAATACATCAGAGAAATCATCCACCATGACCAAGTAGGCTTCATCCCTGCTTTGCAAGGATGGTTTAACATACGAAAATCTATCAACGTGATCCACCATATAAACAAACTGAGATGGTGAAAAAGCCTTCGACAAAATTAAACACCCTTTCATGATAAAGGTCTTGGAGAGATCAGGGATAACAGGAACATACCTAAACATAATAACAGCAATATACAGTAAACCAACAGCCAACATCAAACTAAATGGAGAGAAGCTTAAGGCAATTCCTCTAAAATCAGGAACAAGACAAGGCTGTACTCTCTTTCCATATCTCTTCAATATTGTACTTGGAGTTCTAGCTAAAGCTATAAGACAACAAAAGAGATTAAGGGGATATAATTTGAAAGGAAGAAGTCAAACAGTCTCTATTTGCAGATGATAGTTTACATAAGCGAGCCAATAAACTCTACCAGGGAACTCCTACTACTGATAAACACCTTCATCAAACTAGCAGGATACAAAATAAACTCAAAAAAATCAATAGCCCTACTTTATTCAGACAACAAAGAGACTGAGAAAGAAATCAGAGAAAGATCACCCTTTACAATAGCCACAAAAATATAAAATATCTTGGGGTAACATTTACCGAACACGTGAAAGACTTTTACAATAAAAATTTTGTGTCTTTAAAGAAAAAAATTAAAGAAGATACCAGAAAATGGAAAGATCTCCCATGCTCTTGGATTGGAAGGATAAATATTATAAAAATAGCAATCTTGCCTAAAGCAATCCACATATTCAATGCAATCCCCATTAAAATCCCAGCACAATTCTTTACTATCCTTGAAAGGATAATAATCAACTTTGTATGGAAAAACAAAAGACCCAGGATAGCCAAAACAACCCTGTACAATAAAAGAACTTCAGGAAGCATCACCATCCCTGACTTTAAGCTCTACTACAGAGCTGTAGTTCTGAAAACATCCTGGTATTGGAACAAAAATAGACAGGTAGGTCAATGGAATCAAATCGAAAATGCCGATAATTATCCACACACCTACAAACACCTGATTTTTGACGAAACAGCTAAAAAAATACAATGAGGGGAGGAAAGCATCTTCAACAAATGGTGCTGGCACAATTGGATGATGGTGTGTAGAAGACTGCAGATAGACCCATGTCTATCGCCATGCACAAAACTCAAGTCCAAATGGAGCAAAGACCTTAACATAAATCCAGCCACACTGAACATTTTAGAAGAGAAAGTAGGAGGTACCCTTGAATAATTTGGTTTAGGAGACTGCTTCCACATAACTCCAGTAGCACAGACACTGAGATTAACAATTAATAAGTGGGACTTCCTCAATCTTAGAAGCTTCTGTAAGGCAAAGGACACAGTTGACAATACCAAAAGGCAGCTCACAGACTGGGAAAAAATTTTTTTACCAATCCTACATCTGACAAAGGGCTGATCACCAAAATAAACAAAGAACTCAAGAAACTAGTCAACAAAACACCAAATAGCCCTATTAAATAATGGGTTGCAGAATTGAAGAAAGAATTCTCAATAGAGGAAATCAAAGAGGCTGAAAGACACTTAGAAAAATGTTCAACATCCTTGGTGGTTCCTCAGGAAAATGTGAATTCGCTTACCACAGGACCCAGCAATTCCACTCTTAGGTCTATACCCAAATTACCCACATTCATGCAACAAGGACATGTGCTCAACTATGTTCATAGCAGCATTATTTGTAATAGCAAGAACCTGGAAGCAACCTAGATGTCCCACAACTGAAGAATGGATAAAGAAGATGTGGCACATCTACACAATGGAATATTACTCTGCAGAAAAAAATAACGGAAGCTTGAAATTTGCAGTCAAGTGGATGGAACTTGAAGAAACCATCCTGAATGAGGTAACCCAGTCAGAAAAAGTGGAACAGGGTATGTATTCACTCATATATGGATTTTAGACGTAGAGCAAAAGATCATCAGCCTATAATACACACCACCAGATGAACTGGGATACAAGGTGTATTCTAAGAGATTCATATATGGTTGCTCACAAATGGGTGAAGGGACAAGTTTCCCAGAGCACATGGGAAATGGGGGGGCAGTGAATGGAGAGAGAACTAGGAGAAAGAGAAGGGGAGAGAGGAAAACACGTGTGACTAGATAGACTGAGTCGGGGGGGGGACACAAAAGAGGGAGCCATTATTTGTTTGAAGAGAAAACTGAACCTAAAGAAAGGTCTAGAGAACTACAAGACCAACTCCAACTAATAATTCGAGCAACCATGGAAAGGCTACCATAAATACCCTTTCCTGATATTGAGGTCATCAACTAAATTACCCACCATCATGGAGCCCTCATCTAGTACCTGTTGGAAGGAGAAGCAAACACCCATAACCAAACACTGAGTCGAACTAGAATTCAGATCCAGAGAGAGGGGACAAGACCAGGTTGCAGAAACTCACAAAGACAGCTGACCTGAACAAGGAGAAGCTTGCCCCCCCCCAGTCTGATGGCTAAGGACCCATCAAGGGACTGACTCAGACCCCCTGAACATGGGTCTCAGCTAGAAGGACTGAGAAGTCTGGGGGACCTCAGACAATAGAAACAGGATCTATTCCTGGTGCGCAAAAGGACCTTGGGGACACATCTCCCATGGAGAGATACCCCCTTAACCTAGAGATAGGAGAGAAGTCCTAGTCTCTACTTTAAATGACTTGACAGATTTACAGGATTTACAGATTTGCATGACCCCACCTTGATAAGCATATCCCTACAAGTGGAATGGGGGTGGAGTGATGGGAAGGGTGTGTGGCCAGGGTGCATGTCACAGGGGAAAGAGGGTAAAAGGGAGAGAGGTAGGGAGGGAGTGTTGGAGGCAGGAAGGGAGATGAAACTGTGATCCACATGTAAATTTTTTAAATTATATTATTAATAAAAAAAGAAGAAGAAAATACAGCTAGATTAATTTTATATATATATATATATATATATATATATATTTAAAATATTTTGCTTCAAAATTTAAGCCTAAGGACAAGTTACTGGGGCAAAGGATTTCTAATTTTGTTTCCACAGAAAATGAAAAGCTGTGGATTCCTTCCAGACTAATGTAGTTTGATTGATCAAGACCTCCTGAAGCAATGTCAATGGTACAATGCAGCCTTGCAGACAACTACAGCCAGGATTTCTGCATCTTCTTAGGATTCCCCCACTACAGCGCCCCCTACCAACAGGTAGCAGCTTGGAAAGAACGAAGCCCAGATTCCCAAATACTGTTTATAAATTTTTTTTCATTTTTTTTAAAAGCATGTATAATTATGTCCAGCATAAAATATATAAATGTTTAATAAATAAAAAAATTAATTATATTATTAATAAAAAGGAAAAAAAGAACAAAAACAGTAAAACACGGAAAAATTGAAAATATATTTTTAATTTAAAGATACATCAACAATAGACCTGAAACAGCATACTAAAGGTAGAGATGAAGATAACAACAAAATTAAATGCAAACTTAGGAGAGTTTATAATTATGCTTACACAATATTATGCATAGACAAAACACAGATGACACAGTATTGACAGTGTTTCTCGTTTATTAAATATTACAGGTGCTTTTGGCTTGTTCAGTATTTTATGGAGTGAAAGTAAAAATTATATACAGTTGCAATATTCCATGGGTTAAAAATCTATTGTACATGAAAATAACTGTTACATGTCAGATTATCAAAGCTTTGCTCCATTAAACCTATTTTAATTCAAGGCTGTTTTAGAAAAACACAGTTTCTAGTAAGAGATGAAACTGCATTTATAGTTTCTTAAAACTTGGATGTTTTTCTAGCCCATGGATCTTATTTATTTGTTTCAGTCCAATAATTATTTTCATTATTGTTTACATACTCAATTTGCACTTCCCTGTTGCCTTTTTGATTAATTCTAAGTAATTTTTAAATTTCATTAACTTCCTCTTTTTATTGAAAATTAAAATACATTATACATTATAAGGGTGGTAAGATATTTGTATTTTTGAATTTAAAACATAATTCTTTTTTATTAGTAGCACATTGAACCAGCAAAGAAAAGTGAAGATAAATAATTCCAATTATAAGCAGAAAAATTAAATAGTGTTTCTTGTATTCCCAAATACATATTCTTTCTATTACTGCTAAGTGACTTTACTTAGAATATTAAGAAGTGGTAGCATGTGATTGGTATAAGAAAGAGTAGATTTTAATTTCAGGACAGTAAGGACACACAAGAACATGAATACATTTATAAAATTTATATGAATATTGACCAGGCAGTGTTTAAAGCTTGGTACTCAATTAGTGCACAAAATTATTGGTTAATTAAAGCTGTTGAGTGGATATTTTTTGTTTTATCCAAAACATTATTTGTAACTGTGTAGTGCTATATTTCTTGCTATGGAAAGACTTTCTATAAATAGACTAACATTGTGGAAGAGAATGAAAAATCCTAGGAGTCAGAGAGGACGGAGAACACCAGGAGACCATGACCCACCAAATCAATTAAGCAGGGCTCACATGGGCTCATGGAGACTGAAGCAGCAACATGGTCCTGCATGGGTCTGTCCCTGGTTCTCTGCATATATGTAATCACTATTAATTTGGTGTTTTGTGGGAATCCTCATATTGGGAGCAGGTGTGTCTCTGACTGCTTTGCCTGAACTTGAGACTATTTCCCTCCTATTAGGTTGTCTCTTCCAGCCTAGATATAAGGGGGGTTTGCCTTGTCTTATTCTATCTTGCTTTGTCATATTTGGCTGTTGTCTCCTGGAAGTCTGGCTCTTTTCTAAGAAAAAATAGCAGGTGAGTAGATCTGGGGGGGACAGGGCAGGTTAAGTGGGAGACTTGGAGGGAAGAGAAATTGGTATATGAGAGATGGTTCTATACTAAATTGAAAAACTATTTTAAAAAGACAAATAGTTTATTTTTAAGCTTTTATAAAATATCTAAGCTTATGGGCTAAAATTTAAATGTTCTAAATACTTTATGTGAACATGGATAAGAATAGTTACCAAACACGACATTGAACCTTAAATGGCTGTCAACTTTGCATTGTGAATGACATATTGTAAAATGTACATGGAATTAAACTTCAAAATCAAAGTTTGTAAGCTAATAACTTTATCTATTTTCCTAATGACATTGTGATTTTCAATGAATTATATGAATTATAACACTTATATCCACAGAGTTCCCTATAGTGTAATACTCCATAATTAAAAAAAGTGCTGCATATCTGTCAATAGCAATATTGTGTATTGTCCATGTGCGTCTATATTCCTTCTCTGTATGGATATCAAAACAACTTCCACGGAGTTCTGACAGCAAAATATTTACAGTTTTAATCCCAAAATATAAATCCAGGAATGCTGTTTCTTGTAAAAGAATTAATAACTGGCAATGGTGGTATATAAAGAAGGGGTTTGCCCATGGTAGGTGTCCCAAGACACAGGTTTGCCAAATAAAAGGGTTTGATGAAAACCCCATGACCTCAAGTGTAAGCCTCCCAACAGAATACAACAGAAATTGACTTCACATTTTAGAGTAGCTTAATAGGAGTATAATTTCCATTCATGAAATGCACTCATCATAAGAACCCCATTTTAATAAATTAATAGATCCCAGAACACACTTAAAAAGTATTTTAAAATACTTTCATCACACAACGTAATTTCTTAAGATCCATTTAAAACTAGTCTCCATCCCTACTTCCCATCCTAGGCAACAATTGCTTCATTACCTTTTTTTTTTTTCAGTTGATATTTGACCATTCTGGGAGTTTAAGTAAAAACATAAAAAAAAAAAAAAATAAACCACTCAGTGGGTATGGATATAGTCACATGGCAAAATGTGATTTAGAACAATTATGACTATTAATACTAAAGCTTCTGGGATTAAGGGCATGAACTAAGTCCACAGCCAATATTATAAGGCAGTATCTACCAGTATCTACATCCTAAAATACTAGAAATAGCTTATATAGTTCCCAACAGATTGGTATTGTTAGTTTTTGTCAACTTGATGCAAAACTACACCTACCTGGAAAAGAGAGAATCGCAATTGAAGAACTGCCGCCATTGGATTGGCCTGAGAGAACGTATGTCAGGTAGTTTATTAATTGTTAATTGACAAAGAGGACCTAGCCCACTTTGGGTAGTGGCATCCTTTGGAAGATAGGAAAAGAATATATTACAGGCATCTGAATAAGAGGTGGGGGGGAGTGGTGGGGGTAAGTAGTAAGCAGTATTCCTCCATAATCTTTGCTCCAGTCGCATTGGCTTCCGACAAAGATTAATTATAACCTGTAACCTAAATAAACCTCTTTTTTTGCAACTTGATTTTGGTCCATGTTTCATAACAGCAACAGAAAGCACACTAGAACAGCAGCCTTCACAGGACTATTCATCTCGGCATTCGCATATAAATGGATTTGTTAGGATGGCAAGATTCCACGATCACTGCCATTGGGAGATTGCCAGAAAAAGAGCCTGAAGCTGCCGCCTAGTGTCTCCCGATGTCCTGGAAATAAGCCAGACCAAGGTGGAAGATCCCGGATGATAATGTGAGGAAACAATATTCTGATACTCAGTTCTCTGAACAGTTTAGACTAGTGTAGCCTGTGATAAAATACATAAACCTATAAGATAATTTAAACTGTTTTATTAATTGAATTTGTTCCTTAAAATTCCATATATGTTTATAGTACATTATAATTGCTGTCACGTTCCATTCTTCCCCATGTCCCTCCTATCAGTCAACCCCTCTTCCCCATATTTCTTACTGATCCCTTTCCTATGTTCATGACTTTCTGTTTTGTGAAAAACTGAATTGAACCAGGACCATCTGTGTCACCATGATACACAGTAAAATTCATTGCCCATAACTAAGCCTTTAGTTTAAAGAGTCATTGCAAAAGAAGTAAACTCATATCACAGTAAAATATCAATATTTTGAAATACATTTTAGTGATTCTTTGTGCTCTATCTACTAAAAGACTGTTGCTTGAAAAATTACCAATATCATTGTTCAACATTACTATGTCACACAGTAGATTCTGAATACTAATAAACTGTAGTGTAGTATTAGAAGAAAAAACTCACAATTCTTGTCAGTGCAAGAATATTGCAATTAAAGCCGCTAAGACATAGCAAAAGCTGTCTGCACAGTAGTGCACCCAAGATGAATATTAAATATGTGTACATGAAAGACTCCCTAGGGTTGATGAGCTTTTTAATCATAGTGTTTGACTTTCCATAACTGATTTGTTGCTCCCTGGATGGCAGGAGGATGGACTTAAGAAGCACATTTTTCTCTAATTTCTTGATAAGCACTACTATCTGCCTGACAGCCTGCACTGATTAAATATCGCTATTCACATGCAGACGTTAGCACTGCCTTTAAGAATCTGAGGCTAAAATTAAATGTAAATTAACATAGGTCCTAACCCCTCTTCAGCCTCCCTCCATTCTGGTAATCATGGTAAACTAGGAAAGACGGTGCACTCAGAAATAACACACTTTTTATTGTGCCAGTCCATTAGAGGCTGGGGAATTCTGTTATCCAAAGGATAATACCATAGCACATTCAAAGAAGTACAAAATAAAACTTAAAGTAAACAACACATAAAAAGATAAGCTATTTTGTAGAAAAGGAAATCTGGAAGCTTAAAGAGGCAAGAGAAAAACAACCTTGTCATTGAAGACTACTTTGGGCTGAAAGAACAAAAAAATCTGGGTCAGAATTTTGTGCACAATGATATGAAACTGTTGGTGTGAGGTATTCAGAAATGCAATTGACAAAATTAGAATATGTAGCATTTTCAGGCATGTCACGGAGTATTGGAGACTCTGTAAGTAACCCAAAGGTGACTTTTGATATATACTCAGAGTCAAAGTTAATGAAGGGTCTTCAGATTTTGTGCTTCATGACAATTATACTCAATGGGGAAAGGAATGTAGTAGAGAATGGAGCAAAGCTGACATAGCTGTTGTGAATACATAGAAGTGATTACTTAGGAAGATGGGGAAGCTGGGACGAGGGTTGCCAAGGTCATTTGCAAGAGTCTTTTTGCAGGTGTTCCAGTATAGATACAGCATATATTCGTACCTCCTCAGTGGATATCTGTGAGACGATACTGTACTCTGACAATCTTTCTAAGTTAGGGTGATCAGCTTGCATTCTTCAAAACTTAAAAATGTGTTTCTCCTTCATTTACTATTCCCATAGTGCAGATCATTTTTCATCATTTCTGATGTACACTTTCTGGTATTATTTTTGTGTATTCTCTCAATACTTTTAAATATCTGTCTTTATTGCACTAATGTTCCTCCTCCAACCAAAAACATTCTTTAGAGTGCTTCCAGGAAGAGAGCAGCATGATTTGTTTCCAGACTTCTGGATGAATCCATAATGTTGTCTGCTAACAGTTTCCTCCTGAATATTTCATTCAAACCTTTGAGCGGCATTTCCACACAAAAATTATGGTTTACACGCCATGGGAAACAAAAGGTTCATTTCTTTCCATTCCCTGCCTTTGCATTTGTCAGATATATGTTTACATGTACTCTTGGCTGACAGAAATAAGTAACCTCACCCAAATAGATTATAAGTAGGATTTTTAGATGTATTCAATTAAAAAAAGATATACTCACTAAGTTGCAGTCGAAGATAAACAACACATGGTTTTACATCATGGGTATGTTTTAAATATTGCATAAGTTATATTTTTATTAGCCGAATTTAGACTTCACTTACATTCCTTTCCCCATTGAGTATAATTGTCATGAAGCACAAAATACTACCTTATTGATATGACATCATCAAAGATATAAAAATTGTTATTACATCATTAAATTTATAAGCGAATATATGCAAATAGAAAAAATTATTCTGAGTGAAGTAACCCAAACACAGAAATACAGATATGGTATGTATTCACTTGTAAGTGGATATTAGCTGTTAAGTAAATGATAATAGAACTACAATCCAAAGATCCAGAGAGGTTAAGAGGGGGGATATAGGAGAGAATCATGGGTCTCCCTGGGAAGGGGAAATAGAATAGAGTCTGAGGGTGGACTTGAGAGAGTTAGGGCCAGAAACATGAAGTATGTGGAGGGGGTACACAATACAGGGAAAGAGAGCTGGAATTTGGGGTATGTTTAACCTAGTGCACTGAAAACTTCCTAGAATCTATATGGTAACCCTTGTGATGACTCAGTAATAGAGGATACAGGGTCTGAACTGACCATCTTTTGTAGCCAGGCAAGGTTTCCAGTGGTGGGAATGGGTTACATTCTATTGACTTGTTGGATGAGGAGGTCCCATGATGATCTCTAAACATTTGAGACTGATGCTGAAAAGAGAAGGCCCCCATTGCCAAGAACAACATCCACACAGCTCTTTGAATGTAGAGAGGTTGAGCTGGTGAATGCTTGGAGACTTCACCTCTATGTCCTAGTATTGTTCTAGTATCTTTAGCTCAAGAAGTTACTCTACAGTCTATGAAAAGAAAAACATGAACACAAATCCAGTCACAACATCTGCAAACTACAATCTGTCCTGCCTGTCATTAGAGTAGAATTTTCTCTCTCCTTCCCTTTTTCCCCCATCCCATCCTGTACTACTTTCTCTCTCTCCATCTTCCTCCATCTCTATTCTCTCTCTCTCTCTCTCTCTCTCTCTCTCTCTCTCTCTCTCTCTCTCTCTCTCTCTCTCTCTCTCTCTCTCTCTCTCTCTCTCTCTCTGTCATATGACCAGTATAAGGCAGTTCTTTTAGAAAAAGACTGTCTTCACCTAAAAGTGAGCCATACCACCATCTTAACCTCAGATTACAATCTTCCAGAAATGCAAGAAATACTATATTTCCTTTTTATATACATTTGAGCAAAGACTTTTTAATGAACAGATCTTATCATGCAATGCTGCCTGCATTGAATACAGTTCTGTGCCACAAAAAAATCCCTGCATCATCTTAAAAATGAAAAAAAATTTTTTGTCAAATCACCACTACTCTTTTCTTAGTTCTATTTTGCATTTCTTAACTGTGACCATCATCATGTTGCTGACAACAGCAGCCAGAAGTCTTTCCAACTGTTCCTTGATTCCCTTCACAGAGATAATATGCAAATTTTTGGTTCCTGCATTATTGTAGTTGATCGCAGCTCCTATTGGAAGGCCCAAGGAAAAATAAAATTTTACCCTGGGGGTCGAAACATGTCCATGCTTGAGTGCCCAGAAAGAGAAGAGTATTTTTGCCTTATAACTACCTTATACTTTGTAATTGTCTTACAATATTCTAAACAAAAACTGCAAATAACCTAGCAGAAATATAAAATCCTTTCTATAAACAATTCAAATGATAATAAAAAGAAATTTTGAAGTGGTGTAAATAGATGAGAAATGCTGAATTACACAGATGCCATCATTGCACTCTGTAAACTGATGTGAGCCCAACAAAATTCCAAATCAATTGAAAATAAACTAGCAAAGGAGAAAAAAAGACTTAAAATACGTTGGGGTATTTCAGGAAAGAAAATAATCACAGAAACAAAATGATTCTATAAAGGGAACTTTCTTTACAATTCAAAGACATTTTACACGATAATAATATAACAGTTTATGTGATATTGGTATAGAAAAAAATGAAATAATAAAGCCTAAGTAGAGACACCCCTCAGTATCTTGTTTGTCAACACGAATACTGTTTGAAACATTGGACAAAGTTCTGTAGGGAAATAAAACACAAAGGACAAAAGCCTGAAAATAAGGAGATTAAAAGGTAGGGACAACTAACTGGAACTTCACAAGATTCATATGGAATCTTATGAAGCCATAAAAAGAAATGAAGTATTGATTCAAACAAGAGCTTGAGTAAGTTTTGAAAACATTGTGCTAAACTAATTCATATGGGACTGACGAGACTGTATGATCCCATTTCTATGAAATGACCAGTGTGGGCAAACCTGAAGGGACAGAATACAGTCTGATGATTGCTCTGGGCTGCAGTGGGGAGAAATAGAGTAATGCTTTTCAAAAATGCTTTTCAATTTTGAAGGTGGATGAGGAAATATTTCAAAATGGCATCCTAGTGACTGATGTACAACCTTTTAAGTTAAAAATTATTAAACTGTACACCATAAAAATAAATTCCATAGTATATAAATTATAACTCAACAACTCTAAAGATACATATTTACACTGTGAATCTATCATCTCTCCGAAAGTAAAATAAAATCACCTTTAAAAATTTGTTATCAGAGGTATTAATCATAGATTTCAAGATTCCATGACACATATTTTACAAAGATAAGAGGGTAGAAAATTATAACCATGGGTTGTGTTAAAGACACTGCTCTTCCACTAATAAGAAAAACAAAATAAAAAGATAAAAAATAATTTTCTCACATCATAGTGAACAGATTTTAAATAAAGTGTTTTCAAAGCATGAACATTGTCTTTTGGTTTTTGGTTTTATAACATCTATAAGAGGCAGATTCTTCTGCCAATTTGCCCTTAGGAAGTTACTACTCTTCTCAAGATCATCATGGTCTTCACTTATATATACTGAAGGAGGGAATGTGGACCCAGAATTGTGGAAATTATTTAAAACTGATCTTTAGAGTACTTCTTATTTTAATTAGCTTGACTGAAGCAATTAATCTGAAAAATACCCAAAGCAGCATTTACTTAGGTACAGATAGGGCCCTCTAAACTCCAACTATTGCTCCAATATTCAGCTGTGGTTTTTTGTAACAGTGGAAATTCAATAGGGTAACAAGATTTCTTTTTATACTTTGAAGAATCTGACTGACAATTTAGTAAGCATTATACTTATATCAAAAAAGTGTTATCTTGACTATCTTCTAGGGAGAGAGTAAGTTTAAAATGCATTAAATTGCCTCAGTTATTAAATCTGAAAAGATTTCAGATTGGAAGAAACCAAAGGGCTCGTTTTAATACAATCTTGTTGTATAATTAAGTGAAATGCCAAGAATGAAATTTAGAATTGTGTTATTCATAAAAATACACGAGCATGGCAGTGTAATCTGAACATTATATATACATGTATATATATACATGTTTATATATATACATATATATGCATATGTATATATATATGCATATGTGTATACCAATATGTCTTCACACTCAGAGACAATCAGTATTTTCCTTATTTCACCAGATTTAAAAACAAGGACAAGTAACAACTGCTTCCAAATAATTTATTAGAAATATAAACCACAAATGTTACCATTTGGATTATCATATGAGTAAAAGTATGGTAGAATTTTTTATTTATTTCTTCATTGAATGTCTACGATGCTACTTCCACTGCATAGTAAAATCATCACTGTTTATAAAGTGCCTTCAATCTATACTAGAATCCTGAAATCATATATACCATAAAAGTAAAGTGTATGGGTATATCTGGGGTAGAAGGAACTACAGTAAACATTTTCATCATAAAGGAATTAAGTGAATAAAAGTTGCTGAAGTTTCTAAAGGATTGACCCTAAGTTACAACTCCCAGAAGACTGGTAGAACACAGCAGAATTGAAAACTGGAGAGATGCCTGTAACACAAGAAATAAAAAACCCAGAGACAAATTTTGGGGTTCAAGCTTTAAGCAGAAGATCAGAAAAGCAAAGCAGCCAAGTTAGTAGATCTTACCTCTACCAAGCTGAAATGGCAATCCTGTCCCCAGAAATCCTCAGAGGCAAAAGACTCCTAACTCCTCTCTCCTCCTCAGTATCTTCCTTTCTCCACCCAGCCATATCCTCCTTTCTCTATCTCTTTACTGCTGGGATTAAAGGTACATGATCTCAGGTGCTGAGATTACCTTTGTGTGAGCTGTTTCATTTAGAAGTGGATCAATTCATCTAGTCAGTGTGGCCTTGAACTAACAGAGACCCATCTACCTCTGAATCCTGAGTCCTTGAGTTAAAGGTGTGTGCCTGGTTAATTAGTATGGCTGCTTTGCTATTTTGATCTCAAGTGTCTTTAATAAACCATAAACAACAAATAAACACAGATGCCCACTCTGAAGCCTCCCCCTCCCCCTAGATTTTCATTATGGTAAAAAAAAAAAAAAATTAAAAAAAAAAATAAAAAAGATTTGTCAACCACTGCCTCACAGTAAACCAGAGAAAGGAACTGAAGAGTTATTTTACTGGCAATTTTTACCAGCAGGAGCACACTAAAATTACATGCGGATATCTTGTTTTCACTTAATATTTCCAAATTCTGTCCTATAGAGTCTATGTGAAGATTTGGTTCATGCTCAGTACCCTCACTTAACATGGGCAAAAGATAAAGAAAATATTATCTTTGTTTTTTCTCCCCTATTATAAACAGGAAATAGGAAGGAATAATGAGGATTGCAATACAGAATATTTCTTTGCTCTCACTTAGGTTACAGACATTTGCTCTCACTTAGGTGTAATTGTTACACCTGAACAATTACATCAAGCATTAGAAGTTCTGTGTCTCTTCCCTCTAGAAACTCTACATAGCCTTTATAACCAGCACTGGCCACCCATAGAATCAAGCACACCCTTTGCTCCTATGACAGTTCAGGTTGGCTGGAGCACAGTACAGGACCTATCTAACAAAATGGTAGGGGATACACTGCATTTCCACAACAACTGCTAAACTGTATTTAAGGAGCTACTGGTGTCATTGGGTATACATGAAGACATAGTTATTTAATGAGAAAGAGTTAAATGGAGACCATTTAATATAACATATTATTTATCATTATGCTAGTTATTGTTAACTTGACAGAAGCTAGAATCTTCTAGGAAGAAAGAAAAACAAACAAAAAATGCCTCCATTAGATTGATTTGTAGGAAAATCTGGGGCATTCTTGAGATTAGTGATTGATGTAGAAGGATACAGGTAACTGTGGTCAGAACCACATATGGGCAAGGGGTCCCCCAGTATATAATATGGTTGAATGTCAGTCAGTAAGCAACATTCATCCATGCCTTTTACATCAGTTCCTGCCTCCTTGGACTTCAAAGTTCCTGTCCTGACTTCAAAGTCTCGATCAAAGATAGTGATAGAGAAGTGTTAAAAAAATAAATTCCTTTTTCCCCAAATTACCTTTGGTCATAACAATAGAAAACCAACTATCTTACATATATATTATATTATATTATATTATATTATATTATATGTAGTATATAAGATATGTGTCACATATACATAATTTTTATATTTACTATATGTACTGTTTACAGTTAGAATAGATGAAAACAAACATACAAATATACATTTTTATAATTTGTATCTGTATAACTTTATAAACACTTTACATATGTGTTAACATCTCATTATATAAATATGTATATGGAAAGAGCAAAGACAGAGTTGTGTATTATTCTTCTTTAAATGATTTTTTTATATATTTCAATATTATTTCCCTTCCTACAACATCTTCTAGATCTTCCCTACCTCCCTCTCCAACCAACTTCAGGTTCACACTCTCTAAAAGAATGAAAATCAAAACAAACAAAAATAATAAAATGAAAATTATCAAAAAAGAATATCTCACATCAAAATACAGAGTATGTTTTGTGTTAGACACCTGCTCCTGAGTTTGAGACCTGCCCTTCACTCTACTGACAAAACTGATTTTCCTCTCCCGCATGTATCATGACAGCCATGAGGAATTATGAAGAATTGGATGGAGTTCTTGTAAATCTGGTGCATTCCCCACCAACATTTGTAAACTGCGAACCAAGGGAGCCTGTGGTCCAAAGCAATTCAAATGCAAGTGCCTGAAAGAGAATGGAAGGAGGAGGGCACAGGACACACACAGGTATAAATCTCTGAGTTCACTAATGTTAATGACAGTCCCTAAAGGCTTAGTGGTGTTCCAGTTTTAGAGTTTAAAAGAGTATGGGTTGCCTAGCTGAAAACTAGAGAATGAACTGTTTCCACCTTCTTTTCTGTCTCCTTCATTGATCCACAAACACCTACCACTTGGTAAGCCCCACCATCATTGAAACACCCCAAAATCTCATTTGATCTGAGCATCTCCTACCTTAGTTACATTGACAGATTTCATACAGGATACATGTCCTTGTGCTACATGAGCCAATACGCTTAGCCTTTTCCTGAAATAGGTCTCAGGCACTTTTCTGTCTCTTGAAACTAAAAGAAAATTGGACTAATTGTAATCTTCTCAGCTATGTGACCCCTTTATGTGCCTACTGTGTTCCTTATGTATTATGGGCTATTATTCAAAAAAAAGATAAAGCAGTGACTAGATGAGTAGAAGGGTGAGATGGATGTTTGTAGAGTTATAATTATTCAGTAAATCTCCATTTTTAGAAATATGTGAATATAGACAATCCCATATTTCTGCCCTTGATTATGATACCATATTAAAAAACTCATTTGTTCAATAGAAAATATATTGTTACAGTGCAGGTTTATTGGTCTTACCAGAACATGCTTGATGAAAACAATATCTACTAATCATATGTAAACATTAATATGAATTGTTTTATTTTTATTACTTTATACCTAATGATTAATATTTGTTATTAATGTCTATTTTGTAAGATTTTTAAGAAGAGTACAGAGTGTACTTTCTTAGAATATTGAAATATGGCATTTATAAATATTAAATTACCTTTATGTGCTTATATTCATTTTCAATAACTCTATTCTCCAAAAATATACTTTTGCAATTCTGAAGATATCATATTTATTATAATAGTTTTGAACAGCAGGGAAGAAAAGTGTCTATCTTACTGTATTTATTCTGTATGATTTGTGGTAAATCTAATTCTTCACTGCTTCCATAAGAATTAAGCTTCTAAGTGATCAGTTCCAGGGTTTTAATTACATTAATAGAAAATCAGTATATTATTACAGTATATCATTATTATTATTAAAAATAAGTTTTAAAACCCTGTTGCTTATCAATTGACTTTAATAATTTGATATATGTAAAATGTTTTTACTGATTTAATAATTTGTTTTGCAGTTTTTGATGTATGATTTATATAGACTGATAGGTAGATAGATGTTTCTAAAGTTGCTTTTTTCAGAGTATTTTATCACAGCTACAAGAAAAGAAATTAAAACAATTATCTTTTGATTTTCATTATCTTTTTTCATATATATTTACTGTCCATACATATTTTCCATTAATTTTGCATTCAAATATACAATTATAATATTTGTTTCTGACCTTTAAAGCATCATTACAGCTAGAGTGGTATTATTCTGTGGCCTCTGAGAGCCAGCACTCATGTGGCTGAGGCAAGAGGATCAAGAGATAATCTCAATGCCAGTTTGGGATACAGAGTGAGATTAGCTGAAAACAAAACAGCAAGACATATCTACCTTCAAAACTAATATGATGTTATAATAGTTTAATTTTGCTTTTAATCTAATTAAATATTTTAGCTTTAAAAATGTTTGGTAGCTTTTTAAAGGCACACATTACTGTTTTTCCTAGTGAACAAGGTAACAAGCAGAAGGTACAGTTTCTACACATTATCTCCAGCTATCCTTATGCTGGTTTTTCTTTCTTAAATTTTTTATTTAATATTTTTTCTTATTTTATATATCCCCAATTCCTTCTCTCTCCTATCCTCCCATATCCCCCAATGACACCCCCACCATCTACGCCCCAGGGAAGGTGAGGCCTTCATGAGGGATCTTTAAAATCTGTCAAAGTTATTGGGGGAGAGCCCAGGTCTTCACCTGGTTGTCTTGGCTAAGGGAGTCAATGGGAATGGGTTCCCGAAGTCCATTCATGCACTAGGGATACATCCTGGTTTCAATGTCAGACGTTCCATAGACTGCCCAGGCCTCCTAACTGAGACCCAATATCAGGGTCTGGGTTGGTCCTCTGCTGGTTTCCCAGCTATCAGTCTGGGATCCATGAGTTCCCCCTTGTTTAGGTCAGCTGTTTCTGTGGGTTTTCACCAGCATGTTCTTTATTCATTACTCCTCCTTTACTCATTACTCCTCCCTCTCTGCAACTGGATTCCAGGAATTCAGCTCAGTGTTTAGCTGTGGCTGTCTGCTTCTGCTTCTATTGGATGAGAGCTCTACGATGGCATCTAAGATAGTCTTCAATCTCATTATTACAGATCTCTCTTTAACCTATAATGGCTCCTTCTATTATGGTATCTCTTTTCATGCACTCATCTATTCTTCCCCTACACAATCTTCCTGCTCCCTATGTTCTCCTCTACCCTCCTGTTCTTCCCTTCATTTACTCCTAACTCCTGCTCCACCTCCCTGCTGCTCCCAATTTGCTCAGATCTTCTCCCTTTCCCCTTCTGTGTGGGACAATATATGTCTCTCTTTGGGCTTTCCTTGTTTCCTAGCTTCTCTGGAATGTGGATTGTAGGCTGCTGATCCTTTGCTTTAGGTCCGAAATCAATATATGAGTGAGTATATACCATGTTTGTCTTTATGTGAATGGGTTACCTCATTCAGGATGGTTTCTTTCAGTTCCATCCATTTGCCTACGAATTTCAAGATTCCATTGTTTTTTGTTTGTTTGGGTTTTTTTTCCTTTTTTTCTGTAATTGTACCACATTTTCTTTATCCGTTCTTCAGTTGAGGGGCATCTAGGTTGCTTCCAGATTCTCACTATTACAAATAATGCTGCTATGAACATAGTTGAACAGATGTCTTTGGTGCATAAATGTGCATTTTTGGGTATATGCCTAAGAGTGGAATTGCTGGATCTTGTGGTAGACTTATTGCCATTTTCCTGAGGGACTGTCATACTGATTTCCAAAGTGACTGTACAAGTATGCATACCCACCAGCAGAGTAGGAGTGTTCCCCTTTCTCAACATTCTCTCCAGCATAAGTTGTCATTGGTATTTTTGATTTTAGGCATTCTGACAGGAGTAAGATGGTATCTGCGTATTGCTTTGATTTGCATTTTCCTGATGGCTAAGAATATTGAGCACTTTCTTGAGTGTCTTTCAGCCATTTTATATTCCTTTACTGAGAATTTCTCTATTTAGTTCTTTTTAATTGAACTATTTGTTGTTTTGGTGATAAGCTTCTTGTGTTCTTTGTATATGTTGGAGATTAGCCCTCTGTCTGATGTGGGGCTGGTGAAGGTCTTTTCCCAGTCTGTGGCTGCTGTTTTGTCTTGTTGACTATGTCCTTTGCCTTACAAAAGCTTCTCAGTTTCACAATATCCCATTAATTGACCATCTCTGTGTCTGTGCTACTGGTGTTATGTTCAGGAAGCAGTCTCCTGTACCAATTCATTCAAGGGTACCTCCCACTTTCTCTTCTAAGAGGTTTAGAGTGGCTGGATTTATGTTGAGGTCTTTGATTCATTTGGACTTAACTTTTGTGCATGGCAATAGATATGGATCTATCTGTAGTCTTCTACACACTATCATCCAGTTATGCCAGCACCATTTGTTGAAGATGCTTTCTTCTTTCCATTGTATAATTTTAGTTACTTGGTCAAAAATCAGATGTTCATAGGTGTGTAGATTAATATTCAGGGTTTTCCATTCAATTCCATTGGTCTACGTGTCTATTTTTTGTACCAATACCAAGGTGTTTTCAGAACAATAGCTCTATAATAGCTTGAAGACAGGAATGGGGATGCCTCCGGAAGTTCCATTATTGTACAGGGTTGTTTTGGCTATCCTGGGTCTTTTGTTTTCCCATATAAAGTTGAGTATTGACCTTGCAAGGTCTAAGAAGATTTTTTCTTGGATTTTCATGGGAATTGTGTTGAATCTGTAGAGTGTTTTTGGCAAGATTGCCATTTTTACTACATGTATCCTACCTATCCAAGAACATGGGAGATTCTTCAATTTTCTGATATAATCTTTAAATTTTTTCTTGAAAGACTCTTTTTTTTGATTAATTTTTTAATTTAAATTTGAAACAAGCATGTTTTATTTGTCAATCCCAGTCCCATCACCCTCTCTTTCAATCCTGTCCCCCTGGCACCAACTCCTATTCTATTTGCTGTCTGCTCCCCAAGGAGGGTGATGCCTTCCATGGGGATTCTTCAAAGTCTGTCATGTCATTTGGAACAAGGCCTTCCTTCATTTGTCTCTCTATGTGGGATGGGCTCCCAACATCCATTAGTATACTGGGGATACCAGTATCCCCATAGACTTCCCTGGCCTTCTAACTAAAACCCACATTCAGGGGGTCTGTGTTGGTCCTGTGCTGGTTTCCCAGCTCGCAGACTGGAGTTCATGAGTCCCCCTTGTTCAGGTCAGCAGTTTTTGTGAGTTTCTCCAGCATGGTCTTGACCCCTTTCCTCATCACTCCTCCCTCTCTGCAACTGGATTCCAGGATTTCAGATAAGTGTTTAGCTGTGGGTATCTGCTTCTGTTTCCAATAGCTACTCCATTAAAACCCTAGGATGGCATATATAGTACTCATAAATCTCATTATTACAGAGGTAATTTGAGGTAGCCTCTCCACTATTGCTTAGGTTGTTAGTTGGGATCATTTTTGTAGGTCACTGGACATTTCCCTAGTGCCAGATTTATCTTAAAATATTTAATGGCTCCCTGTATTATGATATGTCTTTTATTGCTCTCCTCTATTTTTTCTCTGACTCAATCTTCCTGCTCTCTCATCCCCACTTCTCTGCCTCTCTTCATCCTAACTCCCACTCCCCTCCCCCCCCATGCTCCCAATTTGCTTGGGAGATCTTGTTCTTTTCCTGTTCTCAAGGGAACTATGTATGAGGACTCGTAGGGTCATCATTGTTTCCTAGCTTTTCTTGTGGTATGGATTGTAAGCTGGTATGTCTAAAAACCATATATGACTTAGTACATACTGTGTTGTTACAAATGGTTTTTCTGCCAACCTGGTCCCACAGCCATGCCAGCCCCAAATAACACACAGATACAGTGTATTAGATATAAAGCGGTTGGCCTGTTACTAGTGTTTCTTACTGCTAGCTTTGTCTTAATTATTAACACATTTCTATTCATCTTAAGTATCTCCATGTGGTCTTACATTACAAGAGAGAAGGCCAGAACCTTTGCTCTCTTGGACTTACACATTGACTCCCCTCCTACCTCTTCTGGAAACCTCCTTGTCTCCTAGTCCTGCCTATCTTGTTTTCATATTGGCCAACAGGGCTTTATTCATTAACCAATAAAAGAAACATATTTACAGAATGGCATATCCCATCACTGTGTTTGTCTTTTTGTGACTGGGCTACCTCGCTTAGGATGGTTTCTTCTAGTTCCATCCATTTGCCTGCAGATTTCAAGATTCCCTTGGTTTTTTTTTTTCCCCCACTGAGTAGTACTCCATTGTGTAAATGTGCCACAGTTTCTCCATCCATTCTTCAGTTGAGGAACATTTAGGTTGCTTTCAGGTTCTGGCTATTACATATAATGCTGCTATGATCAAAATTGAACAGTATTCCTTATGTATGAATTTACATCTTTTGAGTATATATCTGAATGAACTTACTGGGTCTTGAGGTAGACTGATTCCCATTTTCCTGAGGAACTGTCCTACTGATTTCCAAAGTGGCTGGATGAGTTTGCACTCCAACCACCAGTCTTTTTATAGGGAGATAAGACCATTAATATTGAGTGAAATTAAGGACTGTTGATTGTTAATTCTTAGTTTTATTTTCATTTACTACTCTTAATATTCTGTCTTTATTCTCTGTGTTTGGTGTTTTGATTAATTATTATGTTGTGAGGGGACTATTTTTTTTTTTTTTTTGGTCCACTCTATTTGGTGTTCACTAAGCTTTTTATACTTTCATAGGCATGTCCTTCTTCAGGTTGGAAAAGTTTTCTTCTATGATTTTGTTGAATATATTTTCTATACCTTTGAGCTAGGATTCTTTGCCTTCTATACCTATTATTATTAGATTTGGTCTTTTCAAGGTGTCCCACATTTCCTGGATATTTTGTGTTAAGGATTGTTGGATTTAATATTTTCTATGGTCAATGAATCTATTTCCTCTAGTTTATCTTAGCATCTGAGATTCTCTTTTCAATCTCTTTTATTCTGTTGGTCATGCTTGCATCTGTCAGGACTGATCATTTACCCAGCTTTTTTTATGTTCAGTATTCTCTCAGTTTGTGTTTTCTTTATTGTCTCTATTTCAGTTTTCAGATCTTGAACTGCTTGAATTGTTTCCTTCATCTTTTTGATTAGTTTTATTTTTGTTGTTGTTGTTTTTGTTTGTTTGTTTGTTTTGTTTTTCTTGGCTTTCCCTGCTTTCTTTAAGAGTCTTGTTGATTTCTTGCAATTTTTTTTAATTTGCTTTTTCTTCCATTTCTTTAAGGAATTTTCTTATATCCTCTTTGAGAGGCTCTATCATTTTCATGAAGTTATTTTTAAGGTCTTCTGTTTCGTATGAGTTGGGATATTCAGGTCTTGCTGGCTGGTGTTGTATAAGTCTTACTGTTGTTGGATGTGTTCTTATACTGTCTTTTTCCCATCTCTTCTTCCAGTGTGTATAGGTGGGGTTGCTCCCTCGTCTTGTGGGTTTAGGTTCAAGGCTCTATCCCCTCCTCTCTATCGGAGGGTGAAGGGGCAAGACCAGAATGGTGGCTGATGGTGGATGCTTTATTCTGCCTCCAGGTCCCTTTGGGGTACTGTGGCAAGAAGCTTCTGGCCACTGCAAGTTAGAGGAGTCAAAGAGGGTGAGGTAGGCTCAAGGAGCTCCTGTTACTCACCTCTGCACTGGATGGTGGGGGGGCAAGACAGGAATGGCAGCAGATGGCAGGTACTTTGCTCTGCATCTAGGTTCTACTCAGGTTTTGGTGGCAGGAAGCATCTGGCTGCTGCAGGTCAGACCACTCAAAGTGCCCCATGCTAACTATTCTTGTGTTGTCTCCTTTATTGTTAATATCTTGCAATAGTTTGATAGAGTTATTTTAACTAGTGAGAAAACATGGGAACAAGATAAACTGAATTTATAGTCTACATTAGTGTTTCTATTGACAGGCCACATTTATAGGTTGAGACAAAATTATAACATCATATGTCCACCATTGACATCCATACACACACACACACAAAAAAAAAACTAGTTAAAAATAATTCATTAAGGATCCTCTGTGTTTTAGGTGCTGGAATCTCCCTCCTTTTTATCTCTGAAACCATGCTTACTCTGATCCTTCTCTTGCCTCCATAGTTAAGCCTTTGTAGGACATCATTAAACTGAAATTAAATATATAGTGTGCAGAATTTGATAGTGGCTTCTTTACTTACCCATGTGCATTTAAGTGTCTTTAATGTCTCCTTGTGGCAATTTCAACAATCATACCAGTTTCTACTGTAAAACAAGTAGTATTCAAACTCTCATTATAATAAGCCTCCCTCTAATTTGAACTTTTCACTGTGAAATAGTTAAATAATAACTTTCTTAACACTTTTACACTTTATGCTATAAAACGTGGTCAGGCTGTCTCAGTCTTATATGATAAATTCATTAGTTAACAAAATTCATTAGTTTAAGGTCTTCCCAGTTTTCTCAATGTTTTGATGACTTCCACTCAGTTTTCCTGAATTTTATTTGTAAATGATAGACCAGCTGCCAATGCATGTTTTTTGTTTGTTTTTTTTTGTTTTGTTTTGTTTTTTTCTGGATGATTTTTGTTTCTCCTTTTAAGTTTTCTTCTTTGTCTTATGGTCTGAAAATAAGCGAGCAATGCTCTTGACTGTAGAGAGCTGCGAAGTGCCATGCCTTAAAAGTGGCTTGGCTTCTGCTCTGGCATAAACAAGTCCTTAATTGGTTAAGTCTGTTCAGCCTGTCTGCTTCTGCATTAGAGTAGCCTATCTGCAGGGTCCACGTGGCTCACAGGGGTTGGTTAGCTCAAGGGTATTTAAGCCTGTGCAGGGGTCCCCCGGCTCTCTCTCTCTCTCTCTCTCTCTCTCTCTCTCTCTCTCTCTCTCTCTCTCTCTGTATCTCTCTCCCCCCCCTCCTCTCCCTCTCTCTTGCGGTCCAGAAGCAACATGTTTAAAGGATCCTGCATGAAGAAGATCTACCCGGAGTCGCGTCATCCTTGCTGGCGAGGGCAGGCGCGTACACTTGACATCTCTCTTATTCTTCCCAGGGCTCCACATCTTCCTTTAATCTACAAACTCATCAGTTCAATTCTGAAAATTCTCAGGCAGTCTCATTACTTCTCTCAGGCCCATCTGCACTAGTCTTTTGTAGATTCTGCTAATAGAGATCAATCATTCAATCATTCTCTTTTTCATTCCCCCTTGTGATGTTTCTATCTTACAATCCTACATACACTTAAACATAACTGGGTGATTCATGTGCATTTCCATGCATATTTTTTTCTACCTGGAAACTTTTCATCACTTTTATTCCTAGACATTTTGTTTGATTTTCATTAGTGTTCCTCTTCTTTCAAATGTCTATTGACTTCTGATTTTTAATCCTGACTTCCTAAGACAGTTGCAAAATTTTAAACCTTTTCTTCTATGTCATGCTTTTTACCCATGAAGACAGTGTAGTGATGTGATGTGTGATTTTTTTCTTTCTTGTTTTGTTCTTTTATGTTGCACAATGTTGGAGCCATCTTTAGTTGGACTTCTTTAGCACTGAGATTCTAATGTGTCCTGAACTGGAAAAGGGTTTCTGGTATGTTTTATTTGTTTTTTGTTTGTTTCTTGGATATTACTATGCATTCTAATATCTAAAGAGGAACTAAGCCAAATTTTCTGAGTGTAATCTCTCCAACAAGTTGGAGTTGTCACCATGTTTGATTTGGAACTAAAACTGTCCCAGTCACAAAATATTGAGTTTTCATATTTTTGCTCAATACTCTAGTTACTACACCAGAGAAATGGCAAACACCTGGTTGGTTTGTTTGTTTCGAGGGGGATGGATTACATTATGTTAATCTTACATGTTTTTTTCCACTCCTGACTTACTGACAAATGGTAAAACTACTGTTTTACTAAAGGAAATAGATACTTTATTATTCATTGGTCCTTAATGTCAAGACACATTTGTGTACAGTTACCAGCTGGGTTGGGGATGAGCCTTTGTGTCTGCTTTCCCTCTCAGCACTGTGTGTATGCATGTTACGAGCACATTTTCCCCACTGCCTCCTCCACTGCTGCAGGCTGCCTGGTCCCGTAGCCACGTGAGCCCTAATAACATGCTGTGACTCTGTATTTGATACAATCCTTTTGGCCAGTTACTATTATTGTTTATGGGCTAACTCTGTCTTAATGATTAACCCATTTCTACTTATCTAAGTATTTCCACGTGGTCATCTTATCTGAGCGCAGCGGGATGGCATCTTGCTTCCTCTAAGGTCTACCTGCTAACCCCCCAGGAGAGTCTGCCCATGGAAGTGTGTGTCAGGCAGTGAACAGCAGTGTTGTCTTTGAGAAAAATCACTGTGGCTGCTGTTCCCTGAGGTGAGCTTTCTCTTTCTGGTGGTATGTAGAGAGAGGAGCATCTGGTTCCAACTGCTGTGTTCATCTGTTTGTGTTATGAATTGTTTCTCCCTGAATAAACATCTATTTGGCCTATTTGTTTATCCTGACCCTTATTAAACCACAATATATGCATTCTCATTATAGTTACCTAGATTATCTTGTTACAGAAACACTTTCCATAAATAGTTTTATCATCTGTGATTTTAGTGACCTGTGACCTACTGTGATCCAAAATCTTTTAGGGGAAAATCCTAGACATAAATATCTCTTCAGTAGTGTAATCTTTACATAGCAGGCAAAAACTTGCATATTTCTATACCCCACTAAGATATGAATCACATATTTTATCATAATGTCTATCCTGTATATGTTCTCTACATATCAGTCTTTAAACGAGAATCTAGTTTTGAAATAATGCAGATTTTCAGTGTTTGTGTTCACGTTGAAGTTACATTACTTAATGGACCCATTACTCTAATTTATTATTATTTATTGTTACCTTTTTGCAGTTCCTAATTCAAAATTTAGCAAAACCATGAATGCATAAGCAAGATATAGTGTGTATTTCTTTGGAACTGTACACAGAGTCATATATCCACTGTTGGTCTTGGAGTATGAATTCTGGGACTGAGAAGGTACTATTCAGACTGTCTGCAATAGTAGCAGTGGAAATACTCCCACTTGTCACTTTATTATCTCCTTTGCTTTAATCTGTTCTTTGATCTGCATTCAGAAATCCAAACTAGAAGCACAGGTATATTAAGCCACTATTTGGGATTCTAAGTGTTTTCCAATTTTATAAAATAAAATAGGGACTTCTTGGTGCTGGGATGATGGTTCAACAGGATGATGTACTGGAATCCCAGGGGACTAATGTTTAATCCCCAGCAACCATGTTAGGTGACTCAAAACTGTTTCAATTTTCTGCTCCTGGAGATCATACATATCTGGCTTCTGTGGCTATATGAACTCATGAGCAAACAACCCCCACCCCCATCCACACATACACATAATTAAAAATAAAATAAATACTCAAAAAAAGTCAAAACATCTTAACAGAAACTCTGAGGTCCTCTGTAATACAACTACTAGCTCCCTTCTATTAATGATTTTGGCTATATGAAAATTTTAATGTTTTAATTCAGAACTAATATTACAGGATAGCCAGAACACATTCAATTCTCTAGTTTGGGTAAGCTCTATTCTCCCAATTTACCTGAATAGTTTGTCCCTAAAATATTAACTTAGCAATTCATCAAGATATTTTTAGACTCTCTATCTAAATTGTATCTCCATGCTAAACACTGTCACAGAGCACTTTGTATTTTTCTGTATAGTTTTTGACAGGTGTTATATCTATGTCCTTAATCCTGAGATGACTTGATGGGAATTTCTTATTCTCTCCTGACAAGGAATCTGATCAAAGCAGCCAAAATATAACCCCTAACTAAATGCTGTCATTTCATGATTGTAGTACTTCCTGAAAACATTTTTATTTGTGGAAAACTAAAGCATATGTCTCTCTGATTTGTCTGTCACAAATATTTCAAATTTCTATTCCATTCAGTCTTTTCTGAAAATTAACTGTTAACAATTACTTTTTTTTTTTTGCTATACGGACAGATGACTTAAACAATGATTCTGAAATGGATGATGAAGGAGATATGAAGGTGGAAGTGAGAGAGGTGATTAAACATGATGAATAAAAAAGAAAAGGAGATTGTGTTATGAAAGAAAGGGAAAGAAAAAGAAGAAAGGGGAGGAAAGGTACATCCACTTGAGGACTCCAGATGCCATTGAATCATGGGGTGATTTGTGGCTATTTTATTTTTGTCAAGTGCCATGATAAGGAATGCAGAAAAAAGAAAAAACAAAAACAAAAAAAAGGAAAAAAAGATACTCTATAAATCACTCTAAAACCATACATTTTTTGAGGTGGAAGAAAGTCCTCATGTTTCTATTTTCAGCAGATGTTGAAAAACAGGTAAAAGTATTAAAACTGTTATTACCTTCCATCTCACTTGGCAGAGTGTGCAGTTCTTTCCCATTGTCTATTCAGCACAGACCAACAAATAATTCCCTGAAATAATGCATGAAGAACATACTGCATGCTCAAGCCCTTTGCTCATTAAATATATCTCTCTAACAACAACAAAAAAATGTTTCCTTAAATATTTTATAAAAATGATCTGATTTATTAGTTTATTTAGAAAAACTGTATGGCATCCTTAGAAAATAGAATAAAAATCTAACTCAAGCATCTATCTTTTACTAAATCTTGGAGATTCACAGTTAGAAAGCAAGGTTCTGACAGATTTTTTATAATATATGTCAAATGAAAAATAAATTCAGGATGAAGAAAATAAAATCTAAAATCTCATTACCCATCTAAAGATAATAAATCACCTCCAGTTCACCTCTTGTGCTATTTAGAAATCATATTTTGAATATATAGCACTAGTCCAAGATGAGCAAGAAAGTGATTTTTATATATGATTTTTACTCCCCAGGGATTGCCTCATGGGTAAATATTAACAACTTGTCAAGAATAAGTGAAAAAAATGTTTAGCACTCTCTGTGAATGGCTTTATTTTGAAATCCAGAAAAATAAATTTGATTGTATATAAAAATTGGTAAGGTTATAGGGGGTTAAAATATTAAAGACTTACTCTAAAGACTATAAAAAAGAATGCTCCAGTGCTAGATAAAAATATATCATCATTTATATACCTTCCTATTAATTACTAAGTGATGCCAGTAATAGTTTCTTGAATTTAACATGAACAAGTTTGTAACTCGTGACTTGCCAATGTAATTAAAATTTAAATATGTAAACTGAACTTCCCACTTACATAGTATAAGATAAAAATACATAAATTGATCTTTCCATGTGGCAACCACTAAAAGGTCTTTTATTCCTAGAAATGTCTTGATATGATAATTGTTAGGTTGACACAATTTTACTGCTGGAATTAGCTAGATATGAGTCCCTTTCCTCCATTAATCTGAGACCTGTATATCTAATGACAATTTTGCCAGTATGGTAACAATCCAGGCTACTAACTTTCAAGGTTGGGAGATAGCAATATAAATCACTTTCATCAGATATGACTTTTGCACAATAGTAACTGTCAACAATTTTTTTTTCTGACCATATTTCTTAAGCAAGGTTGGCTATACAGACTTCCATTCATAGTGTTTTTTTAGTGTTAGTTTAGATCTAACTTAGAGTCAAGTTGAGTCAAATTATGAATTGATTCCTAGACTTGTGTATTCATTCAGATTCCTGTGATTATTGGTGGAGGTGAGTAGCAGTGTCATCGTGGAACCATCTAATGGCACAAAATGAGATGCTGATTCCTTCTTGACACAGCTTCTCATGATAGATACTGCTCTCTTTTCTATGGAGCTTCATCCCAGAACCAATGGAAACATTTGTTGCATTCTTTGCTGGCAGACCCTATGATAGGAACTAGGTGAAAGATGAAGAAATAAAGAAATCTCATGCCATAAATATGGGCAATAATTATGTTTTATGCATCCAAAGAACAAATTTAAATTATAAGAGGAAAACATGACATACAAGGCAGATTCAAGAAAATAAAACATTTTGTGAACCTTTTTAATTGTTTATCTATGAACACTAAATTTTTGTCATATATATTACACATGCCTTCTGCCTCCCCATGGAACCTCCAGATGTCCCTTTCGCAAATCATTGATTTCTATTGCATTTTGCAGAATCCACTTTGTCCAGTTGGTGCAGTTCATCTGTGCACCAGTAGAGGACCATCTCTCATAACTACTCACATTATTCCTGCAAACACAAGCCCCTCAAAATGAGTATCTCCCAGAAACTACCAATTGTCAATAATGTCTCTACTCTGGTGAATTTCCATGCTATAATTTTCAACAAGTTGTTCTTATGTGGGTAACCACACCTGCTATGAGTACAAGGGCCATGTCATAAACAGAAGACATCATTTATTTATAACCTGTAACCTACTACAAAACCTCATTGGTTTCACAAATTCTAAATCTAGTATTACTTTCTTCTCTCATTAATTCTTTTATATGCTTAAACTTATTTTCAGCATGTTAATATTTTGGGAATTTCAGTGGGTTTCACTGGATACAATAGAGAGAAATTATCAGCCTGATAATTTGAATATTGAGTAACCTGAATATTGCAGGTACCAATGTGAATGATAAGAGAATTAAAACTTAGAACCAGTCTGTCATACATTCTAACTTTTGGATACATATGTCATTCTAGAAAGTGTGGAATTTCAGTAAGGAGCTGTTAAAGGAAGCACAAAGATTTGGGAGAGCGACATAAGAGATGGGCATGTGACCAAAAACCATAAAGTTTGGGAGGCACAAATAATTGAATATTGGTTAAATTAATTGCTCTAATGGAATGTCTTTGTCAACTTGGAGTTATAATGGCTATATTCACCTGTACATGCATGAGTGAAAGCATCAATCTCTGATTTGCTTTATTGTTCCTTGTAAGTCTTTCACTTAACCTTTCTTCTTGTGTTTGACTGGCCAGTAAGCACCTGTGATCTATTAGTGTCTGCAAAACTGTTACAGATGTTGTGCCTGTCTTTTTCCTGGGTTCTAGACACCTGACTTTAGATTTTTGTTCTTTTACAGAAATCCTTAATCCACTGAGCCATCTCCAAGGCCCTTTAATTCTCATTATATATTAGGAAAGCTGGCAATGCTGGTCTGTGTGGCACACACCTTTAATTCAAGCACTTGGAAGACAGAGGCAAGCAGATCTCTGTGGGTTCAAGGCTACCCTGGTCTGCAAAGCTACACAGAGAAACCATATCTCAAAAAAAAAAAAATGAAAAAAGCCTGGGATCAAGACAAAAAAAAAATTTCGATACCACTCTAATGTCTTAGTTACTTCCATAACTTATTATGTGGAAAGTATTTAGATAACATTTTCTCAGGGTACCTTTTAATTCCAATTTTGTGATACACAAAGTAATACCTATGTTACAGTTTGAATGTATTTGGCCACCATAAGCTCATAGGTAGTGGCACTTTTAGGAGGTGCTGACTTGTTAGAAGTGTGTTCATGTCGGAGAAGTTTGGATGACATAAGCCTTTAGTTCAGAGGCTGAAGGACACACCTTTATTCTTCTGCTAGAACTGTTCCATTGTTGGGGCAGGCTTTGAGGTCTTATTCTCAAGTTTCACTCAGTGTGCCACTCAGTTGACTTCCTGTTGCCTGCAAGATGTAGCACTCTCAGCTCCAGCATATCTGCCTGCACACCACTATCCTCCCTGCCATGATAATTGACTGCACCTCTGAAATTGTGAGCCCCCTCAATTAAATGTTTTCTTTACAGGAGCTGCTGTGGTCGTGATGTCTCTTCACAGCAATAAAAACCAAAGCTAAGAAAACTTATTACAGAGTGTTAATTTTAAATTAAATTAAATTTGAATAAAGAATTTTATAAATAAAAGTATTTTAAATGCATTGTTATCATTACAAAATGTTAAGAAAAGCATTAGACTGAACTCAATAGTCTTTCAGTAATGATCTACTCACACTGGAACTTTTTTGTGCCTTATTGAACTCAGAAAAAGTAAGATAATTCCCTGAAGATCCAAGAAAAAACAATTATTTAAAAAGAAGTGACAAGTGAATAGTAAAGCAAGGCTGTTTTTGAAAATGAAGGCTGGAAATAGGACCCCAGGGCTATGTCTTGAGACAATAAGAAATGGAAATCTGGAAGTATGATGCTCACACAGCTGAGAGTCCAAAGAGACTTTGTTCTCATTAGAAAGTTATCATGGATAATGTTTATCAGTTAGCAAAAGATTCTGCCTAGGAATCCTTAAACTTGGAAGAACCCAAGGTAAATACGGTGATAATGGTTATTTACAGCAATGCATTGCAGGGTGGCCAAAATCTGCTCTCCTGGGGATCTGACATTTGATTGACATGAGATGCTGTCTACTATGGAAAACTGTTGTAAGACCCATGAGCGTGGATCATCACGCCCCAACTCAGGAAAGGTGCCCCCCCCAAAATCACTCACAAGAAGCGGTCTTGATACAAAAGCATGAGGTCCTTTTTATTCCGAGTGCACTGGGATTCACAGCCATATGCCACACAGGGGTAAGGGACTGGGGACCCTTTGTACAGGATTGAGACAGCTTTTATAGGGTTACAACAAAGCCCATGCATCATGAACCAATCACCTCACAGCATCTAGTGTGGACCAATTAATTTAAACTATCCAAGCCCGTGCTGAGCCATGCTTAGCCCAGGAAGTCTGCTTTCACACAGGCTTCTGGGTGGGGTGACAAGGCTCATTTCCTGTGTTCACTCACAGGTGCTGTCGTAAACATTCAAGAAGGTGACCTTCAGCCTGGGATTTAAGACTCCCAGCTTTCTGGGGTCAGAGGAGAGTTAGGATATATTTTTCCATCCTAACACTCTAACATCATAAACACATAATAAGTGTAGGTTTAAAATAGAGTATAAGATTTCCAAAGTCATTGATATTAGGAGTTGACAAAAAATCCATATGTGGGGCTGGGGATATGCCTCAGTGCTCATAAACAGAGACTGTTCTTCCAGAGCCCTAAATTCAATTTCCAGCATCGATATGGTATCTCAAAAATGTAACTCTGGTCCCAGGGAATTCAAAGCTCTCACATACACACATACATACTAAGACAAACCATCCAAAACTTCACATAAAATAAAATATAAATACATGTTTCCTTAAATCATAAATAATCATTGTTAAAATTTATTTCAGATTAATAGTATATATGTGAGATATATATACATACATATATATATATATATATATATATATATATATATATTCCATGAATATTGTCAGATCTGATTAGGCTTTTTCTAACTTATAGGGTATAAACTTAGGTTCTCACTCAATCTTAGCTGAGGTAATACACCTAGGACTTACACCAAAACAGGGCAACATGATTAGCATCATATGCCTGCCTGCTGTCCTGGCAATTTATCACCAAAGGTAGAACACAATATGAGCCTTAGGGATATGACACAACCATGTTCTTTGACCTAGAGAGCTATTTGTTACTCAGCGTAAACCATAAGAACTGGCCATAACAAGGATAGTCACATCCTTGCTTCTTCTCTTCTTTTAAATTATTATTTCTTTTTCTTATTTTACATATGGATCCCAGTTCCCTCTCTCCCTCCCTCTCTCCTACCCTCCCATTCCCCCTGACCACCCTCCCCTCCCACCCACCTGCTCCACATGTATTGTGATGCCTTCCAGGAGGGGTCAAAATGTGTCAAGTCATTTGAAGTAGGAACTAGGTCCTCCCTCCTGCTTCTAGGTTAAGGGAGTATCCCTCCATGGGGAATGTGTTCCCAAAGTCATTTTGTACACCAAGGATACATCCAGGTTCCACTGTCTGAGGTCCCTTAGACTGGCCAGGCCTTCTGAGACCCATGTTTAGGGAGTCTGAGTCAGTCCAGTGCTGGATTCCTAGCTATCAGTCTCGGGGCCCATTAGCTCCTTCTTGTTCAAGTCAGCTGTCTCTGTGGGTTTCTGTAGCCTGGTCTTGTCCTCACTCTGCATCTGGATTCCAGTTAAGTTCAGTGGGTGTCTGCTTCTATTTCCATAAGCTACTAGATGAAGGCTGTATGGTGTTGGATAAGTTAGTCATCAATCTCATTATCAGAGAAATCAGGGAAGGACATTTATGGAACCTTTCTACTGTTGTTCAAATTGTTAGTTGGGGTCAGTCTTGTAGGTCTCTGGACATTTCTCAAGAATCATTTTTTCTCTTTAAACCTATAATGACTTCATCTTTTATGGCCTCTCTCTCTCTCTCTCTCTCTCTCTCTCTCTCTTTCTCTCTCTCTCTCTCTCTCTCTCTCTCCCTCCCTCCCTCCCTCCCTCCCTCCCTCTCTTTGTCTAGTCTATTCCTCCCCTGACTCAATCTTCCTAGTCCCACTTGCTTTCCTCTCTTCCTCTCCTCCCCTTCTCTTTCTCCTAGGTCCCTCTCCACTGACTGTCCCCCCACTCTCAATATGCTCAGATCTTGTCCCTTTCCCCTTCTGTGAGAGACCTTGTATGAATCTTAAGAATCCTCCGTGTATCCTAGTTTCTCTGTCAGTGTGAATTATTGCTTCTTAAGTTTAGGGTTGTGTCTTCCCATCATATGCCTCAATCTTTACATCGTATTTTTGGTATAACTAAAACATACACATAAACATATCACTCCACATCCACATTGATTATTCTTTCTTACAGAGGATCATAGCTTATTATTTTGGTTTTTCTCAAATATTTTATTAAGTCTGTCATCAAGTGAAGTGTAGTATCAAACACTCTATTGACGGTACTCAGGATGCTGAGGCAGGAGGACATGCATTTGAAACAAATTTGATCTACAATTGTGGTAGAATATTATTTTAAGGTGTGTTGTTTTTGTTTATGCTGAATTTGTTTAACTCTGTGAAATTGTGATTCTTTGCCAGTCTAAAACACCTGATGGTGTTGAACAGGCAACAGCAAGGCCGGTGCAAGGATAGTTGGGACCAGCAGGCAGAGTGTAAATAGAAGGAGAAACAAAAAAGAAAAGCAAGGAGAAAACAAGGAGAAGAGAACATGAAGCCACCCACCCAGTCCCTCAGCCAGGGTGAAAAAAATAGTAAGATATACAGAAGAAATATAAAAGCCCAGAAAAAAAAAAGGTAGATGTGTTAATTTACAATAAGAAAAGCTAGTTAGAAACAATAAAGTTTAGGTTCCAGATCTCCTTTGTTACATAGCTACAGTGTTGCTAGGAATATTTTTAGCAAAGTTGACTTAGTTTACAGTACTACCCATAGCAGATAGTCACAGGGTAGGTACATTACTATAATTATTCATTCTACCTTCATAAGTATCCCTATACACCATGCCATTTTGTTAGATTTGGCTATCATTTTTATATTGTTACTTGTATTTTTATATATTTATATTTATTATATATTTGTTATTATATATTTGTGAATCTGCATTTTGAGGCATAGTAAGAAAGGATCAATATATTTCTAAGTGACATAGAAATTCACATTCATCCTAATACACTCCACTAAAATCTAGAGATTCAATTAAGTTGTAACTCTAGAGCTACAATTAAGATGCATTTGACATTTTTACAGCTATATTATGAAAAGTACAGCCTCAATACTGACCTTAAAGTTCCTATTAAGAATTTTCAAAATTATTAATGACAAAACAATCACTTCCCCAATGATTTCATATAATGACTACATTGTACTTAGCTTTTATATCAACATTGTCTAGGTGAGGCGTTTTATTGTATTTTATTGCATTTTTCTAGTCACCTGACAAATTGTATTTTCTTTTCTTAACATTGCTTTTTTTTATTAGAAAATTTAATTATAATGTTATTTCACCACTGTCTTACCTCCTCTGCCTCCCTCCAACCTCTTCTTCTTCCAACTTCTCCAATGTATCCTCCTCCTCACTCACATGCAAATCCATGGCATTATTATTATTATTATTCCTGCATGCACACATTTATACATTCATGTAAATGCATAAATATATAAATAGAGCCTATGAGTGCTTCATGTTGCTTGTGTGTATGTGATCACAAACAAACTACTTTGTGTTACATTAAGGGACTTTTAGCTGGATGAGCTTAATTGTACCTCTCACTCTCTCTTTTCTGCTATCCATACTACTCTCTTATAGGTGTTTCATAGATAAACTGTCATCTATGTCCAAATAGGACTATTTTTTTCTACAAGTCTTATGCCTTTGTATTTTTTGTCAGATTTTATTTTTACTATGCTCAGGATAATGTCCAAACCTGTAACAATAAGTCTTTTTCTTTTAGTTTAAGGGCAATTTATCAGCATTTTTCCAATTCTTTAAGATTAGGGTTCTTTATATTTAAGTATCCATTTAATGCTAGATGGCTCACTAATTGGAGTAATTGTCTCATTTTTGTGAGTTTGATATTTTTCAGTAAAAATGAAACTTAATAATTTGATGAAAATTTCTCGAGGCAATGAAAGACAATTTTTTTCTCATTAGATCTATTTATAGCATTATATCAACAAATTTTGCAATTTTAGTCTATTCCTCTGATATTGAAATAGTTCATACTTAATCATCATTTATAAATTTTAATATTCTCTTACTACTTTTAAATATTTTTTGTTTGTTTTTGTTTTTAGTTTTGATTTTTTTGAGACAAGGTTTCTCTGTAGCTTTGGAGCCTGTCCTAGAACTAACTCTGTAGACCAAGCTGGCCTCGAACTCACAGAGATCTGCCTGCCTCTGTCTCCCGAGTTCTGGGACTAAAGGCATGTACCACCAGTCATGCCACTTTTAGTCAGTATTATTTTCAAATAAATATGATGGTATTGGCATTATTGAAGTTAATCTGTGTTTAAATATTAATGTTGTGCTGATACACCACAGCCACTGTTTTATTATAAACAGAATATATGTGCGTGCATACACAAGTATCTGCTGTGTGTGTGCATGCATGTATGTGCATGTGTGTGCATGCATGTACATCTATGGGTGTGCATGTGAATATACATCTGAGTGTGTGGGGTGTATCTGTATATATTGGTTAATTAATATATTGGGAAAAATTAAACTTTATGAAAAGGTACTATATTCAAGGATTAAATTGCTGAAAAGGAGTCAAATGTTCTAGCAAGCTTCAAATTTGTGTTATATCCTTGTTGGAGTGAAAATACCTGATGTGGAGTTTATCACTGCCCATTACAGAGGACTCCCTTGATGGAAACCAAACTGGTTACATAGGTGGGCATAGACCTTAATTTTCAGTTTCTCTTTTCCCTTCGCAGCCTTAGCCACCACAGTTATAACCTGAAAGGTAATGTTGCTGCCTGCATTCTTGCATCTACAGACAGGATAAGAGAAATTATGGTAGACAGATTCCAGACTTCACACTTCAGTCTGTCAAATCTCCCATGAGTGTACTAAATTTGTAAGACAAATTCAAGACCTTTTATATGGAATGGGTATTCCATATCCTGCAGGGAAGAATGGAAGTGAAAGAAATGGAAATCAATGGAATGCCATATGCTTAAAGGGATTTAGAATTTGCCCCACAACCCTGCTGTGGTTATTGATTTGAATAGTTCAGTTTTGCTAGGCTATATGTTTATTCAAGATAGCCTTTTAAAACTATTTCTTGCATAAGATGAAATATTTAAAATTCTTTCCAGGAGCCAAACATGTAAATTATGTTTCTTTTAGAGAATTACTCATTTCAGATTTGTGCTGCTGGAATGGTGGATCTTTGTGCTTATTACCAGCTTCTCCATTTTGAGACTTCATTTTCATCTTGGTACTTATACAGAGTGTTTATTTTTCCCCTATTTTTCTTTCCTTTGGTTTGTTAGCCATAAGATTATTTTCCTGTTTATTCAATAAATTACTTGGATGCATATACTTTCCTTAATTAACTCATCCATTCTTCCACTTCCTGGTTTTAATAGTATGTCTTGTGCTTTCTTGAATGAGATTTGATTAGGAGGATGTAGGACTTTTTTTCCTTTCCAACAAAGGTTGACCTAAAGAGTTTTTTATAATTATTTTTTTCTTAAGAATTCTGTAATTTCTTTTTTACTTTATTGATTCCAGCCCTCAATTTGATTATTTCCTGGACTCTATTCCTCCTGGGTGAGTTAGCTTCTTTTTGTTCTAGAGCTTTCAGGTGTGCCATTATCTCTCTAGTATAACTATTCTCCAGTTTCTTTGTGTGGACACTTAGTGTTATGGATTTTTCTCTTAGCACTGCTTTCAATGTGTCCCATAAAGTTGGGTATGTTGGGCATTCATTTTCATTAAATTCTAGGAAGTCTTTATTTTTCTTTAACCCAGGAGTGATGCAATTGAGCATTGTTCAATTTAGTTTATGGAGTCTCTGGCAGTGGAACCAGTATTTATCCCTAGTTTGTGAATAAGCTTTGGGTGCCCATTCTCTATGGAAGGAAACTTTCTCAACTTATATACACAGAGGAGGGCCTAAGTTCTGCCCCAAATGATGTGTCAGTCTTTGATGATCCTCCAATGGGAGGCATCACCCTCCCTGAGGAGTGGATGTGGGGTGGGATGGGGTGTTGGTGGGAGAAATGGGAAGACAGGAGGGAGAGGGAGCTGGGATTGGTGGGTATGTTGGGAAAAAAATCTTGTCACTGGTTAATAGATGTTTAATGTATATAGGCAAGTACCACTTAGAAAATTTGTAATTCATAAAATAAAATAATAATTTTTAAAAATCTTAAATTTATTTTCTCACAGTTATAAAGGTAAAATGTCAAAGTCAAGAACAAGAGCATTGGTCTCTTCTGAAGCATCTGACCTTGGTTTGTAGCTTTTTTTTACATCTTAAAAACGTTGTCTTACATGGATTTCACTCTGTATGTATCTGTTTCAGAGTTTGTCTTAATTAGGATTTCTATTGCTGTGAAGACACACCATGACCAAGACCATGCCAACTCTTATAAAGGAAAACATTTAATTTTGCTGGCTTACAGTTCACAAGTTTAGTTAAATATCATCATGGCAGAAAGCATGGTGTCGCAGCCCACGCAGTTGTCTCACCAGCAAGAACGCACACGAACAACAGGATCCTTCTGCAGCAAGCTTTATTGCATCCAAGCAATGAAAGGAGGAAGACCCCAAGCCCCAGAGAGGTGCTGTATTTATAAGCCCTAGCAGCACCAGGATGGTACGAGGTGGCGTATCACCCTCTGGTTGGCTGCTCACTCATCACCCTATGTGACGCCCCAGGCTAGGCAGAGACTTGGTGTGTTCTTGCAATCGGCACATGCTCTGGTTGGCTGCTCACTCATCACCCTATGTGACGCCCCAGGCTAGGCAGAGACTTGGTGTGTTCTTGCAATCGGCACATGCGCTCCAGAACTTGTTTACTGACTGTGGGGCCAGATGTCAGCGCCATCTTGTAATGGCAACTGCAGTATCACAGCTCCCTACAGCATGGAAGCAGTGCAGGCAGACATGGTGCTGGAGAAGGAGCTAAGAGTTCTGCATCTGAATATACAGGCAACATGCATAGAACTAGCTTGATCTCCTGAAACCTCAAATCCCACCCTCAGGGATGTCCTTTTCCAACAAAGCCACATCTACTCGAACAAGGCACCTCCATAACAGTGCCTCCCTATGGACCAATAATTGGAACACATGAGTCTATGGAGTCCTTCTTATTCAAACCACCATAGAATTTTCTTTTCTTCCCAGAAAAACAATAGCACTGAAATAAAGCCCACTTGGTTGACATTGTTTTAATGCCAAACAACCTTAAAGATTTTATTTCCAAATATATAGTTATATGTTCAATATTAGGTATGGAGTGTGGCCAAAGTAATTAGGAGGAGAAGAAGAAGAGTGCTACTCAGATGATACACAGCCCAAGGCACACAGCCCATGGTATTGTAGATTCTTTGTATCAGATCATATAATTATATATATATGTACTATATATATATATATATATATATATATATATATATAAACCTTGGATGTATTTCTTAGGTAACCAGCTCTTAACATGAGTTATTCATACTATTTCCTCCTTATTAAGTTTAAACAAGCATGACATCTCCAGAATAAGGTAAAAGAGGGCAGCATAAAAAGTCAGCAAATATGCTTAATAAACTTTAATGTAGTTTAAAATCAGTATAATATGTGAGCACAAAATATATTCATGCTGTCTTGCAGATACAATTTAGGGAGATCAAGCATAATCATAATGAGTTTTGTCTGACCAAGAAGATCATACTTTTCTCTTCATATTTACTAGATCTTAGGCAGATTTTTTTCCTGACAATTAAATCCTGATCTTGGTTTTATCACATTTATTTTAGAAAATTTAAATTGTATATATATTTTTCTTTTCTTATGTAAGATATAAATCTCTAATATTTGTCAGTCTGATGAGTCAACAAATTCCCTGTAACTTTCCCACAATACATTTATAACACTACCATCCATTTTAAATATGATGCAGAAAATGCCTTTATAAGATAGGATTCTTGAGAGAATGGGAATCTGGATCATTTATCTACAATTAGCAAACATATCCTGCGTACTTATGCTGATCAATATCTTCATAACTTCCTCCAAAATACCCCCATGAGTTTACCCCAAATGTTTCAAGATCCTCAACTTTCTTCCCCATTGTTTCATTGAAATTGAAGTTCTCTCTATTTCAGTACTTATCTTTATCTCAATATTCTTCAACTTTAAACAACTGAAAGAAAGTGAAAATAAGAAAGGAGGAAAGAAGGAAAAGACATTAAAGAGGACAATTACCAATTTTTTAAAAATGCATTTCCGAGAAGTGAATCTCTGAATAATTTTTCTCCCACGATGATAAAATTCACAAGATTACTATTATGAGTCTTATGAATAGGCTCTCATGTATGCAGACTATCGTTGACTCAAGCACTCTTTTCTGCCTTGTAACATCATAGTGATCAATGCAATGAAAAAAGAAATAAATCATAAAATTCATAAAATCAATAAGTCTGTCTCCAGATATCTTAGGTAGGGTTTCTATTGCTTTAATGAGACATTTTGGCCAAAAAGAAATGAAAGTCAGGACTCAAACAGCAAGGAACCTGGAATCAAGAGCTGATGCAAAGACCTGCTATAGTTTTATAGACAGTTAAAGATTAGTTCATGGCATTCCTTTTACTGACCCTTTATCCTGCCCACTTGCAAACCCCTGCTCACATCTTGCCCATGGTCCTATATAAGCCTCCCCTGAGAAAATAAAGTTTTTACAGCTTAATCAGAGTATGGAATTGCTGTTGTTCTTCTCCTTTGCCCTTCAGATCCCCTAGGTGCCTCCCAATTCATTGTTGACTGCCCCTGACTGCCCCGCAGTTAGGGACATTCCATGACCCAGGAATAGTGTAATTGAGTGTTGTTTAATTTCCATGAGATTGTAGGGTTTCTGAAATATGTGTTACTGTTCAATTCTAACTTTAAAATATGGATAGAGGAGCTTATTCCAGTTTTTTTTGGGGGGGTGGCACCTATTCATGTCTTTTATATTGCTGAGTATGTGGTTGATTTTAGAAAATGTTCCGTGGGAGGAGACTCTGTTCCATGCATCTCACCAAATGGTCCAGCAGTCACAGGGTCTCATATTCTTCCTGCAAGAAGACACAAATATACTCTACACCCCCTTCAACCTCATATTAGGACAGGATTGGGCCCATTCCATAATCTCATACATGGATCTTTCCATTTGCCTTGAGTAAAAGTCTCTTGAGTTCCATCATATCAGAATCTGTCCAGCACAGATTGCTCATAGGCATCCACATTCAAAAACTTTAAAATGAAGAGTGCATGATTTAATGTATCATGTGGAGACTGAGGACATGACTTCCTTCTTCTTACAAGTTGCATTTTTAAGGAGCTATGAGCATGCTCCACAATTCCTTGCCCTTGAGGATTATTAGGAATGTCTGCTATATGTTTAATTTTTTTGTTGGGCACAAAATGTTGAAATGCTTTGCTAGTATATCCAGATCCATTGTCTGTCTTTATAATTTTTTGGAACTCCCATGTAAACAAAACATTTTAACCAGTGATATATCACATGCTTAGTAGCTTCTCCAGTTTGTGCAGTGGACATTAACAAGCCTGAATACGTATTGACTATCACATACACATACTTTAATCTGCCAAATTTTGCAATATGAGTAACATTCATTTGCCATAAATGAATATGAAGTAGGCCTAAGGGTTCACTCTAAATTACAGGTAAATACTGTGGGAACACATCCCAGTGTTTGACAATTTGTCAAGCAGTCTCCGTAGTTAAATCAAACTAGTTTGTTGGTTTTTGTTTTTGTTTTAAGAATATTACTATTTTGATGATGAAAGCTGTGTGACTGCTGAGCTAATTTTACCTGAGATAAAGCAACCATTTTTGTCATTCTATCAGATGACTCATTCCTTACCTTTAGCCAGTGGGTCAGGAAAAGTTTGAATGAGCTCTTATGTGACCCACAAAGCACAGTGACTCTTTATAATGAATGGCACTTTGAATTTGCTCAAACAGCATTTTAACCTGATTATTACTAATTCCAATGTATGAAACTATCTCTAAAACTTGAAGAGCTCTAAAAACATAATGACTATCAGTATATAAGTTAAATGAATCATTTATTAGAAGCTGAAAAACTATTACAACAGCTTGTAACTCAACTATCTGAGCTGAAGCTGAATCTGTCTGTACTATATATTATATTTTCATTAATAACATAAGTTGCTTTTTCATTAGAAGAACTATCAGGAGAAACTAACATTGCATTTTTTTTACAGGATTGCCCCTTACAATTTTAGGGAATACAAAAGGATGTATTGTTAGGATGAAAAAATTTAGCCTAACAATCCAATGACCCCAGGAAGCTGGGAGTCCTAAATCCCAAGCTGACAGTCACCTACTTTAATGTTTACAGCAGCCTGTAAGTGAATGAACACCCAGAAGCCTGTGTGAAAGCAGACTTCCTGGGCTAAGAGCAGGCAGGGTTGGACACTTTAAATTAATTGGTCCACACTGGATGCTACAAGGTAATTGGTTCATGATATGTGGGCTTTGTTGTAACCCTACAAAAGCTGTCTCAATTCTGTGCCAGAGGTAGCTCAGCCCTCTACCATACATGGCACATGGCTGATGGCCCCAGTATACTGGAAGGTAAAGGACCTTATGCATTTGCATCAAGACTGCTTCTCGTGAGTGATATGGGGGGGGGCGCCTTTCCTGAGTGGGAGTGCGAGGGACCACGCTCTAGCGGGTTTACAGTATTAGCACAAATTGTTACAGTCTATGAGATGGAAACTGATTATCAATTTTTTTCCAGAACTAAGCAAAAGCTGATGGGCCAAAGTTATAATTAATAAAAGCTTGAAAACTTAGGTCATAAATCTATACAGAGAAAGGGAATGTCTAATGATAAAAGAAAATTAACTCCTTAAGTCAGGAGTGCCATGGCTGGTGCCTGAGCCCACTCTCAGATATGGGGAGGTAATCCCTCACCACCTAAGTAAACATTCCTTTCATATAGGGAACATGTATTATGCTTGGTTCTCTGGCAAAATATTTCTTGGACTCCATACAGCATTTTGTACCATACAAGCTACTACTTTAAAATAAAGATTTAACACTTTGGCAGAGGAAACAGGGAAATGCAACCATAACAATGGTCCCCTTTGCCATAAGAAAGAAGTCAGACTATGCTGTGTGGAAAGCACATCAGCCTCCCATGATTTTGCATACTCAATATAGCATGTCTGTTGATGTTGGATTGTATTCTACAATTGTAGAAGAACTTGTCTACCTTCTTTAGCTAGTTGTTTAGGTGAAATTGGGATCACTACCTCCTTTAAGGTTATCACTTAAAGGCCTTAAATTACCAGGAGATGTTTTGTGAAAAAGACGTAACCATTGAATATTTTCCAATAACTTCTGAAAATTATTTAATGATCACAAGCTATCTTTTTAATTTTTAATATTTGAGGTCTAATTTCTTTAGGATGTCAATGCATTTACATATAAACCTAGAAAGACAAAATACCCTCTAAATTACAATTAATATCATCAATGTAAATAGTGTATGATATGTAATACACAGAAAACTCAAAATATGACTAAGTGATATCTGAAAATTCTTTTTCTAATCTGAAAAGCCTTCCTTAGCTGACATGGTCTCATTTGCATTTTCACTGATACCTTTCTAGGTCCCATCCTGCCTTTTCTCTCTGGGCCTTGGCTGGCCCCCTGCAGCTCCTCTGTGACTGTAGCTACTTGAAAAGTAAATAACCATCATTGTAGCAACTCTGAGTTCTTGCTACCCGCAGGTCCTGCTGACCTAGTGCATATGCAAGGCCTAATCTTTGCTTCCCTAAGCCCTGGAGTAGCATGGGGGGGGTTGGGCAGCAGGGCAGGGGATTTGTAAATAAAGGTGGGTATTCTCCTTGAGGGGCAGCTGCTCAGGCAAGATGGCCAGTGGCATTTGCAGAACAGAAAGAGGAGCAATGTTAGGGGAGTCATGAAAATGGTCCAGTCATATTTGGCCACAACCTCCTCAGGGTCAGCCTCTTCTTCAGCAGAGAAGTCACTGGGATCTCTTATGGGAGTCTTATTTTGCAGAGAGAAATAGAGTTTATAAGGTTTGGTTGGCCCAGGCAGAACTGGCTGGGGAGCCTATCTGGGGCTGAGGGCTTCCTCCTGGATAATGTCTACCATGTTGATAATGACTGAGGGAGAGGGAGAGAGGTTGGACTGAAAAGGCCCTTCCTCAAGGGAAGGCTTTGTTTCAGTCACTGAAGGGGGCCAGGAGGAGGAGTTCCACCTCGGGGACCAATGTCTGGAGGTCCTGCCATTGGGAGGTTGTTTTAAGAACATACTGAATTAGGTTCCAATAGCTGGAGGCAGCAACAGTGATTTTTTTCTGGGGCAAAAACCTTATAATAGTCCTGAAAACACTCTTTGATCCTGTGTCAGGTCCTTTCATTAATAGGTCCTTCTTTTGCAAACCAGGGACATACAATAACCATAAAAATAAAGAATTTTGCAAGGTTCTTTTTCTTAATCCAAATTCCTCTCATCCATAAGGCTTCCTTAAGCCCAGAAAGAAACAAATGTTTCTGAGAAATTGCTTACACATCACTTACCTTGCAGTAAGATCTGCACCTTTGCTCACCACCATGGTTGGTTAATCTTTCTTTGATGGCTGGTTACCTAAAAAGAAAGTGAGGCCGTCCCACTGTGGGACACTCTGGAAGGATCCTTCTCTTTTCTGTGAGCAGCTTGTTCTCCTAGATGTCCTCTGCCATCTGACATTGGGAGCCATGACTGCCCCAACCTGTGGTGCAGTGAAGGCCAAACTGGGGGAACCTAGCTAAATTGAAGGGCAAAGGAGGAGAAAACAAGAGCAAGTCCATATTCTGACCAAGCTGTCAAACTTTATTTTCTCAGGAGAGGCTTATATAGGACCATGGGCAGGATGTAAACTTACCCAGTGTTGAGGCTGGGCAGTCTGTGGGCCCCGCCTCTGATGGGCGGGACGTATAATCACTAAGTCAGGCCTTACCTGGCTGGGTGGAGACTGGGTTATGCAAGCCCCACTGTCCAAGCTACCTGGCCGCAGAGACTGGGTTACGCATGCGCAAGCTCCCCTTTTAAAGCAAGCACGCCAAGGCACCTCTCTCTTGCTCTCTTACTTCTCTTGTCCCTCTCTCTTGCTTCCCTCTCTTGCTCTCTCTGGGGCCCCCCTTTCTCTCTCTCTCCCCGCTATCGGTTGGCCACCAGCTACCCCCTTTCCTCTCCCCTCTCTCAATAAACTCCACGTGGGCGCTCAATCTCGTGTTTGTGTTTCTTAGGCCCTAGCAGCTGCATCACAGCAGCTGCAAAACAATAACACCCAGGAAGAATACACACTAGGAAATAATCAATTGAAGCTGAAATCAATAAAGTAGAAACAAGGAAAACAGTACAAAGAATCAGTGTAACATGGAGACAGACAAAACTTTATCCAAATGAACCAAAAGGCAGTAGAGAACAAGGAAATTAACAAAATCAGAAATGAAAGGTGGGACATAACAATGGACATGGAGAAAGTCTAGATACTCTCCAGTTAATACATTGAAAACCTGTACTCCACAAAGTTTGAAAACTTGAAGGAAATGGGCAATATTGTGGCTAGATATCACTAACCAAAATAAATCAATAACAGATAAGCAACTTAAACAGCCCTATAATTGCTACTGAAATAGAAGCAGTCATTAAAAGTCTTCCAGAAAAAAAAAAGCACAGGAACAGATGATTAAGTGCAGAGTTCTGTCAGAAATTCATAGAAGAGACAATAACAACACTCCTCAAATTGTTCTACTGTTCTACACAATATAAGCAGAAGGGTCATTGCCAAACTCTATTCACAAGGTTACAATTACGTTGGTAACCAAGCCAACCAAAGTCACAACTAAGAAAGAGAATTACAGAACAATATCCCTCATGAACATTGATGCAAGAATGCAGGAATGGTTCAACATGCAAAAAAATCCATCAATGTAACCAAATCCACCATATAAACAAACTGAAAAGAAAAACCACATGATCAGCACACTAGATGTTAAAAAAAGCTTTTGACTTAATCCAACACCCCTTTATGGTAATGGTGTTAGAGAGATCAGAGATAACATGAACATACCTAAACATAATAAAATCAACATACAGCAAACCAACAGTCAATGTCAAACTAAATGGAGAGAAATGTAATGTGATTCCTCTAAGATCAGGAACAAGAAAAGGCTGCCCACTCTCTCCATATCTCTTCACTATTGTACTTTAACTTCTAGCTAGAGCAATAAGGCAACAAAAGGAGATCAAGGGGGTATATATTGGAGAGAAAGAGGTCAAACTTTCACTATTTGCAGATGATATGGCAGTTTACATAAGTGACCAAAAAACACTACCAGGGAACTCCTACAGCTGATAAACACCTTCCACAAAGTGGCTGGATACAAGGTTAACTAGAAAAAATCAGTATATACAGATGATAAAGGTGCTGAGAAGGAAATCAGAGAAACATTACCCTTTACAATAGACACGGACTACATAAAATATTTTAAGGTAACACTAACCAAACAAATGGAAGACCTATATTGTTGGGAACTGGCCATGAGTTACATCACTTGCAGAGTTTCTTACACCTTAGAACTCTAATTGAGCCTTATCTTGGTATACAGGTACCTGCTTGACAGGTGGTCTCTTCCACTCATCCCAGGTACTGAGATAAACCGAGTACCTGGAACTGAGATGGGCCTGGTGCCAGGAACTAAGATAAGCAGATGTTTATGATCTGATGTTTATTGCCTGGGATAATTACCAAGACCCAGGAGTTATCAGAAGCTCCCCATTTCCTCCCTGCCTGCTACTCCTCCCCATTTCCTCCCTGCTTTGCTTTAAAAACTCCTTTTTACATTAATAAAGTATATATTGACAAATGCACTGCTTGGTCTCCTATCTTCTTTCTCTCCCATTATTTTCAGGTTCTAGCCCACCTCGACCCACAAATAACTAGGCCCAACGGGTCGGGGCAAAGTGGTGCCCAATGTGAGGCCCAGAGGAAGGGCTTCTACCTGAATGGACTCCCGATCCCTGAAGAAGGAAGCACCTAGAAGAGTGCCGGACCTGCAGGCCAGACTTGGGAGCTGCAGCAAGGCGATTCCTAGTGATTCCAACCCCCCCCCCCTTGCTTTCCATTCAATAATGATGATGGGTTAATCCTGGTCAAGGAGGTAAAGTTCATTAGGAACTTAAAGTACTCCTTTTGAGAAAGAGGAAATTGAGTTTCATGTAAAGAATATAGATAGTAGCCTCATTACAAGAGATTTCAGTTAAGGATGTTTTATTTCAACAAACTAATCTTAGCCTAGAAAAAAGAGGGCTAAAAGATGCATATGTATGTATGTATGTATGTATGTATGTATGTATGTATGTATGTTCTGTATGTCTGGTGTGGCCATACAAATGCATGTATGGAGTGTGATTATGAATGTGTAATCCTAACAGATAATACCATTGGACTTGCTTGAGATATGGTAGAAGGAGACATCAGATTCACAGCAGTCTGCAGGGACTGGCCAAAGCCAGGATGGCCTGGGAGCCAGAGAGGTCTGTATGGATTATTCAGGAGAGTTTAGCAGAGTAGAGAGTGCAAAAATCTTACTAAATTTTGATGGTTAAAAAAAAAAATCGAGAGAATGGAGGTTAATGTAAGATTGGTGAAAAGCTATTGAGAAAAAGCCTCAGAGAACCACATCTTGGTCAAGCTCCCTGCCTAGAAAGGTGTCAGTGAAAATGCAAATGAGATCTTGTCAGTTAAAGAAAACATTACAGGTCAGAATAGAAAAAGTTTTCAAAAGTATTTGTGACTTATGTTACATCCTAAAGAAATTAGGCCTCAATTATTAAAATTAAAGATAGCTTATGATCATTAAATGCTTTTCAGAAATTATTGGGAAATATTCAATGCTTACGTCCTTTTTAAAAGCATCTACTGGCAATTTAAAACCTTTAAGCGATATCCTTAAAGGAGATAGTGATCCCAAATCACCCAGACAGCTAACTAAAGAGGGGAGACAAGTTCTACAATTGGAGAATGCAATCCAACATCAACAGATACGCTATATTGAGTATGCTAAACCATGGGAGGCTTATGTGCTTTTCACATAACATAGTCTGCCTTTTTCTTATGGCAAGGGGACTATTGTTATGGTTACATTTACATTACTTTGGTTTCCTCAACCAAAATATTAAATCATTATTTTAAAACAGTAGTTTGTATAGTACAAAATGCTGTATGGAGTCTGAGAGATATTTTGCTAAAGAACCAAACATAACACGTGTATCCTATACCAAGTAGTAAGTTAATGGATATTTTAAACCTTTACAACCAGGAATTAACATGGAAAGGCATGTTTACTCAGATGGTGAGGCACTCCTGACTTAAGGAGTTAACCTTCTTTTATCATTAGAAGTTCCCTTTTTCTGTATAAATTTAGGGCCTAAGTTTCCAAGCTTTTATTTATAAATTTTGGTCCATCAGCTTTTGCTAAGTTTTTTTAGAAAAAAATTGATAAGCAGTTTCCAGTTCATAGACTGTTACAATTTGTACTAATACAACTTTTCGTATTCTCTAAAATTGTAAGGGTTAATCTTGTAAAAAATGCTGTTAGTTTCTCCTGATGGTTTCTCTAACGGAAAAGCAGCTTATGTTATTGTTGAAAAAAAAAATATGTAGTACAGACACATTGATCTCCAGCTCAGATAGTTGAGTTACAAGTTGTTGCAATAGTTTTTCAGCTTCTAATAAATGATTCATTTAACTTATATACTGATAGTCATTATGTTTTCAGAGCTCTTCAAGTTTTAGAGATAGTTCCATACATTAAAATTAGTAACAATCAGGTTAAAATGCTGTTTGAGCAAATTCAAAGTGCCATTCATTTTAAAGAGAGCCACTGTGCTTTGTGGGTCATATAAGAGCTCATTCAAACTTTCCCAACCCACTGGCTAAAGGTAATGAGTCAGCTGATAGAAAAATTAGCTCAACAGTCATGCAGCTTTCATCATCAAAATAGTAATAGTCTAAGAAAGCAGTTTGGTTTAAGTACAGAGACTGTTCAACAAATTGTCAAACAATGTGATGTGTACCCACAGTATTTACCTGTAACTAATATAGGAGTTACGGGTAATTCAGGCCTGCTTCCTAATCATTTATGGCAAATGGATGTTACTCATATTGCAAAATTTGGCAGACTAAAGTATGTACATGTGACAGTCGATATGTATTCAGGCTTCTTAATGGTCACTGCACAAACTGGAGAAGCCACTAAGCTTATGATAAGTCACTGTTTAAAATGTTTTACTTACATGGGACTTCCAAAAAGACAGACAATGGATCTGGATATACTAGTAAAGCATTTTGTTGTACACAACAAAAAATTAAACATATAACAGGCATTCCTTATAATCCTCAAGGGCAAGGAATTGTGGAGCATGCCCACAGCTCCTTAAAAATGCCACTTATAAGAAGAAGGGAGTCGTGTCCCCAGTCTCCACATGATGCATTAAATCAAGCATTTTCATTTTAATTTTTTTAAAATGTGGATGCCCATGAACAATCTGTGGCGAACAAATTCTGATATGATGGAACTCAAGAGACTTTTACTCAAGTCAAATGAAAAGATCCATGTACTAGACTATGAAAAGAGCCCAACCCTGTCCTAATAGGGGATTGAGGGTGGATGAGGGCATGTTTGTGTTTTCTTTCAGGAAGAAAATGAGGCCTGGTGGCTGCCAGACCACTTGGTGAGATGCTTGAAACAGAAAAAAACTGGACCTGAGACCTAGGGAGTATAATTACCTCCTCTCTCTCTTTCTCTCCAACACACACTCTCATTCTCTCAGTCTCTCTGGGGGTTATTCTTTAAAACAGACAAGACTTATACCTATTGTTTTTACAACAAGGAAAGATTTGTGCAACATTCAAGAAGGAATGTTGCTTCTATATGGAAACAGCGAAAATAAGAACCACACTGGTTACCCCCCTACTTGCCTTAGGCCCTTAGGCCATTAAGAGGTTAACTGGCTTTATCTGCCAACAGACTCCTTGAAGACAAAGCCTATCCAAGTACAAGTCACAGGCTTGAAGGGGGGCCACTTCCCAGGGAAGCCTCCTTCTGTTATTAACAAGTTAAAACATCTCCCACCGAGGTACACCTATGAGTGCAATAAAGAAACTACCAAAGGCACCTACCCTGCCTAAACTTCATGGGAGTATACCTGGTTGCATGAAGGTCTATGTCAAAAAAAAAAAAAAAAAAAAAAAAAAAACCTTCCCTTTTCAAAAAGGCTAAGGCATGGAGGCCTGAGCAATATTGCCTGGGTTAGCCTGCTTACTTCAGGATACATGTCACATAACTCTCTAGGGAGACCAGGACCCCTGCTCCCACTCACAGTAACATGTCAATAGCCCACCTTCTTACTTGAAAAAAAAAATGGAGGAATTGCCAGAAACAATCATGGCATATGCCTTAGAGATTGCCAGATTTTTCTTAGAATAGCCCATAGAGTTAAAAGATAGCCACTTTCAGTCCTGATCTACCTTCTCCCCCTCCCCAACTTCCTGAGAACAAAATTTAGGGCTTTAAAGAGTCTAGTCAGGTTACTTAGTAATACTCCTTATACAGGTAATTAGCAACTCCTGAGACCTCTTCTCCTGCTAACAACCTGCTTATCTCTACCTGCATTTCCCCTCAGCAGATATCCTGCTCACCTTCAGTGACCTATAATGTAAAACACCAGGAGGTTCAGATACCAGACAACGACCTCCCCAGAGCTCATGGAGGATTTTTGGCTATGCTATTATTCTTGACCTTTCTTAATGAAGGGATAGCCATTTTGGGAGACAAAATTCCAGTCATTCCAGATGGCATACAGATTCCACTCATGGAATCTCTTGTTACTCAGGTCTCTGGCCTAGGGCTATGCATTTCTACTTCTGAAGCTCCTCTATATAGCCTTCTTTGTAACAGAACCGGTTCTCCTGACTTACCTCACACTTACATTGTGACACAACAATGCTTGGTGGACAGGTATTCATGGCCTCACCCCCTGACTGTGGCCACAGCTGCCTTTTGTATTTTAATCAAGCTTTTGCTTCTCCTGCTTTACTATCACCCTCAAGACTTCCTTCCCTTTTGGAGGAAAGGGATGTCTCTCCCCTACCTAGGCAGCACAAAGAGCCCATTTCTGTCCTAACCGTCTATCTCCTTGGTCTTAGTGCCACTGGGGACAGGCATTTTCTCCCTTGTTCTATCCAGCAACAGGTATTCTGAACTAGGCTCAACTATCGAAGAAGATGTCCAGTGACTTCAGAAGGGAAACGTCCTTAGTAGGCCTCCTGTTAGATAGACTCCCTGCTAAACTTTCCTCTCCCCCTGTGGAGGTCACAGGGGCCTTTCAACCCACCTTACCCCCTGGACATCTTTCCTTTGCAGAATTGATCCTTTCACTAGCCAATTCAACTATTCATACCCTCCATCTTACCAAAAACAAAGATCCACAAGAATGCTGGATTTGTTTTTCCCCAGGTTCCCCTTTTTATGAAGGGATTGCTATTTTTGATAATGTTTCCTTTACTAATGATATTAGCCAGTTAAGATGGAGCCTTACTTCCCCCACAGAACAAGGCCAGACCATTGGCCAGGTCTCAGGACTGGGTCTGTGTCTTCTTGGCCCTCCTCACTAATTCCAATATGTGATCAAACTGTTGTAATTTCCTCACAATACATTTATGTTACAGCACCAGAGGGAACTTATCTTGCCTGCTCCTCTGGATTGACTACTTATGTGGTAATATAAGTTTTTCTAAAGTAACGAGGTCCAGGTGGTACCTCGACTTACTATACATGATCCAGAGGTCCAGATACTTTCAGCTGTGTAAAATCAGTACTGGTAACTGCCATTACCTTGGCTGTTATTCTAGGTGTCTTGGTGCTACTGGGGCAGGGACAGGAATAGCCTCTCTGGTACAGACTAATTCCCATTTTAATCAACTCACGGCAGTAGTAGACAAAGATATTAAGGAATTAAAATATGGATTAAAAAATCTAAAAGATTCACATACTTCATTAGCAGAAGTTGTGTTACAGAATAGAAGAGGGCTTGATTTACTATTTTTACAACAAGGTGGCCTTTGTGCGACCTTGAAAGAGGAATGTTGCTTTTATAGTGATAAGACTGGTTTAGTGGAAGACAGCTTAGACAGAGTGCAAAAAAGTCTTGAGGAACATAAACAACAGCGTGAACAGGCTGAGTCCTGGTACAAAAATTGGTTTTCCACCTCCCCTTGGCTTTCTACCCTCCTTCCTTCCCTCCTGGGACCATTGGTGGGATTATTGCTATTGCTAACTTTTGGGACTTGGGCATTCCAGAAATTAACTCGATTGATCAAAACTCAAATTGATTCCACACTCAAAAACCTGTTTCTGTACACTACCATCAGCTTTTAGAAAAGGAACAGAGCTCCTCTGAGGATGGTGACAATGCCAATTTTAATCCCCCCAGGCAAGGACTTGATTTCACAGGACTCAAACAACAGAGGAACTGGTTCTCTCAGATATGGAGATGTCAATGACAGGAATATTGCGGTGCCACAGATAGGATGCAGACTCTCTTATTTGGCTGTAGGTCCCTCAATGACGGGAGTAGCATAGGTCCGTCTCTCAGGAGCCCACTCTTCTTGCATGAGTTTCTTGCCTGATTTTTGACCATGTCCTTGAGTTCTGAGGGCGGATGCACCCTATGTAGACTAAGACAGAGGTCCTACCCATTCATCACATAGTGACAAGCCCATCCTCAGGGTCCCGATTGTGGGAGCTTACCACAAAGCCTAAGACAGACCCTCCATAAAGTACAATAAAATAGAGGGAGATGTTGGGAGCTGGCCTTGAGTTACATCCTCTTGCAGTTTCTTACACCTTAGAACTCCAATTGAGCCTTATTTTGGTATACAGGAACCTGCTCAACAGGTGGTCTCTTCCACTCATCCCAGGTACTGAGATAAACCGAGTGCCCGGAACTGAGACAGGCCTGGCGCCAGGAACTAAGATAAGCAGATATTTATGGTCTGATGTTTATTGTCTGGGATAATTACCAGGACCCCAGAAGTTAGCAGAGCTACCCTCCCCATTTCCTCCCTGCCTGCTACCCCTCCCCATTTCCTCCCTGCTTTGCTTTAAAAACTCCTTTTTAAATCAATAAAGTATATATTGACAAATGCACTGCTTGGTCTCCTATCTTCTTTCTCTCCCATTATTTTCAGGTTCTAGCCTACCTCGACCCACAAATAACTAGGCCCCATAGGTCAGGGCACTATATAATATAATAAGAACTTTGATATTTTTTTAAAGAAAGCAATTAAAAAGATGACAGAAAATGGAAAGATCTTTCATGGTCTTGGATAGGTAGAATTAACATAGTAAAAATGGTAATTTTGCCAAAAGCAGTCTGTAGGTTCAATGAAATCCTCATCAAAATCCCAGCACAGGTCTTCACAGACCTTGAAAGGACAATACTCAAATTATATGGAAACAAAAGACACAGGGTAGCCAAAACAACCCTGTGCAATGAAGGAGCTTCCAGAAGCATCACTATCCCTTACTTCAAGCTCGATTATAGAGTTATAGTCCTGAAAAGAGCTTGCTATTGGCACAAAAATAGACAGGTAGACTAAGGAAATAAAATTGAAAACCTTGGTATTAACCCACATACCTACAAACACCTGATTTTTTACAAAGAAGCTAAAATTATACACAGAAAAAAGAAAGCATCTTCATCAAATGATGCTGGCATAACTGGATTCTGGAGTGTAGAAGACTGCAGATAGACCCATGTCTATTGCCAAGCACAGCACTCCAGTCCAAATGGATTAAAAAACCTCAACATAATTCCAGCCACATTGAACCTTTTAGAAGAGAAAGTGGGAGGTACCCTTGAACAAATTGGTACATGAGACTGATTACTGAACATTACACCAGTAGCACAGACACTAAAATCAACTATTAATAAATGAAACTACCTGAAACTGAAAAGCTTTTGTAAGGCAGAAGATGCAGTCAATAAGACCAAATGGGCACCCACAGAATTGGAAAAGATACCCACCAACCCCACATCTGACAGTGGGCAGATTTCCAAATATACAAAGAACTAAAGAAGCTAGTTACCAAAATGCCAAATAATCCAATTAAAAAGTGGGGTGCAGAACTAAATAAAGAATTTTCAATATGAAAGACCCCCCACTCAAGGCTAATAGCTTAAGGCCTGGCTTAGCAATGGTAACGTCATTTTTCAAGGCTTCCACATAAACAAGTAAAAGTGCAGGACAAGGTCAGTACTCACAGGCTGCCAAATAGGTTATCTGTGGACAGACATTTGGCCATAGGAAGGGAGCAGAGGGCTCGGAGAAAAACCCAAACATAAGCTAAGTCAGCTATTATCAGATCCCCAAACACGTAAGAGACCTGTCCTCGGATGACCCAATGCCTTATTTGAGCTGGCCAATGGGACCTCTGTAACTATGCATCTCACTTCTGTACCTGCGTTTTTGTTACCTAGCCCTATAAAAGTCCCTCTCCCCAGCCTGTGGGGGCACAAGTCCTCCGAGAGACTTTGTCGCCCACAGGTACCTGTGTATCTCAAATAAACCTCTTGCAGTTTGCATCCGCATCCGTGGTCTCAGCTTGGTCTTTGGGTCCAGGGGTCTCTTCCTGAAGGGAAGTCCTCTTCTGGGGTCTTTCAAATACATGGATCAAAAATGGTTTGAAGACATTAAAGAAAGTGCTTACCATCTTTAGCCACCACGGAAATGAAAATAAAAACAACTCTGAGGAACACTCCTCCACTGCTGATGGGAGTGCAAACTTGTACATGTACTTTAAAATCAGCATTGCGGTTCCTCAGACAAATGGGAATCAGTTTTCTGCCAGCCTGCCAGCCTGCTGCCAGCCTGCCCGCCACTTGTCTGGTGCGCCAGCCCCAATAACACACAGAGACTCTGTATTTGTTACAGTCCTGTTGGCCAATGACTATCATTGTTAATGGGCTAGCTCTGTCTTAATTATTAACCCATTTCTACTTATCTAAGTATTTCCATGTGGCTCATTTATCGGGGAGCAGCAGCCGGCATCTTCCTTCCTCCCCGGACTACATCTTGACTCCTCCCTACTTCTTCCTCTTTCCTCCTTGTCTCCTAGCCCAGCCTATCTTGCTATCTCATTGGTCCAATGGTGCTTTATTAATAACAAGTATGAGAAATATATTTACAGGATAACATCTCCCATCATTCAGCAATTTCACTCTTAGTCATACACTCAAAAGAAGCACATTCATGCAAGAAGGGCATCTCTTCAACTTATGTTCATAGCAACATTCTTTGTAACAGCCAGAACCTGGAAGTAATCTAAATGCCCTTCAATTGAAGAATGGATAAAGAAGATGTGACACATTTATACAATGGAATGCTACTCTGCAGAAAAAAATAATGGAATCTTAAAATCCACAGGCAAATGGATGGAGCTTGAAGAAACCATCCTGGATGAGGTAATCCAGTTCACAAAAAGAGGAACATGGTATGTACTCACTCATATATGGATTTTTGACATAGAGCAAAGGATCACCAGCCTGCAATTCACACCGCCAGAGAAAAGAGGATACAAGAAGGATTCTAAGAGATTCATACAAGCTCCCTCACAAAAGGGGAAAGGGACAAGATTTCCTGAGCATATTGGGGGGACAGTGTGTGTTTTAAGCCCTGTGCCCTGTCTTTTCAATAGGGCCACTAATTGCCCTTTGAGAATTTCCTTAGAGTTACTGGCACCCATCCTTCAACACACCCTTATGCACTTACTTTGCTGGCACCAAGGGTGATCTCTTAGGTGATCTGGGGTGTAGAGTCATCAACAACACTAAATTACTTTAGTTTGTGCTATCTCTTCTGAGGTTTTTGCCTCATTTACATACATTTTAAAATGAGTTTCCCAATATCCACATAATGACTAGCTCAGGTTTACACCAGAAGATATTGAACTTATTAATTTGAGAACTGATACCTGAACACTACCGAATGCTCCTGTCTATATAATTATATGGGGGAAAAAAAGGACAAAATACCAACCAACAACAGTTCCTAGAAATGGAGCTTGGGAAAGGCACACAAGGAGTAGGTCTACTGGCCAATCACATGCTTTATTAACTTTTGCATTTTCATAAGGCTTGGATTTAATTATTCTGAAACAAATCAATCATTAGAGCTTTGGTATTCCTCATATTGGGGTGTTTAAATCCCATAAATTGGCAACAAACAATATGAAAAGTACAAAGATTTTGAAAATAGATGTGTCATTTAAATGTGGTTTTCATTTCAATGAGGTTCTCTATACTTATATGGAATTATGATACTTATGATACTTTATATAAATATGATTCACCTTAGAAAATCTGTGACAGTGAAAGCCTGGAAACAAGTTGACATTCTGCTAATATGTGACAGCTGCAGATGTGACTGGTGACACAGAGAAATAGAATAAGTGATTCGTCTCAGTATTTTTGTTACATGATGAGTTTCTTTTCTTAGAATGTTGAGCCTAATTCTGATACAAAGCAATTAAAAATGCAAAAAAGCTATTAGTTCCATTAAAACTGTCTCATCAATTATGTTTGGAATTGTAATTGCTTAAACACTATTTCTCTAAACTTTTTAAAATTTAAGTAAGCAGAATATATTGTTTCACTGAATAGTTGGGATTTCCCCAGACTAGTATTTTTTATGATTGACAACACTGGAATCTCAACAATCCTCCAAGAGCATTAAATATAAACTACAAGCTGAATTACATACACAAAAATGGAATTTAACATTAATGTTATTTTGTAACAATATATAAATAAGGTTCTGAAATAGTAGACACGAAAGCATATTTGGTATCTAATGGTGCAATATCCTATATAATATTTAAAATTGTGGCACTAAATATTTGTAAATATTTAAAAATATTTATACACATGATAAGAGGTTGGAGATATGGCTAAGATCATGTGAACTTTGTTCCTAGAACTTATGTCAGCCATCCATAACTAATGATAACTGAAGTTGCAAAGGCTTGATGTCCTATTCTACCTCTATGGAAGCTTTTATGCATGTGCACATATCTGAATCTAAACACACACCAGAATACATATTTAATTAAAAATGAATACATCTTTCTTTTTATTTTTTTAATTTAAGACCATTAATATTGAGGGAAATTATGGACCATTGATTGTTAATTCTAGTTTATTTTAGATTTGTTTGTTTTGATGGTATTGTATGTGGATTTTGCCCTTTTTTTCTTTTGGCTATTGGTAAAGTGGGATTATCTATTGCTTTTGTTTTTGTGGGTGTAGTTTACTTCCTTGGGTTGGAGTTTCCCCTCTAGAACTTTCTGTAGAGCTGGATTAGATGATATGTATTTTTAAAATCTGGTTTTGTCATGGAATATCTTAGTTTCTCCATCTATAGTGATAGAAAGCATTGCTGGGTATAGTAGTCTGGGCTAGCTTCCATGGTCTTGTAGTGTTGATAGACTATTTATCCAGGACCTTCTGGTTTTCAGAGTTTCCAAGTAGAAGACAGGTGTAATTCTGATAGGTTTGCTTTTATATGTTACTAGAAATTTTCCTTTGTTATTCTTAATATTTTTTCTTTATTAACAATGAATACATCTTAAGGTGAGCCACATTACTTTTTTCTTCATAAAGTCATTTTATCAAAAACCTATGATTTGGTAATGTTATTTGCATTCTTATTTAACTGCCTTTTTCTTATTGTTGTTTGGTTAACTTTCTGGCAGTCTCTCTCCATAATGAATGATATGAACCCTCCTTTTCTGCATGCTACTGAAACACTAGAGGGTAAAATGTCTGTAATTGTTGGGAATTTAGCAGGAATAAGCCATTAATGTGCTACATGTTTTGTCAACATTCTAAAGCTGTGGCCCCTGAAGTAAAAATAAAATAAAATAAAAGAGTTTGAGGCAGAAGGAATGCCATTAACAGAAATGGGTGAATGTGTAAAACTTGAGAAAAGAGGCTTAAGTTCTAAGCATAGTCCATACTAGTCAATGTGGATGAGCAGAAAAATATCAGAGATGAGAGAGAAACAAGATCCCAGTTGAGAAGTATATTGAGATCAAACACAGCATAAAGTATAAAATAAACTCAACATAGAATCAATGCTAAACACATACAGTACAAATATTCAAGCACAAAGTTGAGGAGTAAATAAAAACTTGGAACAAAAATTGTAATGATCAATAAGACAGGATGAGTTGGCAGTTTAGATGGAGACAATGCTGTATAAACCAAATGCAGACAGTCTACACTGTCAGTGAAACATGCCCTTAGAACAGAGAACACTTAACTCATTCTTTTTCTTGCGCTAAGTATACACATAAGCTGTTCAATATCTAGACTCTACTTAAAGAATAGAGGATTCATTAGCAAAACAAACAACAATTGTCTATAGGAACCTGGGAGTATGTATTAATTTAAATCTTAGGAACTCTTAGTCTAGGAACACTATATAAACAACAAAACAAAATTTAAAAATACCTGGGAAATATAATTTTGTATCCTATTTTAATGTAATTTCCTCTTCTAATTTTAGAAGAGGAAAATTTTACAGAAGTCAATTAAAGCTCTGTGTAGTTTTTGTTACTAATCAATCCAGATTGTGTGTTAACTACATGCTGGAATCTGCTCACAAATTGTTTTCTGGGGATTTTGGAAAGTTTCTTTACTACCCATTGTTGCATGGCAATTTTATACATCTTCTAACTTCCAGATAGCAATTAAGCAGTAGATGCATAAATAAAAGTATTCAATCTTAGGCAAATTATATTACATAAACCCCCAGAGTTCTTTTTACTTGAGAAACTTGAGCAGGCTTATATGGAGCTTTGCAATCTTATTTGGGAAACAATTGTTTCATCATTAAATTATAGTTTTAAATGAGCAAACAGCAATATTTGTTACCACAGGAGGGCTTGTGCATGCATATGTTTATTTTAAAACATCCCCAGTGTTTAGTTCAATGATTTTAGAAAAGTGCATCTAAAAATGATAGATAGGTAAGTCTCTGAGGTGCCAATATGCTAAATTAAATTAACTAAAGAAATTTGAGACATAAATTACAGGAAAAAGTGGTGAATGGTGTACACCAATACTGAATGTGATTCAGCAAACACTTGTTGGGTGCCTGGGTTTCATATTTTGCCATTCTCTAGAGATGCCCATCAAATATAATAATCTTTAAAATATTTATAATCCAATGAGGATATTAGAAAAGTTGAAAACTTTATACCGAATTTCTCATCCTGTTAATTATGTTATACCAACAGGGGGAGTTTTAAACAGATGCTTCCATTATTGTAGAAGACAGGGTTAATAAAACTTGAATAGCAAGAGTTTTATAAAGTTATAGGAGAAAATGTTAAAAACTTATTGTATTGATTACAAGGAATATGTTTGAAAGAAATGGGTACAGCATCCCCCCCCCCCGCCACACACACACACACACACACATATGCTAAGTGTGGCAAAACTTTTTTGTTTATTAGGCTTCTGGTTTCATTATTAAGAAAGTTTTTAACTATATAATTTAATTGCTTTAACTTTTCACAATAGAGTGTAATGCTCATAGTTTTGGCAATTGTACCCAATAGGGATACAGTAGTCTTGAATGGGGGTTTTACAAAGGTCCATTGGGGAAAAGTATTTTCCTGACCTCAGGGATGCCTACTTATTCTAAGCTACAGAAAAATAAAAGAGTTAATTCAGTTGGACCATCAGTCACCTGACTAAAGTTCCTCTCCATCCACAAAAGTGTACTGTTTCCCAGTAGCCAATCTAAAAAGATAGGAGGAATAATTGTCCTTTAACAAGACAATGTTTTTTTTTTCCTGAGAATCTTTACCAGATACATCATGGGAGTGTATCAGTTCTGTTATGACCCTTCTGAGTCATAATTTAAGAGGGTATAGCATCCCTTTCTCTTTCTTGTTTTGTTTTTGTCTTTTCATTTTATATACTGGCTAGAGCTTGTGTGATTTCTCTGGTATTTCAGGTTTTTCAGACCTGTACAACTCCCTTCCCAACTTTGTGTCTGCTTTTCTGCCCTGTGCATGACCTCCAACTCTGTGCTAGCTTGATGCACATGGCATGGCTTGCTCTAATTCTCTTCTTGTTCTTCCTTTGGAGAGATGTAAAGCTGTTCAACTTTTTGCCTTGTAGATTTTCTTTTAAATGATAATAAAATTGTCCATGAGATTCCTTTGAAGTTCATTTATAAATTCTTGTATTACAAAGACTAAGAACACTCAAAAAAGTACCCTGATTTCCCCAGGAACCCAGATGACTCTTCTCAGATTCCCCCAAACATCTGGTAACAATAGTGGCAATTCACTCCTTTATTGTTGTCTTAAAGTTTACTTTCATTTCTATTGAATCAAATAATCTTCTGTTGCTGTCCTTAGTTTTATTCTGTTTCTCATTGTTTTTCTTTATCTGTGGATTGCTTAATACTTAATTACTGACATGGTAAACAAAGCTATAAGCCTACTGATATGTAGGGTTAATGAGGTGGCATCTGCAATATTCTCTAAAGGACTATGGCTCATAATTCAATCACAGTTATATCCAATATAAATGCTTCTGGGTAGGATAAAAGCATGTATGGCTTCTTTCCATTGGGTGTACCTGAAAGTTAGATCAATCTACAGCTTCCTTTTGATTTATTTATCATCTTTAAGTCAATAAATTTTAATGTGCTTGAGCTGTGAAGTAGAGACATTCATTCTCACAAGGGTGGATGGATTACAACTGGGTATAGACACATACAGAGCTGCATTTTTGTAATAATATTTAAGCATCTAAAATACAAATGAAGTGCAGTTCTCTTCAACAAGGATGCTGGTCAACTTTGGAAATTCTTTGCATGCTCATAAATGGTACTGACACTGTCAAAGAGTGAAGTTCTGATTAAGTGAAATCTATACAACACTATATTTCTTCTCTATGAAGATGTATTACTGTATGTTTTAATTGAATTTTTAGATTATGAATAAAATATGCTATAGTATATCATTTTGAAAAAGAAAATGTATAGGCAACATTTTGCTAAAATTTATTTATATGCTACCCATACAATTTATCAGATTTGGTTAAAGAAGAAAAGAGAGGACAGTATGTTTTTCTATGTTGTTAAGAAAAAGACTTTCAAAGCAGGAAATTGTCCTTTGAAAGCAGGAAATAGCATTTTGTAGTGAGAAATTAATTCATATCCTTATTGTGTTTATATAGCTTAGAATATATATATAATTTCAGAATTGGAATTCATGACTTTGGAAGTTACCAATTGAAAACCCTTCAAGTTCCTTAATAGGTTCTACACAATGAATACATATCTTCATAATGATCATGCTGGCTTAAAAATTGGAAGCCTTCCTTGGCTTTCCTCCTTGAGACAGTGAAAGTCAAGTAACTGTTCATTTTCTGTATTAAAACAATTTTTTTCTTTTTACAAAAAGGATGTTTGTAAATAAGTGTGAAAAAAGGGAAAGAAACCACATGTCAATATTGAACTGGGAAGATTATGATTAATTTACTGCAGCTTACAGAAATTTCAGAAAGAAATAGAGTGTATTCTACTGAGATAATGATAAATTTAAAGATTAAATCAGTACTAACCCTGATGGGAAGAAAGTATTCTAAACAATAAAATATTGAACAATCCCCAGCAAGTTCTAATTCATCTCACAGAGTGTTTGTTGTGCTTGTCTTAAATTGAGAAGAGATTAAGAAGTGCTTTTATAAATCAAACTGATGACAGTTATTGACATGCTTTATGCATGAACATGATTGCTCTTTCATCCACTCTGAAAAGGACACAATTGCTGAGGTATTTTTAATATGTCTCTGGAGTCCATTTAACCCAGCAAACCTGATTTAGCTTCTCCTTTCCATTTGTCAATGTATTGGTCAATATTTTGTATAGTGATTTGCTTTAAACCTGGTATAACTTTCCATACAGTCTCAGCTAATTAAAGACATTGAAAGCACATGTAAATCTTTTGTGTAAAAGAAAATACAATGTTTCCAGTCATTTCATTCACTTTTAAAAATTCCCCAAGTATCTGAACAAGTGAGAGCATTACTATCCTGAATTGAGTTTTTAAATGCCAATGCCAAAAGGAATACTTAAAGGATATATTTAAGTAATTTTCTAAAGAGAAGAAATGTTTCTAATCTTGATTTAGCAGAACAATGTCAAACTTGAACATTGGACATACAAAATAATTAAACTTATTAGCAAATCTAGTTCTCTGTTCATTATTTGTTTTCTGATTTGTTGGAGACAGGATTTTTCTGTATAACCCTGGCTGTTCTAGAACTAGCTCTGTAGACCAGGCTAGCCTTGAACTCATGGAGATTTGACTGCCTCTGCCACTGCTGGGATTGAGGTATACACCACCACTACCCTGATGGGAGATGTTATTCTGTAAATATGTTTCTCATACTGGTTAATTAATAAAGCACTGTTGGCCAATAGGAAAACAAAATAGGAGGGACTAGGAGACTAGGAGGAAAGAGGAAGTAATAAGGAGGAGTCAGCATGTAGAGACCAGAGAGAACAGAGGTCCAGGCCTGTTGTCCAGTAAGATGAGACCACATGAAAATATGTACATAAATAGAAATGGGTTAATATGTAAGACAGAGCTAGTCGATAAGAAACTAATAACTGGCCACCAACATAATATCAAATACAGAGTCTCTGTGTGTTATGGGGGACTAGCCTGGTGATGAGACTGACTGGCAGGGAAAATATATACTTTGCACTATGCAACTAAAGTCTAGTTCTCCAATAAAAGAAATGTTTGCTACAGATTTAAAAAATCACATAATCAACAAAAGCTTTCAACTAAGTACTTACTAGCAATGGAAGGGACCTCATCAGTCTGTTTAGTGAACATCTTTTTTATTTAAAAAATAATATTTACTTATTTCTGTGTGTACGTATATGTGTTGGTACATGTATTAGAACCCATGTGTGGTAATCACAGAAAACACAGTAGTTAGTTCTCTTCTTCCACCATGTGCACCATGTGCTCCAGAGATCAAACTTGGCTTTCATTCTTACCAGCAAGTGGCATTATGCTAGTGGTCCTTTTTTTACATTTTTATGTGAATAACAGAATATATAACCAGATACATTTGTCATATAGAACAACAATTCAAAACATTCTTTCTGCATATAACCCATGTAATGTTTTGCATTATTCATAAGTCATGTTATATTATGGATTAGTCTGTGAAAATTATCCAAATTTTGTTCAGCATTTAATATAATTTAATTTTAAATTGTTTTATAGATTTATTATATAATATGAAAATTTTCCTATATTTTCTGATTATGTATATATAGCATTCATATTTTATTATATATATAATATGTATAGCATAATTTGGTTATAAAAATATAATGAGTGTTCTGCATAAAGTACTAACTCTACTAGGACTTTTACGTGGTAATATATTTCTTGCACAAATAAAGCCTGTCTGGGGGTCAGAGAATGGAGCTTGCTGCTAGCTAACCATAGAGGTCTGGAGGTCTATTTAGAAGGGTTGGAAGTGACATCTCTGTGCAGAAACAGGATAAAAGCAGGGACAAAAAAGAAAAATGCTCACTTCTCTGTTGAGATGCTAAGCCAGTAAGGTGTGTTGTGGCTTGCTCCTTCTCTCTGATCTCTCAGCATTTCCCTCTATATCTGACTCCTTCCTTTATTGTCTAGACCAATTAAGAACTCCTTTTCCAATTTCAGACGCCAAGTATGTACAAGAGGACAATCAAACTTCAGCTCTGGGCTCTCCTTTTGGTTCTGTTTCTTTTGGCTTAAAACTATGGTTCATACTCCTGCTCTACTGTACACATAGACAAGTTAACCATCCAGAGATTATCTAACACTAGTAATATGAGGTCATTCAGGCCTAACTTCCATCTACAGCTGATACATTGTTTTCATAAGGAAAAAGAAAACCCTTCACATATATTTAAAACTATTGAATCCAACAAAGTCTCACAAAGTTGACAAATTTGTTTTGGTAATAAAAATAATTGTGCAGGTAACAGCAGACCTGTTTTCTGCTTGTGTCTTTGTACTAGCATATTTTCCATGAGGCATCCCTTCTATGATCACATATGCTTTTTTAGTGTTTTGTTGTTGTTTTAAAAATTTAAATATACTTCACTTCTTATAACAGTTTAAAATAATAAGAAAGATGGAGAATTTCCAAAAATGCCACACTCCAATTTCTCTTAGGTTTTTACATTGGCTTGCTACATCTCTTAACAGTTAACAGAGACAGTTAACAGAGCTGTAATTTGTTCAAATTTTCATAGTTTTTACCATCTGTCTTTTTCTGGCTCTGCTATCCTATCCAGGACATAGATCTATTTGCTGCTTTTCATTCCTCAGCCTCTTCTGGGCTACGGCAGTTTGTCATACTTTTTGTTTGTTTTGTTTTTTGCTTTTCAAGACAGGGTTTCTCTGTGTAATTTTGGAGCCTATCCTGGACTCATTCTATAGCCCAGGCTGGCCTCGAGCTCACAAAAATCTGCCTGCCTCTGCCTCGCGAGGGCTGGGATTAGAAACATATGCCACCATCTCAACACTTTTAAGTCACACGGACCAGACATTTTATATGATGTTCCATTATGAAATAGTGTGTAAAGTTCTTCTCCAAAAAAAAAAAAAACATGGTGGCTCATTTCAGTACATAAATACAGCAATATCTACACTATTAACCTAAAAGCACAAGGGAAAAAAAACTTCATTATCTTGAATAGAGAATTTGGTGCAATTTCTTTTCCCTTTCATCTTACAGACTTTTCATTTCAAACATTATTCAGGTTATTGCCTTGCTATCACCTGTTCAGTGGTTGTTTCATTTGCTTGTGATAAAGTTATATTTTCTTGTAATAATCTGAATTCTTTGTTCATAACTTCTGCCCTGACAATTCTTATTTTTAAAATCTTCTGAACATAAACATTAACACATGTGTGTAAACTGCTATGGAAAGACAGGTAAAGGCATTTACACACTATTACAATATGGCACAGAATGGTCTTTGTTTCCAAAAATAACTTTGATCTTCACTTGACTTTCCCTGGCCCAGATGGTGGGTCACCTCATTGTGTTGATAGTTTTACCTTATGTAATATTTGTTTTGAATAACTGATAGCTTATGGCATGAAGCCATTTCATACAGGTCTCTTTAAGGCAAACAAACAAAAAACCCACTGCATGTTTCTCCACATTTCTTGAATTCACATGTTAGTTTTTCCATCTTGGACTGTTCTCCACAGTATGCTGGTCCACAGCATGCTCCACAGTATGTTGAAATCCAGTTAGCTCATGAGAATTATGAATAAGACTGCTAAAAATATCCACATGAGGGATTTTGTGTTGATTCATATTTCCAAATCAGCTAAGCAAAATCTTACCTCCATTTTCTGGATCATTTAGTAGAACTGTTCTTAGCCTACAGGAGATATCCTATGTACTCCTGTTCTGAACCATTTCCTGTTCCTAAGAGCAGTGAATGAGTATATGCTACTCCACATTCCTGATATGAGCAGCTGTTTGTGACATTCGTTCTTTATTTTCTGTGCTAGCATATTTTCATAATGACTTGCATCTCATTGTTTTTAATTTGCAATTCTTATGCTATCCTCCAATGTCTTTGTTGTTGTATGGGGTTTTTGTTTACTTTTGTTTTGTTTATTGTTTTTTGTTTCTTCTTCTTCTCCTTCTCCTCCTCTTCCTCCTCCTCCTCATTATTATTATTATTATTATTATTATTATTGAGACAGAGATTTCTGTATAGCTCTGGCTGTCCTGGAACTCCTAGACCACGCTGGTCTCAAACTCCATAGATCCTCCTACCTCTGCATCCTGAGTGCTGGGACTAAAGGTGTGTATCTCCAGTACCTGGGATATCCCCCCAATGCTTTATATTACCATATCTGTAAATGTTTTTACCCATTCTCAGTCGTTCTTGGTGTCATATTTACTGAGTTTAAATTTTAAATAAAAGTTCTATATTCATTAAATGTTTTGCAACTAGCTCTTTTCTAATCTATTAACCTAATTCTTTTCAAATATATTAACAATATGTTTAACAACCAAAACTTCAATGTTAGCAAACTTTATGCTTTTTTTTTTTTTTTTAAATAAGTTAGCTGAAAAGAACTGGCACAATATATCACCAAATTAAAATTAAATTGACCTTTTCTTAAGAAAATAGTCTAAGCTTTTGTAAACTGCTATAATGCTATCTTTATTTTTATATATTGTACAATCAAGGAAAAATCACATGACTAATTTTACAAAATAATGCATAAAGTCATTTTTAAAAGGTATCTATGTTTGTAGCAGATATATAGGCAGAAAAATAAGTAGAATTTGTGAGGCCTTAGAGTAGCATGGTATATTCATCTTAGCAGTCATGGGTTTCATTTTCTCTAAAAAATAAATTTAATATAACATCATTTTTACAAAACCATTTGACCCCTTATCTATAAGACCACTCAATAGGTGTATTACTTTCTTTGAGTCACTGTTCCAGGAAACATTTGGAATGTTCAAAATTTCCAGAAAACTTCACATTATTTTTGGCCTCAATTTTACCAAATTCTCATGTTATGAGTTTATCTAAACATCACTTAATTGCTAATTTCCTTTGAGCATGCCTGCTCTTAATCATCTGTCTATCTATTGTATTTTTTTCATTATCTCATATTATATATGGCAGAATCAGCATTGTCAGAGTTACTGCTGAGAATGTAAGAATGGGTTGAAAATGCTCTGAAAGAGCTACCTGCATCACTTCTGGTGTTTAATCTGTGTCCTTGCTCCTGTCACCTTCTTTGATATCAACTGTCATGCAATGAATGATACTATCCCATGGACACAGAACTGATAAGCTTTGCAAATCAAAAATGAAATCCAGAGTTATCAAAGCCTTGTGGTTTAGAGTAAATGCCAGATCCAAGGTGTGGCTATAATACCTTTTCTTAAGACCATAGAACAATTTTTGTTGTTGCCAATGTTTGAGGTTTTTGTTTGTTTGTTTGTTTGTTTTTGTCCTTTGTCATTCTTTAAATATGTTTCTCTTATTGGTTATGAATAAAGCACTGTTGGCCAATAGGAAAACAAGATAGGTAGGACTAGGAGACTAGGAGGAGAGAGGTAGATGAAGTGGGAGGAGATTCAAGATGGAGGGCCTACAGGGTAATAGGCCAGGCTCTCTCTTCAGTAAGATAAGACCACATGGAAATACTTAGATTAATAGAAATGGGTTAATATTTAAGACAGAGCCAACAGATAAGACACTAGTAACTGGCATACAGCTTTATACCTCATACAGCGTCTCAGTGTGTCATTTGGGGTTGGTGCAGCTGTGGGTCCAGACAGGTGGAAAAAAACTTACTCATAACATTACATCTTTGCAATTCGCCATCTCCAAAGCCTCCCTTACTGTGCCAAGCATTATTCTTTCTCAATTATCTACAGTATATTTTTGTTGTTTTAGACCCCCTGAATTTACTTAGTGCTGCAGGTGTGGGACCATCTACCTGAATATGGGCAAATTCTCTGAAGCAGAATCCTTAAAGAAATTGTCCTCTTTTGTCTAGAAAACACTGTTTTCCTGTAGTCACCCAAGGGTTCTGTCTCTATAGTCTTTATGCCCTACTTCCTCAATGATTCTTAGGAGAAGGGGAACAGAATATAGATGTCCCATTTAGGGTTGGCATGCCACAATCTTTATTGTCACTACACCGACAAATTGTGAGTCTCTGCTAATTGCTACTGCAAAAGAAGCTTCTCTGATGAGGGTTGAGAGAGAAACTAATCTATGGCTACAGTGATAACTTATTAGAAGTTTTTTTATTACTATATCTAGCAGAATAATAGCAGTAGGCTCTGACCTAGGGTTTATGTTCATCTTGTGGAATGTCCCTTAAATCCGATCAGAAAATGGCTGGTTACTCCCATAGCATTTGCGCCACAGTTACACTGCTGGCTATATCTTGTGAAACTCAGTGAGATTAATAACTAATTTTCTTTTCCAGTATTGTGCAGAGTATTTTCCATTGCTATAGAAGATATCAGGTAATCAGCTTGAGTTCATCTTAGAATATGAAATCAGAAGAGAAATTTTCAGAGAAGTTTAATTTTGTGTCTTTTACTTTAAATGTGTGCTTCTTTGGCCTTTACAACACAAAAGTTGATTCAAAAGTATTAAAGATATTCTACAATGGCACCATCACTATTAAATAAGAACTCATCTTAGGAATTAAAGACAGTGGTTTTTATGTTAAGAGTGTGAAACTTTTTTTTTCTTTACTGTTTCACTAGTGGCACTCAGACTAGCAAAATAAAGGAAATATCACAATAAAAATGAGTTTCTGAGTCCTCACCTTTATTTATAACATTGGGCTACCTCTTAAATATCATGAAGATGCCTCAATATGAACCCTGGGTAATGGATATGCACCAAGGTAACCCCACCTAAGAAATAGATCCATGTCTGGATATAAAGTAGAATGTTCATGGGCCTTAAGACTAGAGTACAGGTAATTTCTAGTAGCCTTGAACAGATGAGTATCTGTTACTTGTATGAAGAGTACAAACAATATTTAATAGTCTATGATTGATTACATATGGCCAAAATTGATTTGCCACATCTTTGTCAGCAGGTGAAGTCTACATCCTCTCACACGGAGTTTAAGATGAATGTATAGTTTTAACCAAGAGCCTGTGGTAAGAAAAACACCTTTTCACCTTCCACCAAGCCTCCTAACAACACTTGCTGCTGTAATAATATTCCCTCTCAGATCCCAATGACCAGAGTATACACTGTAAGACATATGGCAGTACAGGATAGGAGACACTGTCAGCAGCCCCAGTTGAACTCTCAGATGTTACAATATCATCAATGGCTAGTCATGTGAGAGAATCAATAAAATGAACACTTAGTTGTTAATGATCAAGAATGTGTCTTCAATTTCCAGAGGCATTTCATCTTAAACCACCTACCAAAACTTGTCAACACACAGAAACTGTAGCACCAATAATAGATTGAAGTTTATTTTGCTACGAACCTGTGTAGAGACTGGTTAGGTAGCAACAAACAGGCAAAATGGAATTGTCCAGAAAATGCTTTATATTGATGGGAAGAATCTTAAAATTTAAACTTTGCAATCGGGACCTGTATACATTTGTAAATGAATTCCTGGACACTGAATTCCATGCTGTTTTCTTTAGTAATTTTTCAGTTAGATTGTAGGTCAAGCCAAAGGCTCAGAGTTCAGTTTTATTTATCTCTTGTATTCAGCACAATCCAGTTTCTTTTATATTTACTTGGCATGTGTATTTCAGCAGAGATGTATTTTCTTTAGGAAGAAAAAAGACACAGTGGTCTCAGAGCCCCTCTGATATCTCAAGAAGGCATTTGCATTCCTATAGCTCTGAAATAATCAATCCTCCATCATTGTTGTTTACATCCACAAGCACATTTGGGTTGATCCAGGCCTCTGCTGCTTTAACCAGGCAAAGTTTTATAGAAAGAAAGAAAAATAAATAGAACCCTTCATTTCCTGCAGTTCATTAGGTTTAAAGTGGTGCTTACTTTCTGAGTTTCTAATGCTTATGTGTCTTTTTATTCAGCAAGATTAAATGTAAAAAAATTGCCAAACTTGTAAACAGTAATAAATATGAGTTTCTCAAAAAATGAAAAAGAATAGAATTAAAGCTATAAGGAAAAAAAAAGCATAAAGGCATGAGAAATGTTGTAATTACATCATTTCTAAATAACATCGCAATCACAAACAAAAACAAAAGAAAAACTTTAAAAAGAGATGAATTATCTATGTTTACTTTATCATTTTTTTCTTTCCGGTCTCTTTCTGTGCCTTTGTCTCTGTCCCTCTCTCTGTCTGTCTGTCACTGACAACCTCCCTCCTCTGTGTGAGTGAGTGTGTGCCTGCGTGCATGTGTGCATGTGTGCATGTGTGCATGTGTGCATGGATGTGTGCTAATGAATGTGAAGGATAGAAGTTAGCTGCAGGTGGAATTTCTCAAGAGACATTCACATTTTTTGAGAAGAGGTCTCTAAAGGGCCTAAGGGTCTCTAAAGTTCGCCTAGGATAACAATACAGTTAGTCTCAGGAGTCCAACTGCCTCAACTTCCTGAGTTGTGATATTAAGTGTTAGGATTACCACACAGGCTTTACTGTAGGTAGGTGTTGGGACTGACGCTTGTACAAGGATCTAATAATGCTCATACCACATGAAAGATCTCTCTAGCTCCCAAATTAGTTTTCTTTCTCCAAGGATTTTAGTAAATAGTAGGCCAATTTTGGTAAAATAGTAGGGTTCTGTGAAGAGATTAGTAGCTTCAGTATCAAAATGTCATCTGTGGATCAAAAAAACACAGTACACTAGTTGTAGAGGAATAAATTAGCAATTGTATCATTTTTATCAGATTGTGGCACTATCTACTAAGCTAACAAGGCTCCTCCTGTCATTTCTAAATCTTATACCTTTGTCTTATTTTCTTGTGAATTATTTGAGGTGAAAGTAGCAGCTAATGACACATTAAAACTGTTTGTAAGTGGGAGATAAATACATAGGGCTTTAGTGATTGACAGACACTTGGCCTTCAATTAACAGACCTGCAATTTTTCAGCATAATACAGCACAGGCAAGTGACTCCAAACCTTAATAAATAAGATTTCCCAAGACAACATGAAAAGCACAACCCCCAGCATCTTCAGAGCAGAAGAGTGTGCTGGGGAGATCAGGAGGAATACTCAGAGAAATAGAAATAGAAACTGTTAAACTAAAAGATCACATTAAAATATATCTTGCAGTTAAATCAGTAACATTTTTTATCTAGGTCTTGGCTTAAAATAAATATACATAATTTATTCAAGTAAACTGAAGAAAAGAGGGGTTGCAGTCTGAAAACATATCTCAATGGTCATGTTTTACAAATTATTAATAAAGTAAATGGAGAGACTGCTGGGCAAATAAATCAAGAGATCAGTTCATGGGCTTCAATTTAATTGAGTTGTGATTTAGTCAACAAGAATGTCTAGTGTGTGCTACTAGTATTTAACAATGTGTGTGTGAGAGAGAGAGACATAGAGAGAAAGAGAGAGAGACAGAGACAGAGATTCTCAGACAAGACTGAAACATTAGCTTATATGCCGTAATAAAATTCATGGATACAGGGGATATTGATAAAAGATATTGCCAGGAAGAGATGTAGACTAGGCTAAAATAGAACTTTGAAAAAACAATCAAATATTTAAACCACAGAAGAAATAATAAGAGCCTAGAAAATGAGCAATCAGGGAAACAGAGAGAAGCATGTGATGAAATGGTGACTCAAAACTCAAGTTCTAAGACTATGTTTTCTTTAAAATCAACCACAGAACAGACAAACACAACTGTGTTCATTGAACAACTGTATCAAATGTTTAAACAAAGTAAGTGCTGCAGGAAATATACTTGAAGATTTTAGATAAATAATTGGCAGCAGTAGCAGTGTAGTCAGCAAGTATACTTAGGAAATCTAAAGATTGGCCTTTCGTTCCTTTCCTAAGGAGAGTCTAATTTCTGCTGTATTTCTTTATAAGCCATAGTATAAACCAGTCATTTGGTTTTAGGCATACAGAATATATGAAATCACAATCATATAAACCCAAAGCTATTCTGCATTGTTTGTCTGAGGTAGAAATGTCATTGTCATTGTCATATATGAGAAAAAATATGGCAACTGAATATCATAAAAATTAATGTTGTACATTAATAAATATATTGTGTAGATATTAAAATAGAAGTATTTCATTGAAAATTGATTATTTTTAAGCACTGAGCAATTTTATAACAATTGCCATTAAAGAATATGTTAAATAATGAGTAATCACTGGGAGCATGCTATATAATATCACTTACTCCCAAAATCAGTGTTCCCAGACAGTAATCTATATTGAAATGTGATAATAAATTGACTTATGATATGTACTTTTTTAAAGAGGCCTAAGACCTGGGCACCCAATCTCTCCAAAATTCATTGATTAATTACAGATTAATGATAGAGATAAGAATAAATTCCTATCTGAAATTTGGTTTGGACAGCCAAAGCCATGGTTTTCTGGATTAATTACTGTGGATATCATTGGAACTTGAAGACATGAAAAATGACAGCATATAGAAAGATGGTAATCATATAAATTACCTTCTATTCATGAGGTTGACAGTAAAAATAGCAAAACAGAAGAGTAATGTTTCCCAAAACACACAGGGTTCATCTGTTATTAAAAAATCAGTTGTGCCTAAGCCAAACATTGAATAATATATTTGTAAGAAATGGTAAAATACAGTTTTATAACTCTGATTAAAAAAGCAAACCAAGAACTCTTTCATCTAATGTTTGCCTATGTCTTTTGAATGGTAGAAATTTGGATGAGTACAATATGACTCATTTCTGTAGTCACATCTGATTACCTTAGTAACCTTAAACACAGAAAGAAGCATATCACCTTCTGAAACTGCCTCTGATAATCCTCATGAGAAAATGACCATCATGTCACTTATGAAGAATAAGTACAGTTAGCCAACAAAGCAAAAATGGCTGAAGAAACATGTTAATTAATCCTACCTTAGTCACATATAATAAAAATCCAATTATGTAAGTCCTCAGTATGAATTATTGTCTTATATACATTGAGTTCATCATGTTTATTACATTAGTTACAAGACACTGTCTATTAGTCCTTAATATCAATTATTTTATACTCATTAAAATATTTCTGCATATTTGTGTTCTTTTGAAATACTATATAGGAAAAATGTGGATTACTTTATAGAATTCGACACCTATTAATGGAAAGGAGTAATTAGACTGACCTTCTCAAATCAATATGATCTAACTACAAAATGAAATAAATCTTCATAGTCAACATCCTAATAAAATATAAAACAACATAATTTAAGATTATGAATAAAGATATCACTCCAAATAATATATTTAATCTCCTTCAAAGTATCTATTATCAATATAGTTAGTAAACATGTCTTAAACATCAGAAATGGATGTAGAAAAAATATGAAAACTAATGCTAAAATTGCTTACAGGTAGCATGATGTATTAGATTAAATGCTTTACAGACACTAAAGAAAATTTAATAAAAATAATAATCTTGTCATGTTGAAAGAAAGATTAGCATGCTAGCAATAGTACAATGCTAGGTATAATTAAACTGTACTTACATACAAAAGCCTATGGTAAAGTGCCATAATTGTTAATATTAATTCAAAAATTTGTAATATCATCATAAAATATAAGTACCTACTAAAAATGCATGTAATTAGGCTTTATGAAGAGATATGAATAATTTTACTGAGAAAAAAACACTTTTAAAATAAATGCTCTTCCCCTATAATGCTAGTGGTGACTGCCTTATATGCCATCCTATAGAGCCTTCATCCAGTAGCTGTTGGAAGCAGAAGCAGAGACCAACAGTTAAACACTGGGCCAAACTCCTGAAATCCAGTTTCAGAGATGGAGGAGTAGTGAGCAAAGGGGTCAAGACCAGGCTGGAGAAATCCACAGAAACTGCTGACCTAAAGAAGGGGGAGCTCATGGACCCCAGTCTGACACTGGAAACCAGCACAGGACTGACCCAGACCCCCTGAACATGGATGTTAGTCAGGAGGACTGGGACAACTATGGGGCCTCTGGCAGTGAATCAGTAATTATCCTTAGTATATGAATTGACTTTGGGAGCTCACTCCACCTAGAGGGATATTCTTTCAGCCTAGACACATGGGGGAGGGCCTAGGCCCTGCTCCAAATGATATGACAGTCTTCGAAGATCCCCCATGGAAGGCCTCACCCTCCCTGTGTAGCAGAAAGAGGATGGGATGGGGGTTGGACAGGGATAGGGGAGGAAGGAAGGGTGAGTGAACTGGGATTGACATATAAAACAAGCTTGTTTCAAAATTAAATAAAAGTATTATCATAAAATATATATATATATATATATATATATATATATATATATAATGTGTTTGTCTTTCTGTAGTACTCTCAAAATAAGAATATCCTCTAGGAGACACAGCTTTATTTAATTTACCTTCCTTTTCATATAATGTTTACTATATGTCTTTTCTGGTGCCCTTTGAAAGCCAGGAGATGGAGATGGTGCCAGATTGCCTAGAGCTGTTAGTTTCCTCATGAGTGTTGGGGTCCTCTGTAAGTGCAGCAAGCTCTCTTAACTTGAGACTTCTCTCTATTTCTGATATTGTTTTTTCAAACTACAGGTACATATCCTGTCAGCTATGTATCTGACATTTTATAGTGAATTTTTCTTTGTCGTAAGAATAAAAACATTTAAATATTTAGTAGAATTAACAGGCCCTTCTTTCCAGTAGTCCTCAATACATTCCCAACTCATTATGAAGATAAAACATCAAGATGTATACCCTGTCTTCAGAGCAAAATGATGGTATTTAAGAGCCTCTACATCAAAAAAATAAAGATGAATTTTTATTAAGTTTATTAAATCAAGACATAAATTTGATTATTCATGACATTTGACTTTATAGTCTCCTAGCCTATATACTAAAGATGCAAGGATTATAAAAATAAACTCAGATTTTAGGGAATTGAGGAAGAAAATTGGAAACATATAACCAACTTACAATATAAAGTGAGTTTTAACAGTAAGAAAAACTATATAGAAAAGATGTCAAAGAGGAAGGAACAGATGTCTGTTGGAAAAATGTCATTGATGCTCATGTACAAGGACTTCTTAATGGATAATAAAAACCAGTTATTCTGTTAAACAAACATCTGGAGTTAGTGTTAAAAACATCAATGTTTGTCTATAAATATACCTTTGAATATCGATATATTTATCTATGATTTTGAATGTAAAAAGAATATTTTAAATATTTTCCTGTTAATGTCATGATGCTGACTTTAAGTATGATAATAACAATAACAATAGAAAAAACTCTTCTGAGGTTCTCAGTGACTTTTGAAGCTATGTCTTTATCTGGGAGTCTTCATTTCTTCCTTGCTTTCCACACTGATTGCTTACAAGACTATAATTTTCCTTACCCTTTTGTCTGAACCATGCTATGTATTTCTCAATGAACATTTAAAACCCAGCTAACAAGGGAAATCACATTAAATACTGGGTATTTTTTAACATTTTTCACAGATTCAGCTGTTTTTTGGACATTTAAGAAGGTGTGAATATTCACCAAGTAAAAAGTACACACTGCAGTCCTTGTATTTGCAAGGTACATCACATACAGTGTTTCAAAACCACTCTGCAGGGCAAGCTTTGCTATAACCTCAGGCACACTTTTACTCTGAAGAGTTATTATGATTCCCTGCACTCTTTTTTGTATTGATCACACCTTTGGGACAAATGAGTAACATGTGAAAATAAAAATAATGTATACTTCAAAAGTCCTAAGTAATTATGGCATAGGGTACTAATTCATGTCTGTGTAGTACCTTTATATGCTCTTTCTTTCATCTGCTACTATTGTCTTCCAATATTTACTTATTACTAAAACAGATGTATTTAATGTGATTATGAATATTTTTATGTAGACAAAACATACATGATATGTGGGTTAGATAAGCACATATACATATAGATTTTTCCAGATTGATTAATAAAAAAATGATAAATATAAATAAATGGTTTATAGATGAACAGATGATTCAGAAATTAATGATAGAGAAGAGAAAATCCCACAGATGATAGATAAGTAGACATTGGATAGATTTTATATACTTATAGATTAATGATAGAAAGATGATAGATGATAAATGACAAATGGATGATATATGATGAATAGGTAAATAGATAGATAGATAGATGATGATAGATAGATAGATAGATAGATAGATAGATAGATAGATATACAGAAAGACAGATGTGCACACATTCAGAAAACCTTTCACATGTCATGTTTCTAATCTTGGAAAATCCACACTGTTCTCATCAGTAAAACAGATACACACTAAGCCAGCTGCTGTGTTCCAAATATAGAAATTATCTCACACAATCTTTGTAACTTCTGGAAAGTATGTGACTAAATTCTCTAATATGAGTCAGGGTAGCTGATTCTGAAGGGAACAATCCAGTTAGAATCACTATGAAAACTAAGGGTACAGAACTCATCACCTTACATAGGGAAGCAAGTGGACATTCAAGTGAACTCCTTCCTCTAAAGAAGAAAATATGATAAGTCATTCCTTGAACAATATTTTAAGATGAGATGAAGAAATTACATAAACACTCAAAATTATAATTGCAACTTTAATGAACACTCTAATATTCTCTTTTAATGGTTTTCTTGAGAGTCTACAAACAGGTAATTTGAATAAAATGCATTGGGCACAACTTTAAGCAAGAAATTTAAGAAAAAAAATTGTTCCAACAAGAAGGTATTTGAACTCTTTTCTCCCTACAAAGAGTCTTGTCAAACTGCCTTTTGTTGAGAGGTGAATTATGTGTGATTTAACAGACCCAAAATTGTCAGTTAAATCTGGTGTAATTCATGGACTTAATACACAGTGCATATTCCTTGATAGTGCTTGCTTGCATTTTGTAGATAGTTTCTGTATTCTCACTTTGTCTGGGAAGTGAAAGAAAATACTTCAGATGATAACTTGCTGTGATTCTGGCAGAATTTGTTCCCCAAATATCCCTGTGCTGGAATCTGGGTCCTCAGCGCAGCAGTGCTCATGTAAAGGGAGTCTTTCTAGGTGGTAATCCTAGTATGAAGTGTTCATGATAACCTTAATTTGACTTAGCTCTTGTGAAGGTGGCTTGCTTTGAGGCAAAGCCAATTCAAGTGCTTGGCCATTTCTGCATATGGCTTTTTCCCTTTCTGAAACACTATGTTGTCACAAACAAGAATGTTGTCTTCTGAGTGCCATAAGGATTGAACTCCTGCCTCCAAAAGCATGTGTTAAGCAAATCATTCCTGTATAAATTGCCTAGCCTTAACCATTTTGTTATTGAAACAAAATCATGAAATTACCTATTATAAAAAAGGATATTTCTGTTGAATCATTATTGAATTTCTGCTCCTCATGATTTTGTGACTTAATGAAAAGCACTTATTTTTACAACTTAAATTTAAATTCATACTTCAACCAAAATAAATTATGTGTTGTGGTGTCTTCTTTGTCTAAATATGTGTTAATTTTTTTTTCAGATTTTATACAAATATAATTTCAGTTGGACAACATATATTGTTTAATAATTGATAGCTTTGACTGCCATATGTTTATATATCTTTAGATGCCTCCTGAAGTTTTACAAATTGAATTCCAATGACAATTTGGAATACTTTTCTTGTTCTTCCTTATTTCTTCCTCTTTTTTCTCTTTTTCTATCTCTACAGTCTTGCTAACAGTATTTGACACTCTTTCCTTTTTTTTTTTTCCATCATAGACTTATTTTTTCATTGTATCCAGATGTGTCTCAAGGCAATAGTGACCAAAGATCAGACTTTATAATACTACTATTACATGAGACCTGATATGACATTTTTAACTCTCATCTTCAGAAGTGCGACTTTTTCTGTTTTTCTTTTTTTTTTTTTTCATGAAGAATGAAATGGGGAAAGAATCATACATTTTGGACGAAGTGATCTTCCAAGCAGTAATGACACTTAAACTTAACCAGCCATTCAGGAGTTTCCATGTGCTAATGAACTTAGGTTTCTCACTAAAACCAGGAAACAGAATCACCCTGGAAATGGAAGTACCAATTCTGGCTACCATCAGATCACAGAAGTTCTGGTCAAAAAGTTGAATAAATCTCAAAGAGAAGCCCAGACAGACCTACTACTAAGACGACTAAATTTTTGACCTATTTATACTAGGTAATATAATGTTTTGGAATAAAATAAGTGTGTGTTAATTTATTAAAAAATGATAAATTACAAATATTCCATCTCTATCAATTTTTGGTCCATTGCCCTGTCTATGTCACTTTGTGTGCCTAGAACATTTTCCAAGGTAGCACTGAGATCACACTATTAATTGATTGAATGTTATTAAATTTCTCCATCACCAGAAAATCATTTTAGATCTAAATACTATTGAAGATCTAAAACTTTGATAAATTTGTTTTAAAATTGCTCTTCAACAATGCACTAAATGTTAGTAATCATGTGATGCTCATTTCTCAAATAGAGTCATAAATTTCAGGCATCCCTTTATTCAAGTGTTAGTAAGATATGAACTATAAGAAAATAACATAAAATCCTTGATCTGAGATTTATGATCTCACCAGGGCTTTCAATAATAAGAAAGCAGTGCATATTTAAAATTAGAATGTTCATTAAAGCTCAACTAGTAAAGTGTCATTCATGGACTTTAAAGTCTAGTATTCTCAGAACTTGGAGTATGGCTACAGATCTGGAGGAGGTGGGATTGATGTCACTCAATCTAATTTTCTCCTCCTGAAAAGCCACAGGAAAGTTTGTGTTCAGATTCTATGCATGAGTGTACACACACACAAACACACACACACACACACACACACACACACACACACACACACAGACACACACAGACACACACACACACACACACAGTTTCTTTGTTTTACAAAGCAGAACTCCAATGGTTAGTTTCCCTTTTGTGTCTTGATTCTGTCAATATATATTTGTTTGATTTTTTTAGCTTTTGTTTTTCTTCAAAATAATTGAAACAATAGGATATTATGAAAAGCAAAGCTTAACTCTGTAGAAATATATGTTGTTGATATAAACAAACACAGTCCTACCACAATCCTAATCTGAGTTATCCTTCCCTGGAGAACACCTAATCATCCAGTAATCAAATTATCCCTCCCAATTCATAAATCTACTGAGAATTTTAAAGAGGCAATCTGTATTTGTTCAATACCAATGACTGTAAATTGAAATGTATCTATTATTTATGGGTAAACAGGAAAAACAATGACTTATACTGTACTATTTTCCAGGAGAAGTATACATACTATTTTGAAAAGACTTAGAGCCAGGATAAGAATATAGTGGTGATATGGCCTTTCTTTCAAAATTTTTAATCTCCTCACTGCTTTTTCTTAATGATGAAGATGGAAGATAGGGTTTTATAAGATTTTATGTGTAAAAAATGATCATGTTTGGAAGAGGAAGTAACAAATTTTAGTCACCAGTGGAGAATATAAATGGCATGTAGTCTAACAGTAAACTGTTGTGGGTCTGCCTGGAGTATCACTCAGCAGGAAGCTGACATTTGACACTAAAGTTCAGTGCACTGGAGTATTGTTCTCGCCACAGTACACTGTCTAAATTACAAAATCCTGGCAACACATTCCAGCGATTAAGCTGTATATTCCACTATTTTCAGAGTGGAAAGGTTTTATTAATTCATAAAAGGATTTTTTGGCTGAGAAAAATTGGATCTGGCAGAGCAAACAACATAAACAGAACCCCGCATTTTTCAGTTGAAAGATTTCACCACAGGCATTAGCATTCGAATTACTTTTGAAAAATCCCACCCATCACTGATTACTACATATATATTTAATGTGATACTGCAGACTCATATTTTTATGACTTCCATCCAATTGTACTTTGTAGAAAACTTTTCATTTATAATGTTCAATGCATAGTTTATTATACATTCAATCTTCAAATGTTATAATTTTTCTCTTTTGGAAAGGTTACAAATATTAATAGAAAGAATTTAAGCTGCTGATGTAAATGATGTCTTGACCTGGGGCTGTTCAAGCTGCTGCCAAATAGCTGGTTCTATGTTATAGTGTCATAGGGTTGTAACGAGGAAAGCCTTGCATATGGTATTTTTGTGTGCAGTTAAGCCATTGCTCACAAGTGCACAAATGCCAATAAGGGAAAGAGAGGCATCTTTCTCTAACCTGCACAACATTTGTAAGATGACCTCCTTCATATAATTCCCTGTGAATTTTCATAACAAACTGTGTCTTTCTTTAGAGATATCAAACAATAGATACATTCTGTGCCTCAGTACACAAATGCAATCACCAATGAAAAGGAGAAACCTGCCTATCCTCAGATCCACTGAAGGACTTTTTCTCCTTTGCCATCTTTACAATAGCTCATCACTCTTCTGATGTTCCTGTCACTCATGGTTTCTCCCATTGTCCTTAGGCTTTGTCTCCATCTAAGATAATATAAATGGGATAAAAGAATATATGTTTTCTAGGCCCTTCTATAAGTGTAGCATTGTTTAGCAGTGTATGTTATGGTAAGTAAAGCTAGAAACTCATTCTCTCTAATTGTTCTGTAATAATACATTTTATGACATTGCTACACAGTAGAGTTATTAATTTCACATTCCATGAAACTTTTTCTTATTTTTTTTATAAAAAGTAGAATTTTTATACATATATTTTGATTATGGTTTCTGGTTTACTCTCCATCCATTCTGCACACATCCTCCCAACATTGCCTCTCATCCAAATCTAAATACACATTCATATTCCCTACCTTTTCTCTCTCTCATTAGGAGAAAAGGAGAAATCTTAAAATAATGACACTATAACATAAAACAAAAGCAAACAACTAAGGTAGGACAAAACAAGTAGAAGAAAACGAGTCAAAAGTATAAGAAACACATATAGACACAGAGACACATATGTTCACACACACAAATTCCATAAAAAACACAAAACTGGAAATCATACCTGTAAGACGTGTGTGTGTGTGTGTGTGTGTGTGTGTGTGTGTGTGTGTGTGTGTGTCTGTGTGTTCATTTAGAAGGCCTGGACAGTGTAAGGAACCTCTGACAGTGGAACCAGGATACCTCTGACAGTATCCCTGGTGCACAAAAGGACTTTGGGAGTACATTCCCCATGGAGGGATACTCCCTTAACCTAGAGGCAGGAGGGAGGGCCTAATCTCAACTCCAAATGACTTATCAGATTATGTTGACCCCTCCTGGAAGGCATCACCCTCTCTTTGGAGTGGGGAGGGGAATGGGATAGGAGGGTGGTCAGGGGGCATGGGAGGGAGGGAGAGAGGAAAGGAAAGAAGAGGGAACTGGGATCCATATGTAAAATAAGAATAAAGAAATAAATAAAAGCACTGACAAAGCATTATGACAAAGAACCTCTGGGAGTTTCATTTAGTTCTTTTTGTGCTCTTCATATACTGCTGGGCATAGGGCCTGCCCTTAAGAATGGTTTGTATGCCTAGTGAGACTCAGTTACAGAAAACTAATTTTCCTTTGTGGTTGAAATACATTGCTGCCTAATAGAAATCAAAGTCTGCCATAAACCTAGCAGCTTTTTTTTCTCTAAGCTCAGCAATATGAAACTCCCTCCCTTTAGCAAATCTTTCTATCCTCTACAATACCTTAGCTGGAGAATGTCCTCAGTGTTGGAAACTGGCATTTTGCTGACCCTGCCCCATAATGATGGGTGGGACATGCATGGCCATGTCATTGCTAAGTCACTCCTTACTAGGCTGAGTGGGTAACTCAGTTACACATGTGCGAGTTTCCCTTTTCAAGCAAGCCTGTTTCTCCCTTTCTTCTCCTCCCTCCCTCTTCCTCCCTCCCTCCCTCCCTCCCTCCCTCCCTCCCTCCCTCCCTCCCTCCCTCTCTCCCTCCCTCCCTCTCTCTCTCTCTCTCTCTCTCTCTCTCTCTCTCTCTGTCTCTCTCACTATCTCCTCTTCTGTTCCCAGTGCGTCTATGTCTCTTCCTTTCTGCTGCATTCCCCTTTCTAAATAAACTCCTCATTTAAGCTCTGTCTGCCTAGAGTGCTGTAAGACATCAGCAATTTACATATTGATTAACTTCTCATCTTAACGTATGTAATGTCCATTCAATTATTTGATTATTTCAATTAGATTTTATTTATATTGATTTCTAAGAAATCAATACATTGGAAGAAATACATGCAACACATGTTTTACTTGGGTGAAATGCAGCTTTTCTTTAATATTAACAATATTTTTGTAAAGAACCTTTTCATTTTGATTAAGACAAATATGTGCTTTGTTGCGTATTACTTTTTATGCATTCTGTCTAAAATTTTTTGAATACCACATGTATTTTTTCTTCAAATTTTGGTGTTTTAATTTTTTATTAAAGTTGATAGGTAGTTATTCTAGTTTTGCATTTGGTGTGAGGGAGAAGGTGGGGTTCATGGTGAAATAGCTCACCCAACCATTCCTGTAATATATGATAACAAAGGCTTTCCTCCTCATGTTTAATCCTCTTAAAACCATTGTTGAAATACATACGTGCACGAGTTGTCCCAAACATTACAGAACTATCTATTAGCTTCTTCAATCCCCACTGTTTAAGATTCCACAACTTTGTAATAACAATCTCTAGAGACAGTGGAATATTGCCAATTGTGTCATTTTTCAAAGAGAGCTGACTTTTCTCTCTTTCAGCTGTTAAGAATTCCCAATAGTCCCTTATCTAGAGCTGGGCTTCATGACCACTTTCTCTCTTCCATACTTAGAATTTTTCTGCCTTCTGCTTATGCAGGTCTTGTGCATGCTGTCAAATCTTCAGTGAACTTATATGTACTATTGTTTATCTGGAAAAGTTTTCTTGTAGTCTTAAACTATCTCTGGTCCTTACAGTATTTCCCATCCTCTCTTCTGCAATGATCCCTGAGCCTTCAGAGGACAAAATGTAATATACATGCCCCATTTAGGGCTGAGCATCCCTCAGTTTTATCTTCTGTACCTTGACCAGTTGTTGTTCCCTTGTTAATTGATATCTACTACATAAAGAAGATTCTACAATGATAGCTGAGAGATGAACTACCTATATTTATAACAACACATCATTATGCTTCAGTTTAATGCTATGTCCATTTTGAAGACTAATAATAGGTTCTTTCCTAGGGCCTATGACCTGTCTAAACAAAGGTTCTTGACGACTGTAACAGTGACAGATATGTGTTTCAACTTAAGAATTTAAACTCTCATAACACTTGTACAATTATCATACCAATAGAGCATAGCTTGATGCACTGGTCAGTGTTGTGGTATTCAGGGGTCAGAGCTGTATTGGATAATGATCACTTTTTCTTCACCAGTAGCTTGCATAGCAAATTCCAGTACCATGAAACCTATCTAGTAGAAAAGAAGTATCCTGATGAGTACCAAAGTGGTTTCTACATATTTTTGATGCATGTTCCTGGTATCTTCAAAAGTGAGGACTAACCACCAAGTTCTAAAAAAAAAAAAAAAAAAAAAAAAAAACAGTAGTATTGAAATAGCCTATAATGTTTGAAGACCTATTGACCCTCATTGGCCAACAATTTTAAAAGAAATGACCCATTCCTGGCACTGGGATTTTTATTTGTTAGCCTATGTTTGTGTGTGTGTGTGTGTGTGTGTGTGCGTTTGTGTGTGTGTGTGTGTGAGAGAGAGAGAGAGAGAGAGAGAGAGAGAGAAGAGAGAGAGAAGAGAGAGAGAGCTTTCTTATATTTTAATTTATATTTTTTATTTTACATATCGATGCCAGTTCCCTCTCCCTCCCTCCGTCCTTCCCTCCCTCCCTCCCTTCCTTCCTTTCTCCCTCCCTTCTTTCCTCCCTCTTTCCCTCTCTCCCACCTTCTCATGCTTACAACCACCCTCCCATCCCATCTCCCCCACTCCATATTTAGGGTGATGCCCTCCAGGAGGGGTTCTCTAAAACTGTCAAGTCATTTGGAGTAAGGACTAGGACTTCTCTCCTGTCTCTAGGTTATGGGAATATCCCTCCATGGGGGATGTTCCCCCAAAGGTATTTTGTGCACCAGGAATACATTCTAGTTCCACTGTCTGAGGTCCCTTAGACTGCTCAGGCCTTCTAGCTGAGACCCATGTTCAGGCAGTCTGAGTCAATCCCATGTTGGATTCCCAGCTATCAGTCTGAGAGAGAGCACTTTTACAATAATAGGTTCTCATGTGACATTTTCAAAATATCTTTAGTGTCATTTGTCCCTCCTCATATTCCTTCTTTTACCCCACCCTTCCATCTCCCAACCTAATTTAACTTTTCCTTTTTCTGTTAATCTTATTTAAGTCCTTATACAAGTGAATTCTAACTCTCTTTCTTTAAATTCCACTCTCCATGACACTTTCTAAGTTCTTGGTCTTTAAGGGTATTCCAAATGAAATATATATCTGAAAGTTCAAGGATGATTTCAACAAAGAAGAGAAATATGTAATGTATGTTTTTCTGGGTTTAGGTTAGTGAATTTAAAATCATCGTTTCCCACTCTGCTTTTGTATGAATTTTGTATTTTCATTTTTCATGATGTCAAGTAATATAATACTTATAAAATATAGCACAATTTAATTATTCATTTATCAGTTGGTAGGCATCTGGGCTGTTTCCACTTTCTAGCTGTTGTGAATAAAGTGGTAATGAACATGGCTGAGGAGGTATCCTTTGTTTGAGATTTAAACTCTCACTTATGTGTTCAAGAGTTAGCTAGATCAGGTAGTATCATAGAACCTCTACACTGATATCCAAAGTGTCTTTACCACTTTATGAATTTGTCTCTTTTTTATTAAAGCTGAATTATTATTATTATTATTATTTTATTTTACATATCAATCTAAGTTCCCTCTCCCTCCTATCCTCCCATGTCCCCTGTTAAACCCCCCATTACATTCCCCACCCACTCCACAGGGAGGGTGAGACCTTCCAAGAGCGATCACAAAAATCTGTCAAGTCATTTGGAATAGGGTCTAGGCTCTCCCTCCAGTCTCTAGGTTTAGGGAGTATCCCTCCATGGGGAATGTGCTCCCAAAGTCTCCTCCTGCACCAGGAATACATCCTGGTCCCACTATCAGAGGTCCTATAGACTGCCAAGGCCTTCTAATTGAGACACATGTTCTAGGGTTTTGAGTCTGTCAAATGCTGGTTTCCCATCTATTAGTCTTGGGGTCCATAAGTTCCCCCCATGTTTGGGTCAGCTGTCTTTGTGGGTTTCTGTAGCTTTGTCTTGACCTCTTTGCTTATCACTCCTCCCTCTCTGCAACTGGATTTCAGGAGTTTGGCTCAGTGTTTAGCTGTGGGTGTTTGCTTTTGTTTCCAACAGCTATTAGATGAAGGTTTTAGGATATCATATAAGTTAGTTATCAATCTTATTGTCAGGGAAGGGCATTTAAGGTAACCTCTCCAATGTTGATCAGATTGTTAGTTGGGGACATCCTTGTAGGTCTCTGAACATTTCTCCAGAGTCAGTTTTCTCTTTAAACCTATAATGGCTCCCTCTATTGTGGTACCTCTTTTCTTGCTCTCATCTATTCATCCCCTGACTCAATATCCCTGGTTCCACATATTCTCCACTCATCCCCTTCTCTTTATCCAAACTCTCTTCCCACTCACTGCCCCAGCCACTCCCAATATGCTCATGAGATCTTGTCCTTTTTCCCTTCTGTATGGACCTTGTATGAGTCTTTTAAGTCCCTCCTTGTAACCTAGTTTCTCTGGCAATGTGAATTGTGGGCTGGAGATCTTTTCCTCTATGTCTAAAATCCACATATGAGTGAGTACACACTATGTTCCTCCTTTTGTGACTGGGTTACTTCACTCAGAATGGTTTCTTCAAGTTCCATCCATTTGCCTGCGAATTTCAAGATTCCATTGTTTTATCTCTGCTGAGTAGTATTCCATTGTGTAAATGTGTCACATCTTCTTTATCCATTCTTCACTTGAGAAGCATCTAGGTTGCTTCCAGGTTCTTGCTATTACAAATAATTCTACTATGAACATAGTTGAGCAAATGTCTTTGGTGCATGTTTGTGGATAGTTTGGGTGTATGCCTAAGAGTGGAATTGCTGGGTCCTGTGATAGATTGCTTCCTAGTTTACTGAGGAAGTGCCATACTGATCTCAAAAATGGCTGTATATGTTTGCGCTCCCAGAAGCAGTAGAGGAGTGTTCCCCTTTCTCCACATCCTCTCCAGCATAAGCTGTCATTGGTGTTTCTGATTTTAGCCATTCTGACAGGAGTAAGATGGTATCTCAAAGTTGTTTTGATTTGCATTTTCCTGGTGGGTAAGGATGTTGAGCACTTTCTTATGTGACTTTCAGTCATTTTGGATTACCCTATTGAGAATTCTCTATTCAGTTCTGTACCCCACTTTTAATTGAATTATTTGGTGTTTTGATGAGTAGCTTCTTGAGTTCTTTGTGTACATTGAAGATCAGTGCTTTCTCAGATGTAGGGTTAGTAAAGATCTTTTCTCACTCTGCAGACTGCAGTTTTATCTTATCAACTGTGTCCTCTGACTTACAGAAGCTTCTCAGTTTCAGGAGTTCCAATAATTTTTTTCTCTTGACTCGGATGAGATAAAAATCTCAAAATAGGTTTAATTTACATTTCCCTGAAGACTAAAGCTGTTGAATATTTTCTTTTAAATGATTCCCAGCCATTTGTATTTCATCTTTTCAGATCTACTTGTTTAGTTTCTTTTTTTACAGGGAATGCAGATGTTTTATTTTATATTTTTTATAAATAGGTTGTATGTTTTCTAATTTTAGTTTTGACATTATAATATAATTACAGTTCTCCTTTTCTTTTCTCCCCTTTGAGCCTTTTCATATGTCCCTACTCATTCTCCTTCAAATTCATGGATGTTTTGTATACTAATTATTATTATTTCATTTGTACATTTTTTGCCTACAAATATTCCTAAATACAACCTGATGGGAGATGTTATTCTGTACATATGTTTCTCATACTGGTTAATAAAGCTCTGTGGCCCATAGGAAACAAGATAGGCAGGGCTAGGAGACTAGGAGGAGGAAAGAGGAAGTAGTGGGGAGGAGTCAAGATATACCCCAGGGAAGTAGCAGGACGCCTGCCATGGCTCCCTGATAAGACGACCACGTGGAAATACTTAGATAAGTAGAAATGGGTTAATAATTAAGACAGAGCTAGCCCATAAACAATAATGGTAACTGGCCAACAGGATTGTATCAAATATAGAGTCTCAGAGTGTTATTTGGGGCACATGTGGTGGCAGGACTGGGAGGCCAGCAGGAGAACAACCTGCCTTAACATAATGGTGTCAGAAATGGGATTGAGAACTTTCACTTAAAACTTAACAAAAGCTTAAAAAATAGTTTTTAGAAACAAGGGAACAGAGACTAGCAAGAATTCTTGGTAACAGCATTTTCTCGGTTGGATTTTTTTTGCTGTAGACAGAGATTTGTGCGGCTCCTTTAGGGAGGTTTCCAAAATTAGCATAAGCAGCAAAAAAGCCGCCTTGCTTTTAAAGAGCTCTGCTAACAATTCATTGGTGTGTAGGAGAGCTGCAATGAAGGTTTACACTGTGTTTTAAAAAATACACTGGCTTAGGAGAGAAAAAGAAACAGGATACAATGGTTTACAAAAGAAAAAAGGAAGTAGAATGGATCGATGAAATAGAGTAATAAAAAAGCCACGTAAAAATGGAAAACATAGAGAGATTTTGGATACTATACGTGCTTCTGTTGTCTTTAAATTATTTGATTGCTGAGAAAATAACTACTGATAAAAGAAATGCTACTGGATTAATTCAATTTATATATTTTAAAAATGCTTTGACTCCAAAATTTAAGCCTAAGGACAAGTTACTGGGGAAAAGGATTTCTATTTTTGTTTCCACAGGAAATGAAAAGCTATGGATTCTTTCCAGACTTATATGGTTTGATCAAGCCAGACCCCCTGAAACAGTGCCCCAGATGATCCAACATTCAAAGCAGTTGAGACAAAGCCTTGCAGACTACTGCCAAGATTTCTGCGTCTTCTTTGGACCCCCATGACAGCACCCTCTACCAGCAGGAAGTAGTTTGGAAAGAATGACGCCCAAATTCCCAAATATTGTTTATAAATGTTTGTTTTCATTTAAATCGACTTGGTTATAAATGGTTATAACCACATACAATCATTTAAAGGTAAAAAGGGAATTATGGTATAGATATGAATACTTTGCTTTGAAATGGATTTTCATTTATTGATACAATTTAAGGTCAATTTTGTGATATGTATATCTCTCCTCTTGTTTAGGTATTGTGATTATATAGCTCATTTATAAATGTAATGTATAATTTAGTACAGATTAGAGATTACCTATGATAGTTAAAACTTGAAGTTAGTTAGGATTTCTAGATATACAGAGATGTATTTGAGATGGATAGGCATTCTTCAAACCTTTCAAAGACCTACAGAATATGGCATTTAAAATGGTTTAGGGTTTTTCTTGACAGTGAGGCACAACTGCTCCTGGTAACACCACCTGCATCAGAAAGGAAGATGGACATTGAAGAAACATGTTATGGAGTTTGCTTCTAATATGGCAAGACTAGCCATTTGGAGAAGATACTGCTCTTGTCTAGACTGACTATATGCTGAATAAACTGGACGTGCAGGACCCACAGAAAGATGACTGCTCATGCAAGATGGACATTGCTACAGGATTCTGCTTCATGGAAGAGGCTGCCAGACAGCCAGACAGTCTACAGGACACAGAGAAAAGTGACTGACAAACTGCCATTACAGGTGGACAGTTTAAAGTTTCCTGCCTTGTTGAGGAGTCTGGACACACACTATGGCCTAAGGGCTGAAGATGGAATATTACAGAAGAACTTTGGGTGACTGACCAGGCAATGAGTTGTCTCTGTCATTTCTAGAGTTTATATATTATCCTTCTGTGGTCTTTGAAGGCGTTGAAGTCAGATAGTTTTGGTTATAGTTTTCCTTAGTAAGGATTAAAGATAAGTTATATATAGGGCTTTAGACTCACAAAGATAGGATAGATGAGATTTTCTTTAAATCTTACAAAATGTTAATGGACCAAATATTGTTTACTGTGATTCTTATTTGATAACTGTTGTATGGTACATTTTGCTATGTTAAGGTTAAACTCCTTCTTTTACTTTAGACAGAAAAGAGGAGATGATGAGAGATGTTATTCTGTATATATGTTTCTCATACTGGTTAATAAAGCTCTGTGGCCAATAGGAAACAAGATAGGCAGGGCTAGGAGACTAGGAGGAGGAAAGAGGAAGTAGTGGGGAGGAGTCGAGATGTAGCCAGGAAGCAGGATGCCTGCCGCAGCTCCCTGATAAGACAACCCCGTGGAAATACTTAGATAAGTAGAAATGGGTTAATAATTAAGACAGAGCTAGCCCATAAACAATAATGCTAACTGGCCAACAGGATTGTATTATATACAGAGTCCCTGAGTGTTATTTGTGGCTCACGTGGCTGAGGGACCGGGCGGCTGGCGGGGGGTTGGGGGAGGAGAACCTGCCCATAACAACAGAGAATACCAGAAATTAAAAATTATGTGGTTTGGTCCAAGCAGTATATACATGTGGAAGAAAGGCTTTTTTAAGGGGTGGGGTTACCAGAAGGAAATGAAAGGAGAAGTTAGGATCAACTTATTCCCTATACATGTGTGAAATTGTCAAAAAACAAATAAAAGATATTTTTTAAAAGGTAAAAAAAGAAAAAATAGTATCAATGGTTAATAAAGGAGCAATAGTTCTTTGTCTTTAATTTTATTGGAAATTTACATGACAATGATAATAAGAGATGTTTTTGTAGCTATGTGAGATTTTAAATAAAGGTTCTTATTACCATGTCTACAAATATTTACAGAGCAATGTTTCTGCTCTATACTATATACAGTTGAGAGTTCAAAGGTTTTCAGGATTTAATCTTTTCTTGATATTGAACTACAAATATCTTTTTTGTAGTCAGTAGCTTCTTATCAGACAAATGCAATTATTTTTATACATTTATGTGTAAGGGCTCTATGGTAAAGAGTATGAACTAAAGGTTATGGATAATTTTATGTGTCAATTTTAGTAAAATATGGGACACCTAGAAATTTAATTAAGAATTATTCTGGGATATATCTGTGAAAGTGTTTCTGATGAGATAAGCAATTGCATCAGTAGGCCAAATAAAACAGATTCTCTACCTCTGTAAGTAAACACCTTTCAATCTTTTGAAGGACAGAATAAAAGCACAGCACAAAGGAGGGGAGACTTATTCACTCCGTGATGGCTTGAGCTGGCACACTTTTCTTTTGCCCTGGACTGAGATTTTTACAATCACACTCCTAGGTCCCAGACCTTAGGGCTTGGAATGGAACTCTAGCACCTGGTGTCCTAGACTGCCAGGTTGCTTATGGCAGATCATAGCTCTAGTCTATAAATAATGATGCAAGATGATCACACACACACACATACACACACACACACACACACATACACACACACACACACACACACATACACACACACACCATGTACACATATCCAAACAAATACAAACATATACTTTATCTTATTTGTACTATCTCTTTGGACAACCTGTGTTAACAAACCATGCTACTGAAATAAAAAAAACACCTGAATGGCAACTGAAGGTCTCAATATTTATAAGATTTTAATTCTTTCAACACATACTAATAGATTCTAAAGAATATCAATAAAATCCCAGCATCACCTTTTAGCAACGGATATACTGGCATAATCATTTAAATTTGAAAACGCAAAGGAAAATTGCAACCAAAAATATATGTGAAACTGAAAACATACATAAAAGTAACATTATAACTGAGCAGGTTATTGTTACTGCAGGTTGTTCCCCCACCGGCCTCCCGGTCCCGCCACCACGTGTGCCCCAAATAACACTCTGAGACTCTGTATTTGATACAATCCTGTTGGCCAGTTACCATTATTTCATTGGCCCAACAGTGCTTTATTGTTTAACCAGTATGAGAAACATATTTATAGAATAACATCTCCTATCACGTTGTATCTTTCTAAATTTTTTACTTCTACCTTGTGTCATTCTTCATATACTAAAAGATTAATGTATCTCCATCAATGACAAATATTCTAGATTTATGTTTTCTAAAACATTGATATTGCATTTGATTTATTTCCACATAGTTTTGCTGGGCAATTTTAATTATTATCTTTAAATCAAAATAGTTCTTCCTGACGATAAGAGTCGGGATCAAAAGACTCAGGAAATTAGAAAAATTTACACTATTCTCTAGGGCTTTCCTGACATTTATATAAACAATAAATACATGTCTGTGAGAAGAATCATTGGAAGAGGTCTCTCCAACTCATAGGGAACTCCAGTGATGTAATTTTCATGAGTCATCACCCATGGTGGGCTGATGCATCTGTCTGTGGCATGCATATTCCTTTAAGTAACCCCTCATCCATTGTCCTTGCTTTAGACAGGGTTTTATTGCTGTGAAGAGACCATGACCAAAGCCAACTCATCAAGTCAGCATTGAATTGAGGGTGCTCTCTTACAGCTTCAGAGGTTCAGTCAATTATGCTCAAGTTACGGAGCATGGTGACATGCTAGCAGACATGATGCTGTAGCTGAGACTGACACATTTTGCAAGGAAGAACAAGTCAGTTGACTGTCATGCTGATGAATCTTGAGAAAGAGACCTCAAAGCTCATCCCCATACTCAACAAGGCCACTTCTCCTTACAATGCCATTCCCTTTGGCGATCATTTTCTTTCAAACCACCACAGTCCAGTAACTCAGCCCTCACCAACAAATTTATTCATTCATCAAACAAGGCATGGTTATCATCAGTTCTTTAATCTGTTGTTAGTGCCCTCTCTGGCATCATGTCTCCATAGGAAAAGTTGAATAATACTAGCCAGCAATACAGATTCTGCATTTGTTTTCCTTGATTCTCTTGGAAAGTCTACCCACTGTGTCCAACTTCTTTTTGAAATTAATGGCCACAGCTGTTTTCCCTTTATAGAATGCACTTATGCTTTTTTTTCATGTTCTTTACCATGTTCATAGGAGTAAAATAACAATGATTTTATGTTAGTCTGTGGAAGAGAGTTGGCAGCCTTGCCCCCCCCCCATTTTATCCCAATCCCAAAATGCCAAAGGTCCAGTACAGTTATCAGAAGCATCACCAGCTTATCTTCCCCAGAGAAGTACCCTTCTGCTAGATGGCAATGATCCTCAGCCAATGCCTAACTTTTCAAATGTTCCTGAGGAGACTAGTTTAGAGATGAAACATACACAGAAACTTGTCATAGACTAGAGTTTGTAGGGCCACAATTGGGACCAGCTGATCAGACCCAGGGTTCATTCCTGAATCAGGGAGTATGGTTGAGGAAAAGACTAGCTATCTAAAAGGAAGACAGACAGATTACATGATGTCAGGAAGGCAGATTCAGGCAATACTGAATGTTCCACTTCATACACCAAACTTAAGTAGTCAACCAAAGGAGGATACAATTCTGTTGGCCAATTACCATTACTGTTTATGGGCTAGCTCTGTCTTAATTATTAACCCATTTCTACTTATCTAAGTATTTCCACGTGGTCTCTTATCAGGGAGCCGCGCGGCAGGCGTCCTGCTCCTTCCCCAGGCTACATCTCGACCCCAACCAACTTCCTCTCTCTTCCTCCTGGTCTCCTAGCCCCGCCTATCTTGTTATCTCATTGGCCACAGTGCTTTATTAACAAGTATGAGAAACATATATACAGAATAACATCTCCCATCAAGGGACTTCTATTATTATGTATAAAGGGCAAATAGCAATTACTCACGCTATAATCGCACACATTCAGGCACCCCATAACTGCTAGTACTTTCTGCTTTCAGGGTGAGTGTAAACCCATCTGGGCCCAAGTCTATTGTTATTTAGATAGGAGCATTTCACTATTCAGGCCCAGGCATCCTGTAGCTAATGTCTTAAGAACAATAGGAGTGATTTGAGCTCTCTGAACTCATGACAAGATTGATTCACCTATATGGGTCCTGACAGTTGCTATGTCCAACAAAAAAAGGGATTTTTTTTATTTTTGCCTACTGTTTTCTAAAATGATGCAGTTTTGCAATAATTTACCCCTAGTTTAAACAGTAAAAATGGAGTGACATCCCTTGTTCTACACATCAAAAACTTCAACCAGTCTTTTGCTAACAACTGCTAACATTTGTAAACAGGAATCATGTGTAATTCCTAGAGAATTGAAGATTACCAGTAATGAAATCATGAAATGGATGACATCTTAGTACCTTAGACTTCATGGGAGGACAAAATCCTAGCATTGAGAATTCAGGCAAACAGGCAGTTGATGAAATTCCATTTATAATAACAAATCCTTTTTCACTTTTGACACCTAACACTACTGAGCTTTATAATTCCACCCCACCCCCAATCCCTACCATACACACTGAAACACTCAAGTCAGAATGATCTTCCTTTACGTCTAGGAATCATAATAAAACTACATTTTGTTTAAGAGTATTTGGAGAGGATATTAAATGGTGAAATGCCTAGTATTGATCACTAGCATCTCAGACCAATAGACAGAAACTCATGTTTAAGACTTAGAAGTACACAACCTTTTCAAATCAAAGGCAAGGAGTTGTGAGCATGGGATTACAACACAGGAAAAGGCAGAGAGAGACTGAATGCCACAGGAGCATCCAATCAGGAAGAATGTATAACAGATTCATTAACTCCTCTAACAATTTATAATTCCTCTAAGTGGCTAACTGGGGACAAATACAAATGTAGCTTCTCTTTGTTCTTTGGTTAATCTTCAATAAAGCATCCCTACAAATCCAGAGCTATAGTGTTTAAATGTCTTCATTATTCAGCTTGCTTAATACCAATATTATTGATTACCTCCCAGTGTCTTCTCCATAATAATTTAAGGCAGAAAACAATGTGCAATGGATGTTTCAGTGTGTTTCCCATAAATATTTTATGGCCATAGCTACATAAATAATGATGATGTATCACAGAACCTATCTCTTCAAGGAAACTTATTAACAGACTAAAATGGGTATTACACAAAGATACACACGTTTCTAGATGCAATAACATTCTTTTAAAAGTATACAAATATAATTTCAGAAGTAATTTAATCAATTTACTTGGAAATAAACTTTCATAAACTATGGGAGTGCTGGAAAGGGAAGTGGCAGTTATAAGAGCAAGAAGCATGCAATTTCCCATGATCCTTTTGTTCCTAGATCACTTTCATGTTTATAGCCTTTTAATTACCTGTTCTCCACAAATGTTTACTAAGAACCTAGTATTAACATAAAAGCACATAATACTGAAATTAAGTAGTGCCAGTGAGTTCTGCAAATAAAAATTGTTTCCTTTGTGTGGATTTAGAATAGTAATGACAATAATGATCACAATGGGCCACTGTTTAGCTTGGATTATCCAGTTAATACATGAATGGAAAAAGGGGGTCATAAATACAAAAGAGTAAAAAATGGATGTTTGGGAGGGCTTAGAGAGAGGAAAGGGAGAAATGCTGCTATTCTATTGTAATTTCAAAAATAAAATACTTTCAAATGTTATGGAACATTTAGAGTTTTTACAATAAGCCGAAATATCAAGAGCCTATCATGCATTCCCCAGTACCCAATCTTATTACATTTTTTCTTTCTCTTCTCTGTTTTTTCTTTTAGCAAAATCCATCAATCTACACTGTTTCAAATATAGAAAAGAATAAATAATGTTAGATGAATATCATTCTTCCTCCAAACCAAGCCATATTCACAATTGCTAGTAAAAGAACTGAATGGATTAATTATTACTTTCATGGAATATGATACTTAGGAATTTTAATCAAGTTTTAAAATATCAATTTAATGTTAGGAAATTAATAAAAATAAAAAACAATAATAAAATATTCTTTAATTCAATCAATGGATCCGATAAATATTTTCAACATTTTTTCCTATCTTACATTATTATCTTCATTATAAGTTATTCCTTTTTTATTCCAATAGAATAAAATAATTCTTAGCTGTTCTATTTAATATTTGCCTGGCTCATCTCTGTCATTTGAGTTGCCCCTTAATTTTTTATTTTTGATGGTTAAGAAATATGTCATGGCTTATAGTAATGTTAACATTGTAATCCTAGAACACAGATTCAGTTTGTTACGTCACTGTACAGCTTAACTAAGCATCTGTGCTACTTTTTAAATACTTTATAGAAGGTTCTAGTTAGAATAAACGTCATTGTGTCCTAGTTAGATTTTCTGCTTTTTACAAAACAAAAACAACAAACAAACAAACAACAGCAACAACAAAATATCTGCAGAGCCAACCAACTTTGGCAGGATGGGATTTATTTCAACTCTCAGTTTTCAGACATACACTGTCACTTAAGGAAGTCAGGGCAGGAACTCAAGGCAGAAATCAGGAGATAAGCACTAATGTAGAAACCATACAGGACATTGCTTATTCCCTCTGGCTTGCTCAGTTTGTTTTCTTATATTCCTGGGGGCCACATTCCACACAGAGTTGGCTAGGCCACCTACATCCCTACATCAATCATTAATCTAGAAAACTGTGTAGACTTACGTGTAGATAATTTGATGAAGGCATTTTTTTCAAGGTGAGGTTCTTTCTTTCCAAAAAAATATATATCTCTTTGTGCTGTGTTGATTAAAAAAAATCACACACACAAAAATAAAAAAGCAAAAAGCAATAACAACAAAAAAGCAATCATGACAGCTGGTAAGCATTTCTTGTGTTCACTATTTTCATTTTATTTTGTCTTAAAAGGAATGCATGACTCAATAAAGGCACAAATATTGAGACAATTAAAATTTGATTTCAGAAAAATTGAAAGAGGGTCATCAAAAGATATCATTTAGAAAATAAATTCACAGGCTAGAATGAAGGAGGATTTACAATCCACATGCTAGATAAACACATTTATCTATAGTTAACAGTAAAATGGCAAAATAAAAGTTAAAATGGGCAAGATTACTGAATAAATCTTTCAGAAATAATCTAGTTGATAAATACATGATATGTGCTATATGTTATACTTTTCAGGAAAGTCCACAATCAAAATGCACTCCTGTCACACACTGTTACAGCACCAGCCAACAGCACTAACATCTGATGTAGATTGAACTCAACTACAAGTCTCACAATTACTACTGAGAGAATAACATGAAAATATAAGCATGGGAAATTAGTACTTAGGATGATAGTTATACAATTTGTTATTCATAGACAAGATAGAATGCTGCAGAATGGGAGCAAAAAAAGTCAACTGTATTCCATGGAATACTTCTCAGCATGGTTCTCAAAGCTATTATGCCACGTAAAGGCAGAGGCAAAAGAGCATAGAATGTATGATTACACCTGTATGACCTCCAAGACCAAATAAAAACAAGAGTGTGGTAATAGACATTCAAACAATGGTCCAAATAATAAACTTTCAACAAGGACAGCCTGCACAAAACAGACACAGTAGTAGGCTGGAAGAAGTAACACGATGTGTTCAAAGAGAATGGAGATGATGCATACCATAATACTACTGTGAGGTACACAGGTGACAGAATTTGTCAAAGTTCATCAAACCTTGAACATAAAATACATGTATCTCACTGAAGAATTTTGCTGCAGGACACATATTTATATATCCATTTACAATATACATATGTACAGAAAATAGAAAACTAAAATTTAACTGCAGATCTCACAGATATTTCGATCAAAATTTTTGTTCAATGATCTGTTTCATTTGCTGTGATGTGTTCTGGGGCAACATGAAGAATATTCCATCATCAGCAAATTCCATTCTTATAACAGAACTAAAAATTGGGAGAGAGATGTAACTTCCTCATAGCCACACTAAACGTAAGGTAACAGGAGGTTGAAATGAAGGTGACATCATTATCAGAGCTAGAACCCTTCCCGTACACTGGGTTGATTTTACAGATCAAAGTTAAAAACATTGTGTCCTCCTAACAGAAAAAAAAATTGTTTTAGTGAAAACCAAATTTTATATCATAACTTTGAACAGGCAAAACAATTTCATAATATGAGTTATTCTAATCTTATAGTATTACATGGTTGTTAATTGATTTAAAAGCATACAGCTTTATTGACCACAGAACTCCATATTGATTAGGAAACAGACAGACAAATCAATAGATGCCTATTCTAATCATATTTATTAGCTTGGAAAAACTATAGAAAGGAGAGATTCATTCATCATAATTCTAAGATATACTTTTTTTTAATGAAGATAAATGACAGATGCACATTCCAGGAAATATGTGAGATTGTGTTCTGAAATTAGTATATTTGCCCCAGTCCAAGTTTTTTCAAAGTATGTCTCACAATTACACAGCTATGGTTTAATGTAAATACTCTAATTTCAGTCTTTAGGACTTAGTAAAAGCCACAATTACATAACTACAACTACACTCAGGTGCAGCATGTTGTTCTTTTGCAGCTGCTGTTGCCTAAGAAACACAAACATGACACTCAGCACCCACATGGAGTTTATTGAGAGAGGGAGAAGGGGGTAGGTGGTGACAAACCGAAAGCAGAGAGAGAGAAAGAGAGGGGGAGCCCAGATGAGAGAGAGAGAGAGAGACAGAGATGTGCTAGGCGAGCTTGCTTTAAATGGGGGGGCTTGTGCATGTATAACTAGGTCCCCTGCACAACCAGGTAAAAGCTTGAACAACCAGGTTAAGCCTGACATACTGATGACATGGCCATGAGCGCCCCACCCATCATCAGGGGTGGAGTCAGGAGACAGCAGGTCCCCAAAATTCCCATCTCTAATTGTTATTAAAAAGGTGGGGGTTGGGCATGGCAGATTAGGGAATAAGGACATTGAGTTCTCAAAAGACTGCTTCCTGCTGACTTGGGGTGTTGATTGTCTTTTGAGGGATCCAAGAAAGCTGGGGTGCTGCCATGTCCTGGTATCTGGTTGTTTCATCACAGTCCTGACAGTATGGAACTCTGGTGTCTCTTTGGCAAGATGTTAGTAGAGCAGAGGACAAGGTTAGGTTTAGAAAACGAAAGGTTTTTTTTTTTCTAGGTCCTGGTACATGAGGGGAGAATTGTAAGATGAGGGAGGGGTTCCCAAGGTGAGGAAAGGAAGTTGTGGGACCAGGGTTGGAGTGAATCTGACCTGTTTGGATGGGTTCAATTTGGGTCCCTGGAACTTACAAGAATCCTTTTAGTTTGTGAAAACAAAAAATATTATGACACATTAGCAGCATACTAAAGTTAGAAATGGTTTGGCTGAAAGAATTAGATAATACAACTGACAGATTGAGCTAATAGTTATAGCTATGATCATATACTGGCATAGTATTGTCACGCGCAACCTTTGCCGATAAGGAAGACGCAGCAACCGAAGATGTGTCCAGCAGAATCATTATTGTAGCGCTCTTTACATGCTGATGGAGAAGGACCCCAAGCCCCGAATACGCACGGCTTAAATAGCCTGCAGGGCGACGTATTCGTCTGTAATTGGTGCTCCGCAAAACGCCCGAATGATATAGCTTCTCTGATAGGGAGAGCTACCATATAGAAATTACCATACAGTGGCACATGTGCAGTCAGCATGACTAATGCTGTAAACAAGAACCAGGAAACAGGAAGCCAGCGCCATCTTGTAATGGCGAATGCGGCTCCCGACATCTCCCCCTTTCTTTAAAATTATATGCAAGGCCACAATTAACACTGTGAAGTTTCCGATCAGCCCGCTGAATCAACAGTTTGAGCGATCAAGGAGATTACACAGTGAAGGAGACCCCTTGCATCTGAGATCCCGTGCAATGGGAACCTGAGCCCTGGGAGATGCAAAGGTCTGTCCAGAACAACACCCTGGTGCAATGGGAACCTGTGCCCGTCAGGAGTGCTTGGAGTTCTGACAGCGTCTCAACGGCTTAGCATACTTAACCATACTTGGGGGGATGCTCCCTGCTCAACAGCCAGCATAGCTTGCACAATGGCCACATTTTTAGCGTGTTGTTGTCTTTTGAATCTGCAAAGCAACCAAAAACAGAGGAACAGTCCCAAAAACAAGGTCGTTCCAAACATTCCTACACCGACCCATTCCTTAAAGTAGGAAAAGGCAGAAGTCATCCAGGAAAACAACCCTTGTGTAACAGAGACATCCAAACGAGTGGAATTAATTTGAACTATTGCAAGACGTAATTTGCTCAGGGTTGCATCAAAATTTGCATTCCAATTGAACTGCAACATTTTGGACAATTCTGTAGAAAGATTTGCTGCTTTGGTAAAATTATATTGAACAGAGGTTAATTTTACATAGGTTACCACAAATAATAATATATAACAATGTAAGCTGTAATACTAATGTCTCACTCTTACTAATTCACAAGAAAATAGGCTAATCTACCTATATCCATTCTGAACCATACCTTTCCCAACCATACCCTATTCCTGTCTAAAAGATATAACCAAGTCTAAGTATCACCTTCCAAACCAACCCCAAGTAACTATGACCAACCCTATGAAGATGAATATTATCCCTAAATTCCAAGAGTGGGGAAAGGGGGCGTCGTTGTCTTAAGATTACTTCCTGCTGAAATGGGACGATGATTTCTCCATGGGATCCTGTTGGAAGAAAATTTTAAGCAACCAAATTTGTCAACAGAACTGGCTGTAACATATGTAGGTAGTCATTGTGTGGCAGAAAATGCTTGACTGGAATTCTACTTGAAACTCTGGCCAGGTTGTAATAAGAAGGTGCACCAATACAGCTAGCTAGTCATGAGTTGTCTCGAGCAAAGCAGTCTCAGACCGGTTTAGGGTAAAGTTTGTAGTCCAGATGCATCGGGCTGAGTCAAGTGGAAGTGTCCAATTGGGGCCCCATCTTCTATCCAGAGCGTTCAAAGATTGTTGTTGAGAACTGTTATATTCCTTGTGGAAAACTTAAATATCAAAATCAAGGTAAAATTTTTAATTTTTACGGTATGCATTAGGGAAAGGCAACAATAAGCATTAAAAGGTGTATGAGGAAAATTAAGATTTCAGAGAGAAAAACTGACTGTAGGTAAATGACAGTGCCCAGATTTTGTTTTCTTCTGCCTTACACCAATTGGCTTCTTGATATAAGGCAGAAACTGTGAATTTAATCTTAACAACATGCTTGAATTTAGAGAAGGAAAGCCAAATCCAACTCCAAAGCCAGCATTGGTTTAGATAAATTGGGACTAGAGGAATTCTAGATAGTAAAGAGAAATAGATTTCTATATAGAAATAGCTCACTAGAATTAATTTTTTTTTTTTTTTTTTTTTTTTTTTTGTGTCCTGGTGCCGAAATGCAAATTTTGATGCAACCCTGAGCAAATTACGTCTTGCAATAGTTCAAATTAATTCCACTCGTTTGGATGTCTCTGTTACACAAGGGTTGTTTTCCTGGATGTCTTCTGCCTTTTCCTACTTTAAGGAATGGGTCGTTGTAGGAATGTTTGGAACGACCTTGTTTTTGGGACTGTTCCTCTTTTCCCTTCCTCATTTTGCCAATGTAATTCTTTTGCGCTCTTGGCTGGAGCCTCTTCAGCGTCCTCGAATATCCTTCCTGCTGCTTCCATCATTCTAGCCACAAAATCTGAAAATGGTTCAGTTGTTCCTTGAATAATCTTTGTAAGATTTCCTGTCACTTGCCCTTTATTAGGTAGACTTTTCCATGCTCTGATGGCAGCCTTATTTATTTGTTCATAAACCTCTAGTAGGTAGGCTGTCTGATTTACAGCCCATTGACCTTGACCTGTGAGCATATCAAAGCTCCATTGAGGTCGTTGACTGGCTATATTCATCTTTGCCTGGGCCGCACACAATTCCTGATAAATGGACTTCCAATCTAAATAATGACCCATAGATAAGCATGCTTTAACTGTATTGTTCCAATCATCTGGGGTCATTGCACTCAAGGCCAGCCTTTCAATAAGGGCTGTGGTAAAGGAAGCGCTAACTCCGTATGTCTGTACTGCTTCCACTAAGGCCTTCAATTGTTTCAGATCCAATGGCGTATGTTGTCTCTGATTCTGGGCATCCTCCCATATGGGGAACGCTGCCCTTATTCTCCTTGTCTCCTTATCTGATATCATAGAATTTCTTCCTTTTTTGGCCATTTTTTTGCTGCTGTACAACATCATAGGGCGGTGCCCTTGGCTCATAGGAGCATAAGGTGGGGCACGCCCATATCTCCCAGCCTCATAATTTTTAGCTTCCTCATCTAATTCTGCCTGCTCGGCAGGGTTCAGCTCTGGATCCCCTTCTGACCCAGATAGGTCAGACTCATCCTCCTCTCCGGGGGACGTCTCCTCCTCGGAGGAAGAATCTATAGTATAATGTTTAAACTCAGTGAGGAGAGGGTACAATTTTGGATCCTCACACTCACAATCCTTACATGCTCCTCCTTTTGGAGCAGGCACAAGCTTTAAATCTTTAGCTCGTCGGTTAAGTTCCTTTTCCTTTTCGGCGAGCTGTTTTGCTTTCTTTTCTAGCTTTGCTAGTTTACTGTGCACATTTTCATTCTTATTTGACTTCTTTCTGGAGAACCTTTTCTTTTGTTCTCCCTTTCCCTTTTCAGCTTCTGATAGACTATCCTGATGGTCTGAAAGCACTCTCTGTCCCTCTTTGACCTGTTCCTTACATATCTCATCTTCAATACAAGACTTTAACAATTATTATAACGGCCATACACCAGTCCTTAAAGTTCCTTGTTCCTTCTCCCGCATAAGATCTCCTCCTAATTTATCCCATGTTCCTTTGGAGAGGGTCCCAGAGACCACAAACCAGGGAGCAACACGGTCAACTTCCTTAAGGAAGTTCCGCAAAACTCTATCTGGAATCTTTAGCTCCTTTTGCTTCAGCAGCGCCTGCGCTGCATCTGCAATAGGCTTGGTCGGCTGGTTCCCCATAACTCCTTTATCTACAGGAGAGGGTGTGACGGCTCAGTTATTTACTTGAGACTTAAGGCCACTTATGCTAGGTCACAAAAGAGTGAGCAGCGAGTATTCTCCCGTTTATGACAATTAAAACACAGACAGCACAATAAAACGAAAAATGAAACAACAAGAAACGGGATCACCCAGACCACAGGGGTCATACCTTGCTGAAAAGTGCTGCAGCTTCTCGCTCCGCTGGCTTGAATCTTCCTTCGACGAGCAGTCGAGGGTCCTTCGAGTCGTCCCTCCGCCCAGGTTCGGCAGGTTCCCGGGTTTCGGCACCACTTGTTGCGCGCAACCTTTGCCGATAAGGAAGACGCAGCAACCGAAGATGTGTCCAGCAGAATCTTTATTGTAGCGCTCTTTACATGCTGATGGAGAAGGACCCCAAGCCCCGAATACGCACGGCTTAAATAGCCTGCAGGGCGACGTATTCGTCTGTAATTGGTGCTCCGCAAAACGCCCGAATGATATAGCTTCTCTGATAGGGAGAGCTACCATATAGAAATTACCATACAGTGGCACATGTGCAGTCAGCATGACTAATGCTGTAAACAAGAACCAGGAAACAGGAAGCCAGCGCCATCTTGTAATGGCGAATGCGGCTCCCGACATAGTATGGTGTTTAGTACTCTGTCAGAATTGGATTAGTAGCTCATTAAAACTTTATTGATTAATGTTAAGACTATAAACAGTAGCAACCTTAAAATATCTGCTTCTGAAATATTTTTTGTAACAGCTGGAGTCTTGGCTACTGCTTTAAGCTGACAAAGCTACCAGACGTCAAAAGCATCAGAGTTCTTGAGAAGGATAAAATTCTACCTGAATGATTAGAGAGTAACAGAGACTCACTAGCTGGCAGCATGGACAGCCACCCCCAAGTCCTCCACAGTTGTTGAGGTTAGAGGCTTTAAGGACATCTGCCTTCTGCTGATGGCACACGACCTGTGGATTAGGAGCTTTTGGAAGACTTACCTACCTTTGGCCCAAGCAACATGGAGAAAGTTGATTCCACTGCCCTTTTGTCCAAGGTCCTTAGAGCTCTTTGCAGCAGTTGAGATGAAAGGCAAGATTGCTCAGTGGCTAGTATTGTCACTTTCATGGGTGGAGCTTCTTCAGTGTCCATCAATCTTCTTAGAGGAAATGGGTGGTGCCAGCAGCTGGCCTGTCTCTCTGTTATGAAAGCTTTTTAATGAAACATGTTAAATGCCATATTCTCTAGATCTCTGAGCATTTGAAGGCTGTCGGTTTAGTATACCTTAGTATACAAAATTTGTCTTTAGTTACTTGCCTTAACCACATAGGTGGCTAGGTAAGGCTTTATCCCTATAATTAATCTGTCTGAAAAACTGGATCCAAGCTGAGAGGCTGTGAAGAGATGTTATACTCAGAGCCCTCCGGCCTGACTGTAACTGGTTTTAACTTAGTAGGTTAGACTTACACTTGTAAAGGACAAAGAGATAGAGAAAACATCCCTTTGATAATAGAGGCTGAACCTTTATAAACAGCTTAGAGTAAGGACTTGGTGGCATAAATATTTTGCTAGTTTGAAATAGACCTTTATAACCTTAAATGTTTACCACCATTTAAAAACATATCAATTTAGAAATATTTGAGACTTAGTACAGTTGAATTTAAGTTGTATAGAGTTAGCTTACATTTTCATATAAAGTTAAATTTAAATCACATGTACAGATATAACAGTCAGTAAAAATAGAAATTAGAGACAAAGAATAAGAGGCAAAAGATAAATGAATTACAGGTTCTGTTGGTAGCAGAATCTGGCTAGACTGTCCCTCTGCCTAGGTGTCTGGTGTAGCAGAGGAAAGAAACATGGGGGGGGGCTTAGCAGGCCACATGGTCAAGATGGCGGCTGCCATAAACACATTTCCAAAAGCTGGCAGAAATTAAAGTTTTGAGATATAATTTTGTTGGCTTTTTCTCTCCAACAAGTGAGGCAGATGACTTTGTGAAACTAACAGGACACCGGAGTCCAAGGGGTATAACATCCAAAAAGACAACCATAGGTCTGAGAAATGTATGTACCAGACTAAGGGAAGTGCTAAGGTATAAAACCCGAGAGACCCTCGTGGGTCTGAGAATAGAATGCACCAGTCAGCATGAGTGGTGCTAGGCCCAGTACAAAATCCAAAAACCTCATTTGTGGGGAAAAATGAAAAACTCTCAGAGTATCTTGAGCAGATGCTGCCTCAGCCCAGCCCACTGCCCTGAGACAGGCTGCAGCTGTGGTGGGCAGGAGAGTTTTAGAGTGGCAGAAGAGAACAGAAACCAGTTTAGGGAAAGAGATTGTTTAGCAGAGAGAAAAACTCCTTTCATCTACCTGTTTGTTGGCAGTAATTTGAAAGATCCCGGAAGCTATCAGGCTCTAGAAAGCCATTACTCAGCCAATTTCAATTATTTTCTAGGAGATATCTAGGCCACTTTTTAGTACAAAGGTAAATAAGTCTGGGTGCCTTAACAAGTGGCATTAAGTGAAAGGGTTTTAAATTTTGTATTAGGCATCCCAGTGGAGTGGTGGGGGGTATTTCCTTTGTCGGTTCATTCCCCATGGGTGAAGTGAGAAGTGACCAGTCTTGGAACTCGTCAGCTCAAGAGTGTGGCCACAGGATAAGCAGAGAATGGCAGAGCATTATTCGAAGCTTGTCAGCCTGAAAACATTTCCAGGGCCAAAAGAGGATGGAGGACTCAACAGTCCGAGAGCAGAGGCTTGAAGCTGTAATCAGATATATTGCCTGGAGCAATTATGTCTTCCACCCTTGAGGAATGTACCCGACCCTAAGGAAATGAGTTGAAATTTTTTAAAAAAAGGGTACCTTACCTAATTGAAGCCAATGTGAGATGGTATTTCCAACGAATGGGTGGATGAAAGTGGACCAGAATCCAGAATCAGGGTCCCCAAGTGTCTCTGGATAGCCACCCACCAGCAGAAGGCCACAGAGTCCTTGAGGAGAGCCTGACCAGGTTTCGGCATCAATGTTGTTCTTTTGCAGCTGCTATTGCCTAAGAAACACAAACACGAGACTCACCATCCACATGGAGTTTATTGAGAGAAGGGAGAGAAAGGGGGGAAGCTGGTGGCCAACTGAAAATGGGGGAAGAGAGAGAGAGAAAAAGAGACAGAAGGGGCCCCAGAGAGAGTGAGTGAGTGAAAGAGAGAGAGAGAGAGAGAGAGAGAGAGAGAGAGAGAGAGAGAGAGAGAGAGAGAGAGAGAAATGCGCTTGGCGTGCTTGCTTTTAAAAGGGGGGCTTGTGCATGCGTAACTGGGTCCCCAGGTAAAAGCTTGAACAGCCAGGTAAAGCTTGATGTAGTGATGACATGGACATGAGCGCCCTGCCCATCGTCAGGGTCGGAGTCAGGAGACAGCAGGTTCCCAACATTCCCACTTTTTATTGTTATTAAAAAGGTGGGGGTTGGGCTTGGTCATGGCCCAAAGAGTTCTGGAGACATCAGGTTCCCAACAAGCATATTCCTATAATCGTATTAAAGTACCCACACTGTCAGTTACATTGCAGCATCCAGTCTCCAGAAACTGCAGATTGAATTTTGGTTCATAGTTACAATTCTCCATAACTCAAGTACATTGAATAACAAATGTGATGTTTCACTGTCCCACTTTATTTAGTCAATATCATTAAGATTAAGCTTTCTATTTTGAATATTTTTGAGGACTAATTCCATGTATTTTCATGTTAATTACTTTTATGCTATTTGATATATTAAGTAGTTGTTTCTTTTTTTCTTTTACAGTTTTTATAATTAAATTGAAACAAGCTTGTTTTATATATCAATCCCATATCCCGTACCTCCTGTCTTCCCCTGTTCCCCCAAACCCTTTTTTCTTCGAAGGGAAGGTGAGATTTTCCATGCGGAGTTTTCAATGTTTGTCATCTCATTTGGAGCAGGGCCCAGCCCTCCCCCATATGTCTAGGCTGAGGTATTATCCTGCTATGTGGAATGGGCTCCCAAAATCCATTCATATACTAGTGATAAATATTAGTCAATCACCAGAGGCCCCATAGACGGCCCAGTCCTCCCAACTAACACCACATTCAGGGAATCTGGGTTGTCCCTATGCTGGTTTCCCAGCTATCAGACTGGAGTCTATGAGCTCCTCATTCAGGAAAGCCAAATTTTTGTGGGTTTCTCCAGTTGATCTTGACTCTTTACTCATCACTCCTCCCTGGATTCCCAGAGTTCAGCTCAGTGTTTAGCTGTGGGTCTGTGCTTCTGCTTCATTAGCTATTAGATAAAGGCTCCAGAATGACTTATAAGGTAGTCATCAATCTCATTATTGGGAAGGGCATTTAAGGTAGCCTCTCCACTATTGCTTAGATTAATCTACACTACCAGAGAAGCTATTTTAAAATGTTAACCACGCATTGTTCTAATCCTAAACATCATACCCTCCCCATTATCAAATAGGCCTTTGTTTGTCTCTGATTTGATAACACCTGGATTTATGAATTAATTAGCTTACTACTAAGAGTAAGCCATGTACCATAATTTGACTATTTTCAAACCAAATTTGGATGAATGGTGAAAACAGAACTCTGAATATATTAGAGCCAATAAATTATCTGTGAATACATTTATCAAAGCATCTTTTATCTATAAGTGGAAATAGGTAAATGGTAGTAACCGTACCCCATTCAAGAAGCAAAAATAAAATGAAATGAAATAGTTCCTAATTCTACTTATTCATATAAAGTTTATTATTACATCACATTCAGTCTCCATACAGTTGCTCACATATAATTAGCAACTAGAATGTCAGCCAATATCACCATGCTGTGGCTGCCATATTTTCTGTTTCTCTTCTGATTCTTCATTTACAACAAGCTATTTTGTCCTCAAAACCAAGTGTTATCATTTGCTTTTAATGTATAGTTGATTTAACTCATAAATTCCAAAATAGCTTTCTGATGAAAAAATGTCAGCATATGACTTTAAGGAGTGAAAACAAAAGCCATATCTTGACATTTTAATCATTCTCATCCAATGCTCTCTTAGTTTCATGATTCAAAGATGACGAACCCTGGTAGTGCAATTGAATCCATAGAAGAAAATATACAGCACCAAGGGATTAGAGAAAGTATCTACCTATGAAGTTATTACCCACTTATATACTTTTCAAAAATCTATTTACAAAGTATTCATTGTTTTTAAACATATTGTCTTTTCTCATGTAGAAATGCTCTAGTGAATATGTGGAATATTATCAACCCAAAGTGATGGGAGATGTCATTCTGTAAATATGTTTCTCTTTTAGGTTAATGAATAAGGTACTGTTGGCCAATAGGAAAGCAAGATCGGACTAGGAGAAAAGGAGAATTTAGGAAGAGGTAGGAGGAGGTTCAACATGTAGGACCAAGAGAACAGAGGTCCCAACCCTCTCTCCAGTAAGATAAGACCACATGAAAATACTTAGATTGATAGAAATGGGTTAATATTTAAGACAGAGCCAGCCAATAAGAAATGGTAGTAACAGGTCAACAGCTTTATATCTAATACAGCATGTCTGTGTGTTATTTGGGGCTGGCATGACAATGGGACCAGGCTGGTGGGAAAACATAATTTTTACAGCTTGAACATTACAAAGTTATAAACTGTGTAGTAAGTAGGGAATGTCATGAAACACAGGGCCTCTAACATATTTCAGGATGAAATTCAAACTGTTGGAGATTAGTCAGTCTTTGTATATGCCACAAATAACTCATTAAATTTATAGAATAAAAATCCTGTTTGTTTTTTTTTTGGTTTATTTTTTTGTTTTGTTTTTTTGTTTTTTTTTTTTGTTTTGTTTTATTTGTCTAGGAAAACAATACAGAACCAAGCATAAATATGATGCAGATTTTTTAAATTATCAGATTGGGAGTTTTAAATGACTATGGTTATGTGCTAAAGGAATAAGTAAGTAAACAGCATGGAAGAAAGATAAGTGACATAAGCAGAAAAAACGTAAAATCTGGTCTGGGAAGATGACTCCATTGGTAAAATGGTTGATGAACAAGCATGAAGACATGAGTTAGAATCTCCAGTACTCGTATGAAAGATAGATACAACAGAAAATCCATTTATCAGTGGCCATTATGCTATCTTAGGATGGTTGTTTTGCACTAATGGGCCTATTGATGGGGGATGCCCTTCTGTACACTGAATATATGTTTCTCTTATAAGGCTAGGCTCACAACCAAAATCCTGTTTTTCTTTTTTTAATCTATTCTTATTCTTTGAGAAGAAGATCTAAAGATTTGACCCAAAAAGCTGTTATTTATAAAGCTTCATAGATGATTCTGATAATGCTAACCAAATCTGACAGCATGGGCTTTCACTGCTTTACTGACTGACCCAGTTGTAATACAAAAAAAGAAAAAGCATATGAATTTGGTGGGTCCACTCCTACTAACTAATATAACCACTTCTAAGGGCACTGACACCCTCAACAGCTGTATTGGATTATAATTGCACAAATAAAATCAATGCATAAGTTATATGTTAGTTGTCATGGAACCATAATTAGGATACAAAATAATCCCATCACTCTGAAAAGTTGCACCACACCCTCTTTGTATGCATTCCAGTCACTTGAACTTTCTGCTACTGCTTATATATCAACACTGTCTTATAGCATTAAGAAGAAATATCAAAAAGCAATGATAAAGAAATAAGAATGTTTTATTAAGTGTAAAATGCTAAATTTGGGATTCATTTTGTTTTAGGTTCAGGATTAAAGAATTCAGTGTAATCCAATCTAAAAGATGCTTGTTTACAGTTCCATGTGTTATAATTAATTGAATTCCTAATACTGTGAAAAGGCACAACTATACTCCCAGCACTCATGAGCCTGAAGCAGATAGATCTCTGTGTGTTTGAGGCCAGCTTGCTCTACACTGTGAGTTCCAGGCTATCCAGGGCTACATAGAGTAACCCTGTCTCAAAACAAACAAATAAAAAAGCCATACAGAGTAGCAAGGCATTGAAGGCTCTGGGAACATATTAGTTAAAGAAATTCTTCACTTTTTCTGTCCTACGAAGTTTGTAAAATGACTCTTAAAATTGACAAGGAATGTATTTTAAAGGTAGTAAGTGGTTCTTATGTAAAGGATGCGTTGTGTCCTATAGGATATATAGTAGTAAATAGAAACCTTTTGCTATAGGTCTGCATAGGAAGGAGAAGAATGTCACTGACACTTGCCACAGTGACTTCGTAGATGCTGCTGAACACTGTGAAGATAATACAAGAACAAGAATTACCATCCCAAAGATAGCAATCACATTCAGACCAGAAAATCTTGATCATGGAATTGATCTATCCAGAAGTTTCCAGCTTCCCCTTATTGTCATCGGTTGAAAGGAAATGCAGAGACTCCTTTCATTATCCCTGTGAATCTTCCCTTCAGCCATATACTCAAGACACATGAATTTTGATTTGGGAGCTAATTTACATATTATATATGAAAAGATGGATAAAACTGCAAAATAAAAAGAATTGTTTAAACACTCAGTTACCATAAGAATTAAAGAAATAAGGAACTATAAACATGAGGATTGGTCATGTAGATTATGGTTACTCTGAATTTCAATTTCAACTTTCATGATTTCAATAAGGAAATTCAGGGTAAAATATGTGGCCCAACAGATAACACAGATCATCAGGCAGTTAACCACTTTCAATTCTCTGCTATCTGGTTGGAAGAACAGGTTTTACATCTTTCCCCTTGGAAAGACAATCCTGTGTGTTTAGCATTCCTGGTTTCTCTGAAGACCTTTTGGTACAAGGACATTCGTGCTATGTATGTATTAGGTGGAAGCTCCTAACATCGAGCTTCCACCCATAATGACTAGTGTTCATAGTACTGGAAGGTACAATGCACACTTACAAAGGAGTAAGGTAAACAGCAACCCTGCTACAAATTCTTCCATCAAAACTGGTGGCCTACCTATAAGATGTACCATTACAATACTATCACAAATGTTGTGAGAGTAACCAATCAATATCTGATTGAGTTTAAGATACACTCCATGAAAGGGAACCCATGCTTGACACTGCTTAAGTGATCAAGAACCTGATACTAAATAGGCCAAGGCTCCACTGGTAAACTGAATGCTAATGAATAAAATGACTTGTAATGACATTCTGCTGTAACCATGTATCAGTGTCTTTCTCATCCATATTCAGAGGAGCTTTCTCCTTCAGTAAATGGGAGCAAATATGGAGAGGTTCACTGCCAGATAATGTGCACAATGAAAGACCTCAGAACATTTAGTCTTTATTGGGATATCTACATCAAATCTCCTCCACCCCCACTGCTTAGGAAACACTTATAAATAGGAGGCAGAAAGAATATAAGAGCCAGAGGAGATGGGAACAGGGCCATCTAAACACAGAAGGACCAATGCACAGATAAATTCAGAGAGACTGTGGCAGCATGCACAGGGCCTGAACAAATCTGGGCCAGATGAAGTCTGTCCTAGTTAGGAGTTCTATACCTATAAAGGGACAACATGACCACAACTCTTACAAAAAAAAAAAAAAAAAAAAAAAGAAAAAGAAAAAAAAAAAGAAAAAGAAAGAGAAAAAGAAAAAGAAACACTTAACTTCAGAGATTTAGTCCATCATCTTCATGGTGGCATTCAGGCAGATATGGTGCTTGAAAAAATGCTGAGAGTTCTGCAGTCTTGATCCACAGACAAGAAGTGAATTATCACACTGGGTTCGGCTTGAGCATTTGAGCATAGATGAGATTGCAAAGCCCACCTCCACAGTAACACATTTCCTCCATCAAGGCCACACTTTCTAATAGTGCCATTCCCTATGGACCTGAAAGCCAATTACATTCAAGCTACCATAAAGTCCCAGTACTGACAGGAGAAGTAGACACAAGCTACCATCACTAACCCAGAAGCTATTCCAATTGAAAACTACAAAATTAGTTTTCTCCAATGGAGTCTCAGTGGGCATACAAACCACTCTTAAAGGTAGGTCCCATGCCCAGCTGTGGATGACCAACACATGACAAATTCAATGGTATTTTTGAAGCTTCTTTGTCTCATAATCAAGGTTATTTTAACTCTGTTTCTTTTTTTTTAATCTTTACAGTACTTTTGTGTATATATTAAAGCTTCAGGTTTGTGTTATATTAGGATTTCTGTATTTCTGTATGTGAAAACATGTGTGTCTCTGCATCTGTGTTTCTTGTGTTTTACTTAGGCTCCTTCTGCTGTTTGTTTGTTTTGTCCTATTCTTTTTTTTATTTAATTTTATTATTATTTATTGATACCTTTTTTTCCAATGAGAGGGAGAAAAAAATGATAGGGTGTAGATTTGGATGGGAGGGGAAGTGATGGGGGACAATGTAATCAGACAAGATTATATAAAAAATATTTTCAGTTAAAAAATAAAGTGGTAAAGAAGACATCTTATTTTCTAAACAATCTTATTTTGAATAATTCTGATGAACAACAAGAGTGACCCACTTGTCAATGTCAGGGAGGTGTACTTGGTGCTTCCAAGTTGAATTTGAGTGTATTTTTGAAAAGGGCAGAATTATCTGGTATACTAAAATGCAAAATAAAACTGTCTGTGTCTCAACAGGACATCACATAAACATTATAATAATTCATCTTCATCTGGAAAGCAGAGAGAATTCTACACATAGTCTAGATTGAGCCAGGATTATAACTAGCAAAATGGATGTCAAGTGCATTCATCTATACACAGACTATTGTAAAAATCATCTAGTTTCAATAACAAATATTGTTTTCCTGGAAAACAAATAAGAAAAGAGAACATAAGCAATTTCATCCAAGGTCATTTAATACAATATTTTCAGGGTACAAACAGAAATGCAACATCAATTTTCAACAAGAGTTTATAATTTGTTGACTCTAGAAACTGAGGTAAATGATTTCAGACAGGAGGATAAGGTAACAAGAGCACAGATAAAGCGTAAAATGAAGCTTATCACAGGGGTTACTTTATTTCTAAGAATCTATGTTTCTGCAAATCAGCAAACCTACAACATGGTGCTTTTTTTTTTTTTTTGAAAACCTTAAGTACAGCATCTATCTACTTGTTATCCATTAATGAAGAATTCTTAAACTGTCATTAATACATAAAATGAACATACAAACATATTTTGAGAACAAAAGACATATAATATAAAATACAGTATCACTAAAGTGAGTCTAAAGCAAATATAGCACAGTGGAAAGGTTTTTGGGCTAAATGCCTTTGAATGATGAATGTCAGAATCATAAGCAGGAGAGTACGATGCTACATGTGTAAACATGAATCTTTCTGTATTTCTCTCTAAAGAAGCTGCTAACATTTTCTCTTTTAGACATATAGAGAAGTTGAAACACTAGTGTCTTTTGACTTTAAATGGTTTCAGTAAATTTTGAGACAACTGTTAAAATTGATTTTAATGCTTTCTTTACCAACATAGCGATAATTGAGAAATAGAGTGGAAAATGCATATAAATTAGGTTATTTTGCAAATTGATAATATCTTTAATATTTTCTTTCCTTTCTTAATGGAGTTAAATGAGAAATACTAATGACTGTGTTAGTATATTTTATGCTCAGTTAGAGACACCAATAGATGGGTTCTTTGCATACATTTAGAGATGCAACTTGAGTATCATTAGTACCAAATTCAAAATAATAGTTCACTGAAAATACAGAGCTTTAAAAATTTTTCAAATATATGTCACAGTATTTTAAATAAATTTATGTGGTAGTTATAAAACAATAAACCATGCTGAAAGAAAAACTAATTATTAAAAAGCATATTTTTCTTCTAACTAAAATAATATTTTAAAATTCTGTTTCAATGTTGAATCATACTCAAATGAGATCTACTATCCTTTTATTACATAAGAGTTCTACAAATGTTTACTCAGTGGGTTTATGGCATAAAGTCTTTAATAATATTTTAGCACAAGATTTTTTTTCTATTTCCTTGCTTTATTTTTTTACCTAGTTCTTTTTAGGTAGAAGACAGGAATCAGGACTAGTGGTGTCACGGCTTGTTAGCAACTTTTACAGATCAGTTCTGAACTGAGAGTTCATGGCATGAAAAATTAGTAATAATTTATAGAACATAATACCAGCAAACAATCTAAAAGGACTAGAACTGGAATGAAGAGATGGATACATGTGTTGTCTGTCTATCTATCTATCTATCTATCTATCTATCTATCTATCTATCTATCTATCTATCATCTATCTGACTTTCTCTTATCTTTATACATCTCTTAACCAGAGGTATTTAAAGTCTGTAATTCTAGAATTCCTATAGTGGTACTCTCATAGTCATTCCTATACTGGCATGAGAGAAAAAAAAAAAAAAGAGAAACCCAAGCTGGATCATAGATTAGAGAGTCTGATATATGCAGTGGAAAACAATAAAAGCCATGTCTCAAATATAATGGAAGGTTAAAAGTACTATTTGAAGTGGTCTTCTGACCTCCACATGTACCTTCATTTATGCACACATACATGCACATACATCATACATACATATGCATACAAACATGCATCATAAAACAATAAAAGAAAAAATCAGATTAAAAAACTAAAATTAAAACAAAAAGATACACAGACAGTGGGTTTAATTGGGCTTTCTTACAAAGGAGTGTTGAGCTGAGCCCCAAAACTTCAGAAATGGTTTTATTTGAAAGCGCCTTTTCATCGATGATCAACATAAAATTAGATTACTAGAATGGATCTTAAACAGATATGACTGATGGCCTCATGAACAGGGAAATTTGGGGCATGGAGACATAAAGAAGAAAGAGCAAGTAAAGACACTTAAAGGAGATGATGGCCATTGGGATTGGGGTGATGCATCAAGCCTCAAACTATCAAAGAGATCAATAAACCATGAAAAATAAGGAACACCAGAAAGAAACTTAGAATACAGTCTTCTGAAGGAGCATGTGATGCTGACACACTGATTTTGGACTTCCAGCCTCCAGTCTCGAATTTTACCCACTCAGTTTGTTGAGTATTGCAATGACAATTATTGAAACTCAATGGTTTAACTTATCCTTCTAAGAATTTCAAATATTTGAAGTGTTATAATAATTAGTGTGCTTAAAATGACACAGGGGTCATGACATACTATATTTCATAGAGTAGAAGCTATAGATTTTATATTTCATGAGATCCACTAGCTTTGCACATCACACAAAGATGTGCAAATTAGAGATTAGAATAAAATATATGCAAAATATTTTACGCCTAACAGAAATTCCTGGAACTCTAGTTTAAGATAGTTCTGTTAATAATTGAAAAAACTTTTAGAAACAATTAGTCCATTCTTATGAGAGTGGATGCATACTATATGATGTATTAAGAAAGTATTTTATTCAGCATAAATATAATTCAAATATCAATCAGTGAATAATCAAAGAAGGACACAAAAAGCTTATAACTGAAAAAATGACACCAGTGCTTTGTGACTCAATTTATTTACCTTCTGGAAAAAGAAAAACTGGAGGTTATAAAAGTAATAGGAATTTCCAGGTGTCTTATTAAACAGAGGATTAATGAAGAGAAGCTGAGACTCTTTGTTAGCAAAATTCTACTTCAAGAGCACATTGATGAGCACTTGTCATTATACATTTGTCAGCACTCCAATTCAAACTAAAGCAAACTATGGCATTTGAGTGACATGTTGATGTAGGCTAGGCAATGTAGGCTATGCAACTATGCCAAGTAGTTTTATTAATAATATTATTATTATTTATTTTACATATCAATCCCAGTTCTTTCTCCCTCCCTCCCTCCCTCTCATGCCCCCCCGACCACCCACCCATCCTACAGGGAGGGAGATGCTTTCCAGGGAATATCAACAAAATGTCAAGTCATTTGGAGTACGGACTAGGTCCTCCCTCCTGCAGCTAGGCTAAGGGAGTATCCGTCCATAGGAAATGTGCTCCCAAAGTCCTTTTGTGCCCCAGGGATACATCCTAGTTCCACGCAGAGAGGTCCCATAGATTGCCCAGCCCTTCTAACTGAGGCAATCCAGTATTGGACAGACTCAAACCTCCCAGCTATCAGACTCCTCCTTGCTCAGGTCAGTCAGCTGTCTCTATGTGTTTCTGTAGCCTGGTCTTATCCTCCCTCTCTGCATCTGAATTCCAGGTCAGCTTGGTGTTTAGCTGTAGGTGTCTGCTCCTGTTTCCATCAGCTACTAGATGATGGCTCTATGATGGTGGATAAGTTAGTCATCAATCTCGTTATCAGAAAAGGGCATTTATGGTAGCCTTCCCACTGTTGCTCAAATCATTCATTGGGGTCAGTCTTGTAGGTCTCTGGACATTTGTCTAGAGTCAGTTTTCTCTTCAAACATATAAGGGCTCCCTCTTTTATTCTCTCTCTGTCTCTCTCTTTGTCTCTCTCTGTCTCTCTCTGTTTCACTCTGTTTCTCTCTGTTTCTCTCTCTGTTTCTCTCTCTCTGTTTCTTTCTCTGTTTCTCTCTCTCTGTCTCTCTCTCTGTCTCTCTGTCTGTCTCTCTCTCTGTCTGTCTGTCTCTCTCTCTCTCTCTCTCTCTCTCTCTCTCTCTCTCTCTCTCTCTCTTATTTCTTCCCCTGACACAATCTTCCTAGTCCCATGTGCTTTCCTTTCCTCCTCTTCTCTTTCTCCTAGTCCCCTCTCCACTCAATGCCTTCCCTACTCCCAATATGCTCAGGACATCTTATTCCTTTCCCCTTCTGTGAGGGACCTTGTATGAATCTCTTAGAATCCTCCTTGTATTTTAGTTTCTCTGGTGGTGTACCACACCATTTTATGCCAACAGCTTTCTTTCCAGCTGATGGACTTGTTGTCTGAGGAGTTGTAAAGCTGATATCCAGTTTAGAAAGTGTACTGGAAATGAGCTGCAAATCTGTTAGTATTCAGGCTTCTGTACTGGCCTGTCCTTGGAGTTGTGACAGGATATGCTCTCAACTGCAGCCACAAAGAACACTACCTGTGCACAATCACTATGTTCCCTTTTAAAGGGGCCCTGCCTACCTCCCATGCTTCTATTTCTTTCTCTTCCTCTCTTTGTCTCTTCCTCTGTTTTTCTGAACCACTTTCCCACTCTTTTTCTCTCCCCTCTTTGCTGTTGCTTCCATCCCCAGAGGTCAGTCTTCCCTCTGTTCTTTCCCCTTTTTATAATCCCTTTCCCTATAAAAAAAACCCTCTGCTTGAACCTGGTGTCTTTCTCTCACCCACCACTTTTCTTATATTACAACAAAATCAATTTCATATTTAGTAACAACAGACGTCAAGACATTTTAAAAGAAATTTTGTTTTGTTTTGTTTGTTTTTAACAATTAATTAAATTAATTTTCTCTCTCTCTCTCTCTCTCTCTCTCTCTCTCTCTCTCTCTCTCTCTCTCTGTCTGTCTGTCTGTCTTTTTCTCCCTCCCTTTCTCCCCCTCTCTGTCTGCTTCTGGAAGTATGTACATACACATGCTACAGCATGTGTGGAGGTCAGAGGACAACTTGGGAAATCAGTTTTCTCCTTCCACTGAGTGGGTGTTGGAATCACACTCAGGTTTTTGGGTTTAACAGCAAGCATTTTCACTCACAGAGCCTTACCACTGGCCCCTCAAAGATAAAATTTTAAAGTTTTCAAAAATCAATTTTGTGCTTTTAAGAGTTTAATAATATTGTGGAAAACCTGAATGGGAATATCAAAAAGTCCTTTACAAAAATGTATACTGTTGGCATTCATAAAATTAATTGAATCACTCCTTAATACTTGTCATATCAAAATTGAATAGAAACCTTTGTTAATCCAAGACATTAAAATGTACTTATTTTAATAAGGAATAATATTAAATGAAAAAAAAAGAAAAGAAGAAATTGCCAACCTATTTGTGTGAAGAATGTTTTCAAGATAATTTCACCCATATTAAAACCATTTGATTTCCAGAAACAAAATCTTCCTCATTAACATTCCTCAATAAAATTAGTTGTAAACTTCTAAAGTATCAGAGTTGTTTTGATTTTTGGAAAAATCATATAGCCCATGTCCCACTGTGACTGTTATGTTAAGTTCTTCATGCTTACTGTTAAGTCTGGTAATTCATTTGTCTTCTTTTCTATATAATATTCTAGTGTATCAAGATGCCCTATTGTATTTATCCATTATACTATTAATGGTATTTGAATTGTTTTTAAAATTGAACTCTCATGGAAAACAAGCTAGAAACATAATTAATGTCTTTTTATGCAAATAAAAAATGACACAAGTGGGAGAAATACATTTACTACCTACTGCTGTCAATTGAAAGAACATTTGAATACAAGAAAATCTTGGAAAATGGCAAGACAGAACTTTTGAAACTGAAGTAACATGGGAAGATGTTCAATAACAACTACTCAAAAGGAAGATGTGAATTACACCTGTAATGAGATACTGCTTTGAATACCACAGAATGATAGAAGACAGAAAATAATGTCCAACTTGTATAGGGATGCTGTAAATGTCACAAACAGTCTTGAGTTGGTGTAACAGCTAACTCACAAGTGATTTCTTCAGAGAAATGGAGAAAGAGAAGGGGAGAAGATGACATGAGGGAGCAGGAAGATTGAGTCAGGGGAAGAACAGAGAACAGCAAGAAAAAGGATGCCTTAATAGAAGGAGCCATCATAGGTTTAAAAATAAATTTGGCACCAGGAAATATCTAGACATCCACAAATATAACTCCAACTAAGAATCTAAGAAATACTGGAGAGACTATCTTAAATTCCCTTCCCCTATAATGAGATTAATGACTACCTTATAGGTCATCCTCGAGCCTTTATCTACTAGTTGATGGAAGCAGAAGCAGACACCCACAACTAAACACTGAGCTGAACTCCTGGAATCCAAATGCAGACAGGGAGGAGTAACGAGCAAAGGGGTCAAGACTAGACAGAAGAGACCCACAGAGACAGCTGACCTGAACAAGTGGGAGCTCATGAACCCCAGAATGACAGCTGGGAAACCATCTTAGGACTGAACCAGCCTTCCTGAATGTGGATGTCAGTTAGGAGACCTGTGCAATCTATGGGGCCTCTGGTAGTGGATCAGTATTCATCCCTAGTGTACGAATGGACTTTGGGAGCCCACTCCCCATAGAGAGACACTCTCTCATCCTAGACACACTGGGGAAGGCCTAGACCCTACCCCAAATGATGTGACAAACTTTGATGATCCCCATGGAATGTCTCACCCTCCCTGGGGAGCAGAAAGGGGATGGGATGGTGGTCGGTGGGGGCATGGAAGGATGGGAGGCAGAGGGAACTGAAATTGAAATGTAAAATAAGATTGTTTCTAATATAAATAAAAAATATATAAAAGATATGGAGTTGAAAACAATGTGCACTCTATTCTAGCAAATACTCAAATGAGGTTAATTTTCACAATAAATTCATAAAGGAGTAACAGGAATAATATAATATAATGCAGGTATTTATTGTATAGTATATTTCAGCTGGTTGTAAAATATTGCATGGCTGTAGTTTGAGTCTGTCACAAGTGCTGTAAGCTTATTTTATGTCTTCAAGTTGCTCTTTATTCATGATGTGCCATTTTTAGTTAATCTACCTGCTTTCCTTCACTGCACATTTTTTGGTTTCAATGTTAGTAACTCATCCTGGCCAACTTTCCTCCAAGTTAATATCTATAAATATAAATTAATAGCTATTTTAAAGGAAATATAAATGCCTGCAAATGTGTGTGGCCTTAGTATTAACATGGAATTACAGAATAAAGCCATGTTGATGAGAGTAGTTGTTGGAAACCGGCAGTCTGCTGACCCCTACCCCTGATGATGGGCCGGACATACATGGCCATATCATCACTACATCATTTCATTATGATGCTGCATAGGGATCCAGTTTCCCTTTTAAAGCAAGTGTGTCCTCTTTCTCTCTCTTGCTCTCTTCCTCTCTCTCTTCCTCTTTCTCTTTCTTCCCTGCTTTCAGTCAGCCACCAGCTACCCCCCTTTTTCTTCTCTCCATCTATAAACTCCATGTGGGTGCTAAGACTCGTGTTTGTGTTTCATCTCAACTGTCGCAAAAGAACAACATTGGTGCCATGACTCAGTCAGGCCCTCCTTGAGAACTAGGCAGCCATCTGCTATCAGATGGCCTGCCCAAGGTATTTAGGGACCATGATTATGGACCAGCAGTCCACTTCCATCCACTGTTCACTGGAAATACCATCCCACACCAGCTACAATTTGGTAAGGTACCTTTTTTCATTGTAACTCATTTCCTTAGGGTCTAGGACATTTCCTATGGGTGAGTTAAGATACCACTCTCATTGAGCAGTGCATACAATTCTGGATTCAAGCCTTTCTGCCTTCAGACTGCTGAGTCCTTATCGGGCACCTGCCCGCAACGGGACCTGTAATTCATTTACTTTTTTCCTTTTATTCTTTGTCTCTATTTGTTTTTCATTGACTCTGTTGCATATGGCTTGTTTGTGGAATACCATGCCTCTCCAGGGTGCGGCAGGGCACATATTTCAAGCAAAAATCTTGCAGCAAATCTCCTTTCTTGTCACTTAAATGTCCTCTCTGTTTCTTCAAATGTACATGTCAGAGATAACACTCTGGTTCTTTTCATTTTTACCCAGCCCTGTTTGGTATATCTGTACATGTAATTTAAATTTAATTTTATATGTAAATATATGATAATTATACAACTTACATTCAACTTCTAAGTTTCAAATATTTCTAAATTGTTATGCATCTTTAAATTATGGTAAACATTTAAGGTTATAAATGTCCATTTCAAATTAACAAAGCATTTATGCCACCTAGTCCTTCCTATAAGCTGCTTATAAAGGTTAAGTTTCTAGTATAAAAAGAAATTTTTCTCTACTTCTTTGTCTTTACCAGTGTAAATCTAACCTACTAAGTTAAAACAAGTTACAGTCAGGCTGGGGTGCTCTGAGTAAAGCATCCCTCCATAGACTCAGTTTTCCAGATAGATTAATCAATTACAGGTATAAAGCCTTACTTAGCCACTTATGTGCTTAAGGCAAGCAACTGAAGACAAATTTTGTCTACTGAGATATACTAAACAGTCAGACAGCCCACAAATACTCAGAGATCTAAAGAATATGGCATTTAAAATGTTTCATTAAAAAGCTATTATAACAGAGAGACAGGCCAGCTGCTGGCACCACCCATTTCCTCCAAGACTGGAGGACACTGAAGAAGCTCCACACACAAAAGTGGCAATACTAGCCACTGAGCAATTCTGCCTTTCATCTCATCTGCTGCAAAGAATTCTAAGGACCATGGACAAAAGGGTAGTGGAACCAACTTTCTCCACGTTGCTTGGGGCAACAGTAGGTAAGTCTTCCAAAAGCTCTTAATTCACAGGTCTCATGACATCAGCAGAAGGCAGACACTCCTAAAGCCTCTGACTTCAACAACTGTTGAGGAACTGGTGGTGGCTGTCCATGCTGCCAGCTAGTAAGTCTGTTACTCTCTAATCATTCAGGTAAAATTTTATATTTTTCAAGAACTCTGATGCTTTTTACCACTGATAACTTTGTCAGCTTAAGGCAGTAGCCAAAACTCCAACTGTTACAAAACAGATTTCAGAAAGGGATATTTTAAGATTGCTATTATTTATAGTGTAAACATTAACCAATAAAGTTTTAATAAGCTACTTCCAATTCTGACAGAATACTAAACACCATACTATGTCACTATAGATCATAACTGTAACTATAAGCTCAAAATTAAGGTACTTTTCATTGTGCTAAAGATTTGTCAGTTGCATGTGTTAATTCTTTCACCCAAATCATTTCTAACATGAGTCTGCTGCTAATGTGCCTAATATTTATGTTTTCACAAACTTAAAAGATTTTTGTAAGTTCCAGGGAGCCAAATTGGACCCATCCAAACAGGTCAGATTCACTCCAAATACATATTCAACCTTTCCATGGTCCCAGGATTTCCTTCCCTTACCTCAAGGAATCACTTCCCCATGTTATAATTCTTCCCTCAAGTACGAGGACCTAAGGGCAGGGGGAACTTTTTTTTCTAAAGCTTAACCTTGTACTCTACTCTGCCAATGTCTTGCCAGGTCTCAAAAAAAAAATGTCAGAGGTCCATACTGTCAGGACTGTGATGAAACAACCAGCTACCAGGACATGGCAGCATCCCAGCTTTCTCAGATCTCCCAAAGATGATCAATGCCCCCAAGTCAGCAGGAAGCAATCTTGAGAACTCAACATCCTTATTCCCTAACCTGCCATGCCCAACACCCCACATTTTTAATAATAATAGAGGTGGGAATGTTGGAAACCAGTAGTCTGTTAACCCTGCCCCCTGATGATGGGCAGGACACAAATGACCATGTCATCACTATTTCACTCATTACAGGGCTGCATAGGGACTCAGTTTCCCTTTTAAAGCAAGTGTGCCCCCTCTTTCTCTATCTTGCTCTCTTCCTCTCTCTGTTTCTCCCTTGCTTTCGGTCAACCACCAGTTACCTCCCCTTTCTCTCCTCTCCACCAATAAATGACACTAAACTTGGGAGCTGAGGCTCATGTTTGTGTTTCATAGGAAATAATTGCAACAAAAGAAAAAGAACAACAATAGTGATACATCATAATGTCTTTTTTGGCAAATATGTGAAAAACTGATAGACAGAATGCCTTCTCCCCTGCCTTTCCTTCATTCTAGAATTGTCTTTAAAAAAAAAAATGAAAGAAAGGCGAAGTGTCTTTACAAGAAATAGCAACATGGAGACATCTAAGACTATGAAATTCCTGTAGGAGGAAGTCAGTGAAACAAAGTAAGTGTTAAATGAAGCACATGCCTGAAGTTCTTATCAAGTAAAGGAAATTCTGAATGTGCTACCAACCCTATGGCATGCTCCAGGAAGTGCCAGGCAAAATATGTGACTGCTGAACTAAACCAGCATCAAAACCAAGCCTCCACAACCCACACAGCTAGGTACAGTCTTGCCCTTCTATGAGCATCAACTCTCTCACTGAAGCCAGAGAACCCAGAGAAACAACTGCTAAAGAAACAAAGCTGGACTCCCAGAGCCAGGTTATTTCCCATACAAAGTGACAAACTCATTCCACTTGGCTTCTTAACTTACACTCAAACCAAGTATAACTTTTCAGGCACACACACACACACACACACACACACACACACACACAGAGAGAGAGAGAGAGAGAGGCAGAGAGAGAGAGAGAGACTACAGTTGGATGTGTCCTAATTAAATATATGCCTGGATAGATTTAAGAAGGCTATGAGCTATTGAATTCCAACCTCACACCAATTAATGAGCTCAAAACTGTGGAGAAAATGAAACGATCAGTCATCACCTGGGGTTTCAGCAAACATAAGCGAGTGAAGCACGAAGGGTTTTAGAAACTCTGAATAACCCTATGTCTCAGTTTCATTTATGTGGCAATGGTAAAATACCCTAATAAATAGCAATTCCAGGTTAAAGATCATTAGTAACCTTCTGTTCCAAATGCACATTTATCAAAGTTCAAAATATATACAAAATGTGTGAATGTTGATGCAAACAATGGAATGTAAGCAATTATGATGTGCAATTATAATTGTTTGTGATCCATACACAGTCTTGGGTGAGGAGGCTTTAAACATTTGGAGAAGAAAGTGTGAGCCTCTGCATGGCCTCCCAATTTTCATTGTGAATGGAAAGACACCCTAAAAACAAAACACTAAATTAACTAATTGGGCCATTTTCTGGAAATCAATTCCTAATGATTCAATTAATTGAACAAGTACATAATTTATACAAAAGATTGAGAGTTACCAGACAATTGAAGAAAACTAGTGACAAAGTTGTAAATAATGAACATAGAGAAGGGAAACTTTCCCAAGAATAAACACAAATTATTTAATATAAGAAGGAAGTAGGACAAAAAAATCTATTTAAAATAATTTGTTCCAGATTTTTATTTTTTATACACTTATATGTGAAATTTTAGCCATTTTCATGCATCCTCATGCCCCTCTCTGATAGCTCATTCCTTTCCCACTTAAAGACTTCTCAGCAAGTCCCACTACAACTTTTATGTATTCTTTCTGTATGTGGACCCTGGGTTTAAAGATGCTTGTAGGAGTGTGGGTGCAAGGTACTTTAATGGGCAACTTGCCAGCTTTTATACTGGTGAAGACAACACTAACCCTCCCCCAGCAGCCATTAATTGTCAATAATCTATCTTGAAAGGATAGGACATTATAGACCTCTCTTTTGTGATGAAATGTTGAGGACCCTAATCTTGTGTGGGTCTTGCACAATGTGATAAATTCTCACACATATGAGGGTGAAGCAGGATGATTGCAATGGGTTTGGGGCCAGCCTAGACTAATGAGGCAAGCCTGGAATAGTGACAGGCCCTATCTCAAAGAACCTAGCAAAAATACTATATTTGGAAAAGAAATAAATTTAATATGAAACAACAAATGGGCAATGAGACAAAAGGAGAGAAAACAAAGATGTATGTAAACCAACTCACAGCTAAAAGCAAATGGTGTCACCCTGACCTGTCCATCAGCCACTCTGAACATGCTGCTCGGTGCATTAATGCAAGGGTTAACCTTATTTTGTACATGACTGTGGAGGACAGAATATAAACAGAACCAACATATACTCAAGTATGAAAATAGATCTATGTATCATATTTCATGTTGCCATGAAAAAGACAGAGTCTGCCAGCCCCTAGTCCCACCACCACCCACTGGAAGAGGAGAGCCATCTGAGTATTGGACATGTTTCCATCTAACTGAAGAGAATCTTTGTCCCATAACCACCAGGAGAGGGAGAGACCCCACCAGTATGCACTGGAAGAAGGGATGGGTAAACAATAGTATAAAAACACAGTCAACAACAGAAAGATCAATATGACACCAACAGAGTCGAGGGACTCCACACCATCAAGACCTGATCTTCTCAAAACAGATGAAACAGAAGAGAATAACCTTAAAGCCAACTTTATGAAGATGATACAGAGGAAATCCTTTAAAGATATGGAAGAAAAGACTAACCAAAACCTGCAAGAAACAATACAAACAGTTCAAAGTTTGAAAGCTGCAATAAAGACAACAACCTCCCCACAAACAACAACAACGACAACAAAAAACAGTCTGAGGAAATTGTGGCAATGCAAAGGCTGTGTAAATGGTCAGAAACTGCATATGCAAGCAAAACCAACAGGATGTAAGAGATAGAATAGAAAATATCAGGTGTTGAAGATACACTAGGAAAAAAAGATTCATTAACCAAAGAAAATTTTAAGTCCAACAAATTACCAACACAAAACATTCAGGAAATGTGGGACACCTTGACAAAAGCCAAACCTAAGAATAATAGGTATAGAAGAAGGTGAAGAAACCCAACTCAAAAGTGCAACAAAATCATAGAAGAAAGCTTTCCCAACCTAAAGAAAGACATGACAACAAAAGTACAAGAAGCATACAGAACACCAAATAGAGGGGACCACAAAAGAAAGTCCCCTTGCCACATAATAATCAAAGCACCAAATGTACAGAATAAAGAAAGAATATTAAGATCAGGAGAATTAAAAAGAAGCAGAGGCCAAGTAACATACAAAGGCAAACCTATCAGAATTGCACCTGATTTCTCCATGGAAACTCTGCAGGACAGAAAATCCTGAATAGATAATCTATCAACACTAAGAAACCATGGATTTCAGCCCAGCAAAGCTTTCAATCACTATAGATGGAGAAACCAAGATATTCCATGACAAAATTATATTTAAACAATATTTATCTTCTAATCCAGAAAGTTCTGGAAGAAAAACTCCAACTAAAACCCACAAAAACATAAGCAATAGATAACCTCACTTTACCAACAGCCAAAGGAAAACTGATTGACCATCAATGGCCATTATTATCACTCAATATTAATGGTCTTAACTCACCTATGAAAAGACACAGGCAAACAGAATGCACATGATGATAGAATGCATCCTTCTGCTGCATACAGGAAGCACACCTCAACTTCAAAGACAGATATTACATCAGAGTTAAGGGTTGGTAAAAGATTGTCCTACCAATTGGACCAAAGAAACAAGCTGGTATTACAATCCTAATATCTATCAAATTGGATTTTAAACGAAAATCCATCAAAAGAGATGAAGAGGATAATTTCTTATTAATCTCAGGAGAAACACATCAAGATGAAGTCTCAATTCTGATCATTTATTTCCCAGATACAAAAGCACCCACCTTTGTAAAAGAAACATTACTAAAACTCAAATCACACATTTACAGAGGGTGATTTCAACACCCTTCTTTCAACACTAAACAGGACCACCAGACAGAAAGTTAAGAAAGAAACAGGATTAACAGAAGTTATGACCCAATTGGGTTCAACAGGCACTTACAGAACATTCCATCCAAACACAAAAGAATATATTTTTTTTTCTCAACACCACATGGAACTTTCTGTAAAATCAACCACATACTCAGCAATATATCAAACCTCAATAGGTCCAAACAATTGGAATAATGCCTGAATCATATCAGACTATCATGCTTTAAAATTATAAAGAAAAAAAAAACACAAATTGCAGGAACCCAACAAACTCATAGAAATTGAACAAGGAAGGTGCAATTGCACCATTCTTAGGTCAATGAAAAAATAAAGAAAGAAATTAAAGACTTTTTAGAATTCAATGAGAATGAAGACACAACATATTATAAGATACTTTGAGAGCAGTGCTAAGAGGAAATGCATAGCCTAAGTGACCACATGATGAAACTGAAGAAAATCACACTAGAAAATTAACTGCAGCACTGAAAGCTCTAGAACAAAAAGAAGCAAACTCATCCCAGAAGAGTACACAAGAGAAGATAATAAAATTGAGTGTTGAAATCAATAAAATAGAAACAAATAAAACAATACAAATAATCAATGTAACAAAGAGTTGGCCTGTAGCTTGTTGTTTTCTGCCAGCCCGCCAGCCCGATCGCCGGTCTGGCGTGCCAGCCCCAAATAACACTCAGAGACTCTGTATTTGATACAATCCTGTTGGCCAGTTACCATTATTGTTTATGGGCTAGCTCTGTCTTAATTATTAACACATTTCTACTATTCTAAGTATTTCCACATGGCTCATCTTACGGGAGAGCGGCAGCCCTGGCATCTTGATTCCTCTAGGCTCTACATCCTGACTTCTCCTTACTACTTCCTCTTTCCTCCTTGTCTCCTAGCCCCGCCTATCTTGATTTCTCATTGGCCCAACAGTGCTTTATTAATTAACCAGTATGAGAAACATATTTACAGAATAACATCTCCCATTATCTTCTCCTTTCTGTCTAAAATAAAAGAAGGGGTTTAACCTTAACATAGCAAAATATATCATATAACAGTTATCAAATAAGAATCACAGTAAACAATATTTAGTCAATTAACATTTTGTAAGACTTAAATAAAATATCATCTATCCTATCTTTGTGAGTCTAAAGTCCTATATGTAACTTATCTTTAATCCTTACTAAGGAAAACTATAACCAATACTATCTGTCTTCAACTCCTTGGAAGACCACAGAAGGATAATATATAAACTTTAAAAATGACAGAGACAACTTACTGCCTGGTCAGTTACCCAAAGTTCTTCTGTAATGTTCCATCTTCAGCCCATAGGCCATAGTGTGTCTGGCAGACTCTTTCATGAAACAGAGAACTTTAAATTGTCCAACTGTATTGGCAATTTATCAATCATTTTTCTCTGTGTCCTGCAGAATGTCTGCTTCTTCCATGAACCAAGAATCCTGTAGCAATGTCCATCTTGCATCAGCAGTCACTTTTCTGTGGGTCCTGCATGTCCAGTTTATACAGCATAAAGTCAAAGAGTCCAGAAGAACAGTACCTTGCCCAAATGGCTAGTCTTGCCATATTAGAAGCAAATTTCATAATGTGTTTCTTCGGTGTCCATCTTCCTTTCTGATGCAGGTTACCAGGAGCAGTTGTGCCTCATTGTCAAGAAAAACCCTAAACCATTTTAAATGCCATATTCTGTAGGTCTTTGAAAGGTTTGAAGAATGCCTATTTGTCTCAAATACATATCTGTATATCTAGAAATCCTAACTAACTTAACTCCAAGTTTTGACTATCATAGGTAACTCTCTAATCTGTATTAATTATACATTACATTTTCAATGAGCTATATAAACATAATACCTAAACAAGTGGAGAAATATACATATTACAAAATTGACCTTAAATTATATCAATAAATAAAAATCCATTCCAAAGCAAAGTATTCATATCTATACCATAATTCCCTTTTTACCTTTAAAAAGATTGCTTGTGGTCATAGCCATTTACAGCCAAGCCCATTTAAATGAAAACAAACATTCATAAACAATAGTTGGGAATTTGGGAGTCGTTCTTTCCAAACTACTTCCTGCTGGTAGGGGGCGCTGTCATGGGGGATCCTAAGAAGATGCACAAATCTTGGCTGTAGACATTGCTTCAGGGGGTCTTGCTTGATCAAACCACAGTAGTGTGGAAAGAATCCATAGCTTTTCATTTTCTGTGAAAACAAAAATAGAAATCCTTTTCCCCAGTAACTTGTCCTTAGGCTAAAATTTTGGAGTCAAAGCATTTTTAAAATATATAAATTGAATTAATCCAGCAGCATTATTTTTATCAGTAGTTGTTATTTTCTCAGCAATCAAATCATTTAAAGACAACAGAGTATTGTCCAAAATTTCTCTGTGCTTTCCATCTTTACATGGCTTTTTTATTACTCTATTTCTTCTACTTCTATTTTTACATATTTGGAGACAGGGTTTCTCTGTGTAACTTTTATCTGTCCTGAAATTCCCTCTGTATACCAGGTTTACTTTGAAATCACAGAGATCTGTTTGCCTCTGCCTCCTGAGTGCTGGGATTAATGGCGTGCGCCACCACACCCATCCATTTTACTTTCTTTTTTCTTTTTTAAACCATTGTATCCTGTTTCTTTTTCTCTCCCAAGCCAGTGTATTTTTTAAAACACAGTGTAAACCTTCATTGCAGCTCTTGTACACACCAATGAATTGTTTGCAGAGATCTTTAAAAGCAAGGCGTTTTTTGTTTGTTTGTTTGTTTTTGCCACTTATGCTTCCTTAAAGGAGCTGCGTAAATCTCTGTCTACAGCAAAACAAATCCAACTGAGAAAATGCTGCTGCCAAGAAGTCTTGCTAGTCTCTGTTCCTTTGTTTCTAAAATCTCTCTTTAAGCTTTTATCAAGTTTTAAGTGAAAATTCTTATAGCCACGTTGGGCGCCATCTGTAGCTTGTTGTTTTCTGCCAGCCTGCCAGGCCGCCCACTGCTGGTCTGGCTTGCTGGCCCCAAATAACACTCAGAGACTCTGTATTTGATACAATCCTGTTGGCCAGTTACCATTATTGTTTATGGGCTAGCTCTGTCTTAATTATTAATCCATTTCTACTATTATAAGTATTGGCCCTTGGAGAATATCAACAAGATAGACAAACTGTATCCAAACTAACCAAAAGGCAAAGAGAGAAAACAGCCAAATAAACAAAATCAGAATTGAAAAGGGAGACATAACAATGGATACTGATGAAATCCAGAGAATTTGAAAATTTAAAGGACATTGACAGTTTTCTTGATAGCTATCCCTAATATTAAATCAAGAACAGATAAGCAATCTAAACAGACCTATAACCCATATTGAAATAGAAGCTATCATCAGAAGTCTCTCAACCAAAAAAGCCTAGGGCCAGTAGTCTTCAGTACAAAATTCTCCCAGAAATTCAAAGAAGAACTAATAACAATACTCCTCCAAGGTTTCCACACAATAGAAGCAGAAGGGGCATTGCTAAACTCTTTTTTTGATGATACAATTACCTTGGTACCCAAGTAACATAAATAAACAACCAAGAAAGAGAACTACAGACCAATATCCCTCATTAACATTAACACTAAAGTATCACTGAAATACTGGTAAATGAAATACAAGAACACACCAGAGAAATCATCCACCAAGTCAGCTTCACCCAGGGATCCGGGGATGGTCTAACATATAAACATCCATCAATGTAATCCACCATATAAGCAAACTGAAAATTAAAAACCACACGATCATCTTACTAGGTGCTAACAAGACTTTGACAAATTCATCACCACTTCATGTTAAAGGTCTTGGAGAGATCAGGGATAATAAGAACATGCCTAAACATAATAAAAGTGATATACAGAAAACCACCAATGACAACAAACTAAATGGAGAGTGTAGAGAGCTGTGAAGTGCTGCGCCTTAAAGATGGCGCTGGCTTCTGCCTTCCACCTTCCCGATGCTGAGTGCTCTCAGAGATAAACAAGTCCTTATTTGGCTAAGGCTGAGATCTAGGCTTGCTTCCGTGTATGTGGACCTATCAGCATTCGCCATGTGGCATGCTGGGATTGGCTACCCCAAAACCTTATAAGCTGTGGGCTGGCTTTCCCCGGGGTCAGAAGATTATTTTCAAGGTTCCTGAGTAAAGTTGCATAAAGAAGAGTCTGAGCATTGTGTCTTCCTTGCTGGTCGAGGCGGTCGCGACAGGAGAGAAACTCAATGTGATTCCTCTATAATCAGGAGCAAGACAAAGCAGATGCACTCTCTATATTTCTTCAATATTGTACCACCATAATTTTTCAGAGACCTTGAAAAGACAATACTCAACTTTATATGGAAAAACAAAAGACACAGGATAGCCAAAACAACCCTGTACAATAAAGGTATCACCATCCCTTTCTTCAAGCTCTATTATAGAGCTATAGTCCTAAAACCAGCTTGATTCTGGCACAAAAATAGATAGACCAGTAGAATCTAATTGAAACTCCTGATATTAACACACACACACACACACACACACACACACACACACACACATACACCTATGGACACCTGATTTTTGACAAAATAGCTAAAATTATACATTGGATAAAAGAAACCGTCTTCAACAAATTGTGCTGGCATAACTAGATGCTGGTGTGTAGAAGACTTGCAGATAAATCTACACCTGTTGCCATACACATAACTGAAATCCAAATGTATCAAAGACCTCAAAATAAATCCAGCCACACTGAACCTCTTAGAAAAGCATGGACAAGAGACCATTTTCTGAACATACCACCAGTCGCACAGACACAGGGATAGACAATTAATAAATGCAACCTCCTGAACCTTAGAAGCTGCTGTAAGGTAAAAGACACAGTCAAGAGGACAGAATAAATAGGAGCACAAAGAATGGAAAAAATCTTTACCAACTCCATATCTGACAGGGGCTCATTTCCAAAATATACAAAGAACTCAAAGAAGCTAGTTACCAAAACACCAAATAATCCAATTAAAAGGTGGGGTTCAAGCCGGGCAGTGGTAGGACATACTTTTAATCCCAAAACATGAATGGCAGTGCCAAGCAGATCTCTGTGACTTCGAGACTAGGCTGGTCTACAAGAGCAAGTTCCAGAACAGCATCCAAAAACAGAGAGAAACCTTGTCTCAAAAAATATATTTATATTATAAATAAATATAATGTGGTACAGAACTAAATAGAGAATTCTCAATGGAAGAATCTAAACTGGCTCAAAGACTCTTAAGAAAGTGCTCAAAAATCCTTAGCCATCAGGGAAACCCAAATCAAAACAACTACAAGATATCATCTTGCTCCTATCAGAATGGCTAAAATAAAAAACACCAAAGACAGTTTATGCCGGAGATGATATGAAGAAAGGAGCACATTCCTCCACCGCTGAAGGAAGTGAAAACTAGTACTGCCACTTTGAAAATCAGTATGGCTGTTCTTTGGGAAAATGGGAATTAGTCTACCACAAGATTCAACAATTCCATTCTTAAGCATATACCCAAAAGATGCACATTCATACAACAAAGACAGCTATTCAACTATGGTCATAGCAGCACTATTTATCATAGCCAGACTTGGAAGCAACCTAAATTCCCAGCTGAAGAATGGATAAAGAAAATGTGGTACATTTACACAATGAAGTATTACTCAGGAAATAAAAATAATAAACCTTAAAATTTACAGGCAAATGGATGGAACTAGAAGAAACCATCCTGACTATGGGTAACCTAGTCACAAAAAGACAAACATGGTATGTACTCACTCATGTATGGATTTTAGACAAATAACAAAGGATCACCAGCCTATAATCCACACTTCCAGAAAAGCTAGGAAACAAAGAATACCCTAAGAGAGATATACATGTTCCCCCTGAGAAGGGGAAAGGGACAAGTTCTTCTGAGCAAATTGAGAGTATGGAAGGAGGGGAGAGGGAGTTAAGGGGAATAGGAGGCAAGAGGTGGGTATGACAGAGCAGGGAGATTGAGTCAGGGAAAGAATACAGGAAAGCAACAAGAGATACCATAATAGAGGCTACCATTATAGGTTTTAGGAGAAATATGGCAGTAGGGAAATATACAGAGATCCACAAGGATGACCCCAACCAACAATCTAAGCAATAATGGAGAGGGTACCTTAAATGGTCTTCTCTGACAGTGAGATTGATGACTACTTTATATTTTATTCTAGTGCCTTTATCCAGTAGCTGATGGAAGCAGAAGCAGATATCCACAGCCAAATACTGACTCTATCTCCTGGAATCAGGTTGCAGAGAGGGAGAAATGATGAGCAAAGGGGTCAAGACCAGGCTGGGGAAACCCACAGAAATAGCTTATCTTAACAAGGGGGTACTCATGGACCCCAGTCTGATAGCTGGGAAATCAGCATAGGACTAACTCAGACACCCTGAACGTGGATATTAGTTAGGAGGACTGGGCAGTCTGTGTGCCTCTGATAGTGGATCAGTATTTATCCCTAGTATACAAATGGACTTTGGGAGCCCATTCTGCATTGAGGGATACTCTTTCAGCCTAGAAACATATGGGAAGACCTAGGCCCTTGTCCAAATTATATGACAGACTTTGAAGATCCCCCTGGAAGGCATCACCCTCCCTATGGAGCAGAAAGGGAATGGCATGGGTATTTGGTGGGAGGGAGCAGGGGAGGAGGGGAGTGAGAGGGAACTGGGATTGACATGTAAAACTTGTTTCAAATTTAAATTTAAAAATATTATCATAAAGAAGAAGAAGACAGAACTCACACAACTGACCATGTAATCATCACAGCCCCACAGGGAGCCATGTGGATGAGAACCATGCTGAGAACCAAATACTGGTTACATATAACACACTATTTTGGTGCACTACTAACACTTTAGAATAATTTGTTACTAGAAGAATTAATTAATCAATTTTTTCAGAATGAATTTGAAACCATTATATTACATTTATGTATCATTCATTATTCAAAGAAATAAAATATTTCTGATATTTAGGACTACTCTATAGTCTTTACCAAAATTCTTATTTGTAATGTTCTCAAAAGAACAATAGTGGTGCATATTTTTACAATGTGGCATAGCAATGTGATTACATAAACAATATTCAATTAAGGTGTATGAACAGAGCACTTGGTGGGAGGTACTTCACATTGTAACTTCATTAAAAGCAATTATTCAGCACATGCTGTTTACACACACACACACACACACACACACACACAAACACATAGATGGAGAGCCAAATATAGTTTAAAATCATTCTTTAAACTAAGTTCATGTGGTTTTCAGACTAAAAAACCAAACATCACCTTTATTGATGTTAATAGATTTATAATTGTGCCAAGATTTATTTATTCTCACTTAAATAAATATCCATAGTTATGATTTCTTGTATATATGTGCAAAAATTACTGACTAACAAGTTCTCAATTCAGTATTGCAATACTCCTTATTTCTAGCAACTGTTTTGTCTCAAACCATTTACTATTTTGGTAATATTCACAGATAAGTTAATAATCCCATACACTTGTGTGTAAAATAATAAAAAAGCTATAAAAAAGATAAATGAAACTGCAATTAGCCTAGATAAACAGCATGCATTTTAATGTGTAAACAGGCACAACTTAACTTGGAATCATAATGAAGCAGAGAGATGGTGATTCCTATACCAAGAGTCAACTTGAAAGCATCATGTTGCTATGGACAAGCATTGGCACAGGAAGGTAAATGTAAATTGCACATGCATTATAAATATTCAGTGATACAGGAAGATGGATGACTCTAATAACATAAGCTGCTTTGTTAATGAAACCTTCAAAATAGTAAACAACAGAATGTTCAATTTCCTAACAGGAGAAAGTTCACCATATCTAAACTGCACAAAATAATGAATTACTGAAAGTAAAAATATGAAATTCATTGTTAGCCAAGCAAGTATCCTAAAGGACATTTGAATGAAAATAACCTGGAAAGCCAAACAATTATTTTCTGTATGTGGTTTCATGGAATTCAGCTTCCATGTTTCTGCACATACACACCAACATCATCATCTTTGGCAAATATCAATACACACTGATATCTAAAACATTAAGTAGGCTGAGAATTACTAAAATTCACATTCACAACATTTCTAAGGGTACATAGAAATTATAATGTATGTAGGATTAAAATAGCTACATTCTAAACAGGCTCCAAAGCAATACAGAGAAAGCATGTCTCAAAAAAAACCAAAAAAAAAAAAAAAAAAAAAAAAAAGAAAGAAAAGGAAAAGAAAAAGAAGAAGAAAACTGAAAAGAAAAAGAAAAAAGAAAAAAGAAGCTAAAGAAGCTACACTATGGACAACACGTACCATCAGATTCATAGATAGCCCTCATATTCTGCTCATGTATTGGTATATACTTCAGCCATTAGTAAACGAGAATTTCTGTTTATCCACATTTTCAGCCATATTTTGGATAAGTAGAAGTCTATGATTTTGCCAATATGATATTTTCAAAACACTATATCTCAGAATTTACATTTCCATAAATATTGAGTATTTATCTTAGACAACAAAGAACTTTGTTTTTTTCTTTGACTACTAGGACATATCTTAAAAGGTACAGTAAGAAAAATGTCAGCAATATTATAAAATGCAGTATTTTAAAGGAATAAAGTACAGCTGTAATAGTATGAGCAAATTGAGTAAATAAAGGATTCACAATAAATGTCTAATGAACTATCTGAAGTCATATTTACACCTGCACATGAAAGTGCTAACAAGTCTTCAAAGGATATATTCCCAGTGTTAACGATGATTTTTTTTTGTAGAAGAAATTTAAATATTAAAGGATAAATCACTTTTTAGGGTGTTATAACGCTAAATAGGTAGGGCTCATGCATATTCCTTAAGTTCATACTAGTCAAGATTCTCTATAATAACATAATTTATAGCATGAATCTCTATGTATATATAAAGGGGAATTATTAAAATGATTTAGAAGCTGCAGTCTAGCTAATCCAACAATGGCTGGCTATGAAAGGAAAAATCCAAGAGTCCAATAGTTGCTCAGCTCATGAGACTGGATATTTGCAGTTGGTCTTCAGTACATACTGGAATCCTGTAGAAATGGACTCTAATGCCATTGAAGGAACAAGCTTGCCAGCAAAAGCAAACAGGCAAAGAGCAAAGTCTTCCTTCTTCCATGTCCTATATAGGCTTCCGGTAGGAGGTGTGGCACAGATTAAAGGTGTGTTCTCTAACTCAAAATCCAGATTAAAGGTATGTTTTTTTCTAGCTAGGAAGATCTGGATTAAAGGCATGTCTTCCTTACTGAAAGATTCAGTTTGGAGGTGAATCTTCCTACTTCAAATTAGGCAAAGCATTCCTCACAGCTATCTATGCCATACATTTACGAGTATTAGTTACAGATATAATCAAGTAGACAACCAAGAACAGCCATCACAAGGTCATTGAGGGCTAGCACTCAGAAGGCACTTCTCTTTCATGTTTCCTGGCAGTTTATTTAAAAAAAAAAATAATGTCCCGGCTCTCAAGATATAGTTACCTGAGTATCACACTCAAACTGTCAACTTTGCTTTGTATCTTGAGGCAATCAAGCCTGAGCATCCTTATTTCATTTATGCTGTTGTAAGATAACATGATAAAATGCCTTTTACAGGAGAAAAGCTTTGTTTTTGCTTTCAGTTCTAGGTTGTATTTCATCATTGTGAAGATGCCATAGCCATAGTAGACTAAAGCAGCTGGCTACTCACATCACAGCCACAATCATGACCAGAGAGAAACAAGCACTTCCATGTTTTCTTGATCCCTTGCTTGTCTTTAGCTCAATATCTATGCTCTCACATAGTTCAATTCTCTCTCCCTAAGGAATGGTGCTACCAATACTGGACTGGGTTTTCACATAAGAGTTAAGTTAGTTGATATAGTCATCCAAAGACATGTCAATAGACCAATTCAATATAGAAAATTCTTCATTGGTATTCTCTTACCAAGTGATTCTACATCCTATTGACAGATAAAGCTAACTATCACACTAGGGATGGTTTATGATCTCCCAAACTATGTGATGTATAAACTTCTCCTATTGAATAATCAGTCCCCTCCATGTACTTTTTTCATAGTGACAAATATTGACAGTACATTTTCCAAGCCCAAGCAATAAATTTTCATGTTAACAATAATTTAAATGAAGAAACATATTTTCTGATAAAGGCCAAAAGTAATAAAATCAAAACTTTAATTAGCATACTTTTATTATTTAGCCACATAATTGTTATTACTATGTGCTTGACAAGTAGTGTTATTGTAATGGAAACACATTATACATGTTCAACTTAACCAAGAGAATATGTTCAATAAAACAACACAATAACTTAAGGTAATCAGGCTGGTAAATCATAACTCAAGTTATTTTATTTCATGCACATACCATATATACCTTGTAATGATAGTAGTAAGTGGTATACAGACATATAGCAGACTTACTGTGTCTAATAAATTCCATGAATAATACTTAGTATTTGTATTTTAGATTATTACAATATTAAGTCAATATTTAATTTGTCCCTATTAGTTTTTAAATCTATCATTGTACTAGTTGTGCTGTACTAGTTGTGCCAAAAAAGGAAATATTTCTTTTAATCAATTTTGATAAAAAAATCTACAAAAATATTTTTCTCCTCCATTTGTAAGAGCATAAAAGGCTCAATAGCACCAAAGTTTAAATGAAGTCATGTTCGTGTGACACCTACTGTCTTCCATGCAGCGTTTCTAAGCATTTATGTTAACACTCAACTTTTCCCAAGGGACCCTGTGAAGTTAATATTGCCATTTTACACCTTAAATTCAACCTTACAGCATGAACATGTTTAAGTGCAATTACACAAGTTACAGTTCATGATGGTGAGTATGGAGTATAAAAGGAACACTCTTTCGTTGCTGGTGGAAATGGTTAACAAATGTCATTGTGAAATCTGCAAGGAAATGCATAGAACTAGAAAAAAATCATCCTTAGAAAGACTAAGAAAGACAAATTTGATCAGAGCCTTGTTCAGCCACCATCAAGGGTGCATGTGAGAGGGGAGAGAGGGTAGAGAGGGAGGGATGGAGGGAAGGTGGGAGGAAGGTAAGGAGGGAAGGCGGAAGGAAGGGAAGGAGGGAGAGGGAACTGAAATCAACATGTAAAATAATAAATAAATAAATAAATAAATAAATAAATAAATAAATAAATAAATAAATAAATTTCTCCTACAGCATATGCGGACAAATACAGAGACCCACGGCCAAGAATTATGCAGAAAGAGACCTTGGAACACTCAGGCCCAAAGGGGAGGTCTCCACCAAATCCCTCTGTTCAGAACTCAGTGAACCATGAAGAAGAGGAGGCAGAAAGAGTGTAGAAGCCAAGGAGGATGGACACACATGGAGAAATGATTAAACCAATGTGAGCAAAATTCGTACAAACAGAAACTGAAACAGCATGTGCAGGACTTGCACCAGTCTGCACCAGGTACTCTGAATATATGTTTTGACTTTCATTTTAGTGTTTTATAGTGCTCCTGGGTAGGTGGACAAGTGCTGACTCTTTTTTCTTCTCCTGGTCTCTTTTCCTTCTACTTGTTCATCTTGTCCAACTTTGATATGACAGTTTTTGTTTTAATTTATATTTTATGTTTTCTTGCTATCTCTTAGAAGTATGTTTTTTTCTTTTCTAATGAGAAACAGAAAGGGAATGGGTTCAAATGGGAGGAGAGGAACTGGGAGGAGTAAAAAGGGGGAAACTATTATGTTATGTGAGAAATTAATCTATTTTCAATAAAATAAAAAATAAAATGTATTCACATTGATACATAGAGAATTTATGTAACTTTGTCTGAATGTTTCAGTTGTGGAACAGATTTTCAGTGATCAGATCAAAGAAGCAGAACCTTTTGTTGTATCCACAGATCATGCAAAAAACCAAAACAAACTACTCCAACCATAATCCATGCTATAGACAATAAAGTTTGTTTTCTGCCCTATGATGTTTCCTTTAGTTTTCTTCCCTGATATTCCCTGATAGATTCTCCAGAGTGCAATTGTTTCTGCCTCTAATACTTCTTTGAACAACCATCAGCTGGAGATTTTCCAGCACAGGGGAAAATGAAAAATGGCTATTCAGTGAGATTCCATGAATAGCTTAAGTATGTAATTTGTGGTTCTGAATGGTAGTTTGTAGGGGTATTAGATGAGTCAACATATGAGGTTGAGATGTCTTGGCTCTCCTCATTCAGAAGGAAGTAGCTCTGTTTCCTCACCTCCAAAAAAAAAAAAAAAACCACAATCCAAAAACAAAAAGCAAAAAAGATTTTCTAACACAAGATGTGACTAAAGCCTCCAGTCAATTTTGTGTCAACAATGCCCTTTTTCCACTGGAATTTTCCCTGGTGTCTCATAAATAACATGGTGTAGATGACAGTTAATGGCAACACCCCCAACAGCTGAATAAATACATAGTATCTGAATTGCATATTGTTCAAGATGAATATTTTAGAATTTATACTCAACATTACCAAGACAAGGTTTCCAACAGAAATATTTCCATAGAGAAGGAATTTGCACACATTTGATGATTTTAGATTATATTAATCTTTAGTAATATTGGTCAAAGTTGTATTTATTTATCTCATAACAGTGAGAGAGCCAAGAAAAGAAATGTTGTCCTTGATGACAATGTCTGTTATTATAAAGTTACAAAAAAATCTAGAAGAAATTATTCAAAACAAATGTTATTTCTTCTTTATCTAAAAGATTATCATTTTCTGCTTGAAGTGAGCTGTCAAAGAAAAAATATTTTCATTAATACAGAGTGAATTTAGCAGGCATATCTTTTGTAATCAGATCTGATACCTTCATTCATTTTGTAATTGTCTTAATGAACCCATGTTTCTCAACCTGGAGTCTTAAACAAATAAGCGGGTTTAAACTCAAGCTACACATAGATGGTAACTGATATGCTCCACAGGGAGGTGCTTCACTTTTTACCACAGATATCTAACTAATTATAGGATTTAGTTGTCAATGATCTATATGAACAACTTCTTGTTAGGTTTGCCACAGGTACATCTTACTTATATAAAATCTGACTACCAATGAAAATCAAAGAATAAAAATAAAGTGACTATTTTATACATCTCTTGCACAAAACCACTTGTAGGATAACTGAGACAGGTTCCTGAATTGACCTTTGAAACACTTAACAATTTGAGGTAGCAAACAGAGTAATCCCTGTAGTGTTCAATATCCTGAGGAAATTTTTTTACCTACCCTAGGTGACTGGAATATCAGGTAAATCAATATGTTATTCACTTAGCTGGGAAACAAATAACCACAGACTGTACTTCCCCCTCATCCCATCCATCATTTTGTTACCATACCAGCAACCCAATGATTTTGAAGGTATGGCCAGAGGCTATATATAACAGAAAATTAACATGAAGTTTCTAACCTTTGTAGTAGGTTGTTTCTGTATCAATATGAAGTACATGAGGATGTAGCAATATTCTAAATATGTAGACACTTGCATTTGGAGTAGTAGTCAAATAATATCAACTAAATAAAAATGAAAGGAAGATAATTCAAATATTGCCCAGTATACCTGCTTTTGTTCATTTTATTTCTCTTTGCTTAGAGTCATTTCACAGAATTCCTCTTCCATTCTTTTTTTGTTAATTTTATTTTACATGTCAACCCCAGCTCACTCTCCCTCCCTCCTTCCTCATTCCTTTTCTCCCTCCCTTCCCTCTCTTCCCCACTCAAATGTACCCCGACCACCCACCCCTCACATTCCCCCCACCAACTCAGCATGTAGGGTGATGCTATCCAGGAGGGGTCATTTAAATCTGTCAAGTCATTTGAAGTAGGGACTAGGACTTCTCTCCTATCTCTAGGTTAAGGGAGTATCCCTCATGGGGGATGTGCCCATAGGTCCTTTTGTGCACCAGGAATACACCCTGGTTTCACTGTCTGACGTCCCTTAGACTGCGCAGCCCTCCCAGCTGAAACTTTAATTTTTTAACCTTTATATACTTTAATTATTTCTTACATAAAAAGGCAAAGTTGCCTTTTTCCTCATGTTGTGTGGATATCTTCAAAGATTGTAAGGAATAAAAACAACAACTAAGAATTAAATTTATGAAAAATCAAAAGTAAAAGATGAGGAAAAATAATCAGTTTTTACCTATAGTGAAGGACTGTTCTTCTCTCTCCACATCCTCTCCAGTATAAACTGTCATTGGTATTTCTGACTTTCACCATTCTGACAGGAGTAAGATAGTATCTCAGAGCTTTGATTTGCATTTCCCTGGTGGCTAAGGATGTTGAGCACTTTCTTAAGTGTTTTTCAGCCATTCTGGATTCCACTATTGAGAATTCTCTATTCAGTTCTGTACCCCACTTTTTAATAGGGTTATTTGGTGTGTTGGTGACTAGCTTCTTGGGTTCTTTGTATATTTTGGAGATCAGCCCTCTGTCAGATGTGGGGTTGGTAAACATTTTTTCTCACTCTATTTTCTACCATTTTGTCTTGTTGACTGTGTCCTTTGCCTTACATAAGATTCTCAGTTTGAGTAGGTCCCACTTATTAATTGTTGATCTGATCTCAGTGTCTGTGCTACTGGTGTTATGTTCAGGAAGTAGTCTACTGTACCAATCTGTTCAAGGGTACTTACCGCTTTCTCTTCTAAGAGGTTCAGTGTGGCTGGATTTATGTTGAGGCCTTTGATCCATTTGGACTTATGTTTGTGCATGGTGATAGACATGGATCTGTCTGCAATCTTCTACACACCATCATCCACTTGTGCTAGCACAATTTGTTGAAGATGCTTTCCTCCTTCCATTGTATAATTTTAGCTGCTTCGTCAAAAATCAGGTGTTCATAGGTGTGTGGGTTAATATCATGATTTTCACTTCAATTCCATTGGTCTATCTGTCATATTTTTGTGCTAATATCAAGCTGTTTGCAGGACTATAACTCTATACTAGAACTTGAGGTCAGGGATGGTGATACCTCCTCAAGTTCCTTTATTATACAGGTTATTTTGGATATCCTGTGTTTTTGTTTGTCCATATAAAGTTGAATACAGTCATTTCAAGGTAAGTGAAGAATTGTGCTGGGATTTTAATGGGGATTGCATTGAATCTGTAAATTGCTTTTGACAAGATTGATGTTTTTACTATGTTGATCCTACCTCTTCAAGAACATGGAAGATCTTTCCATTTTCTGGTATTTTCTCTAATTTCTTTCTTTAAAGATGCAAAGTTATTGCTATATAGGTCTTTCACTTGTTTGGTTAGTATTACCCCAAGATACTTTATGTTGTCTGTGGCTATTGTAAAGAGTGATGTTTCTTTGATTTCTTTCTCTGTCCCATTATCATCTGTATATAGTAAGGCTATTTATTTCTTTGAGTTAATCTTGTATTCTGCTAATTTGGTGAAGGTGTTTATCAGCTATGTGAGTTCCCTGGTAGAGTTTTTCAGGTCACTTATGTAAACTATCATATCATCTGCAAATAGTGACAGTTTGACTATTTTCTTTCCAATTTGTATCCCCTTGATCTCCTTTTATTGTCCTATTGCTCTAGCTAGAGCAATTCAAGTTCAATATTGAAGAGATATGGAAAGAGTAGAAAGCCTTTTGTTATTCTTGCCTTTAGAGGAATCCCAATAAGTTTTTCTCCATTTAATTTGATGCTGGCTCTGGGTTTATTGTACATTGCTTTTACTATGTTTAGGTATTTCTTGATATCCCTGATCTCTCCAAGAATGTGGGTAGCAGTTAGAAGGCCAGGGCAATCTATTAGACCTCTTACAGTAGAAACAGGATATATCCCTGGTTCACAAAATGTCTTTAGCATCACTTCTTCATGGAGAGATACTCCCTTAACCTAGAGACAGAAAAAGGGTGGGCCTAGGCCCTACTGGAAATGAATGGACAGATTTTGATGATCCCTCCTTGGGAAGTTGGTTGGGAATGGGATGGGAGGTGGGTAGCAGGGCATGAGAAGATGGGAGGGAGAGGGATCTGGGACCAATGTGTAAAATAAGAAAAAAAACTATCACTTAAAGATTCGAAACATACATCAGCCTTTAAAAATAAACTAATTTGTATATATGTATGTATATGTATATATACATATATGTGTATTATGTATGTGTGTATATACATTCTTAATTTCTATATGCTAGCAAGGAATTATTAGAAATTAGAAAAACTAAAAATCAAAATTCATTGATAATTAATTACATTTAAAACATGCAGCAATCATGGATAGACTTAGCCAAATGTAGGTTAACTCAGACATTAAAATTAGAAAGCACTGTTGAAATTAAAGAAGGGCCAATATAATAGTGAATTTTACCAGGCTCCTGAGATGGATAACCTTTTATTATTAAAATATCAATTTTCTTGAACTTATGTATAGCAACAATGTAATTTCAGTGAAAGTTCTAGCATAAGTGTAACAGAGGTCGACAAGCTGGCTTCAAATGGTACATGAAAATAAAAGGGAGCTACAATAGTAAATCATTTTTTAATGTAGGCAAAAGTTAGACAACTTTACACATTACTTGATAAATAACTTTGTATATATGATGAGCGTTTTAAATTTAGGTTTTTAATTAATTTTTAAATCTGGTACTATGCTGCTTTTGTTACTATGGCTCTTCATTCTTTGTGTGTGTGTGTGTGTGTGTGTGTGTGTGTGTGTGTGTGTGTGTGTTTGTGTTTGTGTGTGTGTGTATGTGTGTGTTTGTTTTGACAATTCTAATACAGTTACAATCATGCATTGGCTGAAGTCAGGGTATAGAAGTGATTTGAGATTCTTTGTTAAACCTCTTTTCTGGATTCTTCTATAAATTTCCAAATGCCTCCTAGGCACAAGCATCTTGAATTCTGTTCATATATATAAGCAGGGCTACAACCAGAGAAGCATATGAGCTACAGGCTGAAGGATAATCAGTCATGGAATTTCCAGGATTATTTCCAAAGAATAAGTTCCAATAAAAATTTTTGATAATTCTAAATATCATAGTATTTATATTACAAGTTATTCAAGATTGTAAAAGGAAATAACAGCTATGCATATATATTTTTTGGTATTTGGGCTAATGAATATTTTTTGCAAGAAACTAGTCACAAAAACACAAAATAAATCCTATTAAAAAGTGGGGAAGAGAGGGAAAGAGGGAGGGAGGGAAAGAATGAGGAATGGAGGGAGGGAAAGCGAGCTGGGGTGGATATGTAAAATAAAAATAAAAAAAATGGAAAAGGAATTCTGTGAAATGACTCTAAGCAAAAAGAAATAAAATGAACAAAAGCAGGAAGAAAACATAAATATTTGGGATACAGAACCGAATAGAAAATTCTCAATAGAGGAGTCCAAAATAGCTGAAAGACACTTAAGAAAGTGTTCATTATCCTTAGCCATTAGGGAAATGCAAATCAAAACAACTCTGACATACCATCTTACTTCTGTCAGAATGGCTAAAATTACAAACATGAATGACAGCTTATGCTGGATTGGATGTGGAGAAAGGGGAACACTTCTCCACTGCTGGTGAGAGTGTAAACTTGTATAGCCATTTTGGAGATCAGTATGGCAGTTCCTTGGGAAAATAGGAAATCAATCTACCACAGGACCAAGCAATTCCACCCAAATGATCCACATCCATGTAACAATGTTCAACTATGTTCATAGCAGCATCATTTGTAAAAGCAAGAACTTGGAAGCAACCTAGATGCCCCGCAACTGAAGAACAGATGAAGAAGATGTGCTGCATTTACACAATGGAATACTACTCAGAAGAAAAATACAATGGAATCTTGAAATTCATAGGCAAATGAATGAAACTTGAAGAAACCATCCTGAGTGAGGTAACCTAGTCACAAATAGAAACATGGTATGTTCTCACTCATTTATGGATTTCAGACATAGAGCAAATGATCACCAGCCTATACTTCACACCACCAGAAAACTAGGATACAAGGAGGAACATAAGAGATTCATATAAGGTCCCTCACAGAAGGGGAAAGGAACAATATTTGAAGAGAAATGTCCAGAGACCTACAAGGATGACCCTCAACTAACAATCTAAGCAACAAAGGAAAGGCTACCTTAAATGCTCTTCCCTGATGAGATTGATAACTACCTTATATGCCATCATAGAGCTCTTATCTAGTATCTGATTGAAATAGAAGCAGATAACCACAGCTAAACACTGAGCTGAATTCCTGAAATCCAGTTGCAAAGTAGGGGAAGTGTGATAAGAAAAGAGGTCAAGACCAGGCTACAGAAACCCACAGAGACAGCTTGCCTAAACAAGCTCATGTACTCTAGACTGATAGCTGAGAAACCAGCATTATACTGACTCAGACCTCCCGAATGTGGGTCTCAGTTAGAAGGCCTGGGTAGTCTAAGTGTCCTCTGACAGTGGAACCAGGAAGTACCCCTGGTGCACAAAAGGATTTTGGGACCACATTCCCCACAGAGGGATACTTTCTTAACCTAGAGGAAGGGCCTAGACCCTATGCCAAATTATTTGACAGATTTTGATGATATCGCCTGGAAGACATCACCCTCTCTGTGGAGTGGGGGAGAGGTCAGATGGGGCATGGGAGGAAGGTAGGGAGAGGGAACTGTGATTGATATACAAAATAAAATATATATATATATATATATATTATTTTCATAAAATAGGTACATGCCTAACCCACACCACAGTCACAAGTCTTTGTCCTTGTAGGACTGAGTCAATAATCAAAAATCATCACCTCTAAATGAGCAAAAATTTTATATGAGCTGGAGGATGGTAGGGGATAATTTACTGCTTATCATGTGAGATTAGAAATAAGAATAAAAATTAGCTGATTCATATATATCTAAAGAAAAAAAGAACTCCATGAAAAAATTAAAGGGTTGATTTTTGTTTGTTTGCTTGTTTTTTGTTTTTTCCCAATAGTACAAATCCTGAGTTCAAAACTAAAGAAGTTTGTGTCTATTTCAGACATTTCATCCAAAAGCTAGAGACACAGGATGTAATTATCACTCCAAATATGACCTTCAAATCCATGTGTTACCCCTGTCATACACACCAAACACACACACACACACACGCACGCACACACACACACACACACACACACACACACACTCACACACACACTCATTAACTAAGTTGCTTTCCCCTGAGGACTGTTTTTTGATTTCATAAACATCTAGGTTTGTTTGTCTTTGAGAGAGAAAGAGCAAGAGAGAGAAAGAGAGAGATAGAGAGACAGAGAGAGAGAGAGAAAGAGAACTTAAAACTCACCACAGAGTGTGGTTCCAATGTAAAGTGCTTGACACACAAGCAGGAGGACCTGATTTAGAATCACCAGATACCAAGTACAGTCAAGCATAGTAGTGTACATCTGTAATCCAAGCACTCCCATGGGTAGATGGAGAAGAGAATGTCTGAAAGCTGGGGGACTGGGTATCTTGGAAAATAAGGCATGAGGCTCTTTCTCAAACAAAGTAGAAGTTTAGGGATAACACCCAAGGTTCCATGACCTCCAATGCATATGCACACATACATACACACATAGGTGGAGAGGAATGCAGTCAATATTGCTGGATAGCACTTATCCTTCCTTGGAAACAAGATTACTTATCATATTCCTTTCCCATTTATTATGGATGATGAGTTTTTATGGTGACCAAACCTTATAGATCTGAGTGTTTAGAGAAGATACTTCAATATTTGAAATGAAAGTCATTTGTGAAAATTTCCTTCTTTCTCATCAATCCAGAGGGAGTGAACTTATATCATGATCACCATTTATTTCTCATAATTCCAACACAGGCTTCTCCGATTCAATGATTTACACAATAGTATCACACATTTCTTGGAGAAAACTTTGGAGAAGGTAAGATTCTTCTTCCAAACAGGTTTTAGTGGCAGAGCACCAACAATGGCAAAGCAAAGCAAATCTGGTCATTCCCTCTGAAAAAAGAAAACAAAAAACCCACAAAACAAAACAAAACAAAACAAAAAAGCAACAAACTGTTCCTTCCTTAACACATTATGTTTTTCAGATTTCATAAAAGCCCCTTAAAGTCTATATTGTAGTACAGTAAGAATCATGTCTAGCCATCTCACCTGCAACAAACACCATAGAACAATAGCAAATTCTGTGTGCAGTACTGTTGATAACAGACAGTAGCAAAACATAGCACCACAGATATGACTAAATAAAGGTGGGTTTTCTTTTTAACTTTCTTCCAAAATAATATTGGTTTACCTCTTTTCATTATCACTTGGGATATATTTTACATTTAATAAACGCCTGTGAATAATAATTTCTTATTATAATACAAAATACTATTTTCTTAAAGTATATCAAGATATCACCTCCACTTTGGCGAATTCTTACCTGATCAACCCAATTGTGTGATGCGAAAGCCTCAGCACCGTGGAAAACAAAAGCAAAGCATAATTGATTTTATTGATTTGTGACCAATGCTCTTGCCTCAAGAGCTTCATCATCTCAATATTACCTTCTAAAGCACAATACAGAGATGTCTATTTTATTAGTTAACATGACCATGCCTCGTAATAATTAGCAATCTCACTTTCACTTTATTTCAAAGCCCCTGCAGAGAAACTGAAGTTAATTTAACTTCCAACCCCAAACAATTTCTAGCAGATTATTTTACTTAAGGGACTTTTATGAAATCTGAAAAACATAATGTGTTGTATAATTTTAGTAACTTCAAATCTATCTGATACAAAGTCAAGTATATTAGTTCTTAAAGAATTCTTGATCCTTTAATCTACTATATATGTTTTTACAAACAGAAAGAATACAGTGCTCTACCTTCTAAAATGACAGTCTATTAAAGTTATTGATTTGGTTATTATGATAGTACTACAGGCATAAAATACAAGTTTTGTTGCAAACTTAGTAAGACAAATCAGCCATGATCTATCCTAATGCATTGGGGACCCCAAAATCAGTATCTTTGCAAGAAATTCCTAACTGGAATTGAGAACACTCCACCCCAAGAGGCCTGATGTTAGACGTGTCCATCTCCTCTGAGACTAATTTAAGATTATTTCTCAGACACTTGACTGCTATTCAACAGCCAAATCTACATGTGAATGTGTTCTGGGTTTGTGCCACCTTTTCCAAAAGCTAAACAAAACTATGGGCAAGTCTCAGACAAACTGAGAATTCCTCTGTCCCTATATATGGGCAAAGGCATATAACCAGATGCCAGAGTCCCAGTATTTCTTATGATAGATGGACACTGTTGTCAACTCACTGTTGCAGGTTTGTGTCACTAGGGTTAACAATTGTCTATTCATTTTAAGCTGTAAACACTAGTTTGTACTACTAAATAACACAGCAAGTAAGGCCTTTGCTGTCAAGACTGATGACCCAAATTGAATTGCCAGAAGAGAGATAGTTGAAGTAGAGCAGCAGCTCTCACATATTGCCCTCTAATCTCCATATGTGTTTCATAACAGATAGTCCCCAACAGTACATGAAGAATGAACTTGAAAATTAAAAACACCACTTAAGAAAAAATTATAGTTAATAGCTCCTACTTAAGTTTGAATGTATATGCAAAGATATACTCTTGGCAGGAAAAGAGTCTGAAAACCAAACCTTCGGGGATTTAAAGCACAAAGGTATAGATAATACGTGATAAAAAATTATTTCCTAAAAGAAGAGAGTTTTCCAGTATCTCCACCAAATAATGGTCTCCACTTGGTTTAACATGTAAAGTGTGTACGTGTGTACGTGTGTGTGTGTGTGTGTGTGTGTGTGTGTGTGTGTGCAAGTGTGTGTGTGTGTGTGTGTGTGTGTGCTTATTGTTGTTGGATTTGTTTGTTTCATTGTTCTTACACTCTTTGAATGGGTTAAATAGATTACATTTTTCATATCTTGTCTGTCTTGGATGTTTATTACTTTATCTCAGATGTTGATAAAGCTATCAATTTATATTTTACTCTTTGTCCCTTTCCTGGAGGCTCCTACTATGTGCATGGCTGTATCAGAAGCCCAGAATAAATGTGTATGATTTTTTTTGCTTTAAATGCATATTTTCCATTCATTGTATAAGTTAAAATTATAAGCTCTTTCAAGTACAAAAAATTATAAAACTTTCCACATTGATCCATAAAGGTTTATAATATAACATAAATAGTAATTGTTAATGTACGTAACATCAAATAAATGTTTTCTGATGCACTGATTGGTTTGAGTTGGAAGAGTTAAAAAGGATGTGAGTGGGCAATTGATTGTATAGTGTGGAACTCACTAAGTTTATGAGGATAGTGCCTGGGAATAATCATGGAGAATAGTCTGGAAGTGTTCTCAGTATGAAACTCATTGTTACATAGGTTAGTTCTTTGCTACAATGATTTGAGTATTCTAATTTTTAATTTAAAAAAGAGCAATACTATGTGGTCCCCCCTTTCTCTTCAAAAAGTCAACATTTGAAAATATATAATGCATATATATATATATATATAAATGGAATAGAGATCTATTCATCATTATGTTGGAATAATTTTTAAAAATTAAGTGATTATGTAGATGGGGTGGACTGGGCTGGGGAAAAGGTGAGAGGGTGAGAGGGAAAGCAGGAAAACAACTCTGGAAAGTAAAATAAAATCAAAATAAATAAATAATAAAAACTTATTTTGTAATAAATCAATATCTTTCATGCTGTAAGGTATCAACAAAATAGGCATAAAGTTATAATGAATATTTAATAAATAGCTATAAATCCTTTTGTTATTTATGAAGAGACTTACTTATGGCCTTGAACTCCATGACCCTATGGCTTCAGTTTCTTGATTGTTAGCTAGTACACCACACCACAACACTCAGATCACTAAATCTTATGTATAAATTTATCATCATACTTAATAGTGAAAGATTAAACATTTTACATCTAAGTTGAAGAAAAAGCCAAAAAGATCCTGATTTACCATTTCCTGCCAAGATTTTGATGAAAATTCTAAAAGCAATATAGCAACCAAGCAAAATAAAACCAAGAGAACAAAAAGAATTTAAGGAAAATTTTGTTTGCAGATTACACAATTATGTACACAGACAATTTAATAAACACTGATCAAACAAATCTAAAATTGAAACACAAGGCCACAACCTAAAAGATAAATACAAAGTCCAATGCAGCAAATGTATTCTTATTTTATAGTATCAAACACTAGAACCGTTTTTGAGATTTTAGGTTAGTGTAATATAGAAGAGATAATTAAAAGAAAAATTGATAGAAGAAGAGAAACAATAAAAATATAAAGAAAAATGCTTTGATAAGAGAAATATATAAGTAATAACAAAATGTGCTATTGTTCTATTCTAATCAGAGAACTTACTATTTTAAACTGTCATATGTAATAAAAATAATTAATATTTAATATATAAAACAAAATTCCAGCCCAACTTTTCTTTTAATTGGTGTGTCTGTTTCACTTCTTTCAATTTATGTTATTCATACAGAACTAGAAACTCATGGAATTGTGGAATAACCATTATTAAAGAGAAGAGCAGCAGAAGCTAGCTCACTAATGCAAATATTGTGACATAAAAATGTGAAGACAGAGATTAATAGAACTAAGTCTACAAGTAGATCCATATGAAAAGAAATTGATTTTCCACAAAAATGAATCCTTTTATACCTTTATAAATGGAAGAATGCTATTTCAATGAATGGAATGACACACCTGAATGCACAAATTCAAACAATAAGATTCATATCATTCTTTTGAAAGGGTGAATATATATATATATATCATTTTTATTAGAAAACCATAGAGGAAGTACTTCATTACCTTAGGTTAAGAAGTGAATTCTTAGAAAGCACTTGCATGTGCAAACACACACACACACACACACACACACACACACACACACACACACATACACACACATACACCACTGATCATAAATAAAATTTGGAACTCATCAAAATTAAATTAATTCACCATTAACAATAGTGTTTCTTTTTACATAATCTCACATATAATAAAGGGAATTTTTTCTTTAGGGAAAAGAGGGCCATTTGGCTTGTCATTGTAGGCAATACTCAATTATTGCAAGGAAATCAAGGCAGCAACTTGAAACAGGTATTCATATCCCAAACACTGTTATGAGCAAAGATATATAAATGTGCATACATTTTTGCTTGCTTTTCTGTGCTAATCTAACTTGTGTGTTTTTTGTACAAACTCTAATATATAAAGCCCAAATAATGACACTGTCATATCAATAAAAGTAATCAAATAATTCCCCATATAAAAGCCAAAGGCCAGCCTGAACTAAAATCTTTAATTGATAATCTCTTCTGAGGTAACTGTAGTTCCCATAATTGCTTCCAGTGGACTACAAACTAATAACATATTGAAAATTTACAAATTCATGACCAGGGTGAAATCAGCCTCATCACTTGCCTGATTCAAAGCAGACATCCAGCTAAAAACAAGAGTGAAAACCAAGAGACACTAGCTGTGGTGGTTTGAGTCAAAATGGCCCACATAAGTTCATGGGGAGTTGTACTATTTCAAGGTATGACTTTCAAAGAACAGGTGTAGCCTTATTAGAGAAAGTGTGTCATAAAGGATAGGCATGGGGTTTCAGAAGTTCAAGCCAGGCCCAGTGTCTCTCTCTATTCCTGCTGCTTGCTAACCCTGATGTTAAAGTAGCTACCTCTCCAGCACTATGTGTACCTATATGCCACCATGATGATAATGAACTAAACTTTTGGCCTGTAATCTAGCCAAATTAAATGTTTCCTTGATAACAGTTGACAAAGTTGTGGCATCTCTTCACAGTAAATGATACCTTGACAAAGACACTACAGGTTTTGAATGATTATAAATTATAAAATATAGGAAAATGGTGTTCATCATGTTTAGGTTCAGATGTTCTGGTCAAGGTCTCAGACGAGGAAGCCTTGAGGTGAACATTTTCAAGATATTTATTTTAATTATTGACATTTTTGTCAAGGTACTGGTATTGAAACCATGGGATTTCTGCATGGTAAGCAAATATTCTCCCATTATAAGGAGAGTTGGGTTATATTTATTGTATATAATCTTTATTATAGGAGTCACCTTCTGCTTCTTGGGAGTGAGACATACCTGGGATCAGTGTCTCTCCACCGCAGACATAACAAAGGGTCTTGTTTTGGGGATTTATTCCAAAGACAAAAATGGTGACACACCATAGTTTACAAGTGCGGGAGAGAATTTTAATAAGTTGGTGGCAGGAAAGCTGACAGAAATGTTGAACGTAACTGGACCTTCTCTGAAGGCAGGCAAAACCCGAACCTTCTATGGTCTGCATGAGGACTTCCCCAGTGTGGTGGTGGTAGGCATTGGCAAGAGATCGGCCAGCGTTGATGATCAGGAGAACAAGAACGAAGGCAAAGAAAACATCAGAGCTGCTGTTGCAGTGGGATGCAGGCAGGTTTAAGACCTGGAGCTGCCTTTAGTGAAGGTGGATCCCTGTGGAGATGCTCAGGCTGCTGCAGAAAGAGCCGTGCTTGGTCTCTAAGAGTTTGATGATCTAAAGCAGAAAATAAAAAAAAAAAAAAAAAAGGTGCCTGTATCAGCAAAGCTGTATAGAAGTCGTGGTCAGGAGGCCTGGGAGAGAGGGGTTCTCTGTGCTTCTGGGCTGAACTTGGCCTGCCAGCTGATAGAGTCACCAGCCAATGAGATAACACTAACCAGATTCACTGAAATTATTGAAAATATCTCAAAAGTGCCAGTAGTAAAACAGAGGTCCATATCAGACCCAAGTCTTGGATAGAGGAACAAGAAATGGGCTCGTTCCTAAGTGTGGCCAAGGGGTCTGAAGAACCCTTGGAAATCCACTACACAGGCAGTCCTAATGCAACGGAAGCACCCCTGGTGTTTGTGGGAAAGGAATTACCTTTGACAGTGGAGGCATCTCCATCAAGTCTTCTGCAAATATTGAACTCATGCGGGCTGACATGGGAGGAGCTGCAACAATATGCTAGGCCATTGTGTCTGCAGCAAAGCTCAACTTGCCTATTAACATCATAGGTTTGACCCCTCTTTGTGAAAACTTGCTTAGCGCAATGCCAACAAACCAGGGGATGTTGTCAGAGCCAGGAACGGGAAGACCATTTAGGTTGATAACATGGATACTGAGGGGAGGCTCATTCTGGCCAATGCACTCTGTTATGCACACACCTTCAATCCCAATGTAATCATCAATGCTGCCACCTTAACAGGTGCCATGGACATAATGCTAGTGTCAGGCACCACTGGAGTCTTTACAAATTCATTCTAGCTGTGAAACAAACTCGTTGAGGCCAGCATGAACACTGGGGACTGAGTCTGGAGGATGCCTCTCTTTGAGCATTATACAAGACAAGTTGTGGACTGCCAGCTTGCTGATGTCAGTAACATTGGAAAATACCAATCTGCGGGGGCATGTACAGCCTCTGCATTCCTGCAGGAGTTTGTGACTCATTTGAAGTGGGCACATTTAGACACAGCACGAGTAATGACCAATAAAGATGAGGTTCCCTACCTGCGGAAAGGCATGAGTGGGAGGCCCACAAGGACCCTGATTGAGTTTTTACTTCGCTTCAATGAAGACAGCTCTTAGTTTGATCACTAAGAAATTTATCCATGTGTCTTGAATTGACTATTTGGACTTCAAAATATTTTTGAATGAATGGCAATATTTTAAAGTAAAAAAAAATGAATGGTGTTCTTATTTTCATTTTAATTTTTAAAATTGTGAATTAATAGAGGCCCTTTAAACCAATAAAACATCTTATAATAGTAAAAATCTTTATTATTATTTATAACTATCCTTAACATCTCTAGAAGATTTATCATGAAGACATTCTAAATTTTTAAATCCCTTTTCAGCATCAACTGAAATAATTTTATAGTTTCTGTTATTGATTTATTTTTATTGTGTTTTACATTTATTTACTTACATCTGCTGGATCAAGTATGCCCTTCTGGAGTAAAGCACATTTGGTCATAGTGTATAATCTTCTGCTTTGTTTTTCCTGTATTTTCCTTTCTTTTTCTTGTGTGTGTGTGTGTGTGTGTTGGGTGGGGGGATGTTTGTGTGTTTTGTTAATAAGTACATAAAAAATATGATGGTGAAAAGTAAAATTTATCGTGAAGCTCCTCAGCTCCACATAGCTATTTTAATTGTCTAGATGTATGAAACTTTACTGAGGTGCATAGACTCTGGGTTTGGATAATTATTCAGTATTTTGCTTTTCTATTTGCAAATCCTTCATAACAAAATTTTAATTTCAGAAAAGGAGGGCTAGCCGGGCATTGGTGGTGCACACTTTTAATCCCAGCGCTCAGGTGGGAGAGGAAGCAGAGGAAGGTGGATCTCTATGAGTTTAAGGCTAGTCTGATCTACAGAGATAGTTCCAGGACAGGCTCCAAAGCAATACAGAGAAACCATTTCAAGAAAAAACAAACAAACAAACAAACAAATAAATAAATAATAACAAAAACATGTGGGAATGGGATAACAAGTTATATTAGGATACAACTAAAATGCTTTTTTCTTTCTATTGTTTTTCTAAAATATAAATGTGTGTGTGTGTGTGTGTGTGTAATTTTTTTCTTATTTTACATATCCCTCTCAACAATGCTCCCTGAGCCACCTCCCATTCTATTTTCTCCCAATCCACAGAGAAGGTGATACCTTCCAGGAGGGATAATTAAAACCTGTCAAGTCACTTAGAGTAGGGTTTAGGCCTACCCTCCTGCCTCTAGGCTAATGTAATATCCCTCCATGAAGAATGTGCTCACAAAGTCCTTTCATGCACTAGGGATACATCCTATTTTCACTATCAGAGGACCTTAAACTCCTCAGGCCTTCTAACTGAGACCCATGTTTAGTAAGTATGAATCAGTACAATGCTGATTCCCCAGCTATAAGTCTGGGGGTCCATGTGCTCCCCCTTGTTAAGGTCAATGTCTCTGTGGGTTTCTGTAGGCTGTACTCCACAAAATTGGAAAATTCAAAGGAAATGGACAAATTTTAGGATAGCTATCACTTACCAAAATTAAATCAAGAACAGATAAGCAATTTAAATAAAACTATAACCCCTAATGAAAAAGAAGCATTCATCAAAAGTTTCCCAACCAATAAAAGCCCAGGGTCAGATGGCTTCAGTGCAGAATTTTACCAGATATTCAAAGAGCTAATACCAATACTCGTCACATTGTTCCACACAATAGAAGCAGAAGGTTCATTATCAAACTCTTTTTATGAGGCTGCCATTACTTGGTACACAAGCTACAGAAAGACACAAAAAAAAAAGAGAACTACAGACCAATATCGCTCATGAACATTGATACAAAAATACTCAACAAAATACTGGAAAATTGAATCCAAGAACACATCAGAGAAATCATCCACCATGACCAAGTAAGCTTTATACCAGGGATGCAGGGATGGTTTAACATATGAAAATCTATCAATGTGATCCACCATATAAACAAACTGAAAAAGAAAAATCATAGGAACATCTCACTAGATGCTGAGAAAACCTTTGACAAAATCCAGCACCCTTTCATGATAAAGGTCTTAGAAAGAACAGGGATAACAGGAACATACATAAAAATAATAACAGCAATATAGAGTAAACCAATAGCCAACATCAAACTTAATGGAAAGAAGCTTAAGGCAATTCTTCTAAAATCAAGAACAAGACAAGTCTGCTCACTATCTCCATATCTCTTCAATATTGTACTTGAAGTTCTGGCTAAAGCAACAAAAGAAGATCAAAGGGATACAAATTGGAGAGGAAAAAGTCAAACTGTCACTCTTTGCAGATGATATGATAGATTATATAAGTGACCTGAGACTCTACCAGGGAACTCCTGTAGCTGAAAAACTCCTTCAACAAAGTGGCTAGATACAAGACTAAGTCAAGCAAATAAGTGCCCTACTATATACACATAATAAAGGGGATGAGAAAGAAATCAGAGAAACATGACCCTTTACAATAGCCACAAACAACAGAAAGTATTTTGGGGTAACACTTACCAAACAAGTGAAAGACCTATATAGCAAGAACTTTGTGTCTTTAAAGAAAGAAATTAGAGAAGATACAAGAAAATGGAAAGATCTCCCATGTTCCTGGATAGGTAGGACCAACATAGTAAAAATGGCAATCTTGCCAAAAGCAATCTAAAGTTTTAATGCAATCCCCATCAAAATCCCAGCACAATTCTTCACTGACCTTTAAAGGTCAGCTTTATATGGAAAAATAAAGACAGCCAAAACAGGAGGCATCACCACCCCCAACTTCAAACTCTACTATAGAGCTATAGTCCTGCAAACAGCTTGGTATTGGCACAAAAATAGACAAGTAGACCAATAAAAACCACACACCTACAAACACCTGATTTTTGACAAAACAGCTAAAATTATAAAATGCAAGGAGGAATGCATCTTCAGTTGATGAGAGATGTTATCCTGTAAATATGTTTCTCATACTTGTTAATAAAGCACCGTTGGGCCAATGAGATAGCAAGATAGGCGGGGCTAGGAGACAAGGAGGAAAGAGGAAGTAGTGGGGAGGGGTCAAGATGGAGCCCAGGGAGGAATGAAGACACCTGCCACGGCTCCCAGATAAGACGACCACGTGGAAATACTTAGATAAGTAGAAATGGGTTAATAATTAAGGCAGAGCTGCCCCATAAATAATAATGGTAACTGGCCAACAGGATTGTATCAAATACAGAGTCTCTGAGTGTTATTTGGGGCTGGCGCGGCTGTGGGCCCAGACTGGCAGGCTGGCGGAAACATGCACACTACAGATGGCGCCCAACGTGGCTATAAGAACTTTCACTTAAAACTAATAAGAGCTTAAGAAATGTTTTAGAAACAAGGGAACAGAGACTAGCAGCATTTTCTCAGTTGGATTTGTTTTGCTGTAGACAGAGATTTGCGCGGCTCCTTTAAGGGAGGTTTCCAAATTAGCATGAGCGGCAAAAAAGCCGCCTTGCTTTTAAAGAGCTCTGCTAACAATTCATTGGTGTGTACAAGAGCTGCAATGAAGGTTTACACTGTGTTTTAAAAAATACGCTGGCTTGGGAGAGAAAAAGAAAGGGGATACAATGGTTTAAAAAAGAAAAAAGTAGAATGAATGGGTATAATGGGGCATGCCATTAATCCCAGTACTCCGCAGACAGAGCAAGCAGATCTCTGTGATTTCAAAGTAAACCTGATATGCACTGAATTCCAGGACAGATAAACATTTCACAGGGAAACCTTGTCTCAAAATATGTAAAAATAGAAATAGAATAAATAGAGTAGTAAAAAAGCCACATAAAGATGGAAAACACAGAGAGATTTTGGATATTATACGCGCTTCTGTTGTCTTTAAATTATTTGATTGCTGAGAAAATAACAACTACTAACAAAAGAAATGCTGCTGGATTAATTCAATTTATATATTTTAAGAATGCATTGATGCAAAATTTAAGCCTAAGGACAAGTTACTGGGGAAAAGGATTTCTATTTTTGTTTCCACAGAAAATGAAAAGCTATGGATTCTTTCCAGACTTATATGGTTTGATCAAGCCAGACCCCCTGAAACAGCTACCCAGATGATCCAACATTCAAAGCAGTTGAGACAAAGCCTTGCAGACTACTGCAAAGATTTCTGCGTCTTCTTAGGATCCCCATGACAGTGCCCTCTACCAGCAAGAAGTAGTTTGGAATAAAACGACGCCCAAATTCCCAAATATTGTTTATAAATGTTTGTTTTCATTTAAATGGGCTTGGTTATAAACGGTTATACCCATAAGCAATCTTTTTAAAGGTAAAAAGGGAATTATGGTATAGATATGAATACTTTGCTTTGGAATGGATTTTCTTTTATTGATACAATTTAAGGTCAATTTTGTGATATGTATATTTCTCCTCTTGTTTAGGTATTGTGTTTATATAGCTCATTTAGAAATGTAATGTATAATTTAATACAGATTATAGAGAGTTACCTATGATAGTTAAAACTTAGAGTTAATTGAATTAGGAATTCTAGATATGCAGAGATGTATTTGAGATGAATAGTAATTCTTCAAACCTTTCAAAGACCTACAGAATATGGCATTTAAAATGGTTTAGGGTTTTTCTTGACAATGAGGCACAACTGCTCCTGGTAACATCACCTGCATCAGAAAGGAAGATGGATTTCAAAGAAACATGTTATGGAGTTTGCTTTTAATATGGCAAGACTAGCCATTTGGGTAAGGTACTGCTCTTCTGGACTGTTTGACTTGATGTTGTAGAAACTGGACATGCAGGACCCACAAAAAGATGACTGCTGATGCAAAATGGACATTGCTATAGGGTTCCTGCTTCATGGAAGAAGCTGCCAGACAGCCAGACAGACTACAGGACACAGAGAAAAGTGACTGACACTGTCAATACAGGTGGACAATTTAAAGTTTCCTGCTTTGCTGAGGAGTCTGGAGACACACTATGGCCTATGGGCTGAAGATGGAACTTTACAGAAGAACTTCGGGTGACTGACCAGGCAATGAATTGTCTCTGTCATTTCTAGAGTTTATATATTATCCTTCTGTGGTCTTTGAAGGAGTTGAAGATAGGTAGTTTTGGTCATAGTTTTCCTTAGTAAGGATTAAAGATAAGTTACATATATAGTACTTTTGACTCACAGAGATAGGATAGATGATATTTTCTTTGAGTCTTACAAAATGTTAATGAACTAAATATTGTTTACTGTGATCCTTATTTGATAACTATTGTATGTTATATTTTGCTATGTTAAGGTTAAACCCCTTCTTTTACTTTAGACAGAAAAGAGGAGATGATGGGAGATGTTGTCCTGTAAATATGTTTCTCATATTTGTTAATAAGCACCGTTGGGCCAATGAGATAGCAAGATAGGCAGGGCTAGGAGACAAGGAGGAAAGAGGAAGTAGTTGGGAGGGGTCAAGATGTAGCCAGGGAGGAAGGAAGACGCCCGCCGCTGCTCCCCGATAAGACGACCACGTGGAAATACTTAGATAAGTAGAAATGGGTTAATAATTAAGGCAGAGCTGCCCCATAAATAATAATGGTAACTGGCCAACAGGATTGTATCAAATATAGAGTCTCCTGCATGTTATTGGAGGCTGGTACGCCAGACCAGCGGCGGGCGGGCTGGCCGGAAAACAACAAGCTACATTCAGCAAATGGTGCTGGCACAATTGGATGATGGTGTATAGAAGACTGCAAATAGACCCATGACTAATACCATGTACAAAACTTAAGTTCAAATGGATCAAACTTCAACATAAATCCAGCCACACTGAACCTCCTAAAAGAAAAAGTAGGAGGTACCTTTGAAGGAATTGATACAGTAGACTACTTTCTGAACATAACTCCAGTAGTACAGACACTGAGATCTACAATTAATAAATGGGACTTCCTGAAACTGAGAACCTTCTGTAAGGCAAAAGACACAGTTGACCAGACCAAAGAACAGCCCACAGACTGGGAAACAATCTTTACCAACCCCACATCTGACAGAGGGCTGATCTTCAAAATATACAAATAACTCAAGAAACTAGTCACAAAAACACCAAATAATCTTATTAAAAAGTGGGGTACAGAACTGAACAGAGAATTATTAATAGAGGAATCCAAAATGGCTGAAAGACTCTTAAGAAAGTGCTCAACATCCTTAGCCATCAAGAAAATGCAAATCAAAACAACTTTGAGATACCATCTTAGTCCTGCCAGAAAGAACTGAAATGCTTACAACTCACACATTCCACATGAATTTCTAGCAAATGGTCAGAAACTGGAAATGGAAAAAATTGGGTTTTGTTTTCTCTCCTTGGACAAAGAGAATCAATCCCCCTTTACATTTCTGATGAAGTATAAAGACTGTGTCCAGAAAAGAATCTTGAACTCATTAATTTGTTCAAGCACAGGGCATTATTGCATAGGATGTAAATAGAATACCATTAGCCAATACCATCATGGACTTGCTGAACATGTTATCAACTGCTGCCCAGAGAACCCTATGTAAATGTTTTTGCCTTTGTACATAAACACTAGCAATATTGCCAGTTAGATTCTGAGTGGCCAATAATCCTGAGAGGAAATGTACTTAAAATATAAATAGACATCCCACTGCACCCAGAGCCTCAGCTGTTTTCAAAGACATAGCCAATTACTATCCTGTCTCTGTATGCTGCATGTTTTGTTTCCTTCCTGTAGCTACATATTCATCTGCTCTGAATGACCTTTCCAGGATCCTTAAGGGATCTGAACTGCTACTGATAATATTTTGTTCAGATTGTACCCATCACATTTGTCCTATCTTTGTCACTGGAAAAAGTCACTGAATCACTTGGGGACTTAATATTAGTTTCTCCTCTTAATGTGTAGGATCAGCCTTCCCTCTCCCTGAAGATTATATTCAATCAGCCTTGCTAGAATACTGGCTTCTCTTTACAGCTACTACTCTGCAAGAGCTCAAAGTTCAATGTTGGCCATGACTGACACTTTACTGGGTCTTTTAAATAACCAATTGTTAGTTTCCCCAATTGAGGTTAACCAGAATGTTTGGATCTAAAGAGGTATAATCTCTCTGTCCTGTTCAAGTGATGCCACCATTCAGGAGGATATATAATTGAGGTACTTGAATAGATGATCACTTCTGAGGAAATCATTTTGTAGGTAAAAAGGCAAACTATTGTCATAATGTAAGATGATTTTCTGTATGTTTTAGGGCAATGGTATACATAAGAGTAAGCTTTTCGGTGAAGACCTGGTTGGGTTTGTGACTGTGATGAAGTGATTATTTAGATCTGTGCTAATTTGTTTGGAGACAGACATATAAGCATGTTAGTGTATATGTCAGTTATCGAGTAGGGAACTGACTTGTTCTATATACATACAGTTTCTATCACAATGTACCTACTACATTGTGTCTCTCATATTGGTTGTCTGCCCACTCTTTCTTTGTAGAAGCTGTTCACATAGCCGTGTTATGTACTTCCATGTACTTTGTTGTCTAATGTATTTTCTGTGGCAGATGCTTCATGATAAGCACTGGTATATTGCATATTCAATGTCTTGTCAATGGGCTGATACATTGAGTTGACATTTCCCTACTTCATATCAACTTGTGTTTGATTCTTAGATAATCAGCTTTCCTTGCCCTGCATGAGAAAGCCAGAATATTCAATTTTACATATGAATGTGTCTTCAAGGTATGTTCTTTTCTATATGACATGGATAAATCCTTTTTCCACCAGTGATTTGGCTATTGGGAGAATTTATTGTTACATCTGTTGCTCAAAGCTATCTCCGCTAAGGAGAGCCAAAATACAAACATGGAAAATTTCAGTTTGCATATGTATAATAAGATAAATAATCTGGGAATCAAACATATTTTTATTCTGTCCCTTGCCAGCTCATAATAAAAGAAGTTCATCTTTTGAAACCATACTATAAAATGTAACCTGAAGGAAACTACTTCAGCCATGGTTAGTGACAAGGAATCTAGACTCATTTCTCCCAGCTGTGTGTACCTGATCAATAATCAGCAACTTTCTTGATAGGATGATTTCCTGCTGGAAATTTGTTCATTGTGTCTACCATACCCTCCAAAGATTCAATGTACTTTCATTTTACTGTCTTAGCCAAGGAATGGGGGGATTTTCAGAGTTTTACACTGTGGTGCAGCACACAATCCTGCATTTGTTCTTAATCTTTTCCTGTTCACTAGAAGGCATTTCAAAGATGATTGACAATTGATGATTGTCATTGGTAGTACTTGTCTAGCATGAGAAAAATAATGTTTTGGGACTTTAAGACCTGGTAAGCATGATACAAAACTCACTAGATAAGATAATTCTAATTACTCATAATGGGACACAATTTCCTGCCTACTAGATAGGCTGAAGTCATAAAGAATGAACATATTGAAATTGGTGCATGCCAACTGGAATACTCATTCATTGTTGGTAAGCATTTAAAATGATATAATTGATTCAAAAACTCTTTGTGTAATTACTCACACAGTTTAAGCCTCTTAAAATAAAACAAGTGATGCAAAATGGTGTAGATATGCATGTTTACAGAAAATTTACTTATTATAGCAAAGGAAGTCAGGAAGTACACAAATGCCCACTAAAAGGTGAATGCATAAGTGGCACTATTCCTATACATTTATATAATAAATAGTCCATAAATTTAAAAGACATAATAGTGATATTGTAATATTATTAATGAATATTTTCAAAAATCACCTAGAATAAAAGTCAGTGAATTAAAATGGCACTCACTATATCACTATAGTAATATGAAGTACAATAGCAGTTCAATGAATAAAAACTAAAATTATAATTTCATCTGAATATGAGTATTTATTGGAGAGTCACAAAAATCTTATAAAAGTTGCAAATGTCCAAAGCCTTGGTGACACAGCAAAACCCACTGACATTTCCACCTGTGATCTATGTATTTAGACACTCTCTGTTTCATTCTCAAACAAATGAGTGAAATAACACTGGAAACAAAGGCTGGGAATATAGCTAGAATTCTTCCTTAACATTCATAGTCTCCAGTTTATATTTCATACACTAAAAAATAGTACAAAATAAATGCAAATTAAGAAGAGAAATACTTAGTCCTAGTAAGTGATATCTGAAGTCATTGCAGATATAATCTTATACACAAGGTCTTATCTTTTAGGTTTCATTTGTTAGTTTATTTGTCAAATATTGAATACAAGCAGTGAATTTTTTTTCTTGGGAGTAGAACCACACTAAAATGGATTGGGAGACCTTTACTCAACACTCTTCCCTCTCTGTTACTGAGTTTGGCTAGTGTTTAGCTGTGGTTGTCTGCTTCTGCTTCCATCAGCTACTAGATGAATGCTCTAGGATGGCATATAAGGTAGTTGCCAATATCATTATTGTTGACAGACATTAAAAGTACCCTATACAATATTGCTTAGATTGTTAGTGGGATTCATCTTTGTAGATCTCTGGACATTTTCCTAGTGCCAGATTTCTACTTATATCTAGAATGGCTGCCTCTATTATGGTATCTTTTTTCTTGTTCTCCTCTATTCTTTCACTGACTCAATATTCCAGTTCTGTCATGCCCACCTCTCCCCCTCCTTCACTCCCCTTCTCTTTCTCCTAACTCCCTCTCCCCTCTCTTCCCTCTCCCATTTTCCTTGGGAGATCTTGTCTCTTTCCCCTTTTCTGGGGGACCAGATATGTATCTCTTAGGGTCCTCCTTGCTTTCCTAGCTTTTCTGGCAGTGTGAATTGTAGGCTGGTACTCCTTTGCTCTATGTCTACAATCCATATATGAGAGAGCACATACTAAGGTTTTTTTTTTGTGTGTGACTGAGTTATCTCACACAAGGTGGTTCCTTCTAGCTAGATCCATCCATTTCCCTGGGAATTTCAGGATTCCATTGTTTTTCTGCTGAGTAGTGTAAATGCACCACATTTTTTTTTATCCATTCTTCAGTTGAGGGACATCTAGGTTGTTTTCAGGTTCTGGATATTACAAATACAGCTGCTATGAACATAGTTGAACAGATGATCTTGTTGTATGAATGGGTTTCTTTTGGGTAAATGCCTAAGAGTGGAATTGCTGAATCTTGAGGGAGACTGAATCCCATTTTCCTCAATAGCTGCAATACTGATTTTCAAAGTGGCTGTACAAGTTTGCACTCCTACCAGCTGTGGAGGTGTGTTCCCCTTTCTCCACATCCTATTCAGCATAAACTGTTTTTTGATGTTTTTGATTTTAGCCATTCTGACAGGAGTAAGATGGTATGTTAGAAATGTTTTGATTTGCATTTCCCTGATGGCTAAGGATGTTGAGAACTTTCTTAAGTATCTTTGAGTCGTTTTAGATTCCTCCATTGAGAATTCTCTATTTAATTCTGTACCTACTTTTTAATTGGGTTATCTTGTGTTTTGGCACCTAGCTACTTGAGTTCTTTGTACATTTTGGAAATCAGCTGTCTGTCAGATGTGGAGGTGGTAAATATCTTTTCCCATTATGTGTGCTGCAATTTTGTCTTTTGACTCTGCCATTTGCCTTACAGAAGCTTCTCAGTTTCAGGTGGTCTCGGTGCTGGAAAAACCAACAGAATCACCTAACCAGAACAAGGGGGAGATTATGCACCTCATTCTAATAGCTGGGTAATCAGCATAGGACCGACCCAGACTCCCTGAATGTGGTTGTTAGTTAGGAGGACTGGAAGTCTATGGGGCATCTAGTAACAAATTACTATTTATCCCTAGTATACAAATGGACTTTGAAAGGTACTCTTTTAGCCTAGACACATAGGGGAGGGCCTAGGCCCTGCTCCAAATGATATGACAGACTTTGAAGACCACCCATGGAAGGTCTCTTGCTCCCTGGGGAGCAGAAAGGGGATGGGCTTGGGTTTGGTGAGGGTGATAGGTGAGGGAGGAAAGGAAGGTGAGAGAACTGGGATTGACATATAAAACAGCTTTGTTTTAAATTTAAATAAAATGAAAATAAATAAATGAAAATAATTGAGAGAACATTCTTTGAAATTTCCTTAAATTTAGCTGCTCATTTTTAATTATGTGTTTAGGCTTCCAAGATCAAGTGGTACTCAGAGCAGAAATGGGCAATGGACCTTGGGAGAGCTTGCTCATTTTATTTAAAGAATATTCCATAACACAGTGCTAACCCTTGAGTGTCTTACATATTTAGAAAATTATCTAGAAGGACAGTAAGTCAGAAGTTAAAGACTTTCAGCAAAGGCAACATGCATGGATACTATTAGTATCCATGAAGGAATTGAATAAAACTTCCTGCATGAAGCGTGGGCTACCTTTAAAGAGTTGTTTGTAAGTTATGTTTCCAAGGTCTTTAAACAGTAAACCTATTGCCACTTCTGTTCTATGCTTGCCAGGGTTATATGGCAAAATATTATTACTGAAGACTCCTGATGTTTTAGCTACAGGACATAGAGAAATCAGGCTGGGACTAAGCCTGAAACACCAACCTTATTGGCAGGCTTTCATAGTTTATAAGGCAGTACGCAGGCTATTGGCAGAGAATTGTTACTGATATTCCTCATTGGCAATAAGCCCTGAATAGTACAGTATCAAACTATCAGGAAAGATATATCAATTTATGCAATAGTTGCATAGGCATTATGGGTACAACCAACTGTTTTCTGAATTAAGATATCTCCATGAAAGTAAACTCACATCTGTTTCTTTGAGCTTGTGGTTGGGAGGTCATCAGCCCCAAAGGGGAAGCAATTACTATTTTTCTTTTGCCAAATTGATATGATACACCTATAAAACTGCCTTCTAAACATTTATGTTTGATTTAGTATATCATTGCTTCAATCTTCCTCAATGTGCCATGGAAAGGAATTTCCATGGCATTGCATAAGTGAACAGTAAGAACTTCAGATTCATATTTTGTCAGGACCCTCGATAGCTCTTGTTGATCCCATTGTGTCCCAATACTTGGCTATAAATTAAATAGAAAAATCAGACATCTACAAGACTCCCTTCAGTGCCCAAGGAATATCACAGAAAAGGTAATAGAAAGAATACAAGATCCAGAGGAGTAGGTAGAGTTTCATGTAATTATCTTCTCTGAATTGAAATTTGCTCCTGGAAGGAGAGGTTTGTAAAACTCAGAAACCCATGAAATTTACAGGATCCTACAAGTTCAAGAAGTAATAAGGTTCTTGAAGCTCCTTCTCAAGCCCCCAAAAGCAATAAGCAATTGCTGATCAGTGGGGACTTCCAAATGAGCCAAAACGTCTCTAATTTGCACAATGCATTCCAAGATTTCAGCTTTCCTGAGTTATCACCCATGATAGAAGTGGGTATTACAGTGATGCAGTCGTCTTTGAGTCACTCGTGTGCCTATAAGTGAGCCACACTCATGTGCATGTAAGTAATCCTAATAAAACATGTTGGTACACCTGGATGTAAGTTTATTTCTGCCTGCTACTGCCCTGATGCAATGAATAGACATTTGCTCTTCTGAAAAGACATGCAACAAGTTTCTTATAACAAAAAACACTAAGTATGATAATATCTATGAAGAAATGCTAAAAATGTAAATGAGTGATAAAGATGTATCCTAAAAGTAACAGGAAAGGCAAGCATGAAAATTATGGCTTATTTCTAATCTTGCTAGAATTGCAGATTATTGGCAAAAAGTCTCCCCTGATGGGAGCAAAGAAAGGTCAAATAATAATAATTTCAAACTGTAACCAGTCATATAGTAAACAACAACACATTTACAAGCTTGCCCTAAAACACACAAGGAAGAGGTCTATGACAATAAACAGGGTCTGCAGTGTCAAAGGAATATGCTAAAATAAAAACGTGGGATGGGAAACAAATCAAAATCAGTTAAGAGAATGACAAAATTTTACATTTTCTTCTGACTTGAAATGAGCAGACTTTGGAAATTTAAACAGGGAGGTATATTTTTACTTTGTATATGTCATATTTTTAGTTAAGTGTTGACTAAGTAAACTATTCTATTGGTATTAAAATGTTAGTCATCTTCAATCCTATTCTGCTCCACATTTAGTGTGTCATCCAGTATTTCAAGCTGATTCTGGACAATTCAAAGCCTATTTTTATTTATTTTGTTTTTTTTTTTTTTTTTTTTTTTTGTTTGTATGTTGCCTTATTATATTGGCTTATCTTTGTATCGTTTTCCTAAATAGATTTGTGAACTTTTGTTGATCCTCCTAACTTGGCATTTCCACTTAAAAACCTCTCCCATTTTCAAACTAATTATTAGCTATCTGTTTACAAGCTAGAAAACAACAAAACAAAGTAAAACAAAACAAAGGCGGCAAGTCCGTTCTCTCTACAGATCAGTGAACTGTCTTGATTCTGCATAAGGGCTTGCCTGAGAATACACTTATGGCTTCGCTGTTGTGTGTTATATTCTATGGTAAATAATGAGGTATGTAGAGAGACATACATTCGGATTCAGTGTTACAGAGATACAGAAGAAAAATAGATTTATTTTATTTCAGAGAATATATGAACAATGAATAATGAAAGTGCACAGTGAAATACTGTATGCAGAATAAAATAAACCATCATCTTACTCTCTTGAGGCGCTTGAATTTAATGCATTAAAATGTTACTTTGAATCGCTTATCTGTGAAACATTGATAACACCTTACCATTTTGAATATCCTACTTTAAAGTTTTAAAACCCGACTGTGCTCTTCATAATGTGTCTGCTCTGAAGTGTTTTCATTTTCAGCTTTCTTCTGTGGTTGTTTGGTTCAAACAAGAGGTCAAGACGGAGAACACAACAGAATCCCAAGAAGTACTGTGATGTGTGAGGTAACATATTATCTGCAGCCTTTGAGCTCTCCCAGAATAAGCTGTTAAATAATGTCACTACATTATAATTATACTTAGAAAATAAATACAGGCTTAGTATCTTGTCAAGAAAGCACAACTTTCTTACAAAGTGAGAAATTTCATATGCACAAATTTAAAGAAAGCAAGCAAGATTCAGAAGACTAAATCTAACACTATATTTTATTAACCATTTATCTCCAGTGGGAGTAAATTACAGGAGATATATAATTAAATAAGTTTACAACTTTAACTTCATTGCCTATTACCCCATGCAGAAGAGTATTTTGATCATTCTTATTGCTTTAATGCTTGGATCAGTGTTTAAACTCAGCATTTCTACACTTATTTTAAAAGTATAAATAAGCTATACTATTAAAACTCTGTATTTTTCAATAATGTAATATCATGTTTAAAACTTAAAATGATTGAAATGTTTAATGTTTTACCTTTTTTTCCCCTTAAACCATTTTTCCCAAATGTATAGTATAGTTATCTACAATAAGTCATTTGGGTTAATACTCAAAGCTAAACAAATGCTTAATTATCCCAAGACACAGAATACACACTACAATTTTAAAACATCAAAATGAGAGAAGTAATTAGTCTCTTGTGTATAATTAATCTGTCTACTAAGAATTGGGCCAAATTGTAGCTTAGTGCTTTCTATAATTCAGAAGCCAATTATAATTACACCAAAATGCTATGCTTGCGGCTGTGGACTTCAGCTCTCAAAGTAAATCACACTCATGCATTCCCTATGAACATAGAAACAGCACAGGATACATGGAAACACAGTCCACTCTCAGGAGTTGAATTGTCATAACTAACCTTGGGGATGGTTGTAATTCCTTTATATACTATACATATATAAAGGAATTACAACCATCCCCAAGGTTAGTTTGGAGGCTATAGTGGTCAAAAAAATGTTACAAAATATAAGTTTATTTAGACTGCATTGTTATTTTACTATGTCATACAAAGATTTACCACACAGCAATTCACAGCAACTGACATAAAAATTAATAATTTTCAGGGTGACCTTTAGGAAAAAGCATAAATAGACCATTTCAGCAAATAAATTTTCATCAATTGTTTCAACAAATTATCAATTCAACAGGATTTGTTCAATGAATTTATTGACTTTATTAAAGCAATGATTTATGAATTATATAAATAAAGTAATATCTTTTGAAGATTTCTTGAGCATTTTTGCTCTTCTTGGTGGCAGTTTAAGATGCTCTATTTGTCAAAAGCTGGGGGTTACAAAAAGTTTAAATCTTCTTGCAATATATTGGGTATTCATATAAAATCTTTTTTTCACCTCTCAGCTAAGTTTAAATATCTCATTGCAGTGTTATATTTGGGCAAGTATATTTTCAATGATTTGCAAAATAATTCCCTGTCTTATCATGTATGTGTCATTTTTCAAGTAAATCAATCTTACTTTTTAGACACATCCTGTAAAAGTAAAAATGTACTATATTGAGTTAGTTTCTTATATAACATGTACTTTGGAAGCTTTTTTTTTTTTTGGAGTCGCATATTTATTTTTTAAAATTTTTTTTTCTTATTTAACATATTGATCCCAGTTCCCTTTCCCTCCCATTTCCCACTCACCCCCCACAGAGCCCTTCATCCCATCTCCCATCCACTCCCTAGGGAGGCTAAGGCTAAGGCCTTCCATGAGGGATCAAAAAACCTGTCAAGTCCTTTGGGGTAGGACCTAGGACATCCCCAGTCTCTAAGCTAAGAGAGTATTCTTTAATGGGGAATGGGCTCCCAAAGTCCATTCTTGCACTAGGGAAACATCCTGGTTCCATTGTAAGAGGTCCCAAAAATCTTCTCTGGCCTCCTGAGACCCACATTCAGGAGGTCTGAGTCAATCCTATGCTGATTTCCCAGCTAACAATCTGAGATCCATGAGCTACACTTGTTCAGGACAGCTGTTTCTGTGGGTTTCTCCAGCCTGGTCTTGACTCCTTTGCTCATCACTCCTCCCTCTCTGCAACTGCATTCCAGGAATTCGACTCAGTGTTTAGCTGTGGGTGTTTGCTTCAGCTTCCATTAGCTACTAGATGAAGGATTATGGATGGTATATAAGGTAGTAATCAATCTCATTATCAGGGAAAGGTATTTAAGGTAGCCTTTCCACTATGGCACAGATTGTAAGTTGGGGTCATCTTTGTATGTGGCTGGACATTTTCCTAGTGCCAGATTTATCTTTAAACTTAAAATGGCTCCCTCTATTTTTCTTGGTCTCCTCCATTCTTTTCTTGACTCAGTCTTCATTCTCTCTCATGGTCTCCTCTCCCCACCTCTTCTTGCGTTCTGTTTCTCCTAACTCCCTCTTCCTTCCCCCACTGCTCCCAATATGCTCAGGAGATCTTGTCACTTTCCCTTTTTGTGGGGAACCAGGTATGTCTCCATTAGGGTCCTCCTTGTTTCCTAGCTTCTCTGGCAGTGTTAATATTATTAGGTTGGTAATCCTTTCTTTGCTCTATGTCTCAAATGTCATATATGAGTGAATATATACCATGTTCGACTTTTTGTGACTGGGTTACCACACTCAGGATAGTTTCTCCTAGTTCCATCCATTTGCCTGCAATGTACCACATTTTCTTTATCCATTCTTCAGTTGGGGGCATCTAGGTTGCTTTCATGTTCTGGTTATTACAAATTATAATGTTTTGAACAGATATCATTGTTGTATGAATATGCATCTTTTTGGTATATGCCTAAGAGTGAAATTGCTGGATCATGTGGTACACTGATTCCCATTTTCCAGAGGAAACACTGGTTTCCAAAGTGGCTGTACAAGTTTGTATTCCCAAGAACTGCAAAAAGGGTGTTCCTCTTTCTCCATATCCTCTCCAGCATAAACTGCCATTCTGTCAGGAGTAAGATGGTATCGCAGAGTTGTTTTGATTTGCATTTCCCTGATGGCCAAAAATATTGAGAATTTTCTTAAGTGTCTTTCAGCCATTTAGATCCCTCTATTGAGAATTCTCTATTAAATTTTGTGCCCCACTTTTTAATTTTATTTTTTGGTGTTTTAGTAGCTACTAGCTTTTCCGTTTTTGCATAGTTTGGAGATCAGCCTTCTGTCAGATGCAGGAACGGTGAAGATCTTTTTCCCATTCTGTGTGCCGCCATTTTATCATTTGACTCTGTCCTTTGCCTTATAGAATCTTTTCAATTTTAGGATGTCCCATTTATTAATTGTTGATCTCATTGTCTGTGCTACTGATGGTAGGTTCAGGAAGAAGTCTCCTGTACCAATTCGTTCAAGGGTACCTCCCACATTCTCTTCAAAGACATACAGTGTAGCCAGATTTATGTGAGGTCTTTGATCACTTGGACTTAAATTTTGTGAATGGTGATAGAAATGAATCTATCTGAAGTCTTCCAAAGGTCAGTTTGCAGTTATGCCAGCACAATTTGTTGCAGATACTTTCTTTTTTTCATTATAAATATTAGCTTCGTTGTCAAAAAACAGGTGTTTGTAGGTTTGTGGATTACTGTTGGGATTTTTTATTTGATTCCATTGGGCTTCCTGTCTATTTTTTGCCAGAACTATATCTGTATAATTAAGATTGAAATCAGGGATGGTGATGCCTCCTGAAATTTCTTTACAGTTCAGGGCTGTTTTGGTAGTCTTTGGTCTTTGTTTTTCCATATGAATTTGAGTTTTGTTTTTTGAAGGTCAGTGAAGAATTGTGCAATGATTTTGATGGGGATTGCATTAAAAGTGTAGATTGCTTTTGGCAAGATTGCCATTTTTACTATGTTGATCCTACCAATCAAAAACAAGGGAGATCTTTTCATTTTCTGTTGTCTTTCTTAATTTCTTTCTTTAATGACTGAAAGTTCTTGTCATATAAGTTTTTCACTTGTTTGGTTAACATTACCCCAACATATATTATGTTGTTTGTTCTCTGATATCTTTCTTAGATCCTTTATCTTTGTATATATAGTAGCACTACTGATTTTTTGAGTTAATCTTGTATCCTGATACTTTGTTAAAGGTGTTTCTCAGCTGAAAGAATTCCGTGGTAGAGTTTTTCAGGTAACTTATATCAAATCATCTGCAAATAATGACAGTTTGAGTTCTTTATTCCTTTCCAATTTTTATACCCTTGATCTCCTTTTGTTTTCTTATTGCTCTAGCTAGAACTTCAAGTACAACACATACAAGACAGCCTTGTCTTGTTCCTGATTTTAGAGGAATCATATTGAGTCTCTTTACATTTCGTTTGATGTTGACTGTTGGTTTGCTGTATATTTCTCTTATTATGTTTATGTATGTTCCTGTTATCCCTGATCTCTCCAATACCTTAATCATGAATGGGTGTTGGATTATGTCAAAGGCTTTTTCAGCATCTACTGAAATGATCAGGTAGTTTTTTCTTTTTCAGTTTATTTATGTGATGGATTACATGGATGTGTTTTCATTTATTGAATCATCTCTGCTTCCACAGAATAAACCCTACTTGGTCATGAGTTCTCTAATGTCTTCTTGGACTCAATTTGCCAGTATTTTACTTAGTATATTTGCATCAGTGTCCATGAGGGATATTGGTCTGTAGTTCTCTTTCTTAGTTGTGTATTTGTGTGGTCTGAGTATTAAGGTAATTGTAAACTCAGAAAAACTGTTTGGAAATGACCTTCTGCTTCTATTGTGTGGAACACTTTGAGGAGTATTGGTATTAGCTGATCTTTGAATTTCTAGTGGAATTATGCACTGAAACCTTCTGTCCATGGCTTTTTTTTTTTTTTTTTTTTTTTTGGTGGGTGAAACTTCTAAACTTCTGATGACTGCTTCTAATTCATTGGGGGTTATAGTTGTATTATGGTTGTATTTAAATTACTTATCTGTTCTTGATTTAATTTTAGTTTTGCAGAAATTTGTTCATTTCCTTTGAATTTTCAAATTTTGTGGAGTACAGGTTTCCAAAGTAGGACCTGAAAATTTTCTGGATTTCCTCAGTGTCCATTGTTATGTCCCCCTTTTCATTTCTGGTTTTGTTCATTTGAATGTTCTGCTTTTTCGTTAGTTTGGACAAAGGTTTGTCTATCTTTGTCTATCTTTGATTCTCTCAAAAAAACAAACAAACAAACAAAAAAACAAAAAAAACCCCAACTCTTTGTTTTATTGTTTTTCGTATTGTTTTCCTGGTTTCTGCTTTATTAATTTTGGCCCTCAAATTGAGTATTCCCTGGCATCTACTCCTCTGGGGTGATTTTGCTTTTTTTTATTCTAAGGCTTTCAGTTGTGTTGTTAATTCTCTAATGTGATTATTCTCCATTTTCTTCATATGGGCACTTAGTGCAATGCACTTCCTTCATAGCACTGCTTTCAAGGTGTCTCACAAGTTTGGATATGTTGTGTCCTAATTCTCATTGAATTCTAGGAAGTCCTTAATTTCTTTCTTTATTTCATCTTTGACCCAGGTATGGTGCAATTGTGCATAGTTGAGTTTCCATGTGTTTGTATGGTTCCCAACTTTAGAGCATGGTGGTCTGATAAGATACAGGGGACTATTCCAATTTTTTGTATCTGTTGAGGTTTGTTATGTCACCTAGTATGTGGTCGATTTCAGAGAAGGTTCCATGTGGAGTAGAGAAGTTATGTTCTTTTGTGTTTAGATGGAATGTTCTACAGATGTCTGTTAAACCCAATTGAGACATAACTTCTATCTCTTCTTTTGTTTCATTGTTAAGTTCTGACTAGTGGTCCTGTCTAGCAGTGAGAGTGGGGTGTTGATGTCTCCCACTATGAGTGTGTGAGGTTTTATGTGAGCTTTGAGTTTTAGTAGTTTCATTTTATGAATGTGTGTACCTTTGTATTTGGATCATAGATGTTTAGAATTGAGACTTTGTGCTGATGGATTTCTCCTGTGATGAATACAAAATGACCATCTTCATCTCTTTTGATTGATTTTGGTTTGAAGTCTAACTTGTTAGATATTAGGATAGCCCCACAACCATTAACACTGAGGAAAATTCAGTCACAAAAGGACAAACATGGTATGTACTCACTCATATATGGATTTTAGACATGGAGCAAAGGATCACCAGCCTATAAGCCACACCGTCAGAAAAGCTAGGAACCAGGGAGGACCCTAAGAGAGACCTACGTGGTCTCCCTGAGAATGGGAAAAGAACAAGATCTCCCAAGAAAATTAGGAGCATTGGGGGAGGGGAGTCAGAGTTGGGGGAAAGAGAAGGGGAAGTTAGGAGGACAAAGGAAGAAATTAGGGAGTGGAAGACTGAGTAGGGGGAAGTACAAAGGAGAGCAGGTAAAGAGAAACCATAATAGAGGGAACCATTGTAGGTTTTATGAGAAATCTGGCACTAGGAAAATGTCCAGAGATCAACAAGGATTGCCCCAACTAACAATCTAAACAATAGTGGAGAGGTTCCCTTAAATGCCCTTCTCTGATAATGAGATTGATGACTACCTTATATGCCTTCCTGGAGCCTTCATCTAGTAGCTGATGGAATTAGAAGCAGACACCCACAGCTAAACACTTATTCTAAGTCTACATTTTTCCCCTAATTGAAAGTCAGTTGCCAGAAATTCCCTGAACTAAATACCTCAGTATTTATGCACTTTTGGAGATGGAGGGGTGTTAAGGGAAACAAAATGATGTATTTCACAGACATCTGACAAAAATTCTGATGCATGCTAACTGTTAAAACTTAAATTATTGCTTAGTTCTTAGGCACTATAGCAAAGAACATGCTAGTTAGATGATAATTTTTAAACTGATTAAAAGGCTTCCTATGGAATCTAAACCAAAACTCTTCCTATTGTTCAAGGATGATGATAAAAGTGACATTGGCCTTGATATGAAAATCCCCATGGAGATTCCCCAAACAAACCAGGCTGATGGTAAGACAGAGTGTCACTCTTGGAAAATGGACAGTGGGGCCCCAATGTTGAGGACAACATCCACAATGTGTTCATTGACTACAGAGAGCTCAAGCTGGTGTAGGCATAGAGTCTTCAGTCTTCACTCCTATGTTCTAATCTTTTGTTGTGAAAAGGTACTATGCATTCTACAGAAAGAGAAATCTGTATACCAATCCAGTAACAAACCCCTTCACTTACAATCTGTCCTGCCTCAAAAAGAAATCATCCATACTTTCCAAATCACTAATAGTTCACTAAACTTCCATTAGAAAAGTTAACAGGAGGTCAAGAACTCAAGGGAGCACACACCAATGTTTTATCCAGTACCAAATGATCCTCTCTGAAAACATGCATACAGGTAACATTATACAAACTAAACAGATTATATTAAAGATATATATATATAATATTATATATATAATCTACATGTATGCATGCAATAACAATTACTGAAAACAAAAGAAGCCATGAATTTGAAGGAGAGTGGAAAAGGTACCTGGGAAGGTTTGGATGGAGGAGAGGGAAGGGAGAAATTAAGTAATTAAGTTAAAAATCTCAAAACTAAGAAATATTGGGAAATGGATTTAACATTAACCTTTGAAAAGATATCTTGTTCAAAATGCTTATGAGCTTCCATTAGTTAAGTAACTAATCTAAATTTCAAGGCACAGAGAAATAGTAAACCTGTAACCATTCTGGCAAGAAAGAAATATTCTGAAGAGACACTTGTGCCTTTCCTTTTTGCTATGAGACTACTGAGATGATGTATCCCAAGAAATTGGAATTTTCCCTGGAATCCCACTCTAGCATAATGATTGGAGCCTGGTATTAGTCATAAAGAAAGCATATGTCATGGAAGATTCAACTGTGTTCTGACAACTTGTCAGACCTCCTTGCAAGAGACACAAGAGCTGAGGCAATGATAGTATACATGTCTACATACATCTTGGCAAGGACTTCTTCCTTATGTGGATCTCTTGCCTCCTATTTAAATGTTAGGACACTGGTTATAGAGTAGTGTCATCAAGGCAGGGGAGTTCATTGGACTTCTTTGTTTTCCTCTTTCCCACCTTTTTACCTTCCTTATACTATTCATTTGTTTAATTAATTTAAACACTCAGAATGAATAACAAAATCAGATTTTCTGGAGACTCAGGCCATTGCTCTAAAACAATGATATCATTCTTTCTCACATTAAAAATAGCAAAATAAAGTGGCTTCCCTAACTCAAAAATATTTGAAGGACTAAAAGTGATGACCATTAATTGTTACACCAGGTAGTAGTAACATCCCAGATTAGCTTAGACAAAATAAGACAAGCTGTTGTCTTCTCTCAGGAAGCAGCCTCAGAAAATGTGTCAACTGACGCCACTGTAGGAGATATATGGTGCCAAAAAACCCTCTGAAACTCTAAAATTAACAAATCCAACTCTTACAAGAAAGATCAGATATTAAAATATTGAGTGAAATCAAATATCCTGGTAATGTTTTTATTTAACTGTTCTAGGAAATTAATGAATAAAAATGTCCTATTTTATCTGAGTTAAAAAGAAAAATTGGTTGTCTTTACATATATTTAAAGCAGCAAATAATTCTATTACTAAAGCAGTCTGACTTTGATATAAGAATTAGGATGCTAAACCAACAGAGTAGAGCACACATTGTAAAAAAACAAATACAATATTTTTATAAGAATTCAGCAAGTTCAGAAGCTAAAATCTATTTTTTCCAATACATTTCTTACTGTCTATCTGCCCAGTCCCCATCTTCATTTCACAACTGCATTTCATATAATGTCTATGAGCTTTATAAAGTGTGTTCTCCTATGTCTCTGATATATCGGACCCATTCTGGCCAGAGATTTTTATTTTTGCATTGGTAACATAAAAGTGTTAGAAGTTTCTTAAAGCAAATCAATAACTACACATGGTTTTCAGATCAAAACCAAAATTTCTTCAAGCCCATGATAAAAGGCATAAGATGACATGTCCTGTGCTTACACTTCAGCTTGCTGGTACTCCAGGCTTCCAGTTTGAGACTATTTTTAATGCAAATGAATTTAAGATCACACAAAAAAGAAGAGGAGGAGGAAGAAGAAAAAGTAGAAAAGGAGGAAGAGGGGAAGGAGAAGGAGAAAAGAGTAGAAAGAAGAAGAAAAAGAGAAGAACAAGAACAACAAAAACACGAAAAAGAAGGAAGAGGAGGAGATGGAGGAGAAGGAAGAGAAGGGGAAGGAGAAGAAAAAGAAAAAGAAGTAGAAGAAAGATAGGGGCACACGAGAATGTAATAGAGCAGGCACACAAATCAGAGAACACTTGCTTACACACTCAGGAATCTCACAAAAACAATAACCTGAAAGCTATAATATATCCACAGAGGATCTGGTGCAGATCCATGTGGCTCTGTGCTTGCTGCTTCAACCTCTGAGCTCATATGTGCATTGCTTAGTTGATTCAGAAGGTCTTGTTCTTCTGGTGTCCTCCATCTTCTGTGGCTCTTATTCTTTTTGTGTCTCCTCTTCTGTGGAGTTAGCTGAGCTATAAAGGAAGGGATTTGATGAACACATCCCATCTAGATCTGTATATTTTAAGGACTCTTTGACCATATAATGTTTGGCTGTGGGTCTCTGTAGATGTTCCTATTTGCTGAGGAGGATCCTTCTTGGATGATGACTGAATAAGGTATGATCTACTAATATAGTGGAATATATTTAGGAGTCATTTTATTAATACTTATTTTCAGACCACTAGTATTTGGTTTTACCCTATGTCTCTGAGCTATCTAGTTTTTTTTTTTTTTGAGCATTCATTTTCAAAATATTTTGTCAAAATATATTATGAGAGGGCAAAAAGCAGGTCACAAACTAAGGAAAAATATTCAGAGGACCTATAAGCTGTATTAAAATACTTCATACACAACCAAAAGTACAAAAATGTTCATTGAGTGACTGAAGCAAAGATATGAACTGGCTATTCATTAATGCAGGCAATTAGGGACTGATGAAAATAAGAAAGCATCAACTCTCATCATCATTAAGCATTCCAAGGGTAACTGTTTCTCCCTTTGGATAAATTGTTGTAAAGCTTTGAAACAATAGGCAATGGTATTGAAGACTACTGAAGACATTAAGTATCAAAAATTAAACCAGAGGATACTTTGACCCTATGATGCAGAGATAGCTCATGAATACTATAAGACTCAACCATTGTAAAGAATAATTTATACAAACACATAAGGAGCTATAAACATACATACAAACATTATGAATATTTAGGAAATCCTGGTTATAAAATTTAAGTGATTTAATGGGATTCTGTAGAGAAGAGAAAGGAAATGAGCTAGTAGCATTTAACAACATATAACACTCATAAATATAATATTAAATTTTTTAAAAGAGTGACTAAACTATGGAATAAAAATGACACACCAACTACAATGTTGTCTCTGTACAAACAAAATGAATAACAATGAAGAATTTATAGTTGTCTTGTTTTACAAATTGGATTTCCTTGGTATTTTGAGAATGATTTTGAGTCCAGATTATGGTGTGACTCATAGCTCTGCTGATATAATATTTTAATCACATACAATTAAAACAGAGATAAGTACCTGTAAAATCTGGGGAAGTCTGGATAAGATGTTTCATTAATTGTTTTATATCAGTGTTCTGGTTCTGATAATACACTATGGTCAGGTAATATATTCTTGGAGAAAGTTGAATAAAGAATAAAGAATATATTATTAAACCCTGTATTTGTACCAGAACCATGTGAGACTTTATTTCAAAATGAAGAGTAAAATAAAATTTTAACACTGGGCTGCTAATTAATTCCATCACATATAAAAACCCTAGCCAAATATGTAGAAACATTTTTTCTTCCTTCCAAAGAAGTCAAAGTATCTTTCACGAATTACATATAAATCCTATTTCAGTAAATACTACTTAGTATTACCATGTAACAGTCTTTAGCAACCTAAGTCTTTTTCAATTGCCACTAACAGAAAATTACTAGGTGTGTGATTTCACTTATTCAAGGAAATTGGATTCACACACACTCACGGAGGGAATAGACTCAAACCTCCTGGGTTCACAAGTGCTCTAAGGCAGTGAAAAAGGGAATACCAGCCTTCAGGAAAAGGGGAAGATGGACAGGAAGCCTGGTTTCAATCATGGCCAGTTAATTCTCCTTAAACAGTATGTTATATTTAGTCTGTTATTAATGCAAGGAATGTTTTTTTAAAAAAACAAAGTATTCATTCATTTATTTATTTCATTTTACATTTGCCCCAGTTGCCTCCCTTTCCTTCTCCTGTCCCCCCCACTACCACCCCAGATCCCACAACCCACCCATTCCTCCTAGTGGGTAAGACCTCTTTTGGGAATTCAACTAAGTGTGGTATACCAATTATGAATCTATGCAAACCATGCTCTTTTCTATATCCTAAAATCCATAATAACATTATATATATGTATATATATATATATGCATTACATTAAATTATAACATATTCATGTATACATTATCGTGTATTGTACATATGCAATAAAAACTCCCAAGTCCTCTTTTATCTATCAACTGTGTTGTTTTCTTCCATAAAATCACCAAGAGAAAGCATTGAATTATTATTTCTCCTCATGTTAATAGATAGGATAAGAAACCAATTAGTAGTTAGATAATAGAAAGTCTAATTAGCACCACACATTCAATGACAAATCTTCATTACTTCTTTCCCTGTTTAGGCACCTGGTAGCAGGTGTGGGTCAGATCAACATCTATAAAATGCTGTTTCCAACCCTCTCTTGCCACTAAGAAATTGCTAAACATCTAAGCAAACCATTCTATCAAAAGATTAAGGCATGTGTCAAGTATGATTGATTCTTGTCATACTTTGGAAGAAATGGTGTGGTTGGGAACCAGCTCAATCATACATGGGTTCCTAGGAGCTTATTCTGTAAAGAACAAGATAAGGAGAAGCACTGAAAGGATTTCACTAAGTGTATGTATCTGTGTCTGTGTGTCTGTGTGTGCATGTTGGCTTGTGTAGAAATAATTAGCATGGCTATTCATCAAGAATTATAAAAGTGATAATTAAAATATGTAATCTCAATATTTCTATTCAAGTCCACGAAGCATGGAAGGTTTTACTCCATTCTAAAACATCATCTTCTAATTCCTGTTAAGTATGGTGGGTTTGCCAATGATTTACAAATTATTGCTCATTTACTTAGCATCTATATGCCATGGGAAGAAGAGTCCTGTAGTGGTTTGAATGAAAGTGGCCCCCATGTTCATTAGTAGCACTATTTAAAAGGATTAAGACATGTAGCCTTGTGAGAGTGAGTGTGGCCATATGCAAGAGGACTCTGAAGTATAAAGCAGGTTTGTTTGTTTGTTTTAATATAAAAAATCAGTTATCTTTTGTAGATGGACAAACACTTCCAGATGCCTCTCAAGTGACCTTCTTCACATTCCATCTGGACTAGAGATCTACTGTAGAATATTACTTTAACTGTGTAAAGATGTGTTACATTTGATTTGGGCTACTTTTGTTTATGCTGCATTTGTTTAATTATTAAAAGATGTGCTCTATTTGCTTAGTTTGCCTGTCTAAGGCACCCGAATTATCTATTAAAAGCTGAATGGCCAATACCTAGGCAGAGAAAGAATACATGTGGCTGGTAGGCAAAGAAAATAAATAGGATGTATCTAAGGGAGAAGTGGAGAAGAAAGACAAGAGAGAAAGAGGACACATATGGGTCAAAAAGTCAGTTATATGCCAACCAGACATAGAGAAGCAGTTAAGGTAAAATATATAGAAGTAAGAAAGTTATTAGCCCAGAGGCAAAGATATATAAAGAAAATCAGGTTAATGTAAATCAAAAGAGCTAGCCAGAAATGTACCTAAGCTAGGTCTAGCATTCAAAACAAATAATAAGTCTATGTGTCATGATTTGGGAGCTTGTTGGTAGCCCAAAAGAAAGACTGGTACAGAGAACAAGAAGGTTAATGAATTCATCACACACTAAACATTAAAGAAATAAAATATGAAGCATCGAGACCATTAAATTTCCTTGGGTGCCTTGTTTATTGTGGATTAACTAATGGATTTATCTGAGGTTTTCATGTTTCAGAATTACACAGCTTCACTATTGCTTATATAGGCACTGGTTGCACTTGGGCAGCAGTGGGATGGCAGTCTGAATCTCATCTCAAGAAGCTTAACCTCTTTGAGCATCAATTTTTATTAGTTTAACAGAAATAACAAATGCACTTCACAGAATTAATTGTGTGGAAATAAGATGTGCCCACATCTTCTGGGGAATGGTGTTCTAGTATTCATAGTCATGGTTCAGATTCAAGGCTGCAGGATCCTGCTCACACAATATAGAGACCGCATTCATCTTGTGATATCTGAAATATCAAAGAAAATAAAATATCTGTGTCATGCTGAAACTGAAATTTCTCACAAACTCTTGATAAATCCCCTACAGCCTACAGCCTTATACTATATAAAGGCTTTGCAAACAGCACCATGATAACTTGTATACTCTCAATAGAAATTGAGAGGAAGGAAGAAAGTTTTAAATGCTTTTCTTCTTACAGAAAGCAGATTTCATTCTTTGTTACCACTAACTGACCACAGGTTCTCTATAAGTAAGTTACATGGTGGTGAATTAGTACCCTATCTTTACTCTTACTGCTGTGATAAAATGCACTGAAAGAAGTAACCTAGAAGCAAAAGAGTTCATTTCATCTAATAGTTGCAGGTTATACTCCATCACAGCAGGGAAGCCACAATGACAGGGGCTTCCAGCAGTTAGTCACAGTAGCATACAAAGTCAAAAGGAGAAAGATGCATACATGCACACTTACTTGTTCTGGTCACTTTTTACATTTTTATATAGGTCATGTCTCCTCCATCTTTTTAAAGGTGATGTCCACAATCAGGGCATCTCAATTTAATACAATCCCCACAGAAGTACCCATAAGTCAAGGTAATGAAGAATGTCCACAGTTGAGAGTCTTGTCAGATGATCTTATGATGTATCTAGCTGATAAGTCAAACATTATAGCTCTACCCCTTGTCAGCCTGACAAACATCACTTTCAAACTATAACCTTCTACCTCTTGTCTCCAATTTGTTCTGTATATCTCACAGTGTGAACTATATTCCAATTTTAACAATTAAAAAAAACATACACAACCACAAATTCCAGAGGAAAATTTTCTCTGGCTCCCTAGCTATCAAGATAGATGAGTCATCACTGAAAAACCAAATGGAAAAAAGGAAAAGTGGGTGCTGAGAAAGGCAGAGAAGAGAATCAACAGTGCTGAGCCCAGACATCTTTAACTTATTCTTGGGTATGGCCCAGTATGCTACCCAGTAGTTGGACAGTGATTCTACTGTTCTACCTGCAAAGAAGACATGGATAGACAAGGAGAAGCTTTGCTAATGCTAGTCTCTAGTAGTTTTCATTTCTCTTGGTGTTTTGTAGCAGTGAGTCATGGTAGCAGACAGTGGAACCCTCTATTGTTTCAGTCTCTGCGCATCTTTAGATAACAAGACACTTGGTCCTAGGCAACAACCAGTAAGACTCTGAAAATTAAATTCTTCTCTGAAATTCTTCTGTCAACCAGAGTCCAGGAACTCTCCTTAGCTGCCTCTTTTTGCCCCCCTTTTTAATGAGCTCTCCATATCACTTGCTATTTCTCTCCTGTAGTTTCTTTGTACCTAATCCAATCTGCTTCTTCAGCTGTCAAGTAACTCCAATACAGCTCTGGGGTCACTGCTGATAAAAATTGAGGCTCCTGACTCTGTAGCACCATATTTGAGAACTCTGCCATCCACTGGTGTTCAGAATCAGGCTGGTTATTTAGATGTGGGATGGGACTAAAATCAATTGAGCATGGATAACCATTACAAGGCTGGCAGGATTGCCAAGCCAGCATGATCATCTGTCTTCAATAGGGCTGTGTCCAGCTCTACAGTCATCATTAACACTGCTGCACTTTCCAGCTGTATCTCTCTCTGTGTTACCAGGATAGCCCTCACTACAAAGGTAGGCAAGAAAAGATCCCTTCAGAGAAACCTTTCATTAGGCCCAAAGCAACAATAGTAGAAGAGGCTGTGTAAGTGAGTAGCTCCCAGACAACTCACTAAGGAAGCCTAAGCACTTGGCTTTTATAGCCATAGAACGAGTGTTTGAACCAATCACAGCTTCTTGTTTGGACAAGTCCTATTGTGCCTGTTTGAGTAAAAGACTTTTGGAAAAATCACAGCCTTGCCATTTAGCATCAGTCACAGAAGTCTCTCTACCAAGAAGTGTGTGCCCTCTGGCCATGATATAAGTAACTTCAGAATCCTTCAGCATTCCTCTAGACCTTACTTAGAGAAAGAATCTGGTACAAACAGTGCCCAATAACTCTAACTGGAGCTCTGCTTTCAAGAGCCAGGGCAAACAGTGGCAAATTTGTGAAGTGACCTAAAAATATCTTTGATTTATTTAGGATGTCTGTTGTTGGCATAAGATTAGAGTGATTGTCTGTCAAGACTGGATCCTTTTCCTCCTAGCAACAAGCTGGAGTTCAGAACATGATAATCGGGAAGTCAGGTAGACCTCTTTTCAGCATCTTAGTTCATAGAAAGATAAACACCAGAAGGAGTTCTTATGGCATTTATGTAAAACACCTTAAAGACATTATCATTAACACTAAAAAATATTTTCAATAATACTTAACACCTGCCAAATGACTCGAGAATGTGAGTTCCATTGATCTGTGTCAATGTACCAGTATTTGACTTTTAATGTAAACATAAAAAATATAGCATAACTGATGTAAAATTATGTCAGAGCTTTGCAGTAGATGTGTTCAATACTTAGTATCTTTTAAACTGTATGGGACTCTGTGTGCATTAAAAATGTTGCAAGTCTATCACTGCACAGTTAAGAAAGAGATTTCAGTGTGGAATTTACAGTCTTACAGATGGGAATTTGAATTGCAAGTTCTTCTATTCAACATATGAATTAATAAAGATGGACTAATGAGCCTGCCTGCCAGATCTTTGACCCCCATCACTGGGCCTCTGCTGGTGGTGAGTCTGGACCAGTTCAGTTAATTCCTCCCATGCTCTTCCCTGGGAACTCCATGGATTGGCCTCACATCTCACTCCCCCCTATGTCTTTGAATAAATGATAGTGCTCTTGGTGTGATACAACCCCCTACAAAGAGCCTGTCCTACCCCCACACTGTGTCATACCCTGCCAACTGACCCACAGCTCTGGTTTAACACTGGAACAGAGGACAGATCCAACAATCCTGCCACCTTCAGGGAACTTCCTGGAGGTGCTCTAAGCAAAGTAGACCCACCTATCCATGTGGGAACACCCTGAATCCTCACCTTCTTGATATCTGACCCCCACCAATGGTCCTCTGCTAGAGCTCAGGCCCTGGTTAGATATCTGCCTATCACCCCAAGAACATCCTGAGTCCCTGACTGCTGGATCTTTGACTTACAATGCTTGGCCCCTGCATGAGGAGAGATCTCCTAGAGAGCTTGAAACACCCAGAACTACAGACATCAAACTTTTGACCAACTTAAGCCCACTGGGGGAGTAGCGGAGAGAGAGAGAGAGAAAGAGAAAGAGAAAGAGAGAGAGAGAGAGAGAGAGAGAGAGAGAGAGAGAGAGAGAGAGAGAGAATCCACCTGCATCCACTGGAAGAAGCAATGGGAACATGGCAATGCAAGAAAACACCTAACAATAGAAAGACAAGAATGAGATCAACATAATCTAGGGACTCTACACCAACTAGACCTGAAGATTCCACAGCAGATGAAGCAGAAGACACCAACTTAAAAAATATCTTTACAAAAACAATAGAGGTCTTCCAAGATGATGTGAGAAAATCCATTAAAGAAATGGAAGAATAAGCAAACAAAAAATTGGAAGAAATAAATAAATCTCTTAAAGAAAATAAGAAAAACCAAGAAAAAAAATATAAACAGGCGAAGGAAATGGTTCAAGACTTGAAAACTGATATAGAGACAATAAAGAAAACAAAAAAGGAAGGAATGCTGGAAATAAAAAAAAATCTTGGCAAAAGATCAGGAACTATAGACACAAGCATAACCAACAGAATATAAAAGATGGAATAGAGAATCTCAGGTGGTGAAGATAAACTAGAGGAAATAGATTCATTAACCAAAGAAAATCTTAAATCCAACCAAATCTTACCACAAAATATCCAGGAAATGTGGGACACTGTGGAAAGAACAAACCTAAGAATAATAGGAAAAGAAAAGATAGAGAAGCCCAGAACAAAACTGAAGAAAACTTACTAAACAAAATCATTGAAGAAAAGTTTCCCAATCTGAAGAAGAATATGCCCATAAAACCATAAGTTGCTTAATGAATACCAAATAAACTCAACGACAGGAAAAAAAAAACCTCTACAAATAATAATCAAAACACCTAACATACAGAATAAAAACAGAATATTAAGGGCATGGAAGGAAAAATGCCAAGTAACATATAAAGGCATACCTATCAAAATTACACCTGATTTCTCCATGAAAACTCTCAAGGCCAGAAGGTATTGGATAGATGTTCTGCAAGTACTAAAAGTCAACGGATACCAGCTCAGGTATACCCAAAAAATCTCTCAATCACTATAGATGGAGAAAACAAGATATTTCATGACAAAGCCAGATTTTCACAATTCGTATCTACAAATCCAGCCCAACAGAAAGTTCTGGAAGGAAAAATCCAACCCAAGGAAATTAACTACAATCAGAAAGACATAGGCAATAGATAATCCCACTTCACCAGAACCCAAGGGTAAATCAGGGCAAATATATTCACAATACTACCGCCAACAACAAGTCTAAAACAAAAAAGCATTAATAATCAATGCTCTTTACTTTTCCTCAACATTAATGGTTTTACCTTGCCTATAAAAAAGACACAGGCTAACAGAATGAATACAGAGACAGAATCCATCCTTCTGCTGCATACCAGAAACACATCTAACCTTCAAAGACAGACACTACCAGAGGGTAAATGGTTGGGAAAAGATCTTCCATTCAAATGGACCAAAGAAGCAAGCAGTTGTGGCTATCCTAATATCTAACAAGTTAGACTTCAAACCAAAATCAATCAAAAGAGATGAAGATGGTCATTTTGTATTCATCACAGGAGAAATCTATCAGCACAACGTCTCAATTCTGAACATCTATGATCCAAATACAAAGGCACACACATTCATTAAATAAAACTACTAAAACTCAAAGCTCACATAAAACCTTACACACTCATAGTGGGAGACATCAACACCCCACTCTCACCACAATATAGGACCACCAGACAGAAACTTAGCAATAAAACAAAAGAAGAGATAGAGGTTATGTCTCAATTGGGTTTAACAGACATCTGTAGAACATTCTATCTAAACACAAAAGAACATAACTTCTTCTCTGCTCCACATGGAACCTTCTCTAAAATAATCTACATACTAGGCATCATAACAAACCTCAACAGATACAAAAAAATTGGAATAGTCCCCTTATCAGACCACCATGCTTTAAAATTGGAATTCAACAACAACACAACTCACAGAAACCCTCCAAACACATGGAAACTGAACAATGCACAATTGCACCACACCTGGGTCAAAGAAGAAATAAAGAAAGAAATTAAGGACTTCCTAGAATTCAATGAGAATGAGGACACAACATACCCAAACTTGTGGGATAACTTGAAAGAAGTTCATTACACTAAGTGTCCATATAAAGAAAACAGAAAATAGTCACATTAGAGAATTAACAGCACAATTGAAAGCCTTAGAATAATAAGAAGCAAACTCACCCTGGAGGAGTAGAGGCAAGGAAATAATCAATTTGAGGGCTGGCTAAAATTAATAAAGCAGAAACCAGGAAAACAATGCAAAAAATCAATGCAACAAAGAGTTCTTTTTTCAAGAAAATCAACACGACAACCAAACCCTTATCCAAACTAATGAAAAAGCAGAGGGAGAACATTCAAATAAAAAATATCAGAAATGAAAAGGGAGACATAACAATGGACACAGAGGAAATCCAGAAAATTTTCAGGTCATACTTTGGAAACCTGTACTCCACAAAATTTGAAAATTCAAAGGAAATGGACAAATATCTGGATAAATGTCACTTACCAAAAGTAAATCTAGAACAGATACAACTTAAATATACCTATAACACCTTATGAAATAGAAACTGTCATAAATTCCTCCCAACCAGAAAAAAAAAAACAAGCCAGATGTCTTCAGTGCAGAATTCTACCAGAAAAATTCAAGGAAGAGCTAATACCAATACTCCACACTTCGTTCTACACAATAGAAACAGAAGGTCCATTACCAAACTCTTTTGACGAGGCCACAATCCCTTTGGTACCCAAGACACACAAAGACACAAATAAGAAAGAAAACTACAGACCAATGTCCCTCATGAACATTGATGCAAACATTCAATATAATACTGGCAAACTGAATCCAAGAATACATCAGAGAATTCATCCACCATGACCAAGTAGGCTTCATCCCCAGCTTACAGGTATGGTTTAACATATGAAAATCTATCAACATGATCCACCATATAAACAAACCGAAAAAGAAAAACCACATGATCATCTTCCTACATGCTGAAAATCCTACAAAATTCAACACCCTGGCATGATAAAGATCTTGTAGAGATCAGGGATAATAGGAACATATCTAAACATAATAAAAGCAATAATCAATAAACCAACAGCCTACATCAAACTGAATGGAGAGAAGCTTAAGAGGATTCCTCCAAAACCAGGAACAAGATAAGGCTGCCCTCTCTTTCCATATCTGTTTAACATTGTACTTTAAGTTTTAGCTAAAGCAATAAGTCAACAAAAGGAGATCAAGGGGATACAAATTGGAAAGGAAGAATTCAAACTTTCTCTATTTTCAGAAGATATGATATTTTAAGTAAGTGACCCAAACATCTCAACAAGGAACTCCTACAGCTGAAAAACTTCTTCAGCACACTAGCAGGATACAAGATAAACTAAGGAAAAAATAATCACTAGGCCTGCTATATACAGAGTACAAAGGGACTGAGAAAGAAATCAGAGAAACATAACCATATACCACCACACACAACATAAAGTATCTTGGGATAACACTTACCAAACAAGTGGAAGACCTATATAGCAAGAACTTTGTGTCTTTAAAGAAAGAAATTAAAAAGAATCCAGAAAATAGACAGATCTCCCATAACCTTGAATAGGTAGGATAACTATAGTAAAAATGGCAATCTTGCCAAAAGCAATCTACAGATTCAATGCAATCTCCACTAAAATCCCAACACAATTCTTCACTGACCTTGAAAGGATAATAATCAACTTTATATATAAAAATAAAACAAAACAAAACAAAAAAACCCAGGATACCCAAAACAACCATGTACAGGAGTCATCACCATTCCTGACATTAAGCTCTACTACAGAGCTATAGCCCTGAAAACAGCATGGTATTGGCACAAAAATAGACATGTAGACCAATGAAATCAAATAGAAAATCCTGTCATTAACCCACACACCTACGAACACCTGATTTTTGACAAATCAGCTAAAAGTAAACAATGCGAGCAGGAAAGCATCTTCAAGAATTGGTGATGCCACAACTAGATGATGGTGTGTAGAAGACTGCAGATAGACCCATATCTACCACCATGCACAAAACTCAAGTCCAAATGGATTAAAGACCTCAACATAAATCCAGCCACATGGACCTTTTATAACAGAAAGTCGGAGGTATTCTTGAACAAATTGGTACATGATACCACTTCCTGAACATAACTCCAGTAGCACAGACACTGAGATCAACAATTAATAAATGGGACTTCCTCAAACTGAGAAGCTTCTGTAAGGCAAAAGACACAGTTAGTTAACAAGACCAAAGTGAAGCTGACAGACTGGGAACAGATGTTCACCAATCCTACATTTGACAGATGGCTGATCTCCAAAATATACAAAGAACTCAAGAAACTAATCAATAAAACACCAAATAACCCTATTAAAAACTGTGGTACAGAACTGAATAGAGAACTCTCAATAGAGGAAATAAAAAAGGCTGAAAGACACTTAAGAAAGTGTTCAACACCCTTAGCTATCAGGGAAATGCAAATCAAAACAACTTTGAGATACTTACTCCTGCCAAGTAAGCTAAAATTAGAAACACCAATGACAAATTATGCTGGAGAGTATGTGGAGGAAGAGGAACATTCCTCCACTCCTGGTGGGAGTGCAAACTTGTACAGCTATTTTGGAGATCAGTATACCATTTCCTCAGGAAAATGGGAATCAGTTTACCACAGGACCCGGCAACCTCCTCTTAGGCATATACCCAAATGATCCACATCCATGCAACAAAGGCATGTATTCAATTGTGTTCATAGCAGCATTATTTGTAATAGCAAAAACCTGGAAGCAACCTAGATGCTGCTCAACTGAGCATGAATGGATAAAGAAGATGTGGCGCATTTTCACAATGGAATACTACCCTGTGGAAAAAATCAATGGAATCTTGAAATTTGCAGGCAAATGGATGGCACTTGAAGAAACCATCCAGCATGATACACTCAGTCACAAAAAGAGGATTGGTATATACTGACTCATGTATGGATTTTAGACCTAGAGCAAAGGATCACCAGCATATAATTCACATGCCAGGGAAACAGGATATAAGGAGGTTTCCAAAAGATTCATATAAGGTCTCTCACAGACTGGGAAAGGGACAAGATCTTCGGAGCATATGGGGTGTGATAGGGGCAGTAAGTGGAGTGGGAATTAGGAGAAAGAGAGGGGGAGGAGAGAAAAGCATGTGGGACTAGAAAGATTAGGGGAGAGAGAGAGAGAAAGAGGGAGAGAGAGGTAAAGAGAGAGAGAGGGAGACCATAAAAGTGTGAGCCATTATAGGTTTGAAGAGAAAAGTGAACCTAAAGAAATGTCCAGAGACCTATAAGACTGACCCCAACTAACAATTTGAGCAACAGTGGAAAGGCTACCATAAATGCCCATCCCTGATTATGAGATTGATGACTAACTTATCCACCATCATAGAGCCCTCATCTAGGAGCTAATGGAAACAGAAGCAGGCACCCACAACTGAACTGAACTGGAATCCAGATGCAGAGAGGGAGAACAAAACAGGCTACAGAAACACATAGACTGCTGACCTGAACAATGAGGAGCTAACGGGCCCTCAGACTGATACCTGGGAATCCAGCATGGGACTGACTCAGACCCCTGAACATGGGTCTCTGCTAGAAGGCCTGCACAGACTAAGGGACCTCTGACAGTGGAATCAGGATGTATCCCTGGTGCACAAAAGGACATTTGGAGCACTTCCCCAGTGGAGGGATACTCTCTTAACCCAGAGAAAGGAGAGAAGGTCTAGTCCCTACTCCAAATGATTTGACAGATTTAGATGATGCCTCCTGGAAGGCATTACCCTACATGTGGAGTGAGGGAAGGGGGAATAGGAGGGGTGGGTGTTCGGGTGGCAAGAGAGAGTGGGAGAGAGGGGAAAAAAGGAGGGAGGGAGAGTGGGGGAACTGGGATCGATAGGTAAAATTAAAATAAAAAGAAAAGAAGAACCAATGAATTTACTCTATTCTACTGTTTTCTTTTCATTTTAATAATGTGCATGTATTTGTGTTGGTACATGTGGATGTGCAGTTGTCTATATCAGCAATAAAACACAATTAGATTCCTTGTAGCTGAAGTTAAGGTAGTTGTAAATTACTGTAATGGGGCCATCTCTACAACAACTTTTCTAACTCCAGGTTTTTCGGGTAATAAAAGGCAGATATAAAAAAACAAAACTGTAGTGTGGGGAAACATGTGAAAATTCTTACATTTTTAGAAAAAAACTAAGATGAGTACTAATGATTATTTCTTATTAAGCTGTGATATTTTATTATTAAATTTGTGTGTGCTTCCTAAGTCAGAGCTGTGGGCTAGGTTACCACAAAGAAACTTCGCTTCCAAATCTTCACTTCACATTATTTCCTCTTTCCATTAGAAATTGTTTAAACTATTTTCCCTCCCCTCTGATGATATTATAATGTGCCATTATTTTAAGTTTTAATGAAGTTAAAGTATTCACTTTTTAGCACAATGGGATGGGATATAGAATGTCTATGAGATATCCACCATATAAATGGAGATAATGTTGTGTGTTAATTTGTACAAGTGCACACATGTATATTTGTGTCTGTCCAAATGAAAAATTGATTAAAGTGATTTCCTCTGTACATATGTGTAATACTTTTTATAGATATGAATAACAACTAATTTTATGTGTTTTTATAACTCTCAACATGTTACATATTCTTAGTGTTATTTCCAGTTATCTTTGCATACCACACAGAATGTGAGATATTAATTCAAATGCTTGTACTTTATATGTGAACTAAAATTGCAAAAGTACTAAGGATGCTTCCAACTGAACTCCTGGAATCCAGTAGCTGACTGGGAGGAGAGATGCATAAAGGGGTAAAGACCAGGCTGGAGAAACCCAAAGAACAAAGTAAGCTCATTGACCCAAGTCTAATAGCTGGGAAACCACATAGGAACAACCCAAACCCCAGAACATGGGTGTTAGGTAGGAGGACTGGGAAGTCTATGGGGCATCTGGGAGTGGATCAGTATGTATCCCTAGTATACTAATGGACTTTGGGAGACCGTTCCATGTAGAGGAATACTCAGCCTAGTGTCCCTGCTGCAAATGATATGACAGACTCTGAAACTCCTCATAGAAGGCCTCTCTGGGGAGCAGAAAGGGGAAGGGATAAGGATTGGTGGAGGGATAGGTTAGGAATGGAGGGTGAGGGAACTGGGATTGACATGTAAAACAAGCTTGTTTCAAATTTAAATTTAAAAAATTATCAAAATAAATAAAGTATTAAGGATGTGAAGAGAATCAATAGATGCAATATATTACATTACAAAATAAATTACTGCTCTACAAAAGATCAGCAATAAGGGTTCACCAGCAAGTGTAGTCCCTTGGCACAGGTATTATCTTGACAAAAGTTTGAAAAAAAATCTCTGTGCTTCCCACAGATGGACCACTTTTGAACTCAAACATCTCACTGACTAAGAACCTACCATTAGGTACCTGAACAATACACCACTACAATAGAGCTGTGGGCTGTATTATCAATTTGTAAGTGATTAATTCACTAGTCACACCTATGATCTACACTGAGTCATCTTACAAATGCCCATATATAACTCAGGACAACTCATCACAAGTAGAACTGGCTGGTTTGAATTTGAGTAATACATAAGTACTCACTTCATGTCCAAACAGTCTTGCTGTGAGATCCATGAGGGTTCCCAAAACTGCCTCAACTTTACATGAAGTCAGAATTTCCAAGAGGTCTGACTAACTTAATGAAAAGCTCCTATTATTTTTCTTCTTGCAAATCATGGCTAAACTTTTATACACCTCTTTACCATGCACAATTTATATCATAAAATATTCTATGTCCTCCTCGTGAGAACAAATATAACTACACAATTCCTCAAAACTGGAAGTGAGTTACAGTGCATTTTAAAGAAGGTAGCCACCAGTACCATTAATTTCATAGTCTTAATAAACAAGGATATGACATCTTCCTTGAATATGTCTGTAACAAACGTTCAAAAGGGCCTTTGCATCAGTAGACCACAGAACTCTGAAACTTATTCCAAATATAGTGAGCCAATTTCCATTGGTGACTGATACTAAATTATAAGTAAATCCAAGAAGAATCATAGGATAACAGGCTCCAATGAGGGATGTCTTTGACTTAAAGTTTCTATGGCAAATTTAATGTGACACACTTCAGACCACATAGCAACTGGTGGGAGCTTTTGTCAAGCTTTACTTCATCTCCGTTTCTCAGGATCCAACTTATATTTCTCCTGGTGGTTTTATTAAAGAAAAAGTATACCAGGTGGTCATAGTTAAGGACAACTTTTCTTGGGACTTTAGCAACAATAAGGAAGCTGAACCCAACCAAGTTCTCAGATAATAAAAGATGGGAGATCTCTTCATTACTTGAAGAAACTGGTAGAAAGTTTCTGGCAGATGTTAGAGTAGAGAATGGTCAGTGCAACTGGGGCACTTGTGCTTGCTAATATCCCCTTGTTGAAGTAAGGCTTATATATTCCCATGAAGTCTGGAGAATGGGATGCACATTCTCTTTCTCTATGGTGTGTGTGTGTGTGTGTGTGTGTGTGTGTGTGTGTGTGTGTGTATGTGTTATTATATCTCAGCAGGTCCTTGAGAAACAGGTTTCTTGTTTGTAACACTAGTCAGACAACCAGAGATTACGATGTCAAAAATGTGGAGAAAGAATTTGAAATTGCAAGTTTTCTAAAGTAAATTTTCAAAGCCTAGAGCTGTTATACATTAGAGGAGATGTAAGATTTGTATGGGTATCCATTTGTCATGGCTTTACACATGACCACATTCTCATTAGCCATTTCTGAGATGATGGGCATCTGGATTGATCCCATTTCCTGGCTACCATGTAGAGAGCAGCTATGAACATAGATACGTAAGAATCTCTATAGTGTGCTCTGAAGTCATTTGGCCCAAGAGTGGTATAGCTGGGACATGTGGTAGATCTGTCATGTTTCATTTTTGTGTTGTATTTCTTTTTGTTATTGAACCTTCAGCCTAGTTTTCATAGTTGCTGCCTCATTTACGTTGTCATCATAATGATTCCCCTTCCCCATATCCTTACAGTACTTGTCATTTGTATTAGTGGTGATGGTCATTCTGACTAGGGTGAGATGCAATCTTAACATGGTTTTAATCTTCATTTTCCTGATACCTAATGATGTTGAACACTTTTAAAAGTATTTAATGGTACTCTGTATTTCTTCTTTTGAGAACTTTCTGTTCAGTTTAAAACTCACATTTAAATTTTTGTTTTTATCATGTATTATTTTTATGATTTTAATAATAATAATTCCAATCATATTAGCTAAAAAGTCATTAAATTCCATATTTTTGGACAATGTATTAAAAATAAAACACTCTAGTATTAGTTTGATTAATCTAATGATTATTAGAAAGCATGGATATTTTGATTACAGATTCTTAACTAAAGAGACCACTGTTTCTCTAGTAGAAGTTACACTTAATTAAAAATTAACAAGTTCTCAAGGAAACCTGGAGACAGGAGTCACCAAGATATCATAGATTTTAATGGTTATAAAGACACATGACAATAATTTGCTATAATAAAATATTTTTCATTTTTATAAAAATTGGTCAAATTGTTTTTAAATGTCATTCTTCACTCTTAGTGAACTGTTCTTGTAAATTTACTGCTAATGTCAATTAAAAAGTAAATTATATTGAAGAATCAATATTCTAATTGTTATAGTAACATTAAAAATAACTAGAATTGTTTTGTTCTCTATACCAAAGTAGATATGGATATTCCAAATAATAACCTTCAATGTGTTCTAATATGTCATGGTCTTATAATTACAGTCCAGAAGTTGTGTACAAAATGACTAGTTTGCCTAAAAACAATTGTTGGAAATTATCCAACCAATACCACTTAATGTAGTAGTTTATAAAACTGACTTTCAAATATTGTCAAATATTTCCTTCCATTGCAAAATAGAGCTATTGCTCAGACAAATGATGCCCACTATTAATGCAGTCAAGCTGAACACATTGATTCAGTGAGTTTCCTTAGAGACCTTGGTTTTAAATTATGATTGCCCCTACTAAGTACTTTGTTTACACTGTCTACCAAAAAATACCATTTAGCAGGTACAAGCAAAAGTTCAGACAGGGTAAAATAAAAAGCAATGCGCAACGATTCCACATGTAATTAAACATGCATGCAAATAATTTTGAAATACTACAGGTACTCTAAACTCACAAAGTTAGCATATTTGACATGCAAATATACACATACAGGCAATTTAATGACTTGTGGAGATGACTATACTTATTAGCTAGTTATTACAATTTTACAATTTATAATATTCAAAAAACTGACATGACTTGTGCAATTATTGTAATATGCATTAGAAAACAAAGCACTACATAAAATTTATGCTATTTTCCTCAAGCACAGTCCTAGTGGATGAGGATATTGCTCCATAGGTAAAGCATTCAGTGCACAAACATGAGGATCTCAGTTTGGCTCATCAGCACCCTGGTAGAAAGCTGTGTGTAGTGCCATGCTTGTGTAATGTCAGTTCTGGGAAGAAGAAATAGGAGGAGCCCAGAAACAGAAAGTCTAGCCAATCAATGAGCTTGCTCTGGGTTCAAATAGAGATCCTGTCCTTTAAAATAAGATGAAGAAGGATAGAAGAAGATATGTAACATAGTTTTTGGCTTAAGATACACAGACATAAGCACATACATATATATATGCTCACACACATACACTCATATACATATATATATACATATATGCATGCACAAAGAAATCAGAAATGGTTTACTACAAAGCATCCATCTCTGTTCACCAAATCTCTCTCTCTCCCTCTCTCTGTCTCTCTGTCTCTCTCTCTCTCTTTTTCTGGTTATTGGAAATCTTTCAACATAGAAAAATTATAGACTTCTTTTGTAAAAAAAAAAAAACTTAGCCATGTGGATCATCTGAAGTGCTAACAAGGTGCTTATGCATGAAACTATGGAGAGAAACATATCCCCAGTAAGTGTTAGATGAAATTTCAAAATAAAAAGAAAACCTGAGTTGTAATTAAATCTCTATGTCACTGAAAATGGATGATTATGCCAGTTTAATAGAGTAATCTGATGATCCTCTCAGGATTATTTTCAAATTCAGACCTAGCAAAGAGAAAAGACAGTATATGTCAGAGCTGTCACTCATGCAAGATCAGAAAATTGACATACCTCTTTAAAGAAAACTGTATTACAGACATGAAGAATGCTTTTTCCAAGTGTTGTATTTAAAAATAGTTATTAGATTTCTGTAGAGGAAAAGAAGAGAGAACTTGGTCCAGAGGAAAAAATATGTCAAACATTCTTCATGGGAGAGTTTGTCAAAGGCCAATAAGCAGCACAGTCTGACAGGATGTCTAGCAATAAAACCCTCAATCCAGCCTAGGGAAAGCAGAGTCTGCCCTGAATTTTCAGTGCCTTTTTGAAAAGTAAGAAGGTGGAAGCCTTGTGTCATGAGAAAATGGGTCCTAGGTAAGTTGACACCCCCAAAGTAGACTAAGAAGTACTGTTTTCGCGTATTCTGTCAGAAGCAGGTACTTGAAAAGTCTCAAGGACCTTTCTTTATAAAGGGCATTTGGAAGATGAACAGACCTAGTTAACATGTGATGTGACAGTAATCGCTTGTCCTGCCTACAGACTTTTCTGGTTCCAAGAAGCCAAAAGGAGTAAAAGGAGCTAGATTCCCTTCCTCTGTGATCTAGCATAAACACAGACCAGGAGCTGGAGCTATACACTGTTCAGTGTACATGATTGATGTTGCAAAATAATGACCAACCAGCCTGCAAAGTTAGAATTGGCCTTCTTACTAGCTTAATGGGACACAGAAGCTATTAGATTGTTGAGGCATTGAGGAAAGAGGCCAGACATTGAATTTGCATCTTAGGAAACCCTCTCTGCTTATGGATGAAGCAAATAACCAAATGCATAAGTGTAGGCTATTCAGATAGAAGAAAAGCTTATTGAAAATGGCTGGAGGAACCAGAAGAAAACAGTTGAATTTTCAGAACAAAACTATAAGTATAAATTAATGGATACAATTCCTTGATGTTTAATAAACAATTCTATATTGAAAACCCTTATGAAACAACAATAAGTTTGCTTAGAAATAATTTTCTACCTATAAAAATTCTAATAACTTGCTTAATATTTGACTCTATCATCTGAGGACTTGCACTAGTGACCTGCTCATCACATAGGTAGGACTCTGCTCTTTCCTCTGCTACCCCCATGATACCATATGAGGACCAACAACAAGTACCTCATGCATTCAAGGTAGCTCTACCTCTCCTACATTCAGACTCTTAACACCAACATCTGAAGACCCGAGCTGAGCACCTGTGTGTTAACACTGGTAACAAGGGTAGCCTCCACCTCAACTTTTTTGTCTCACTAACCTTAACTTTTGAGGAACCCACACTGCAGAGAGGCTGCTTGTGATTTAACAAGTACACAATTGGTCTAGCTATTCTAGACCAAGTCTGTGGCCTAATTATGAGTCAGCACTGACTGACTCCAAGGCTGAACTTCAAGCATCATCCAGCTGGTCCATAATTTGCCATGCATGGGTAAAAAGTAAATGGTGGTCCAAATACCCATTCAGTAAAAGTGATCTAAACATCCATATCAAAGTCATCTGTTGTGTAATACTACTTGAAAATGTGTTGCAATTGTTTATACTGTAGATCATTTGTTTAATGATGCAAAGATGTATTACATTCTTCTATATTACATTTGGTTAACTCTGTAAAGCTCTGTTCATTGCCTGTCTAAAACAACTGATCGGTATACCAAAGAGCTGAATGGCCAATAAACAAGAGAAAGAGGTTTCAGCTAGACCCGCCTATCGGTGCGGAAACATCCTGAGTATCAGCCCAGCCTTTGTCCCCCAATGCCAGGCCTTGGCTAGAGGCCTTGGCTAGAGTCCTCTGCTGGAGCCAGATCTATGACCCCCATTGCTGGTCCCCTGCCTGTGGAGAGACCTCCTAGAGAGCTTGGACCAGCCAGAGCTACATCAAACCTCTGACCCACCTAACTCCATAGAGAGAGGGAGAGACCCCACCAACACCTACTGAAAGAAGCTATGGGAAGACAGCAATACAAGAAAACACCTAACAACAGAAAGACAAGCATAACACCACCAGAATCTAGGGAATCAATACCAACTAGACCTGAACACAACAAGGCAGATGAAGCAGAAGAGAATGACTTAAAAATTATCATCATAAAAATGATAGAGGCCCTCAAAGAAGATGTGAGAAAACCGCTTAAAGAAATGAAAAAACAAACAAACAAAAAATTGAAAGAAATGAATAAATTTCTTAAGGAGAGTACAGAAATCCAAGAAAAAACAAACAGTTGAAGGATGTGTTCAACACTTGAAAACTAAAATAGAGATAATAAAGAAAACACAAACAGAAGGAATGCTGGAAATAGAAAAACTGGGCAAATGAACTGGAACTACAGATGCAGGTATAACCAACAGAATTCAAGAGATGGAAGAGAGAATCTCAGGTGCTGACGATAAACTAGAGGAAATAGATCCATGGACCAAAGAAAATCGTAAATCCAACAACCTTGACACAAAACATCTAGGAAATATGGAACACCATGAAATGCCAAATCTAAGAATAATAGGCATAGAGGAAGGCAAAGAAGCCCAGCTCAAAGGTGCTGAAAACATATTCAACAAAATCATTGAGGAAAACTTTGCAAATCTGAAAGACATGCCCATGACAGTACAAAAAGCATACCGAACATGAAATAGACTGGACCAAAGAAAAAATACCCCTCAACATATAATAATCAAAACACCTAACATACAGAATAAAGAAAGAATATTAAGAGCAGTGAGGGAAAGAGGACAGGTAACATATAAAGGCAGACCTATCAAAATTACACCTGACTTCTCCATGGAAAACCTCAAGGCCAGAAGGTCCTGGATAGATGTTCTACAAGTATTAGGAGTCCATAGATGCCAGCCCAGGCTACTATACCCAGCAAAACTCTCAATCACTATAGATGGAGAAAACACGATATTTAATGACAAAGCCAGATTCTCACAATATGTATCTACAAACCCAGCCCTACAGAAAGTTTTGAAAGGAAAACTCCAACCCAAGGAAGTTAAGTAAGCTCACAAAGATGTAGGCAACTGATAATCCCACTTCACCAGAAACCAAAGGTAAAGCAGGACAAATATATTCACAATATCACTGCCAACAACAAATCTAAAACAAACAAGCATTAACAATCAATGGTTCTTACTCTCCCTCAGCATTAATGGCCTTAACTTGCCTATAAAAAGACACAGACTAACAGAATGGACACAAAGACAGAATCTATCCTTCTTCTGCATACAAGAAACACATCTAAGCTTCAAAGATAGATATTACCTCAGGGTAAAGGGCTGGGAAAAGATCTTCCAATCAAATGGATCCAAGAAGCAAGCAGGTGTGGCTATCCTAATATCTAACAAGTTAGACTTCAGAACAAAATTAATCCAAAGAGATGAAAAATGGACATTTTGTATTCATCGCAGGTGAAATCCATCGACACAAACTCAATTCTGAATATCTATGCCCCAAATACAAAGGCACCCAGATTCGTAAAAGAAATGCTACTAAAACTCAAACCTCATATAAAACCTCACACACTTGTAGTGGGAGACTTCAACACACCAGTCTTACCACGAGACAGGACCACCAATCAGAAACTCAACAAAGCAACAAAAGAACTAACAGAAGTTATGTCTCAATTGGGTTTAACAGACATCTGTAGAACATTCCATCCAAACACAAAAGAATATACCTTCTTCTCTGTTCCACATGGAACCTTCTCTAAAATCAACCACATACTAGGTGGCATAACAAACCTCAACAGATTAAAAAAAAAAATTGGTACTGTGTAACATGTATGTTTCGGCCGTCCCCGCCGGCCTCCTGGTCCTGCCGTCAGTCTGGGCCCATAGCTGCACCAGCCCCAAATAACACTCAGAGACTCTGTATTTGATACAATCCTGTTGGCCAGTTACCATTATTGTTTATGGGCTAGCTCTGTCTTAATTATTACCCCATTTCTACTTATCTAAGTATTTCCACTTGGTCGTCTTCTCGGGGAGCCGCGGCGGGCGTCTTCTCTTCTTCCCAGGCTACATCTCGACTCCTACTACTTCCTCTTTCCTCCTCCTGGTCTCCTAGCCCCACCTATCTTGTTTCCTATTGGCCACAGGGATTTATTAACCAGTATGAGAAACATATATACAGAATCACATCTCCCATCATCTCCTCTTTTCCGTCTTAAGTAAAAGAAGGGGTTTAACCTTAACATAGCAAAATATATCATATAACAGTTATCAAATAAGAATCACAGTTAACAATATTTAGTCCATTAACATTTTGTAAGACTTAAAGAAAATATCATCTATCCTATCTTTGTCAGTCTAAAGTCCTATATGTAACTTATCTTTAATCCTAACTAAGGAAAACTATAACTATCTGTCTTCAACTCCTTCAAAGACCACAGAAGGATAATATATAAACTCTAAAAATGACAGAGACAACTGATTGCCTGGTCAGTCACCCGAAGTTCTTCTGTAATGTTCCATCTTCAGCCCATAGGCCATAGTGTGTCCAGACTCCTCAACAAGGCAGGAACCTTTAAACTGTCCACCTGTAATGGCAGTTTGTCTGTCACTTTTCTCTGTGTCCTCTAGACTGGCTGTCTGGCAGCCTCTTCTATGATGCAGGAACCCTGTAGCAATGTCCATCTTGCACCAGCAGTCACCTTTTTGTGGGTCCTGCATGTCCAGTTTCTACAACATAAAGTCAAACAGTCTAGACAAGAGAAGTACCTTGCTCAAATGGCTATTCTTGCCATATTAGAAGCAAACTCCATAATGTTTTTCTTCGATGTCCATCTTCCTTTCAGATGCAGGTGGTGTTACCAGGAGCATTTGTGCCTCACTGTCAAGAAAAACCCTAAACCATTTTAAATGCCATATTCTGTAGGTCTTTGAAAGGTTTGAAGAATGCCTAGTCATCTCAAATACATCCATCTCTGCATATCTAGAAATCCTAACTAACTTAACCCCAAGTATTGACTATCATAGGTAATTCTCTAATCTGTACTAAATTATACATTACATTTTCCAATGAGCTATATAAACACAATACCTAAACAAGAGGAGAAATATACATATCACAAAATTGACCTTAAATTGTATCAATAAAAGAAAATCCATTTCAAAGCAAAGTATTCATATCAATACCATAATTCCATTTTTACCTTTAAAAAGATTGCTTATGTCATTAACCAGTTATAAACAAGCCCATTTAAATGAAAACAAACATTTATAAACAATATTTGGGAATTTGGGCATCGTTCTTTCCAAACTACTTCCTGCTGGTAGAGGGCACTGTCATGGGGTTCCTAAGAAGACCCAGAAATCTTGGCTGTAGACATTGCTTCAGGGGGTCTTGCTTGATCAAACCACATAAGTCTGGAAGAAATCCATAGCTTTTCATTTTCTGTGGAAACAAAAGTAGAAATCCTTTTTTCCCAGTAACTTGTCCTTAGGCTTAAATTTTGGAGTCAAAGCATTTCTAAAATATATAAATTGAATTAATCCAGTAGCATTTCTTTTATCAGTAGTTGTTATTTTCTCAGCAATTAAATAATTTAAAGACAACAGAAGTGCATATAGTATCCAAAATTTCTCTGTGTTTTCCATCTTTACGTGGCTTTTTTATTACTCTATTTCTTCTCCTTCTATTTTTACATATTTTGAGATAGGGTTTCTCTGTATAACCCTTTTATCTGTCCTGGAATTCATTGCATACCAAGTTTACTTTGAAATCACAGAGATCTGCTTGCCTCTGTCTGCCGAGTGCTGGGATTAATGGCATGCCCCATTATACCCATTCATTCTACTTTCTTTTTTTCTTTTTTAAACCATTGTATCCCCTTTCTTTTTCTCTCCCAAGCCAGCGTATTTTTTAAAACACAGTGTAAACCTTCATTGCAGCTCTTGTACATACCAATGAATTGTTAGCAGAGCTCTTTAAAAGCAAGGCAGCTTTTTGGCCGCTTATGCTAATTTTGGAAACCTCCCTTAAAGGAGCTGCGCAAATCTCTGTCTACAGCAAAACAAATCCAACCGAGAAAATGCTACTACTAAGAAGTCTTGCTGGTCTCTGTTCCCTTGTTTCTAAAACATTTCTTAAGCTCTGATTAGTTTTAAGTGAAAGTTCTTATAGCCACATTGGGCGCCAACTGTAGCGTGTACATTTCTACCAGCCCGCCAGTCCACCAGTCTGGGCCCATAGCTGCATCAGCCCCAAATAACACTCAGAGACTCTGTATTTGATACAATCCTGTTGGCCAGTTACCATTATTGTTTATGGGCTAGCGCTGTCTTAATTATTACCCCATTTCTACTTATCTATGTATTTCCACCTGGTCGTCTTATCGGGGAGCCGCGGCGGGTGTCTTCTCTCCTTCCCGGGCTACATCTCGACTCCTACTACTTCCTCTTTCCTCCTCCTGGTCTCCTAGCCCCACCTATCTTGTTTTCTATTGGCCACAGGGCTTTATTAACCAGTATGAGAAACATATATACAGAATCACATCTCCCATCAGTACTGCCCCCTATATCTTATCAGACCACAATGCTTTAAAATTGGAATTCAACAACACAAATCGCAGAATTCCTACAAACTCATGGAAACTGAACAATGGGCAATTGCACCACACCCAGGTCAATGAAGAAATAAAGAAAGAAATTAAGGACTTCCTAGAATTCAATGAGAAAGAGGACACAACATATCCAAACTTGTGGGACACCTTGAAAGCAGTGATCGAGGGAAGTTCATTGCACTAAGTGTCCAAATGAAGAAAATGAAGGATGATTACATTATAGAATTAACAGCACAACTGAAAGCAAAGCAAACTTACCCTGGAGGAGTAGAGTCCAGGAAATAATCAATTTGAGGGCTGAAATCAATAAAGTAGAAACCAGAAAAACAATATTAAAAATCAATGAAACAAAGAGTTGGTTTTTCGAGAAAATCAACAAGATAGACAAACCCTTATCCAAACTAACGAAACAGCAGAGAGAGACCATGCAAATTAACAAAATCAGAAGCAACAAGGGGGACATAACAACAGACACAGAGGAAATCCAGACAACTTTCAGGTCATAATTTGAAAACCTATACTCCACAAAAATTGAAAATATCAAAGGAAATGGACAAATTTCTGGATAACTATCACTTACCAAAATTAAATCAAGAACAGAAAAACAACTTAAATAGACATGTGGAATGGGGGTGGAGGGGAGGATGGTCAAGGTGCATGTGAGAGGGCAGAGAAGGTAAGAGGGAGGGAGGTATAGAGAGGAAACTGGGATCGATTTGTAAAATAAAATAATAATAATTAAAAAAAATAAACAGCACATGAAGTGGGAATGCAAGAGAGAGAGAGAGAGAGAGAGAGAATACACAGGGCTGGTAGGCAAAGATAATAAATAGGAGGAGAAATAGGGAAGGAAAATATTTAGGAGTAAGGAAAATGAAGAGAAAGGGACATCATGGGCATGCTACCCAGCTACATAGCAAGCCACAAAGTAAGAAGTAAAGAAAAGTACATAGAATCAAGAAAAAGAAAAGCCCAGAGGCTAAGAGTAGATGGGATAATTTAAGAAAAGCTGGCTAAAAATAATCCAAGCTAACGCAGAGCATTCATGAGTAAGAATAAGTCTCTGTGTATTAGATTGGGAACTGGATGGGAGGCCCCCAAAGAGTAAAGAACCAAAAGAGTAAAAAGTAAATAAAAATAAAAATCAGCCAACAATAGTCATCACCCAAGGTTCAAATCCAGATCCCATTCAATTACCCACTGTCCATCAGAAGAACACAAATAAGGCAGAAGTTCTCCTCCAAAATTTAGTAGTCGTATAGCAATGATCCTCACTGAAATTAAGTTAATATGCAAGAAATCAAATAAAACTATAAATATTTTTAAAAATCAAACAGTACATGATGAAATGCTGGAATGAAGATCAATAAAATTCAAACAGTTGAAGGAATAGGGAACATAATTCCAGGTATGGGAAGAGAATTCAAAAAAGATGTATAAGTAATCAAAGAAATTAAAGATTACTACAACATTAGGACAATGAAGAAGATAATTAAGGAAAACACTAGAAGACAAAAGGACTACCTATGTCATGATCTGAAAAAAATGGTAATTTTTAAACAAGCAATCAATAAACTCAATGTCATACCCATTGATAGCAGTCATAGAAAAAGTTTTTCCTTTTTTATTAATAATATAATTTAAAAATTTACATGTTGATCCCAGTTTCCTCTCCTTCCTTCTTTCCCCCCTCACATTCACCCTGACCACCCTCCCCTCCCATCCCCCACCCCCATTCCACATGCAGGGCTATGCTATCCAGGTGGGGTCATGTAAATCTGTCAAGAAATTTGAAATAGGGATTAGAACTTCTCTCCTGTCTCTAGGTTAATGGAGTATCCCTCCATGGGGGATGTGTCTGTAAGGTCCTTTTGTGCATCAGGAATATTATTCTGGTTCTACTGTATGAGGTCCAACTGCTCCTTCTAGCTGAGACCCATATTCAAGGGGTTGAGTCAGTTGCATGCTGGATTCCCAGCTATCAGTCTGGGTGGCCCGTTAGCCTCTCCTTGTTCAGGTCAGCTGCCTTTGTGTGGTTCTGCAACCTGGTCTTGTCCACTCTCTCTGCATCTGGAGTCCAGTTAGATTCAGTGTTTAGTTATGGGTGTTTACTTCTGTTTCCAACAGGTACTAGATGAGAGCTCCATGATGGTGGATAATTTAGTTGATGATCTCACTATCAGGGAAGGGCATTTATGATAGCCCTTCCACAGTTGCTCAAATTGTTAGTTGGAGTCAGTCTTGTAGGTCTCTAGACCTTTCTTTAGGTTCAGTTTACTCTTCAAACCAATAATGGCTCCCTCATTTTTGTTCTCTCTCTCTCTCTCTCTCTCTCTCTCTCTCTCTCTCTCTCTCTCTCTCTCCCTTTTCTGTCTCCTAAGATAGGCAAAGCACTTATAAACTCTAAAAAAGTTATCTGATTTCAAGTTATAATGCAGATCCCTATTAATAAAAGTACCACAGAAGAGCCAAGACAACAGACGCATAGATGACTGGAATAGAATAAAAGGTCTAGATATATAAGACTATGCAACTACAGGAACAAGAAATCTTTTATTTTTATTTTGGCAAAAAGGTAAAAAATATAGACTGGAGAAAAGACAATTGATCTGAGAAAAAAGTTCTCAGCACTCAGGAGGCAGATGCAGGTGTATCTCTATGACTTCAAGGCAAGCCCAGTCTACAGAAAGAGTTCTAAAATAGCGAGGGCCACACAGGTAAACCTTGTCTTGAAAAAACACAAATAAATAAACACAAAAAACAACTGTTCAACACTCTAAGCTGTCACAGCAATAAAAATTAAAACCACATTGAGATTCTGTTTTACTCCACCCAATCTGAATGACTACCATAAAGAAATCAACAACAAATGTTGGTGAGGATAAAGAGAATGAAGAACTTTTAAATTATCTGTGAGAGTATTGTGTGGCCATTATTCAAATCAGTGAGAAGGGTCTGCCACAAATAGGAATAAAATTACCACATTACTCAGCTCCTAGGTAGATATCAAAAAGATGGTATATAAACTATATACATACTCTTTACACAATAAGTAGAAAATTGAATCAGCCTAGATGGGAATTGCCTGGTAGATAAATAATAAGAATATGGCACATACACAACAGAATTATTTATGTTGTAAATAGAAATGAAATTAGGGGAATTTCTAAAAAATTAATAAACCTAGGAAAAAATCTGAATGAGGTAACCCAAATTCCAAAAGACAAACTATATATTTTGTTTCATATTTGGATCCTACCTTCAAATCCTTAGAGTCATGTTTCATTGAATAATACCCATGGAAATAAAGAAACTGCAAATGGGTCATTGTGGTGGGGTAGCCATAAGGGGAAGAATAGCAGAACATAGGTGATATGAAAACAGAGAGGGATAATTTGGAATTAAAGAATTTTTACCAAGAATAGCTTATGCGGAAGGGTTTACCCAAAGACTTTATGAAAAAGCCCTATGAAAAAAAAAAAGCCCTTACATCTTTTTAAGAAAAACTAAAAATACAGTTTCAAAGAAGAGTTAAAAGGGAGATCTTCCTATGTCTAGATGGTGCTGCTCCTTACAACAAAGCTTTTCTAAGTAAAATCTACAGCATTACATATGAGATATATCCTTAGGCATTGTTGAACAGAGAGGTCCAGAAGTCTCAAAAAGTGTACTTACTCTGGGCATCCTTGGTTGCTTACCAGAAGTAAATAATAAGATCCTATTGCTGAAGGAATCACACATATTGCATAGAGAAATCACTCTGGATACTTCTCTGCTGGCTGTGCTTCCGGGTGCTGTAAGATGTTATTCAGGCTACTGGGGATAAAAGGGCCTCCGTGATTTAACCCAGCTGGGAACAATATGATCTACAATACTACTAGTCAATATATGTGCAAACTGAACAATAATAAGAAAACTTTGGGCTGGGGGATTATTACCTTCTCTTTGAGAGCATTTGAAGCCCAATCTATAAGAAGATATTCATACCTGGTTCTGTCAACCTAGTTAAAATCAATAATGAGGCCTTGGACCTTTGGGACAAAGTTAACTTTTTGTTTAGCTACATTTTCATGCTCCTTTCTAAATATGTATATTTAAGTCCATAGATAAATGCTACTCCTAGCATTTCTCAGAGAAGCTTCTTTTTGCAAGAAGTGTCTGGTAATGTGTTTGGTAATTCAGAGTCTAGGCTTCCAAGGTGATAAAAATAAGTGATAACTGGATGTTTTGTTCTAAACAGAAAAACATGTACTACCATCTTTAAGTCATATTATCTTTGAGAAAGAGGAGGTAGAAAGAATATAAGAGCTAGAAGATAATGAGGAGGCCTCTGACATGGTACTCTGGGGAATATAGAGCCAAATGCAATTATGACCTCAGAAGAGCTGTAATGACTGCAAAGATCCTATACAAGACTGAGGCCACCATCCCCAGCAACAGAAAATTATGGATTGAGGAGAAGGTTCCAAATCTTTACCACTCCCTTCTGAACTACTGGCTAAATATGAATTCTGAGGAAGGGGCAATCACTGTCTTCAATTTATCTACTACAAAGTCCTAAATCCACAACCACAAAGATTATTGTCCATAAAAACAGGAGAGGAGAATGTTAATTGGACTGAGAGGAAGATTGGAAAATAGAGGAAGTAGAGGTTATTCTGATCAGTATGTCATTTATCAGTATATAAAGTCATCAAAGAAACTTCAAAAACCACAATCTCATCCCTATATATTGAATGAGTATTCTGTTCAGATATTTATATGATTTTAAAATATGTGACATAAAATACAACTGTATATAAATACTAAATTTCATTTCAGTCTTCAAACTTTTCTGTAAGAACAAAGTCATACATAGATAGATACAGATATACAGATATATATAATTTTTTATTTTACATGTCAATATCAGATACATTTCCCTTACTTCCATGTCCCCTGAAACCCCCACTCGCCCCATTCTCCACCTACTCCACACAGAGGATAATGCCTTCCAGGAGGAATCATCAAAATCTGTCAAGTCATTTGGAGTAGGGATGAGGCCCTCCTTTATGTCTCTAGGAAAAACTTTGTTCCTTTAAAGAAAGAAATTAAAGAAGATACCAGAAAATGGAAAGATCTCCCATGCTCTTAGATATGTAGGATCAACATAGTAAAAATGGCAGTCTTGCCAAAAGCTATTTGAGATTCAATGCAATCCCCATTAAAATCCCAGCACAATTCTTCAAAGACCTTGAAAGAATAACTTTCAACTTTATATGAAAAAATAAAAGACCCAGGATAGGCAAAACAATACAATAAAGGAACTTCAGGAGGCATAACCATCCCTGAGTTCAAGCTCTACTATAGAATTATAGTCCTGAAAACAGCTTGGTATTTGCACAAAAATGAACAGGTAGACCAATGGAATCAAATAAAAAATCCTGAAATTAACCCTCACACCTATGAACACCTGAATTTTGACAAAAAGATAAATTATACAATGGAAGGCAGACAGCATCTTCAAGAAATGGTGCTGGCACAAAATAAGTTAAATTGGATCAAAGACCTCAACATTGATCCAACCACACTAAACCTCTTAGAAGGGAAAGTGGGAGGTACCCTTGAACAAATTAGTACAAGAGACCACATCCTGAAAATAATACCAGGAACACAGACATTGAGATCAACAATTAATAAATGGGACTTCCTGAAACTGAGAAACTGCTATAAGACAAAGAACACAGTCGACAAGACCAAATGGCATCCCACATACTGGAAAAAGATGGTCACCAACCCCATATCTGGCAGAGGGTTCATCTCCAAAATGCACAAAGAACTCAAGAAACTAAATAACCCTATTAAAAAGTGGGGTACAGAGCTGAATAGAGAATTCTCAATAGAGGAATCCAAAATAGCTGAAAGACACTTATGAAGGTGTTCAACATCTTTAGCCATCAGGGAAATGCATATAAAATCAACTCTCAGATACCATCTTACTCTTGTCAGAATGGCTAAAATTAGAAATATCAATGATAGCCTATGATGGATAGGGTGTGCAGAAATGGGAACACTTCTCCACTGTGAATGCAAACTTGCACAGCTGTTTTGGAGATCAGTATGATGGTTCCTCAGGAAAATGGGAATCAGGCTATCACAGGACCCAGCAATTCCACTCTTATGCATATACCCAAATGATCCATGCAGCAAAGTCAGCTGTTCAACTATGTTCATAGCAACATAATTTGTAATAGCTCAAACCTGGAAGCAACCTAGATGCCCCTCAACTGAAGAATGGATAAAGATGATGTGGCACATTTACACAATGGAATATTACTCAGCAGAAAAAGAAAAGAAAAGAAGAAACAACAATGGAATCTTGAAATCCACAGGCAAATGGATTGAACTTGAAGAATCCATCCTGAGTGAGGTAAACCAGTCACAAAAAGATGAACATGGTATACACTCGCTCATATATGAATTTTAGACATAGAGCAAAGGATCACCAGCCTATAATTCACACCGACCGAGAAAATAGCATACAAGGAGGAATCTAAGAAATTCATATAAGATCCCTCACCAAAGGGGAAAGGAACAAGATCTCCTGAGCATATTGGGAGTGTACTGAGTGGAGAGGAAGTTAGGAGAGAGAGAAGGGCAGGAGAGGAGAATATGTGTGACTAGGAAGACTGAGTAGGGGGATGAATAGAGTAGCGTAAAAAAAAAAAAGATACCATACTAGAGTAATACAGGAAGCCATTATAGATTTGAAGAGAAAACTTACTCTAGAAAAATCTAGAGAAATGTCCAGAGACCTACAAGGATGACTTCAACTAACAATCTGAGCATCAGTGGAAAGGCTACCTTATGTGACCTTTTTGATAATCAGATTGATAACGAATGTATATGCCATTATATAGTCCTAATCAAGTAGCTGATGAAACAGAATCACACACCCACAGCTAAACACTGAGCCGAACTCCCGGAATACATTTGCAGAGAGGGAGGAGTGATGAGCAAAGGGGTCAATACCAGGCTACAGAAACCCACAGAGACAGCTACCTGAACAAGTGGGTACTCACTGACCCCCAGACTGATAGCAGGGAAACCAGAATTTTACTTACTAATACCCTCTTAGCATGGGTCTCAGTTAGAAGGCCTGGGCCATCTATGGGTCCTCTGATAATGTAACCAGGATACATCCTCGTTGCAGGAAAGGACTTTGGAAGCTCATTGCCTGCTTCTGTCTCTTCCTTACCCTAGCGACAGAAGGGAGGTCCTAGTCCCCACTTCAAATGACTTGATAGACTTTGATGGTTCCTCCTTAATGGCTTCACCCTCCCTGTGGTGTGCGTGGGGCTTGTGATAGGAGGGGGGTTGATGGGCATGGGGGAATGTAATCAAGAGGGAACTGAGATCGATATGTAAAATAAGAAAAATAATAAGCAAATCTAAAAGAAGATAATAAGTATGGATTAACTTAAAATGTAAGAGCTAGTTAGTAATAACCCTGAGCTATTGGCCAAACATTTACAATTATTATAAGTCTGGAAGCAGCTCCCAGGACCAGATAACTCTACCGACATTTGGCATCCAAAGTTTCAGCCAGAATTTTCACATAAAACCTGAGAAAAGTTTTTTAAAAATCTATACACAAAAGAACAGAGTTCAGCTTGGCTTGTTGGTAACTATCTTTTCTCAGGTGGATTCTGTTTGCTGGCTGTGATCATAGGCATGGCTCCTTTAAGAGGTACAGAGAGCTCTTTTGGAGGTCCTGGTATGGAACACGTGAATGGGATTTGTGGTTGGTAGGCTGTGTGCTACTTGGTAGGAGCATGAACTCAAGAGCTTCCCATAATTGGGGTGATGAGCCCGATTCTTACTGGTACCTCTCCTATGAGGATATATTTTCTGCAAGCTGAGAGGGGTGAAGGCAGCCTCCAAAGTGCTCCCTTTGGTCCTACTCATGCAACTTAGCCATTTAAAGACTCATGTGGGTCAGAAAATGATAGAGACATGCAGTAAAGAAGGTTTAGGAGACAAAAGCTTCTAAATGTGTCACAGTATGTTAAAAATGTGTAGGAAGAACAAAGAGAAAGGGTAAGTATACACTTAAGATCGTATGCATGACATTTTTCTGAGTGGGGGACTGATAGTTATTAATACTCCATTAAGTCCTCAATTTTCATTGAGAGTATTAGGGCATTTAGTACTAACAATTAGAATTAGGGTACAGTATGCCAGGGCAGGAAAATGCTTGCAGAAGAGTTTGAGGCAGTTGGTCAAAATTTATTCACACCCAGGAAAAAAGAACAACATATTTTGTGTTCAGCTCCCTTTCTCCCTTTTCTTATATGGTCTATGATCCTAGAAAGGGAATGGAGCCACTAATTATGGTTGGGTCTTCTCATCTCAATTATTAACATCATGTGATTCTGAAATTGAGATTAGTTATCACGGAAGATGACAAACAAAACCTATTGAGCATATATATATGTACATATATATATGTATGTATATATATATATATATATATATATATATTCACACACATCACTGGAGTATATATATATATATATATATATCCAATAAGAATATATTTAAATTTAGATTATAAATATGAAGTAGGATTTATTGGTCAAAGCATTAGCTTAAATTCTGTGCCCTGCACTATTAGTGTAGAAGAAAAGTTCTTGTGATTCAACACCCAAGAAACTTTGTGCAAATCAGTAAGCTACATGAGCAAAAGCATTATGATGAGAGTGTGTGCTTGAAATCATAAAGCCAGTGTCAGCATAACAGAAAAAGAATAGTCATAAGAATTCAGACACTAAATTGGATGAAAGAGCAATTTTGGGGAGATGAATGTTTATGATGACTTCATACAAGGACAGATGATTGTGTCCATAATTGGCTTTGTGATTTTAAATTTGACACGGAGGGGATCTGAAATATAGAAATGCAGGTCATTAGAGTCCAAAATGTGAAGGAGTTTTCAACAGAGAATGTCTGATGAATCCTTTTTATAGGAATAAACCTAGTCTCTACATCATCAAAGAATAAAATCTAGGCCAAATTTTGTGGATAGCACAATGATATAAAGTGCCACATATTTACCATCATAAATCACACACCAGCAGCACCCTTCTCAACAAGGAACTAGTAAGTTTATATTCTTTTTTATGTAAATTATGAAAGTTATTTTGAGTTGTAGTAATTTATCAAGATTAAAAACATTAGGTTTATGTTTGAAATATGTTCAGTGTATATAAATACTCATTTGTGATCTCCTCCCCATGGCTGTATATTCTGCATATTTTAACTTAGCTGCATGCCCATTGTTTAACTCTTATAGCCCCACCATTCTAAATTATCTTGTGTAGTTTAAACAAGACTATAAGTAGATTAATAAGCACTTTATTTTAAGCTTCTCTCCCAAATACATTTTTCAAAGTTTCCAAATTTATCTTTGGAAGATCCATAACTAAACATTGGAAGTCCTTGTTTTAAAGACTATTCCATGGTGAACTATTCTCCTTAAGCTGGCATTCAACTCTTCATTTCTCTCACTACATTTTCAAAGTTTGCAATGAGGTAAATAGCTTTTCTTTGTTTTCTGTTCTAACCATCATTTGGTGCTTCCACATTGGAAGTCCAGAAGCAATATACAGTTGACCATGAACTAAACACACGAGCCCCAAACAAACATTTCTTGTTTGAAAGTTTATTTTCTTAAGTATTTCTTTTGAACAGCAACCGGAATACAACAAATACCATCTTAAGTGTCTCTAATGGAACAGATATCATATGCCCCCACTTTCTAATCAATTTCACCTAAGATTTCTTCTTGATTTTTAGTGAACTTTGGTGCAACTTTAAAAAAAAATTAACTCCAACTTTTATGTTAAAGTTTCAATATTATCCTATTTTTACTTATTTTTATTTCATCATCAAATAATTCAATAAAACAAACACAACTGATGGTCTATTGAAGGTTTTATATATCTTTCAGATTCTATGCAAGGATATGAAACATCTGTTCATCTCTGAAAAATTATCAAGAGATATTATGTTATATATGAACTGAATGCATTGATTTTTGTACCATCTGTCTTATAAGTTCTTGATTATAGCTAATGTTAATTCCTCAGTAAAATTCATATTTATTTAATATTTCACTTCATCTCATCTGTGTTCTGTTTTATTCTCTTGCTCTGTGACTAAAATAAATAAAGAATTAAATACTTACTAATTCTGACATTTTAGTTTTGATTAAGCAGATTTACGATTTTTAACATATGAAAACCATGCAGTTAAAGGAGAGTTATCAAGGCTCATAAAAGTATTTAGGAAGGGAATCAAGACTGTGTGTGACACAGTTTTTTAATTTACAAGATGTTAAGAAAATTAAGTTACTTAAAATAAAATTTTAAAATGTAAAGAAACAATTTTTCCTTTACTATTTTCTTTATTCTGGGTCTCCTTATGTCACCCATGCCATCCTCATATTGAATCCTGCTGTTTTAACCTCTTGATACCTATTATTACAGTTGTGAGTGACTACCTCTAGCTCCCTTACCTCTATCATTAAACACATAACATGCTGATGCTTTAAACTCATCTTTTGAGTCATTGTTCTCCTCAGACTGCAGTCTAAGAATACTTGATGCCTAAGTAGGATCCGCTATAGATACTAACTTAACTCTTTGTGTGCTTTGGTGAGCCTAGGTAGCTTTTCTGCCTTTGCTTTTAAAATGTGTATACTTTGGCAAATACTTTTGGAAACCGCAAGGCAATTTTTCTAGTGCCATGTGAGTAATAAATTCCTAGACTTGCAATGTTTTCTTAATATTTGTTTTCATATTTATGTGAAAATTATTTTTTTTCTGAGATTTTTTGAAAAGCAGAAATACAATTCTGAAAACAAGAGCAGCATCTACTATTCACTCTCTTGATGCAATGTCATACAGAGAATTTATTCCATATTTTCCTATTAATGTATTAAGCTCAAAACAAGTGAGTGGGCTACATAGAGGTAGAATTTCTGTATACTAATACTGAAACTGACATGCAGTGATATACCAGGGTTTGTTCTAGGTGGTTATACCTGGAGAGAACTGATGTAATAACAGCTCTCTTAATATTCTATCTATTACACTTTATTTTTCCACCACCACACTTGACAAATAGGTATTTTTAACAATACTGGATGCTTACAGCTGTATTTTTCCTTCTATAGTGAATATCACTATAGAGGGGAATATACTGAATATGGTGTAGTGAGATATCTATCTTGCCCACATCTGTTTCACTGACCATGCCTGTTGGGATGTGGGGACAAGTGCAGGCGTGACCTAGGGAAACTAGATCTGGGGTCCTGAACCACAGCTTGCTTTCTTACTTTCTGGTCAGAGACAGAGAGCATCTGGAGTCATTCTTGGGACAGAAACCTGCAGTTGTCTTCTGTTTCTGGTGTAAGTGATTTCTCCCCAAATAAGCATCCACCAGCCTATTGTTTCACAAATTACTGCGCTATAATATACTGACTTATAATGCATCTTGGTCTTTTGGCTATGATCAAATATAACACACTGATTTCTTCATAATTTTTTGGAAGTGGTAGAAGCTTGCCAGTCTTCCATTTTGTAGATTATAGGATACAATTAATTTTTCTAACCTCCTTAATGTTGGATGGAAAGAGATTGTATATATATTTCTTAATATCTAAAGTACAGCTTTTATTTTCTAACTTGTATTTCTAGTAAAGGAAATTGTTCAAATTTCTATTAATGGTTTCAAACATGTTCAAGTTATATTATGAAAACTAACCTGAGATGTCTGCTAAGTTGGTGTGTAGATGAGGGATCCAGAGATGACCTTCTAATCTCTAAAAGGATCATAGAAACAGGTAATTCTGATGAAAAAAAATTGTGACAGGCCTGCAGTAGGTATCATTCTATAGAATTGTATTTCTACAGAAATACAATTGTTTTGCTTTTTTATATTGAAATTATTTTTCTTTAAAGAATTTATAAAAATACAAATGCCTTCATTCATCATCAACACATCATGTTTTACCAGCTGATAAACGGATGATATTAAATAAAAAATATTTCTATTGCAACTTGGCCAAAATAAATTTACTTTTTGCAAGGTAGAATTAAAAAAAAAATCTCCTAGATTTTCAAGAATGTTATGACAAAGGATAAAATGCATTAAAATGCATTCACTTCCCAGTTTTTCCTCAGGCTGGCTCATGCATAAGGATCAGCACTGAATGTGTCATTAGCTAGCTGCCTTAGCATTTATTCTCACTACTTGAGAAAAGACCATATCTAGTAATGATATTAAGGTGCCCTCTCATCTCCAAGGAACAGTGTTAAAAATAGCACATCCCTTTCACAATAACAATGAGTGGCAAGCAAGGAAGCCCTACACACTGATGACTCAAAACACTTGCCCTGCATTCTTCCAGCTCCAGACCAGCCTAAACCCTATGCTCTCACATTGTTTTGCCATTAATATTACCTCTGCCTCATGGTTGAAAGAGATAATATCCAGTGATGAGCATCTATTCTAAAACAGAAGCTGAGAAAAGTAAGATTGACTTTTCATGAAATTAGAATCCATTGAATCAAATTTACAATTTCCAAAAGATTCTAAGTGGTCTTTAGAAAACCATATTGAAAGACCTTACTAGCCATAACTGAAGTCTTTTAGTAGCTGGGAAGGGCAAACACATCAGCCAAGACCAAAAGAATTAGGAGAATTGCATATTATCTTTTGCTTTTCCTGGGAACAATAGTGTGCCCAACAGACACTAAGAAGGAAGCTGTGTTTTGTATGACCCTTAGATAGCTGGTACTATCTGGGACTTGATATTAATTTTGCTGTATATTGAAGTCAACTGAACAATGCAGGTTTTCTGTTTAAAGTCACAAAATATTATCTAAAGCCTTTGTGTACATATGAATTCATAACCTTGATTAGGTTAACGAATAGAGAATTATGAATTTGTGGTTGTATTTAATATTATTTTAATAAAAAATCCTAGCATTAATAAAACTTTCAAAGGCTTTCTATATCAGTGGCACAGCAAAAAAACAGATGGCATCTACAATTTAGGATTATTTGAGCAGATTTAAATAGAAGAATATTTATGAGGTGTTAGGCGTGTGTAAGGATCATGATGAACAGCACAATGTCCTTGGATTTGTACCAAAAAGGGCAATAATTCCTCCAAAACCTGAAATATCAAGGAGAAGAGAAGAAACTGCAGGAAGTGGTATAGAGATTAAATTGGATAAGTATTGATGAAAGGGGCTGGATCTTCCCAAAGAAAGTGACATCATCTCACAGGAAGTGCTGCTCTTCTCCACAAGGAGAGAACTGGTAATAAATATTCTCGTCTCTTCATTTTAATTATTATTTAGCTCATATTATAAATGAATAGTCACAAAAAGTAATTTTTGTATAAGTGAAATAATGAAAAATGCAAACATATTCATATAAGTACACATATCTGTGTACATATGTAATTATACTTGTTTTGTTGGTCATCAGTTCCAAGTAAGACAATTACTTTCTATGTTAATTTTCTTCCTTCCTATACAATGCATTCAGTGATATTCTGAGAGCTAAATCTTTAGAGTAGGATTTGCTATGTCTTAGGAAAGTAAGTTTATTTCCATTTCCTTGTAATGGGTGATATGTAGACTAAACTGGTCATCTGGGGATCTTTGTGAATAAGGGGTCAGGTGAGAAATTGTGACAGAAGTTCTTTTGTCTTTAATTCATTTATTTTTCTTATTTTATGTATCAATCCCAGTTCCTTCTCTGTCTCTCCCTCCCTCTCTTCTACCCTCCATGCCCTCCAAACACCCTCCCATCCCACCCTCCCATCCCACCCTCCCCCCACTCCACATGTAGGGTGATGCCTTCCTGGAGGGGTCATCTAAATCTGTCAAATACTTGGAGAAGTGACTAGGCCTCCTCTCCTGCTTCTAAGTTAAGAAATTATCCCTCCATGGAGAACGTGCTCCTAAAGTCCTTTTGTGCACCAGGAATACATCCTGGTTCCACTATCAGAGGTCTTTTAGACTGCCCACGTCTTCTAACTGACACCCATGTTCAGGAGGCCTGAGTTGGTCCAGTGCTGCATTCCCAGCTATCAGGCTGGGGACCCATTAGCTCCTCCTTGTTCAGGTCAGCTATCTCTGTGGGTTTCTGTAGCCTGGTCTTGTCCTCCCTCTCTACAACTGGATTCTAAAAGTTTGGCTCAGTGTTTAGCTGTGGGTGTCTACTTCTGTTTCCATCAGCTACTAGATGAGGGCTCTATGATGGTGGATATGTTAGTCATCAATCTCATTATCAGGGAAGAGCATTTATGGTAACATTTCCATTGTTGCTCAAATTGTTAGTTGGGGTCAGTCTTGTAGGTCTCTGGACATTTCTCTAAAGAAAGTTTTCTCTAGAAACTTATTACGGTATCTCTGTGTGTGTGTGTGTGTCTCTCTCTCTGTCTCTCTCTCTCTCTCACTGTCTCTCTCTTTCTCTTGTCTATCCATCCCCTGATTCAATCTTCCTAGTCCTACATGCTTTCCTATCCTACCATTCTCTTTCTCCTAGCTCCCTCTCCACTCACTGCTCCTTCCACTCCCAATATGCTCAGGAGATCTTGTTCCTTTCTCCCTCTGTGAGGGACATTGTATGAATCTCTTAGAATCCTCCTTAGATATTGTTAAGACATAGAAAAACTAAAGTGGTTTTAAGAGGCAGCACAAACATAATTGAAGACAGCTGTGTCCGTGTGCTTTGCCGTAGACAGAAGATAATATCAGAATATAGTCATTTCTACCATTCATGATAAATTGGAGGAGGTCAGAAGGAGCCCATAATGGCTATGCCACACAGAAGAAGGACATGACCTTGAAGTCCCTTTGACACAAGAGAGCCTGAAGATAGAGTGACGAACAAAGAGAAAATAATAAATCTTCCACAGGAAGTTAAATCATTTGGGGATGGCACAATAAGTGAAATTCAGTATAGGTAAATCTTTATCTATGGATGTGGTGGAAGTTAACCTTTGAGAATCAAGCTGTTCCTCGAGACCTGGTAGTATGTGAATGTGGTATGAATTATTCTATCAAGAGTTTATAAAGCATCTGACAGATGAGATACAAGAGTCTCCAGGGTCCTCTGAGAAGCTGTAGGGTTGATAAGTTATGTTCCCAAACTTGAGTTGAAATTCTATCCAGAATTACATTAGAGTGTGCCTGCACATGGAAATGAAAGTGATTAAGTGAACATTGATGTTATCATGGACAATAATCCAATATGTCATATCTTTATAAAGAAGAGAAATTTTGGGCAAGTAGATCTGCGCATCCAGTACAAACAGAAAAAGAAAAGATTTATGTGAATCTAAAAGGATAGGACAACTTTCTGCAAGTCAAGATGGGAGACCTCAGCCAATTGTTGCTCACAGATTGATCACCATCCCTGACTTCAAGTTCTGCTATAGAGTTATAATCCTAAAAACAACTTGGTATTGGCACAAAAAATATACAGGTAGACCAACAGAATTGAATCTGAAATTCTGACATCAAGCCACACACTTATGAATATCTGATTTTGACAAAACAGCTACAATTACAATTATACAATGGAAAGAGGAAAGCATCTTCAACAAATGGTGCTGGCATAACTAGATATTGGAGTTTAGGAGACTACAGATAGACCCATGTCTATCACCACATACAAAACTTAAGTCGAAATTGATCACAGACCTCAACATAAATCCAACCACACTGAAACTCTTAGAAGATAAAGTGGGAAGTACCCTTGAACAAATTGGTACAGGGGACAGCTTCCTGAAAACAACACAAGTAGCACAGACACTGAGATTGACAGTTGATAAATAGGATCTCCTGAAACTGTGAAGCTTCTGTAAGACAAAGGACACAGTCAACAAGACAAAATGGCAGACCATAAATTGAGAAAAAAGTTCACCAATCCCACATCTGACAGAGGACTGATCTCCACAATATACAAAGAACACAAGAAGCTAGTCACCAAAACGCCAAATAATCCAATTAAAAAGTGGCGTACAGAGCTAAATGAAGAATTCTCAATGGAGGAATTTAATATGGCTGAAAGATAATTAAGAAGGTGTTGAACATCCTTTTCCATCAGAAAAAAATGCAAATCAAAACAAATCTGACATACCATCTTGCTTCTGTCAGAATAGCTAAAATCAAAAACACCAATGACAGTTTATGCTGGACAGGATGTGGAGGTGTGGAGAGAGGGAAACACTGCTCCACTGCTGGTGTGAGTGCAAACTTGTATAGCCATTTTGGAGATCAGTATGCCCATTCTTTAGGAAAATGACAATCAGCCTACAACAGGCTCTGGCAATTCCACTCTTAGGCATATACCCAAAACATGCATATCCATGCAACAATGACATCTGTTCAACTATATCTGTTCATTGAAGCATTATGTGTAATAGCAAGAACCTTGACACAACCTAGTTCCCCCTGAACTGAACAATGGATAAAGAAAATGTAATACATTTATACAATGGAGTACTACTCAGTGGAAAAAATACTGGAATCTTGAAATTGGCACAGATATGAATAGAACGAGTAGAAAACATCTTGAGTGAGGTAACTCAGTCACAAAAGAGGAACATGGTATGTATTCACTCATATATGGATTTTAGACATAGAGCAAAGAATCACCAGCCTATAATTCACAGCCAGAGAAGCTAAGAAACAAGGAGGACTCTAAGAAAAATGTGCATGGTCCCTGACACAAGGGGAAAGGGATAATATCTCCTGAGGATATTTGAAGTGGGAGGGCATGCAGTGAGTGGAGAGTGAGTTAAGAGAAAGAGAAAGCAGAAGAAGAGGGGAGAGGAAAACATGAGGAAGCAGAAAGATTGGGTTGGGGGAGGAATAGAGGAGAGCAAGAAAAGACATACAATAATAGAGGGAAACATTATAGGTTTGAAAAGAAATCTGACACTAGGGAAATGTTTAGAGACCCTCAAGGATGACCCAAACTATATTGTATATGAGCAATAGTTGAGAGGCTACCTTAAATGCCCTTCCCTGATAATGAGATTGATAACTATCTTATATGCCATCCTAGAGCCTTCATCCAGTATCTGATGGAAACAGAAGCAGACACCTACAGCTAAACACTAAGCTTAACTCCTGAAATCCAGTTGCAGAGAGGGAGAATTGATGAGCAATGTGGTCAAGACCAGGCTGCAGAAACCCACAGAGAAGGTGATCTGAAAAAGGGGATGCTCATGGACCTTAGACTGAAAGCTGTTAAACTAGCATAGGACTGGCAAAGAGCTCTGAACAGGGGTCTTAGTTACAAGGCCTTGGCAGTCTATGGGACCTCTGACAGTAGAAGCAGCATGTAATCCTTGTACAAGAAGAGATTTGGGAGCATATTCCCCCTGGAGGGATACTCCCTTAGCCTAGAGATATGGGGGACTAGGCCCTACCCCAAAAGACTGGACAGACCCTGATGAGCCCTCCTGGAAGGCCTCTCCCTCCCTGAGGAGTGGATGGGGAATGGTCCAGAAGGGTTATCAAGGATTGAAGTGGGGCAGGATTTGGGAGGATGTGAGGTAGAGGGAACTGGGATCGATATGTAAAATAAGAAAAGATAAAAAAGAAAAGCAAAAGAAAAGAACCCATAGGTATGTGTAAAAACAGGAGATCATGTGGGTTATACATCATACAAAAAAGAAAAAAAGAAAAGAAAAACAAAAGATTTGTAGAGTTCTTTGAATTGACTGGAGAGGTTTCCTTATATTTGGGCTCCATTGAAAACCTGTTTCTGTGGGATATTCAGTAAAAGATGTAGGGGACATTTCAAGCTAATGACTTAGCATTTCCAAAGATTTATCCATGATAGACAGCTGGAAATCCAGTACTTTGTCCTTTCAAAGGTTAACAAATTTGTACAAACAAACCTCCTTCTTCTCTTGAGAGATGAGAAAAATTCCCTTTATCCTAGATAGAGACACAACTGTCCAAATAATACAATACAGCAATAGGAAACCCCAACGTCCATGGCCAGATGAAGGCACTTGTAAGTTTTATTCAGACTTCCTTAGATAATGACATATTTTTTTAAACATTTATTTATTTTATATGGACAAAGTTATACATGCCTTTTTAAAAAAAATGAAAACAAAGATTTATAAACAGTATTTGGGAATTTGGGTGTCGTTCTTTTTGAGCTGCTTCCTGCTGGTAGGGGGTGCTGTAGTGGGGGAATCCTAAGAAGATGCAGAAATCCTAGCTGTAGTTGTCTACAAGGGTGCATTGTCCCATTGACATTGCTTCAGGAGGTCTTGCTCAATCAAACCACTTTAGTCTGGAAGGGATCCACAGCTTTTCATTTTCTGTGGAAACAAAATTAGAAATCCTTTTCACCAGTAACTTGTCCTTAGGCTTAAATTTTGAAGTCAAAGCATTATATATATATATATATATATATATATATATATATATATATATAATGCTGCTGAATTAATTCATATATATATATATTAATATGAATTAATTCATATATATTACATATATATGTAATATATTACACATATGTATTACATATATTACATATATATGTAATATATATATATGAATTAATTCAGCAGCATTTTCCTTCATTTTTTAAATACTAATATAATTTAAAAATTTTACATGTGGATCCCATTTTCCTGTCCTTTCCTCTCACCAACCCAACCTCCCTCCATACCTCCTTCCCTCCCTCCTTTTTACCCTCTTTACCCTGTGATATGCACCCTGGCTACCCTCCCTCCCATCCCCCCACCCCCCCATTCCACTTGTAGGGCTATGTTATCCAGGTTGCATCATGTAATTCTGTCAAAGTCATTTGAAGTAGGCACTAGGACTTCTCTCCTGTCTCTAGGTTAAGGGGGTACCCCTCCATGGGTTATGTGTCCACAAGGTCCATTTGTGCACAGAAATAGATCCTGTTTCTACTGTCTGAGGTCCCCGAGACTGCTCAGTCTTTCTAGCTGAGACCCATATTCAGAGGGTCTGAGTCAGTCCCTTGATGGGTCCTAGCCATCAGTCTGGGAGGCCCAAGCTCCTCCTTGGTCAGGTCAGCTGTTTTTGTGGGTTTCTGCAACCTGGTCTTGTCCCCTCTCTCGGCATCTGGACGCTAGTTTGACTAAGTGTTTGGTTATGAATGTTTGCTTCTGTTTCCAACAGGTACTAGATGAGGACTCCATGATGTGGATAATTTAGTTGATGATCTCACTATCAGGGAAGGGCATTTATGGTAGCCTTTTCACAGTTACTTGAATTGTTAGTCTTGTAGTTCTCCAGACCTTTCTTTGGGTTCAGTTTTCTCTCCAAACCAATAATGGCTCCCTATTTTATGCCCCTCCACCCTGACTCAACCTATCTAGTCACACGTGTTTCCTCTCCTCACCATCTCTTTCTCCTAGTTCTCTCTCCATTCACTGCCCTGACATTTCTGGGGTACTTATCCCCCTTTTGTGAGGGACCATATATGAATCCCTTAGAATACACCTTGTATCCCAGTTCATCTGGTGGTGTGTATTATAGGCTGATGATCTTTTGGTCCAGGTCTCAAATCCATATATGAGCGAGTACATACCCTGTTCCTCTTTTTGTGACTGGGTTACCTCATTCAAGATGGTTGCAGCAAGATCCATCCACTTGCCTGTGAATTTCAAGATTACATTATTTTTTCTGCAGAGTAGTATTCCAATTTGTGTAGATGTGCCACATCTTCTTTATCCATCCTTCCATTGAGGGGCATGTAGGTTGCTTCCAGGTTCTTCCTATTACAAATAATGCTGCTATGAACATAGTTGAGCACATGTATTTGTTGCATATATGTGATTTATTAGGGTATATACTTAAGAGTGGAATTGCTGTGTCCTGTGGTAAGCTAATTCCCATTTTGCTGAGGAATTGCCATACTGATCTCCAAAATGGTTGTAAGAGTTTGCACTCCCACCAGCAGTGAAGGAGTGTTCCCCTTTCTCCTCATCCTCTCCAGCATAAATTGTCATTGGTGTTTCTAAATTTAGCGATTCTGGCAGGAGTAAGTTGGTGTCTCAAAGTTGTTTTGATTTGCATATCACTGATAGCTAAGGATGTTGAACATTTTCGTAAGTGTCTTTCAACCTCTTTGATATCCTTTATTGAGAACTCTTCAATTCTGTACCCAATTTTTTAATAGGGCTATTTGGTGTTTTGTTGACTAGTTTTTTGAGTTCTTTGTATATTTTGGAGATCAGCCCTTTGTCAGATGTAGGATTGGTAAAAAAAATTTCCCCACTCTGTGGGCTGCTGTTTGGTCTTGTCAACTGTGTCCTTTGCCTTACAGAAGCTTCTAAGTTTGAGGAAGTCCCATTTATTAATTGTTGATCTCTGTACTACTGGAGTTATGTTCAGGAAGCGGTCTCCTATACCAATTTGCTCAAGGGTACCTCCTACTTTCTCTTCTAAGAGGTTCAGTGTGGCTGGATTTATGTTGAGGTCTTTGTTCCATTTGGACTTGAGTTTTGTGTGTGGTGATAGACATGGGTCTATCTGCAGTCTTCTACACACCATCATCCAATTGTGCCAGCACCATTTGTTGAAGATGTTTTCCTCCCCCCATTGTATTTTTTTTTCAAAAATCAGGTGTTTGTAGGTGTGTGGATTAATTACAGGATTTTCTATTCGATTCCATTAGTCTACCTGTCTATTTTTGTGCCAATACCAGGGTGTTTTCAGAACTATAGCTCTGTAGTAGAGCTTAAAGTGACAGATGGTTTTGCCTCCTAAAGTTCTTTTATTGCACAGGGTTGTTTTGGCTATCCTGGGTCTTTTGTTTTTATGTACAAAGTTGACTATTATCCTTTCAAGGTCAGTGAAGAATTGTGTTGGGATTTTAATGGGGATTGCGTTGAATCTATAAATTGCTTTTGGCAAGATTGCTATTTTTACTATATGTATCCTTCCAATCCAAGAGCATGGGAGTTCTTTCAATTTTCTGGTATCTTCTTTAATTTCTTTCTTTAAAGGCACAAAGTTCTTATTGTATAGGTCTTTCATATGTCTGGTAAGCATTACCCCGAGATATTTTATGTTGTTTGTGGCTATTGTAAAGGGTGATCTTTCTCTGATTTCTTTCTCAGCTACTTTGTCATCTGAATAAAGTAGGGCTACTGATTTTTTGAGTTTATCTTGTATTCTGCTAATTTGCTGAAGGTGTTTATCAGCTCTAGGAGTTCCCTGGTAGAGATTATTGGGTGGCTTATGTAAACTATTATATCATCTGTAAATCAAGACAGTTTGACTTCTTCCTTAGCTACAAAGATAGACATTACCTCAGGGTAATGTAGTGGGATATTCACTGTGTCTGCTTCTGTGGCACTGACCACACCCATTGAGGGGTGGAGCCAGGGGAGGAAGTGACCTGTGGAGCTTAGTCTGGGGAGGAGGCGGAGAAAGACTTTTTCTGGCGGGACACGGAGAGAGGAGCATCCAGTTTTAACTGCTGTGTTCATCTGTCTGTGTTGTGAGTTGTTTCTCCCTTAATAAACATCTATTCGACCTATTTGTTTATCCTGACCCTTATTGAACCACAATATCTGGTGTCAGAAGCGGGATCAGGATTTTCACCGCACCTGGGTTTTACCCAGGTGCCGCAGCAACCCTTCCCCCACCTTCCTTGAATGGGCAGGATATACCCTGCCCTAGAACTCCTTTTATCTCCATCTTGGCCCTGAGACTACTGCTCATCTTCCGCCCATTCCTTCAGATTGTATTCGCACAGAGCCCTGCAGCATTAGCCCTGCCTTTTGTGTTGCGGCACTAGGCCTGTACTCGGCCTGCTCTGTTTGTGTGCTTGCAGGTTCCAGCAGCTGCGGCAGCTGCGGCAGCTGCGGCCGGTGGACTGGCGGAAAATAGACACACTGCAGTTGCTTGCGGCTCCTGCTTTCCCTGTGGTCTCAACAATTGTACAAGGCTCATTTCACTCCTTCGTTTAACAAAATTTTGCTTGCCTTAGTTTACTAAAAGCTATTCTACAGGGACCTGGATCAGAAGGATCGTTTCCTGCCGGAGGCTATTTGGCGGACACTCTTTGGTGGTACAATTCTGGATAGAACTGGAATTGGAAGGCTCCTCTGCTGTCGGACGCTTTTTACTGCTACACCTCCGAGTGTAACTACAGCGAGTTGAGATCTACAGCTAAAAGCATCAAAGCTCCAGGACAGCGGAATTACATCTAAGTTAATTGTAACATCTTTTGCAACTTAAGCTGATATAATATCTGAGATCAATTGTTCCATAGCTATGGCAGATAATTTTACAATGCAGTACTTTAGGAATTTTTTTACTTCATATATAGAAGGAATCTTAGCAGAAGAAAATTATGACTGGATCAATATATACACCTTTTTTGTAATAGTAATGGATTTTATCATTAATATGATATTCTTAAAGAAATGGTTTGAGATTAGCGCAAACAATAAGGAACTTGTACAAACCATAGGAGACTTGGTAACAAAGATTCAAAACATTGAAAATGACAGAATGCAAAACATGGAATGTTTAGGAAAAAAGTTTCAGGATATTGAAGATGGCAACAGAGAGCTGACAGGTAGAATACAGAACATGGAACATAAAAATGATTAAATAGAAAACAAAATTTGTTCCATGTCTGATGTTGCCTCAACAACCAAAACAGAAACAATGCAATGCATTAACATGCTAGCAGAAACAGCTCATTCCTGGTTGGATGAAGCTACTAATAAGGTTAAAAAACTGGAATATCAGATGGCAAGAATAGCAAATAGAATCTCTTCCATGTCTGAAGATAATGGCAAGCTAGCAGATAGAATATTGTTTTTAGAAGGCAGTTTACATGCCATTCAGATAATATCTAAGGATGAGAATATCAAAAACATGGAATCATTTGTAGTTGGAGAAAGTAAGAAACTGACAGATGCAATGAGAGCTCTAGAAAGGGATATGCTTCAAAAAGTTCAGACACTCAAAGAAGCAATAATTAATAGACTTCAGGCTTTAGAAGACCTTCAATCTGATACATCAGAAGAAGAGCTCCAGGTAATAGGGCATGAAAAAAACTTAAAATTTTCCACACCATTTAGGGTTAGAGGAGCTTTCCCTGTATCTGTTAATGGAAAATCAGCAATGAAAAAACACCCAAAAGGTGTTGTTGCTTATCAATGGGAACCAATATGTATGAAAGATTTAAAAAGTATAAAGGAAGCAGCAGTCTCTTATGGCATGCACTCACCATATGTGAAGCAATTAATAGAATAATGGGCAATGAATAACAAGGTAACCCCTAAGGATTGGGAACAATTAATATCAGCTGTCCTTGAAAACTCCTCTCAATTAGAATGGAGGGCTTTATGGAGAGAAGAAGCAAAGGCTCTTGAACTTCAGGGCTTAAAGAAAGGTTATGAAGCTCCCAAAGATAAAATTCTTGGTGAGGGTATATATGCTGACCCGGAAACCCAAGCTGCCTATGATGAACATATCTTGTCTCTATGCAGTACGGCAGCTCTGAATGCTTGGGATAAGGTTCATGAACTAGGGGGAGAGGATAGAATCTTATACCAAAATAAGGCAAGGACCAAGAGAACGCTTCAGTGTGTTTCTAGAAAGGCTGTCTAGAGCAGTACAATTAGAGGTAGCTGACATAGATTCTAGGCGAATACTCATAGAATCGTTAGCCTATGAGAATGCAAATCCTCAATGCAAACAAGTGCTTTGGCCATTAAAAATTCAATCAGCACCTTTGGATGAATGGATCCAATATACAGCCAACATTGACTATAATAGCAATAACACTGAAGCATGGGTAGGAGAAGCTATACCTAAAGGTTTGAGAAGTCATCAAGAGAACAGAAGTTGTAACTATGGTGACATAAAAGCTTGGATAGGAGAAGCCGTCTCCAAAAGTTTAAAGAGATATCAACATGTCAGATGTTATAACTGTGGTAAGATAGGACATCTAAAAAGAAATTGTAGGCAAAGCATCTCTAGAAATAATACTCCCAAGAATGAATCGAACAGAAGGCCTAAACCTTCTGGGTTATGTAGAAGGTGTGGCAAAGGCAGACACTGGACAAATGAGTGTAGATCAACTAGAGACAAGCAAGGAAACCCTTTACCACCGGGAAACTCCTTGGGGGGGGCCTCTCGAAGGCCCCCATGTCAAAGGTGGTCCGAACATTCCCAGTCACAGTGGAGGACAACCTCCCACAGGACAATTAGAAAATCCTTGGCCTATTGTAAAAACTCATACCACTCTGGCTGACAAACTAGTGACAGAAGTTGAGTCAGACAAGACAGAAGAAAATAAAAAACGTATATTTTGGCAAACCTCTATAAACAGTCAAAGGCCTAGATAGTTAAAATGAATAACAGACTGTTTGAAGGCCTCCTGGACACAGGGGCGGATGTAACTATCATAACTAATAAATCCTGGCCTCGAAATTGGCCCCTGAAAGAGGTTAATGTTCAATTCTTAGGGATTGGAACCCTGTCTCAGATAAAACAAAGCATGAGATGGATTGAATGTGTAGGACCAGAAGGACAGCGAGGAAGGTTAAGACCATATGTGGCTGATGTATTGATCTATTACAGCAATGGAATACACAGATTAACATTCCTCCAGTATTAGATAGGAACTATAAACGACCTCATGATTGTGGAAAAAATGCTATAAAGTACTATACAAGGCAGACACCAAATATCCAGGCTGTACAAAGACAGAATGCAAGTGCTGAACAAACAGATGAACCAAAAGCCTTACCCTTAAAATGGTTAACAGAGGAACCTGTCTGGGTAGGGCAGTGGCCTATGACGTCTGAGAAGTTAGAAGCTTTAGAAAACCTGGTTCAGGAACAGCTAAATGCTGGGCATATCGAGGAATCAACCAGCCCTTGGAATTCTCCTGTATTTGTTATCAAAAAGAAATCTGGTAAATGGAGAATGCTTACAGACCTGAGAGCCATTAATAAAGTTATCCAGCCAATGGGCTCTTTACAGCCTGGAATGCCGTTGCATTCTTTGATACCTAAAGAATGGCCTATTATAGTTATTGATTTAAAGGATTGCTTCTTCACTATACCTTTACAGGAACAAGATAAAGAGAAATTTACCTTCACAGTACCTAATTATAATAATTCGGAACCAGTGAAGAGATATCAATGGAAGGTTTTGCCACAGGGAATGCTAAATAGCCCAACCCTGTGCCAATATTTTGTACAAAAACCACTGGAAATAATTCGTAAACAGTTTCCACAATCCATAATCTATCATTACATGGATGATATATTGTTAGCTGACTCTAAAGCAGACATATTAGAAAAAATGTTTGAGAAACTGAAGGAAGTTTTACCTCGCTGGGGATTACAAATCACCTGAAAAAATACAAAAAGGAGAGTCAATCAACTACTTAGGATATAAAATAGGTCTACAGAAAATTAGACCACAAAAAGTACAGATCAGGAGAGATCGCTACCAGACTCTTAATGATCTTCAAAAATTACTAGGAGAGATTTCTCAACTGCAAACTATTATTGGAGTTGAAGGGCATGATTTGAAAAACTTGAAAATGGCCCTAAAAGGGGACAAGGATTTGAATAGTCCCCGAATATTATCAGCTGAAGCGGAAAAGGAATTAGAATGGGTAGAAAAGAGGATATTAGAAGCACATGTGGACTGTGTGGATCCAAATCTAGACTGTATTCTGGTTATATTACCATCTAGAGAATATCCTTCAGGGATTTTGATGCAGAGAGAAGACATCATATTAGAATGGATATTCTTACCACATAAACAGAATAAAAAACTAAAAACATATATAGAAAAGATCTCTGACTTGATTTTAAAAGGTAAATTAAGACTTCGTCAATTAACAGGAAGAGATCCAGCAGAAATTATTGTACCTTTAACTAATGAGGAAATTTCCTCCTTATGGAAAGATAATGAATATTGGCAGAGAGCATGCAGTAATTTTTTGGGAATAATTAGCAACAATTATCCCAAAACTGAAAGAATCAAATTCATAAAGAAGACAATTTGGATCCTTCCACACATTGTAAGACAAACACCTATCTCTGGAGTTCCTACATTCTACACTGATGCAAACAAATCTGGTAAAGCAGGATATAAATCAGGAGAAATAAGCAAAGTAGTTCAAAGCCTTTATAATTCTGTACAAAAGGCAGAATTGTATGCCATTCTCATGGTACTTATGGATTTTACAGAACCCCTCAATATAGTTACTGACTCTCAATATGCAGAGAGAATAGTCTTACACATCGATACTGCAGAATTTATTCCTGATCATACAGAATTAACTTCATTGTTTATACAGTTACAAGATACTATCAGAAAGAGGATTCATCCTATATATATAACACACATCAGATCCCATACGGGTCTGCCAGGTCCTCTAGCACAAGGCAATGATGAAATTGATCGGTTATTGATAGGAAGTGTGCTAGAAGCCTCAGAGTTTCATAAGAAACACCATGTGAACAGCAAAGGATTGAAAAAGGATTTTTCTATCACTTGGCAGCAAGCCAAGGAAATAGTAAGGAAATGTCCTACTTGCTCATTCTATAACCAAACTCCTTTACCACCAGGCAGTAACCCTAAAGGTATAAATAGAAATGAAATATGGCAAATGGATGTGTTTCATTTTGCAGAATTTGGAAAATTAAAATACGTACATCACACTATAGATACATTTTCAGGGTTTCAATGGGCTACTGCTCTGAGCACTGAAAAGGCTGATTCTGTTATCACACACCTTTTAGAGGTAATGGCCATTATGGGCATACCTGCACAAATAAAAACTGACAACGCTCCAGCATATATTTCCAGCAAATTGAAACAGTTTTTTGAGTATTATAACACAAAACACATAACTGGTATACCACACAATCCTACAGGACAAGCAGTAGTTGAGAGATCTAATTGTACTTTAAAGGAAATGCTCCATAAACAGGCAGGAGGAACCAAGACACCCAAACACAGATTACATAATGCTTTATTAACATTAAAATTTCTTAATGCTAATGAAAAAGGAAAAACAGCTGCAGAAAGACACTGGACAATAGAAAAAACTTCTGAACTACATCAGCCGGTGTACTTCAAGGATGTATTGACCTCAGAATGGAAACCAGGATATGTGTTACGTTGGGGTAGGTGTTTTGCATTTGTATCTACAGGAGAAGAAAAGCTATGGATACCATCTAAGTTAATCAAGATCCGGGTTGAACAAGAGTAACATCTTAATGAAGAGAAATGACAATTCATCCATTAAATAAGGTCCCATGAGATGTGTGGAGATTTCTCAAAGGTAGGGGAAGTGTTCTGTTCTTGTCCTTACAGGAAAACAGAGAACACCTATCTTCAAACAACCAAAGGACACTAAACATGTAGGTACCTACAGAAGAGAAGACAGCTCTCCAGAAAGAATCACTTAATGAAGAGGAATCTGATTTATGGTAAAAATATTTAAGTCTAGTAAGCTGTTTCTATACTGAAATCTAGTTTTCTTTACTATCTAATATTTCTGTAGTCCCAATTCATGTAAACCAGTGCTGGCTTTGGAGTTGGATTTGGCTTTCCTTCTCTAAATTCAAGCATGTTGTTAAGATTAAATTCACAGTTTCTGCCTTATATCAAGAAGCCAATTGGTGTAAGGCAGAAGAAAACAAAATCGAAGGACTCGTTCACTTATTCGCAATTTTCTGTCTGAAATCCTAATTTTCTCATTTACATTTTAATGCTTACTGTTGCCTTGCCCTAATGCATACCGTAAAATTAAAAATTTTACCTTGATATTGATATTTAAATTTTCCACAAGGACTATAACAGTTCTCAACAGCAATCTTTGAACACTTTGGAAAGGAGATGGGGCCCCAATTGGACATTTCCACTTGACTCAACCTGATGCATCTGGACTACAAACTGCACCCTAAACTGGTTTGAGACTGCTTTTCTCGAGACAACTCATGACTAGCTAGCTGTATTGGTGCACCTTCTTATTACAACCTGGCCAAATTTCAATTAGAATTCCAGTCAAGCATTTTCTGCCACACAATAACTACCTACATATGTTACAGCCAGTTCTGTTTAGAAATTTGGTTGCTAAAAATTCTTTTCCAACAGGATCCCATGGAGAAATCATTGTCCCATTTCAGCAGGAAGTAATCTTAAGATAACAACGCCCCCTTTTCCCACTCTTGGAATTTAGGATCTTCATAGGGTTGGTTTTAGTTACTTGGGGTTGGGTTTGGAAGGTGATACTTAGACTTGGTTATCTCTTTTAGACAAGAATAGGGTATGGTTGGGAAAGGTATGATTCAGAATGGATATAGGTAGATTAGCCTATTTTCTTGTGAATTATTCAGTAAGAATGACACATTAGTATTACAGCTTACATTGTTATATATTATTATTTGTGGTAAGTTTATTCCCTTCCTGGAAGAATTGTGTCTTATATTTGTTGTATTGTGTGAAATCTTTCCATTTATGATGTTTTATGTACATTATACTTGCCATATTCTATGTATGTATACTATTGCTTGTGTTTAAGACGTTTTGTATTTGTTACAATTTGGGATATTTGTCTTGCTGCCCTTTAGAGCTCTACCTCTTGTTTAGACATTTTTACTCTACCTCTACTTTAGGAATTTACATGTGAGATATATATATATATACATAGTATATATATATATATATATATATATATATATATATATATACATGTACATAGTTATATTGTTTAGGTATTTATCCTTGCTTTACTCAAGGAAGTTTTATTCAGGCTTGTTAGCCAAGTTCCTGAGTATTACAGATTATCCTCACCCATGTTTCCTTTGCCTATGAGATTAGTCAGACATAGATGCTTAATCTTCAATCATTCATAGACCTGCAGAACATGGCATTTAAATGTTTTATATATTAGTACTCTGTTGACATGAGACACTGTTGCTCTTGACAGCACCGTGCACTTTCCCGAAAGTATATTGGACACTGTTGTTGCTCCTTCTGGAGTTCATCCTTGCTTCGGCTAATGGCCTCTTGGGCAAGGAACTGCCTCAGCCTTGACCACTGATTTGGACATGCGGTCCTATATGCTTGCAGGAGACAAACTTAGAAGACTGCTGAACCTTGCCAAGTCAGGGTAAGACAGCTTTTCTACCTCCCTGCGTTTGTTGTGGTCTGTCAAATACTCCTGGCCTTAGTCATATCTGGCTGTACCAACATTGCTGTGAGACCTTGGGTGACTGTCCAGGCAGCTTGCTGTTTCTGTTCTTACTGCACCTTTTGGAAGTTGCCCATCTGCACTTCCCGTCTACCCTAGTATTGTAATTTTCCTTCTCAGGTCTTGGTGAGGTTGTAGATTAAACTATCTTAGTATTATTCTCTCTTCCTAGTTAGATATTAAGTACTAGACTTAAGCTTTTCAGCTTAGGACAACTCTATTGTAACTCCCTTATGGCTTCACCCTAGGACTAGGTATGTTTGTGGTATTGGTCTCGATTTTCCTTTTCTTAGAGCACACTTGTTATTCACTGTTTTGTATATAGTTTTGTATCAAGCTTAAATCTTTTCTTTATACTAAAAGGGGAATTGTAGTGGGATATTCACTGTGTCTGCTTCTGTGGCACTGACCACACCCATTGAGGGGTGGAGCCAGGGGAGGAAGTGACCTGTGGAGCTTAGTCTGGGGAGGAGGCGGAGAAAGACTTTTTCTGGCGGGACACGGAGAGAGGAGCATCCAGTTTTAACTGCTGTGTTCATCTGTCTGTGTTGTGAGTTGTTTCTCCCTTAATAAACATCTATTCAACCTATTTGTTTATCCTGACCCTTATTGAACCGCAATAGGGTAAAGGGCTGCGAAAAGATCTTCCAATCAAATGGACCCAAGAAGAAAGCAGGTGTGGCTATCCTAATATCTAACAAGTTAGACTTCAAACCAAAATTAATCAAAAGAGATGAAGTTGGTCATTTCATATTCATCATAGGAGAAATCCATCAACAAAACGTCTATGCCCCAAATACAAGGGCACCCACATTTGTAAAAGAAACACTACTAAAAATCAAAGCTCACATAAAACCTCACACACTTATAGTGGGAGACTTCAACACACCACTCTCACCACTAGACAGGACCACCAATCAGAAACTCAACAAAGAAACGAAAGAACTAACAGAAGTTATGTCTCAACTGGGTTTAACAGACATCTATAGAACATTCCATCCAAACACAAATGAAGATACCTTCATCTCTACTCCACATGGAACCTTCTCTAAAATCGACCACATACTAGGTGGCATAACAAACTTCAACAGATACGAAAGAATTGGAAAAGTCCCCTGTATCTTATCAGACCACCATGCTTTAAAATAGGAATTCAACAACAACACAAATCGCAGAAACCCTACAAACTCATGGAAACCGAACAATGGGCAATTGCACCACACCTGGTTCAAAGAAGAAATAAAGAAAGATATTAAGGACTTCCTAAAATCAATGAGAATTAGGACATGACATATCCGAAATTATGGGACACCTTGAAATCAGTGTTACGAGAGAAGTTCATTGCACTGAGTGCCCATATGAAGTAAACAGAGGATAGTCACATTAGAGAAATAACAGGGCAACTGAAATCTTAGAACAAAAAGAAGCAAACTCACCCCGGAGGAGTAGATGCCAGGAAATAATCAATTTGAGGGCAGAAATCAATAAAATAGAAACCAGGAAAACAATGCAAAAAATCAATGCAACAAAGAGTTGGTTTTTCAAGAAAATCAACAAGATTAAACAAACCTTTATCCAAACTAACAAAAAAGCAGAGAGAGAGAGAGAGCATGCAAATTAACAAAATCAGAAATGAAAATGGGAAAATAACAACGGACACAGAAGAAATCCAGACAACTTTCAGGTCATACTTTGAAAACCTGTACTCATCAAAATTTAAAATTTGAAAGGAAATGGACAAATTTCTGGACAACTATCACTTACCAAAATTAAATCAAGAACAGACAAACAACTTAAATAGACCTGTAACCCCAAATGCAATCAAAACAGTCATCAAAAGCCTTCCAACCAAAAAAAGCCAGGGCCAGATGGCTTCAGTGCAGAATTCTACTAGAAATTCAAGGAAGAGCTAATTCCAATACTCCTCAAATTGTTCCACACAACAGAGACAGAAGGCACATCACCAAACTCTTTCTACAAGGCCACAATCACCTTGGTATCCAAGCCTCACAAAGATACAACTAAGAAAGAAAATGACAGACCAATATCCCTGATGAACATCGAAGCAAAAATACTCAATAAAATACTGGCAAACCAAATCCAAGAATACATCAGAGAAATCATCCACCATGACCAAGTAGGCTTCATCCCTGGGTTACAAGGGTGGTTAAACATATGAAAATCTATCAATGTGATCCACCATATAAACAAACTGAAAAAGAAAAACCATATGATCATCTCCCTAGATGCTGGAAAAGCCTTTGACGAAATTTAAAACTCTTTCATGATAAAGGTCTTGGAGATATCAGAGATAACAGGAACATACCTAAACATAATAAAAGCAATATGCAGTAAACCAACAACCAACATCAAACTGAATGGAGAGAAGCTTAAGGCAATTCCTCTAAAATCAGGAACAAAACAAGGCTGTCCTCTCTCTCCATATCTCTTCAATATAGATAATGACTTTTAAGGTCTAATTTCTGTGTTTTAAGGAACTTCAAGAAGCACTTAGGAGAGCTTCTGGTGGAAAGGAAATGAGAAAATCAAACGTCCAAGCCCTGTCTAACTAGGTAGCCTAGTTGAGTAGGGCTCTAGTTTATGCTGTATGGAGCAGGAATGAGCTTGCTCTTTTTCCTGCCTGGAGTGAAGATGCATGAACACAACCATAGGTTGTTGTTCTTTGAAGTCACAAGATCTTACCTGTGTTACTATGTAACAATGAATGACTGAAGCAACATCTACTCTTTCTATAGTACAGGGAGTTCAACACTTTTCCTAGTTTTCTTGAACATTTATTTCCCACTCTCTGATTTAATGGAATTTACTATGATGTAAAAGATGGTTGACTGCTTCTGATTAATAAGTTGTTATCTCTTTAAGGCCCAGTATGAAAAAATCAGAATGTATTAGAATCTAAATGGAAAGCACAGTACCATAAATGAAAGAATGGGGTCATTAACTAAAGCAGTGTACAACTCTACTAGTGTTTGCTTCAGTTACAACAAAGAACACCGCCAATGTGGCTCTTGGTATGTGGAAACTATAGAAAATCATGTTTGATTGTGAAGCTTATTTCACACACCTTGTGTTTGAATGTTCTCTTACTGATATCTAGAGCCAGTTAATCTTAGACCAGTATTGGAATTAATTTTCAGCACTTGGATTAGAAAAAAGACCTTTGGTAATGGAGTGGAGGATCTGAACTAAAACCACAAGTAGAACAGTATTTCTTATGGATAACTTAAAATAAAAATATTATATTAAATAAGCTATGCAGATGACTCTTGCAATGTCAAATCTGGATATAGGAATATTTAATTTCCCCTTTGAATATTATCAAGTTTCTTCATACTAGTATTTTCTTTATCTAAAATATGAGAGCAAGACTCAAAAAGTATGCTGCAATTATTTAAAAAAAATGAAGCCCTTTTATTTTTCAGACTATTTCACTTTAAAGTAGTAATGCAGAGGTGATCATATTCTGGAGGGTTCAAATGGAGCAAAAGAAAGTAATTCCTTTATCAGCACTCTCATGGGTTTTCTCATTTCCTATTGTAACTACATTCGGATTTGAAATATTAAATTCACTCTGAATTTAAATTCTCAGTCATTGATGATAGAATCCTCATTTTTAGGATGGTTTCTTTTAGTTCCATCCACTTCCATGCAAATATCAAGGTTCCCTTGTTTCTTTTTCTGCTGAGTAGTAGTCCACTGTGTAAATATACTACATATTCTTTATCCATTCTTCAGTTGAGGCGCTTTAGATTGCTTCCAGTTTCTGGCTATTACAAGTAATGCTGCTATGAACAGAGTTGAACAGATGTCCTTGTTGTAAGAATGTGTAGCTATTGGGAATATGCTTAAGAGTGGAATTGCTGGACCTTGTGATAGAAAATGGTACTCAGCCATTTTCCTGAGTAACCAAAGTGGCTATACAAGTTTGCACTACCACCAGAAGTGGAGGAGTGTGTTCCTTTATCCACATGCTCTCCAGCATAAACTGTCTTTGGTGTTTTTTATTTTAGCCATTTTGACAGGAGTAGGATGGTATCTGAGAGCTGCCTTTATTTTCATTTCTCTGATGGCTAAGGATGTTGAGCACTTTCTTAAATAACTTTCAGCCATTTTAGATTCCTCTATTGAGAATTCTCTATTTAGTTCTTTACCCCATTTTTTAATTGGATTATTTGGTGTTTTGGTAACTAGCTTCTTGAATTCTTTGTATATTTTGGAAATTAGCCTTCTGTCAGATGTATTGTGATTAATAACCTTTCCCATTATGTGGGCTGCAGTTTTGTCTTGTTGACTGTGACCTTTGCTTTACAAAAACTTCTCAGTTTCAGGAGGTCCCTTTTATTAATTGTTGATCTCTCTGTTCTGCTGGAGTTATGCTTAAGAAATGGCCTCCTCTACCAATTTATTCAA